>CM020034.1:16484061-17084061 GCA_009769605.1 Bucorvus abyssinicus | reverse complement strand
TGGCTCCAATGTGTCACAAAGTTCTATAACTATCTACCTCTACCTGTGCCCTCTACCTGTCTACAGACCTACACTGCTGAGGAGTAGCTCACAGGCTCTTGTGCACCATTCACAAAATCTATCAAATTTTGCACCTTAAGATTCTTTTTCACTTCAAAAAAGTTTTATTGAAGCAGAGATTGCAATATCTAGATTCTTGTCAATAAGCACAGCATTACCACAAAATATTACAAATACTATATACAAAATAATAATTAGACCCTGCATACCAATATGCAGGATGTGTGGCATTATGTTGACATTGTAATCTTAATCTTAAAATAATTAATAAAAACTGACTTAAAAAATTTTGGCATTTGAGCTACAAAATGTCATTAGATTTTGACTAGTAGTTATATGCATGTTTCAAACACAATTCTAAACATCTGAATGGTTGATAGCTTTACCCTATTCAAGTATACAAAGTCATCTTCATTGACTTTGTGAAAAAATGACCAAAACTCTCAACACAGCAAAGAAATATGGTGCTTTTTAAAATGATACAATGGTATAAAACGATTCACAAAGTGATGCATATCACTACACATAAAATGTGTATTTTGAAGATTTGTACCATCTCTTCAATCACACTCATAGTAAGCAAAATAATACAAAAGCAACAGTACAGAATTTAGATAATATTGACCTTAAGCTATACATCAGCTACTACATATATTATGAAGTAAACTTAAACCTTAGAACACTAAGGAAATCAGCAGTAAGAAAAGTTTTCCTCTGATAAGTATGGAAAAACTTGCACTGGACATTTATCTCACTGAATTAACTTCTCCCTAGTTATGATAGTCCAACTGGAGTGTCAAAGAACGGCTTTCCTAACCCATGGGTTTAATCTGCATTCAGGCAAAACTCCCATCAAAATAAATGTGAATCACTCTGAAAATGCTTACACATGTGCCTAACTTCAGGCTTAAGTAACCCTATTGAAGTCCACAAGACCACATGCTTAAAATTAATCCCACATAAATTTGTGGGCTCAGAGCCTAGAGGGAGTACAAAACTGAGCCTTACATGAACAATAGCTCAGAGTTTCCAAGAGAAATTGCTTTCAAAACCTTACATTGAGACTGCAATGCCTAACTCTTCTAGTCTCCTTTGAAAATCTCTCCATTTGCTCCTGCCTCTCCATTTGCTGCATTTTCCTGAACAGTTCAAGGCTCCTGCGGGCCAGGCAAAAGAGAGAGCAGATATCCTTGCTGTCTTAACTAACTCCAGGATTCATGCACTATATGAATAGTTTTGATCCAGATGAAGTTCTACACTTTATCAAGTGGCATAAATATCTAATATGATAATGCCAGACCTGTATTCATTAGAGCTTTAGTTGATGGGGACATATGTTTATAACAGTAACACTCTGTCACTTAGAAGGGAAAAGATCATTTTGTGACAGGCAAATTATTGCTCTATCTCATTAGGAATGTTATGTTCCTGTGCTGAGTTAAGACATACCAATTGCAAAGTAGTAATCATCATAATATCATCAAGATGTTGCTATATTTGAATATGATATGAGCTCACCACCAGATCAGCCCATTGTCACCTACCAGCTTGGAGTACAGGGAATATACTGCTCTGGAGTGACTCATGCTCAGAGGAAAAAAACCCAAGAGTACCTACTATGACAGCTTACTAGGAGATGTATTTAGTAATTTGTTTCTAGAAGCCTTTGATTTTAGAACTGAAGGGTGGAATATTTTGAAAGGTTCTGAGACTGCAAGGAAAGGTGTCTGATTTGTTCAGTAATGTGATCTGTCCACAGCATCTTATTATGTGATAGCCAGTATCTGAGAAAATTATACATTTGGCTTGACTGGATAGTGGAAAAGGCCACTATATACATTTGGACTCCTTTTACTACTAGCCAGTTCAGTCAGTCTTTGTTTAATGAAAAATTGTAGCCCCCTAATGAACAAGTCTCCAGATGCAACAGAATTGTCTCTGGCCAACAGAAGTGCCAGAAAGGGTTCAAAGTCTCCTACATGAAATTGTAGGATGAAATTCTCTCTCACATTAGGAGGTGTAAATATCTTAATACATAGAAATTTGGAAACATTTCTTCTCAATTGTCTTACTGAAATGGTTGTTCTTCAATTACAGATGGCTAGAAGGTGTTTCCAAATCGATTCCAAGACAGTGCCATGTGACAGAAAGTATCCTCCTTGTTTAATCTTACTCATAGAACTGCAAGTTCATTTGTGACATTAAAAATCTGAGTTTTCATGTGCCTCTTCAATGCCCTTGAAACTCCCACAGACACGGTGACACAGAGCTGCAAATCATAGGTCTTCCTTTCCTATGAAAGGAAGAAACATGTTCTCTTCTTGCTAGTCTCCTGGTTCCGGCAGTTGTGAAAGTTGGTAATTTTCTCATTACCCTTTCTTACAACAAAATA
The DNA here is from genome assembly GCA_009769605.1 of Bucorvus abyssinicus. NCBI lineage: Eukaryota > Metazoa > Chordata > Aves > Bucerotiformes > Bucorvidae > Bucorvus > Bucorvus abyssinicus. The sequence goes on along the minus strand of CM020034.1, from coordinate 17,081,609 downwards.
ACCTAATACATTCTGCAGAATAAGCGCATTTTCCTATGCCCAGAACAGCACAAGCACTTCAGTTACACTGGATCCAAAAATAGATGAATAGTTTCTTTCCTGGAGATCCTTTCCTGGAGAATTCTGCCTAGCCAGGGCAAGTCTGGCTCTAAGATTGTATCAGATTTTAATAATTGGACTGATCTAAGCAACCTTTGTTTTAGTCTGATGATTTGCATGGCTTGCATCTGCAAATACTTCTCTATATATACTTAAATTTCAGTTAGATAAAGTTTTACTTATCTGCAAGTTATGTTTTAATTCACCTATCATATTTAGCAATATCTAATGATCAAACAGAAATTTTAAGATTTTACAATTACACGGAAAATTGTCATTTACTATTGTGGTTGGCAATCGTTCAGCTCCACAGGTGAATGATGGTATTCCAAGCTTTCTGGCTGTGTCCTATTCTTCCTCCCATGGACAATCTCATCTAATTAAAGGTCTAATCTTTTTATTGTTTTAGGCTTTCTCCTCCCTCAACTAAACCTGTGGAAAGTTAATCACAAAATAAAATGAAGAAACACAGAATTACTAACCTGGTCCTAGGTATTTCTCTGCCACTACCAAAATGGTTTCACATGATAACCCAGAGGAGCCTACTGCCATTATAAAAGTGGAACCAGCACTTCTTTTCCTTGAATATTTCCTCAGAAGTAAAAACAAAATAGGAAGGAAAAAACTGAAGAAATGGGGCTTTCTTCTTTTAAAGGGGAAAATATTTTTAAGGTCTGTATAAAACTTTCATTAGAGGAATCTAGAAATGAGAAGAATGTGGTCCCACTTTCCAATTAATTTCTGCTGTCCTTTCTCCCATAAAAGCAATGGTGCACACCTATACTGAAGAACCAAAGCTTTCTTTAGATGGGCAATTCTTCAAGATCCTGGGCTTACAGATACCAGCTGTTTCTCTAGTACAGAATTAGCTTTCTTAGTATCATCTTATTCAGCAAGGAAATCTTAGAAATGTCTCTGATTCTAGGGAGCAATGATAGTTCCATCTGACCAAAAGTGGTCCTGAATATCGCCTGAGAGTTCCGTTGATCTTTTAAGCAATTCTCTGTCCCCACGCTCTACTGACTGTACCAGTCTTATACGGGAATTTGTTGGATCCACACTGAAGAAGACAGAAATTTGTGACCTAAGGCTTTAGATTAGGAATACTGACATCCTTTGCTCCTCTGACACAACTAAAATAAAGCCCTAGTCATATCAATACTTCCAGTATCAGGCATTTTAAATGCAACTAAAATTTCCTGTAAAAAGGAAGTCAGTTCTTTCACCGATTTACTGCACTGACAAAGGAATCCCTCCTGATTTACATTAAGGTATGTGAATGAAAAATTGGTATCATATATGTCAAAATGTTACCTGATAAATTTTTCAGAATAAGAGGTTACACAACAAATATTTTTAATGAAATCTAAAAACAGACAAGTGACTAATTCATTAAGAACTAAACCTTCAAGGCTGAAGGACATATGTCACTTCTGGCAGATTCCAAAGGATTCTAAATTTTTCACCAGAATCTTAGCATCATAGGAATATGTGACGGTAGTAATAATACATGACATTATATACTGCTAGACAAGTTGGACAAATTACATCTGCTACTGAATAGATGTGGAAAGAGTCTGTATTAGAAAACTTCCTGCTGGGTCACAAACATACATCAGTAATGGTTTGTTTTCATCACAAGAAAAATTGCCATTGTCATGTTCCAAAGTGAGTGTAAATTGTTTTATTATAAACTCCCTGTTAGTCCCTGTTTAACTGAGAAATCATTTAATCTAAATTCATCTTCTCTCTGCATGGCATTGCCTTGTGTTGGTATCACCAAACTCTGCCTCAGTAACAAAACCAGTATGCCCTTAAAAGACAGAAGGCACTCTTGATCTTAAGCAACCTGACCAGACATTAACTCTTGGTTTGCCCGCACTTACTTTGATTTGTAATCCAAGCCTCTCAATTTCATGAAGTCAAGGCTTCATTGTTATTAATTCACAAGACAATCACTACAAGCTTCCACCATGCCTGACAATTAGACATTTATATTTTACATGTACATATATTAATATGTAAATTTTGAAAACATAAAACTATTCCTGATACATGACTTCCTGTAGCTTCAATAGAGAGAATCCTAGACCAGATTAGCAATGATAAGTATACCTATTCCTGCCATCCTCCATTCGAATAACTTTTTAATTTGATTTTCAAGTAAACTGACCTGTTTAAATAATGCCACTTAACTGTACACAAAACAAATACGTAGCCTTTGTGGTTCTCTTTTGCATTTTTTTACTCTTCCATCACATTTTTAGCATCCGACGGTAACAGGGTAGTGACAAAGAATCACAGAGAATCATGAAACAACCACTCATCCAACATAGAGGCTCTATTTAGCATAAGATGGTCTTATTGTTGTCTCCAAGAGCTCCACCAAGGAAGGCTTTGTTGAGAATGTAATTTTTCACACTTAGTGCTCTGAAATGTCAACCTGAAGCATAATCAAATCCACTACACTTTGTGTCACTAACAGCTCTATTACATCAACAAGAACACAGCTGAGAAAAGCGAATGCATCTGGGCCCCCAGTAAATACTTATCCACCAAAGATTAAAAGTGTTTTACTTGCATTTATTTGTATTGGAAATACTATAGGTTTGATTCTCATATGTAAACATCTGCCCACATTCATAAGGGGACAAAGTTATTCTAAACAAAACAGGAGGATTTCTTTCATTTTCCCTAAGTGGCAATTACAAACAAGCAAGGCATCAGACAACACTTCCTACCCATTAATTTATCCTCTGGGGAACAGGAATATATTTTGTATCTTACCACTCCTCACTGGAAACCTGGAGCAATTTTTATATTTTCATTAAGAAAAGAGCTTGAAAGACAGGATGGTACTAGAAGATGAGGTGATCCAATCTTTCCCGTATCCAGCTTCTCCCCATTCTCACTGCTGAAAGTAGCAGCCAGCTCAAACTGTGTGCCTTGCACTGGCAAGCCAGTCCAGGTGTTAGGTGCTGTCTCAGAAGAAAGCAGGAAGGCAGAATTGCTTCTCTAATTATTCTAATCAAGGGCATCCTTAAAGCATACAATTAATTCCTCTTCTATAGGGTTTTCCAGAAGAGGAAAACTAAGGAAGGGCATAGCAGAAGGGTGACACTTTCCTTCTGTTACTTTTTTGGTTTTTTAAGAATTCATGATTTACTGGGTGGAAAAAAAGCAGTCCTTCCAAATCTCTTTTTATAATGGGATTTTCCCAGTTCCTCTTCCACACCAGGACTTTTTGCACATCTGGAGAAAGTAGAAGCCACAAGTGGTAAAAAATGATAGTTTACTTCCACGTAACTGTGAGGTCTTCTTCCAAATTAAGGGAGTTTGCCTACTATTTTTCTGCAGTATGCAGAAATTTAGAGTAATCTGGAAAGCAAGTGTTACAACATGGCTTTGAGACAGCTAAAACTGACTAAGGGTTATTTCTTATAAGAGGAAAGAGAACTTGAGCTTGCCACTGTCCTTCTGCCGACCGAGTGCTGTTTGTCAGTTCAACAGCAGGTGACAGAGAAGTTGCGAGCAGTTACTGAAGCTGCCACTCTCACTGGCAGCTGGTAGGACCCAGCTAGTCCAGCTGTGGCTAATTTAAAAAGTCACAGGTGCAGCAATAATCTAGCAGCAGGAACTGAGTCATTGTGGAGAGTCTTTTGCATATAGAATGGCAGCTACAGGCTGAGATCTGACTTGGGTATGAACTTCCATCAGATCCTGGAAGATAGTTAATCTTCAGTAGAGACCTCTGAAGTTAGAAAGGAAGAGAAAATTTAGCTGTACTCTGAATTTTGGACATGTGTGGTACACTGTATCATTCTGGAGTTCCCCTAACCTAAAATGAGATAAAGAGTATTTGTAATGAAAAGCAGTGACAAGTATTCCTGCTACTGGCTTGTCTTTCCTATTGGGAAAAGCAGTATGTGAAATATTATTAGATAGTTTGCTGTAGCTGCATGATATCTGTTTATTAGAACCCACTGATGTAGCTAGGAAGCATAAACAGTACATTTGCTAATGAAACTATTGCTACAGAATAGCACACATCACAGTTATTGTCTTCACAAGGGTATGTTCCAGAAAGACTTATCAATCAATAATTTATGGGTTCTCTGTTAAAAAAACCCAGTGTCTCGTGATATTCAAGCATCACTTTGGACAAGCATCTAAAAATGAAAGAAGAAATGATGGATTTGAATATAAAAGCCTTACAGAAAAAAAAAAGATGTTCTATTAATCCAAGTCAAGAGCAATAACTTTGCATGCAAGAAAAGCATCCAAAAGGCAGTACACTTAGTGGTAGGATCTCACTTATTCCAAAGCTACCAAAATCAGAAATCTCCTAATGAAGTATAACTGTGTGATTCAGATGCAAAAATGAAGAAATTGTTCACCTTGTGAACAGAGCGGCAGAGACCCCATTAAAGGAGAGATTAGAGCTGGCGGATGCAAGTTAGGAAACCAATACAGATAAAGTAGGAATAAAAAAGAACCAGTGCACGTTTGATTTTTGAAAACTTTTGAAAAAGTACTAGATGAGAAAAACAAAGGAAAAGAAATCAAAACAAAGTTTGTTTTCTGATATTCTGCTGCCAAGACCAGAAAAATGCAGATAGAAAAAAGAAAAGCAATATCTGAGGATGATGTGAACACAGTAACTGGCAGGTTGGAGAGTGAGTAACTGAAGGGACTTACAAGGTGAACAACATTCTGTATTTTTTATTATTTTTTACTACTTGTATGTTAATCATTCACAATCTGGGAAAGAATTAAATATCTACCCTACCCACTCCTCAATGACCATAATTTCTGGGGTTTATTGTGGTGGGAATATTATTTAAATGGAAAACCATGAAAAAGAGTTAAAAAGATAAGTTTTCTCTTTCACAATACATTTCAGTGCCATGATTATTCAACTAACATGAAGTCCTAACTATAAAAAGTCCTTTTATAGCTGAATTTCTTGTTCCATTTCAAAATTCAGCTAGTCAATCTATTTATTTCTATCTGCACATTTAAAAAAAATATGTTTTGAATGAAAAATATCCTTAAAGATAAGTTTAATGCCATGCTTTCCTCTCATCTCCAATTTTGTTAGCTGTTTGTTACTGCACAGCTGTAATGCACTGTAAACATTGTGCAGCGGGGAGGGGTGGGGGGATGTGCGTGTGAAGGGGTTTGGAAAGGGCATCTGGTTCAAGGTTAAGCTGAGATAAAGCCATAACTTGCTTTAGACTTATCTATGTCTCATCTCAGCTGCGCGATATGACCCTCTCTTCTTGCTGAGCCCCGTTATCTGATTTTGATACTGTGTATCAGCTGACAGACTTCTTGTTGAGCTTTATTCTTGCCACTGTGTTTTCAAAAGGTGTCTGCAATGAAGTATGGACAAATATTTAGGAAACCTAAGGAAATTTGGAAACACTAGGTTTACCAGATAGTTTTATAGTAAACTATTTCACAACAATCAGTAGTTTTCAAACAGAAGAGTCACCTAAACCTGCTTTTTGTAATAAAATAAGTACAATTACTGTCAGTGAAATTAAGGTTTCACTAATTTCCAGTTCATTCTTAACAGTGTCTTGCTATTTTTATGTTAATCTGGACTATTTTAAATAGACTCTGCTGTTTGAAATGGCCTATAAAACACTTTCAAAAGTTGGAGAAAAAACAGGAGCGCCAGTTAAGATAGGAAACATCAGCAGCGGCGGAAAAGGCTTTACGGCCTTTATTTAAGACAGCCAAACGCTGTTTAAAGAGCAGAGATTGCTAGAAAGTGCAGAGCAGGTTTTGAAATTTCAGCTGAATTCTGGAACTAATAGGTAGTGATATCATCCAAGCCACCAAACTTCAAGAGGCTTTCAAAGGTTTTGGCTTTGGCCCACTTCAGGGCAAAAACAGTTATGTTGATTCCAGAAGACTTTTGACTTCCTGCATGACAGAGACAGCTAACAGTGCTCTACCATTAAAGACCCGTTAGAGCTTAGAGCTTCAGCTGGAACAGGTCCAGAGATGCTTCCATCTGTTTTAATGCTGCAGTGACCACTGAGTCTCAGTAAAGGAAAGTAATAGTTTGGATTTTGATCCTGTTCTACTCTTATGCCATAATTGTTAGAAGAAATCCTTGTCTTCTGCCTCCCACCAACCATTCTAAAATGTCTTCTCCTAAGCATATATGTTAATTTATGAGAACAGCTTCCAAGAGTTTAAATTTTGTGTTCAGAACAAAGGACACTGCATTTATCAGTGGCTTCCATTTATGTTGCTTCTGCAGCAACCATACCTGAAGTGTTTTGTCAGAGCTTCTGATTTATAGAACGTAACATTTATACCAGAGGACAACCATGGGCCCTGAAATACCCTAACTAAAATACTTGCTTCTGTCTGATTTCATTTATTCAATTTCTTTGATTAAGCCTTATCAAGAGACAGTTAGGCCTTCCTTACAAATGTTAGCCAATATGCAAAATCTGTAATAAAATTTTGTTATTCCACTACCTTTTTGATGGCAAAAGTAAATTTTCTTAAAACAAGACTAAAAATTATTTATGGACTATCTATCCCCTGCTATGTTTTTTGTTCGGCATCTAAATATTTAAGGTAATCCAAAGCTTAACTCCACACATTACAAAAACTACCATTTAAAATTAATTTATGTTTAAAATGACCTATAAAAGCTGTCTTCTAAACCTCGGTTGAGATATCAGTTGTTTAAATATATTCAACACATTTAGCAGAATCCTATCACCTCTCCTGTTCTTATTTCATTAAGAATTACTTTTGCCAGCCACAGGAGAATCAGAAGAGCTTTCTTCTGAGTTATTCACAAAGTGGTAAAATAACACATGCAGATACAGCAGCTGACAATATAAGCAGGGTCAGTATTAGGACAAACTGGCCAAAAAGAGCAGCTTTTGGCATAATTTTAATCAGTCCTTGGGTGCATGAAATGTCATGGAGTTTCATATGAAATGAATTTATCGCTTTCTCTTAGCTTATTTCTGTTCCAACTAATCCTCTAACTCTTTATTAAACATTATCTTTACCATCTGCTCTGGGTGAATGTTCAACACCTTGCAGAAGAACTCTGGGCTGATTGGTTTTTATGGGCAACATGATCTGAGTTTTAGGCACATACTTAGGATTATGTCAAGGACAAAGAGGATGAATAATCCATTAACTATAATAAGCAAGAGCCCATATCAGTGCAGCTAAAACATGTGTTATGTTTCAAAAGCAAAAGATGAATTAGAGATCTGTGGATCATAAAATACCCATTACCCAGGACCCTCTCTATACTAGGACATCATTTCCATACATACACACTCCACTAAACAGCATTTCTGGAAATTATGTTTCAGTCTTGATACATCAGACTTATTAGTGCTGAAATGGCATTTCCAAGCCTACAACATGCAAAGAACTAGCTCTGCTGAATTGGACAAATCCTCTAACATGGAACAGATGGTAGCAAAGTATCTGCCCCATGCACAGGTCTTTCAGACCCATCTATATGGTCAATAATAGAACATTACTCTATTTTCATACTTTTTGTAAGCTTCTAAATAAATCATCAAGGAACTGCTACTGACTAAAAACTTGCATTTAAAAAAGTAATTGTCAAAGGTTAGTCAAACGTTGCTATCAATTAGATCCAGTTATTGCTTCCACTCTTCGACAACCACAAACATTAAAATAACATTACCACTATTAATCATTATATTTAGTGTAATGTATATCATCCTATCAAGACATCATTTGCCACAAAACACATAATTGTAAGAGTCTGGTTCCTTGCTCACAACATTTCACGTAATTACTCACCTCTTTCACATTTACACATCTGTTGCAATAATTTTTCTTCCTTTGGCTGACCTTTCAGACCGAAGTATTTACCCTCTCATCCACTATAAAGGTTTATGATCCCATAATGAAGAACAATTATGATGGTATCTGATCACAGTGTGTATATTAACAACAGAAAATATCTCAGCTATATGTCTGTACTCATCTCCCTGCAGGAGGTTTGCACCAGATACCCTTGCAGCATGCTCTAAGATTTAATGACAAGACTACTCTTCTAAATATTTTCAGCAATTTGCAGAGAATTATCTGACCCACAGTGAGCAGTATACTCCACTGATATATCATGCTATACATGAAGGGAAGGATCAGGGTTTTCCTCTGGTGTAAGTCATCTGGATTCTGTTGATTCCAGTAGAAATATGCTAATTTAAGCCACAGTGTGATCTATACACTTTTAGAATCAGTGACACAGCAAGGACTCTGAGAGAGGCAGACATTACTAACTACTGGATATGCTGGTACAGACTATGACGGTTGTCCTCTTGAGAGATTTGACTAGCATCAGAAGGCTGTATTAGATCCTGGTATTCAAACTTTAGTACTCCACATGCTTAGGCTGACCAGGGACCTTGACTTCTTTACCTGCTCCTGTAGTACCCATTAGGGGCAAAACAAGAAGAGAATCACTGAAATTTTCCACCACATACCATGCTCCAGTCTACTACCCACACAGCTCATTGGATTAAAGGAAGGTCAAACTAGACCCTAGCTCATTTATTGTACAGAAACCTGCTCAAATTGCATACCTTAATCTAAATCTGAAGTGTGCTAGGCAGTAGATAAAAATCTACACAATAGTTGCATAACTCAGGTTCTTGGTAAACTTATTTTCCTAAATTTCAAGATTAGTGACCAGTTTAGAAGTACAACCTATTAATAATTAAAAAAAAAAAAAAAAAAGAAGAGAATAATAGAACTAAAAGAGCCCGAAATAGCATTATATTAAAAAGCAAATAATAACCTAGTATCTTCCTCTCCAAGTCCTCTAGCCATAGGCAGCATGCCGTGGTAGTAATAGGCAGGCAAGGAAAGATCCAGATACAAGATGCAAGACTGCACATTTTTTCCTTCTGTCCCTTTTCCTCTATCCCTTTTCCTCTGCAGGAGTCCTCTGCCTGGGAATAAAACAAAAATTCACATTACTACTTTATCTCAAACTCAAGTACAGAAACCCTAAGGGGTGTGAAGAAGGAAGTGAAAGGGAATGGTACAAGAAGTGTTGTCTGCATTTCTGTAGTTAAGCATGTTTATGTCACAGAATTTCTCATGTTGGCTTAACACACACAGAGTCCTTCTTAGACTAACTAGTCTTTGTGAACCCCCAATTCAAAATACAAACACCATTACTAAATAAAAGTAAGTCTTCTAAATAAAGGTATTACATAATATATGTAATATTATATAAATCCCATTTAAGATAGGATACTTCTCTTCCTGAGTAGACAGAACAATGGGTTCCAAACATGCAGGTCTGGTCAGAGGTCCAGGCCACTCCCCTCAAGGCGTTCCTGTGAGCTCCCGTCCTAACCATTTGAACTTCAAAGACTCTTCAAAAGCACAGAATGGAGTTATTTTTTTTCCTGCTAATACTTCCATTAAACCTCTTCATATGAAAGAAATTAACATTACTTTTTCAGGTCTGCGTGTTGAGGAGTGGCAATTTTCAACCCAATGAGGGTTTTAAAAAAAAAAGATAAACAGTATTCAGTCTTATCTAGAAAGTGTCTCTCTCTGCCCTCCCCAAATGTGGATGCATACGTACATACATGCATGATTTACCTGATTAGAAGGACAGTGGGAGATGTAGAAGAACCATCTCCGAAATAGGAACCTTGAAAGTATAAAAAGAGGAAAGCAGAAGAGTTATGTAAAGTGTTAAAGGGAAATAAAGATTTTATACATATCTTAACTGTTAGCATGAGTAATACACAAAACGGATTTGGTTTAGGTTACCAGCTTTTACCCAGATTATGCAGACAATCAGCATCTGGTTTAAGTCCTCTATGTAACCATCTGTAGTAATGTCACATGAAGGATTAGCCTTATCTGACATTTGTAATGAATATATGGATGGGAGAAGAGGAAGGAGTGTGAAGTGGAATATAATTGTTAAAACTTAAAATATGGTGAAATCACATCTTTATTTGCTGATTCTGGGGTTTTTTGACTTTTCAAACATCAGCATATGTATTAAAAAACCAATATATCCTCACTGATCTTTTAAAGAAAGGCAGGCAAATTGTGAAAAAAATAATTTCATGTATTTTTATATTTGACCTTTTAAGCATAACTAGAACATTAAATAAAAATAAAGCCTAATTCTCCCTCCATGGTCAGTTATGACAGGTGCGTGTGGTCACAAAAGGATCAAAGGCAAGCTTATTCTAATCCTGTGAAGTGGTAAGTGCCTCCTGAAAGGTCCCGAGTACCTTCTAATCCTACTGAGGAGAGCTGCAAATGCATCAAGAGGTAATGGGAGTAAGTAACGAGGGTAATAGTGGGCTTTCCTGTCCATAGGAGGAACAATATGTTTCAAAAAGATTTGATAAGTTAAGAAATAACCTGATTTATCTAAGCATAGAGATCAGAAAGTGGAAAGATGTGTGTTTGTTTTCCACTCTTCATGAGCTTGTATGTATAGCATGTCCTTAGGCACAGAGCACATGGCTCTAATTCAGAAAAATCTGGCTTCTCTTCCAGACTCTGTTATTTGCACAATATCGCACAGTGCCCTAGGCCAGTATCTTTACCTCTTGGTATCAGTGCCTTTCCACAAATGGTGAAATTGAAATGACCTCGCTTCAATAGATCATGGAGTTGTGCAAAAGTGACAAGATGTACAAATCTATTTTAATATCTTAATGCATCAGAATGATGAAAAAGCTAATTTTTGAAGCAGAAACTCTTATTAAATCCTAAAAAATGTTTTGATTTGGGGGTTTTCCTTTTGGGTGCAATCAAATATTCAGGATAGGGAAAATGAGAATAAAGGATCCTATAAACTTGAGGCAGGTAGCACTACCTTTGGAAGAACTACTGAATTGGAATGACTGTCGATCAGGTCAAGTTCATCAAGAAAAATCTTCTCATTGTTAAGATGGCCAGGTGAAAGGTCTAAATGAAGACTGCTGAGCATTTTGAGGAGATATGAGGACCTAGTAAATAGTGCTGCAGCAGAGTGTAGCAGCTAAACAAACAAGGTATCTTGTGACAGTGCCAACCTCTCCTCCCCAGTTTAAAACAAGCCTGCTAAGTCACACAGCAAAAGTGCAAAGTCACAGGTGATACCTAGGGTACCTTAATAACTAAGCCTCAGCCAATTTTATGTCAATGAAGCTCTAGGATGCTTCCTATTGGTCATATAAGATATCTATATCTCATTTCCTTGTGAAATGGCCACAATTAATAGCTGATATTAAAAAAAGGCTTCTTCACATGTCCATGAGGTAGCTTGATGCTTTTTTTAGATATCCAGATACTGCTGTTACCAGGCAGAATGTCAGTAATGACTACGTTTTATAAATTTGTGTGAGACATTTTTTAGCACATGCTGTATTGGCACCACTGCCCAATACTGCATGCAATTACTTTGTTGTTGCTGTTGTTGCTGAGGGCCAAGCCCTAACAAATTAAATTTAGAGAAGAGAAATAGGCTTATATGCAAATGGAATTAAATGCTGACACAAGGATAAAACAGCACTGGATTTAGACAGGGTTCTCTCCCTGACTTTATAACCAATCATTAGATTTAAATTGAGCAGACAGATTCATCTTTGATTTAGCGCCACTGTAAGCAATGGAACTAGAGCAGGGATGAACCTGGAGCAATATGTTTTTGACAGTCTTTATGCAATGGCTATCCATAATGAAGTAGATGAAACAGATTTAATTTTTTTGCTTATAATTTATGAAATTATTTCCCCATCCTCAAATCCGTACATCAAGGAAATTAGTTAGTGCATAAAAATGGATAAAGTAGGCAGCTGCCTACTTTATTTATGCCAAATACTAACTGCTGACCACAGTCTCTGTACCCATAAACCCAAAGTCGAACTATTTATCTCACTTACCTGTGATCCAAAAAGAACTCTCTAATGGTGTAAGTACAGCTGCATAATTGCATGGCTTCTCCTCAATATCACTTGCACTGTAATAGAAACAATGAAATACATTTAGTGTTTCTATCATATTAGTATCACATATAAATAATAGCTGAATTTATAAAATCATGTTCTTTGGTGATCTATAGAAGACCTAGGAAAAATAAGGACTGTTGGTCTTGTCACTGCATTAGATGAGATCCATGTTTCAGTAAACTTCTAGAACCCCTGGTTGCATTTTGTGCCTTTACTACATAAGTGCTCCTATACATGGCTTCCTCCCTTACCTGTCTCCACTGGCACTTATTGTGGGAAGAATAAATTATCAAAATACTTGGTAAATTAATGTAGGACCAAAGGACTCTGGCAACATGCACTGTATATGGAACTAATGAGGAACTAGGGATCACAGCTTGTACCAATTTGACAGACCCTGATTTTTTTGGCACCTTGTTATTTGGCAGCTAGTCCCCTTCATTTTTCTCTCTCCTTCTAGTTTTTCACTGTTTCATTTCAGCTGTCAGCTCATTGCTTATTCATTTATTCATAGGTCTTATTTTTTTTGTTTTTGAGGATTCTTTATTCAAAGGTAAGTTCAGAGGAATTACACAGCCACTTTTCTGCATTAAAGCCATCAAATGATACAGAGAACTTAGGTACTGGCATGAAGTTTTACCCATATTGTGTCATAGTTTTCACTCTTACTTTCTCCCACACAAACAAAGTTCTAGCTTCTTTTTCACTCTAGACATATAATGCTAGTTTAGGTAACTGTTAATAGTTAACCACCTATATTTGAGGGAAGCATAACAGACTTCCTCCTGGGTCCTATGACATGGTCACCAACAGCCAGAGTTTGCAGATGACTTGGCTGAAATATTAGAATACTACAGTGCTTTCTACTTTGAGGCTATGGAGCCCCTGGGTCCACAATAAGCAATTAAGAGAAGTCTCTTGTCAAGAAATAAGTCTATGTATCAAAAACATTTGTGAACTGCTACAGTAAAGTTCTCCTCAGCTGGCAGAGCAGCCTCAGGACTACAGTTTCTCTAGGCAAAGACAGCAAAGCAGACAAATTTCAACAAGCAAAACAACTCACTTCAGATCAAATAGTCTTAGCAAAACATCTGTAGCCTTTGTACACTTGGCTTACATATATAAAAACAGGAGGTAAAAATCAAACAAGAATACCTAGCATTACGCTTAAATTGGTGGGATTAGTGATCTTTGTTTACATTTGCTGTTCTGTAGTAAAATGTCACTAGGGACATCAAAACAGTGCTTATCAGTACTATTATACTAAACAAAGGTGCTAGAATCAGGTCTGAAGCACATACAAACTTTTTTCCTTTCTTCAAACATCTGTATTTCTTTCTTCCCCACCCATCCAAAGAAATATACAGATATTTGCTACCAATGCATTTTGCTTACTGGAGATTTTTGAAAGCAGAATCAGAATTACTTTGGCAACATGGAGTCCTATCAAAATATGAACAAACAAGAGAGTTACTGTGGTATCATGTATTTTAATGAAAAGCTAGTTCCAAAAAAAAAAAGTTTAATTAAGTTATGAAGACGTAAGCCAACAAAAAGTGAGGAAACAAACTGCTTTCATAACACACATCCAGCTTGAAAGAGAAAGAGAAAATACAGTAGTATTTGCTAGTACATAACTTAGAACTTACAGGAAAATTAAGATTTTGCAGTTCAGCTACTAGTACTTTACAGAACATGAAGCATGAAAGCCTGAGTATTCTTCTTTTTTCAAACAGTAAAGGTTTGAAGTTTTTAACCCATTCATATTTGTTACCACTTTCCCATCATTTACATTTCCCTGATTTCAAAACACAGGAAACGGTCCATCCAATTAAAACATTTTACAGATGTTACAAACTGTATTACAATCCTTCTAAATTCACAGAATCACACAGAATCATCTGGTTGGAAGAGACCTTTAAGATCATCAAGTCCAACTGCTCACTCTGGACTGCCAGGGTCCATGGAAACTACAGACATATTCAAGTAATACAAGTTTATGCTTACTTCTTGAAGTTCTAAACATTTTGTTCTGTTTAGTGATTCAGTATGTTCTAATAGTAGCATACTCTAGAGTATTCATTCTTCTTATGTGAAGAAAGCAGAGTTGGAGATGGTAACTAAGATTAGCATGTATTCGAGGGTCTAAGCAAAATTAAGATACAGGATATTGTACCTTAAGAAGTCAAATCTGCATTAAACTGCCCCTTTGAATATTACTATTAGTAAGAAAGTTTTCAACTTGAGCATTATAATCTTTCAACAGATGAAAAACAAAGAGCATTTTAAGGAGAGAAACTTGCATCGGGTCTTATATCCAGGAAGAAAACTTGCTGGATTAGTATCAGCCTCATAGATTAACATGCTTGCATGTAACATGCAACAGCTTGCCTTGAAACTTCAAGCTAAGTGGTCCATTAATTTTTAGATCTTCCTTCTAGCTTGCAATTTCTCCTTTTTGTCTACCAAAGTACCTAAATTGATTTGTAGTTGCAAGAATGTTATTCTCCATAAGTTTCCTATGTCTGCAGAGAATCAGTTTCAAAATCACTTAGGGCATTCAAACTGAAAAAAGGCTGTCCAAGTAATGAGTTAATCAATTCACAGACATATTACAGGGTTTTACGTTGAAATAATAAATGAAATTAATCTATTTAGTTCTCTTTAAAATGCCTTTCAGCTCTACGGGGTGACTGGCTGCTCTTCGGTGATATCTCTCTGCTGCTCTGGAGCCCCCTGCCGTAACATGGACACACACTTTGCTGATGCCAAGACCATTGGAGTGGCTGCCTTTGCCTGGCCCCTTCCTCTGGAAGAGCTTGATAATGAACTCCACAGCTGCGAATGATGCACAGCTCTCAGGTAGACATAACATCTTGTACTCTGAATATTCCCTCTTCATTTTTCCCCAATGCTAGAACTTCAGCTCAGTCTCTCATCCAAAGTAAATGATGTTCCTAAAGAAAGTTTTGTATTTCTTTGGGAAGAAAGTAGTAAAATGTAGCGTCAGAAAAGAGTCTTTTATTAAAAAAAAAAAAAAAAAAGATTCAAAATATTCAAGTATGTAATCATCATAGTAATCAAATAAATATCAAAACTAGCATTTGAAAATAGGTTGTGAGAAACTGCTCCATTAATTGGAAAGCAGCCACAACACAGAAAAAAACAAGTGAAAGGAATCATCCAAACACAGAACCTGAGAACTATTCAGTGAAAGAATTTTACCACCTCTTATATGATGAAACATCCAGCTTGCAAATATTAGTCCAAACAGTGGCAGGAAAAAAGTTAATAACATTTTCAACTCAAGTCAAAATGAACCATTGGATGGCACTGAACTGTGAAACAAGAGAATCTGGATTGTGTTTGCAGTGCTGTGTCTGACTTATGAAATCTCAAGGGGTCACTACTTGGCTCTGCCTCAGTATCCTTCATTCCTGGTCTCAACTCTGGTGAGCTACAGAAGGTATGGAGCAGTTCTCATAGTAGGCACATCTATGCCAAAATAAGAAGACCGACAACATACCCAGACTAGGTTTACTGTCACTGGCCTGCTCAGCTATCCTAGTGAGATTTTAGTTTCCTCAACAAGCGCTCAGGATGTCTGGCGGATTTTTGCATCCTGTGCTGCAGTCCATGTTTCCTGTCAAAGTCCCTTGATAAAGTTTCTTTCAGCTGTGCTTACCACTCCCACCACTAGTGTGCAATAGTCCTTTGTGTAGGTGGCACCTGGCTCTCAACTAGATATCCTAGTACCACCTTACAAATCTCCTCGGTATCACTTTACAACACATAAAAGTAGGTGCTGCTGAAATACAAGCAACTTCCTTGCACTGATGTTTGCGGATGAACTAGCCCTGCTTTTCTTCAAATTTGGTGTTTAAAAGCAATTCATACCCCATTTCCTAGAGTGTAGATCCCTGCAGTTAGTGTACCAGGCAGCCGGAGAGCCACTCAGTGCCCTCTACACCAGTCCCTGCAGCATAATCACATACCCATAAGGTGCCGGGCAGCAGATGTACTGCCTCCTTGTGCAGGCCTTTTGCAAGCACTGCAACAGCCACTGCACAGGTGGTTGGTTAATGCCAACAATATGATGCATATTTCCTGTGATGAGGGGAACTGCATCTTTCAGGAATTGTATCAGGGTCTGGCAAAAAAATAATACAGCTAGGGAGAACATATTTCAATATGAGTGAGCTAATTATAATTTTGGCTCCTAAAGCTTTCTAACAGCCAAAACCTAAAGTCCAGCTGGCATGTCCTTCCGCCTGCCTGAAGGAAATAATCCCAATTTATAGCATAATCAAAAATCATGTTTCCATATTTTTGAGGGTTTATAAGTTACTGCCAGTACATCAGCCTATGGAAAAGCCTCAGATTGCTTTCCAAATGATGGAATGCCAGGAAGAGAAAGTTTCAATGTATACACGTTTTTCTGCCTATACACTGGTTTAAAAAGCACACAGGATTGCCTGGCTGGCAGTGAGGGGAAAAGAAATATCAGTCAAGTAAGGACTTTGTGAGTCACTAAGCCCTGTGCAATTAAGAGGCCATTGTTAGTTTTCAGATTGTCAT
The DNA here is from genome assembly GCA_009769605.1 of Bucorvus abyssinicus. Taxonomy (NCBI): domain Eukaryota; kingdom Metazoa; phylum Chordata; class Aves; order Bucerotiformes; family Bucorvidae; genus Bucorvus; species Bucorvus abyssinicus. The sequence goes on along the minus strand of CM020034.1, from coordinate 17,064,927 downwards.
AAATCCATTGGAGAATTTGAGACAATTCAAAAACCAAGTACAATAGAATGAAGAGGGGATTGGGCAATCAGCTGAAATGTAATCCAGCTCACAGAAATAAAATATTGCAAGAAACCAGCCTTGAAATATACTGGGAGAATAAAAAGCATATGGAACTGCGCACATACAGTCTTCTAAAGACCAGGGTTATTTGGTATGAAGGCAGAGGGTATTGCATAGCTCTGAACACTGTTTTGCCAAGTACATCGGGTCTGCTTTTTTCAGTCAATTATACGCTAAAAACATTGAAACTACCACAGATGTACAGGGAAGCAGCTGCATGGATTTCACTCATTATACCTGTAGTAATAAATAAATAAATACCTCTCATAAAAATACTATAGCACTACTTGCCCTGAAGTAGCATTATGAGTACACACCTGCAAGAGCAGACAAATTTTTCTACATCTCATAACCAAAACACTGCACCACAAATAGCAGTTTGCAATAATTAAAATAGCATTCATGTGTCTATTTCTAAGTGATTTTTTTCAGAGATATAATTATGATTTTGATTACTTGTGCACCAATGTAAACTAAATGAAAAATATTTTGGGTTTTATGGAAAAAATTTAAGGGACCAATCCTACAAACTTCATTAAAATGAGCAAGTTTTAAAAAATAATCACCAACATTGACTTCAGCATGGCTCTTTATGTATGTAAGAAGTTTATGTAGTAATCCTAAATGACTTAAAGCCTAGAGATGTGAATTTGATTACTAATCTTACAAACCAAGGATAGGAAACCACATCTACTCTGGCTTGTGGGATCTGTAGTACCTGAAGTGTTGTAAAGCTTAACGTTGGTTGAGGTTCTGAGATCGGAAGTCCAATAGGGTAGGCTTCCTGCCTTCTATGGTACATTGTGACTTGGATGTAATTTTCTCTTTTTTTTTCCCCCACACACTCATCCATTCTACATTTGTATGCTCAGGTATTCAAATTCCTTCAGTTTAAGTCAATGCTTGCCCAAGCCATCCTGTCTAACACTAGAATGTACATGAAGAAGGCTTTGCTAGCTAAGTGCCTGAAGAAACTGCTAGTCTCAAAAATTTCTGCAGTTGCAGAAATCCTGTGTCATTCTTTCAGTAGTTCAAAAATGTGCAACATTAAAGCATGCTTTGGATGGCAACGAAGACAGAATGGAAACCTGCCTCTACACACTGCCTGCTACTTCAGCCTTTGGTCTTTATAACACCAAACCCTTCAACTGTTCCCTGTCCCTCTCCTCAGCATGCATTACATAATTACACTAGAAAGGGTGTGGTTTGAAGTACCAGTGTTTTTTGACCTCCTAGATCAATCTATTGCTATGTTATCACAACATATATATTTGCTATAACAATGAAGCACCTGTCAGTCTCCCACTACTAATACCTAGTAATTTACTAACAACTACAACCAGAACCCTGATTTTCCCTCAGGATCCCTGAGGATTTTCTCTCTTATTAGTTAAATAAAAAATTCCATACATCTTTATACCTTGACTGTCTGGATATCTTAACTACATGTCCTTTTGAGATAACATTTCCTTGGTAGGGATCAAATTTGTAGCCAACCAAACCTTAGGAATAGCAAGCGTTCAGGGACAGGGATCATACAGCAAATCACTGGTAAGTATACAAGTGAGGGATAGCAGCACTGTGAGGCAGAAAGAATAGCCACCCACATCCAAGGAAGAAAAATACCAGGCCACTGATTCACAAGTTTGGGGGTAGTGATGAGGATATAGGAAGACAGAATATTCAAAGAGCCATCACTGTCACACGGTAGGAAGGAATGGACTTGGTTTCCATATAGATGACACCACTAACTGGAGCAACCACCCCTAGCACATCAGAGGTCTCAACTCAGATGAACTCTTGAGGGAGGATGCAGTTCTCCAGGTCTGGGACTACAGCAGTTGCCAGCTCCTTTCCCTGGAACCGAGGCAGGTAGAGGCAGTGTCCTTGCCTACAGCAGGGAGCTAGCAGCGTGTCTGGCAGTGAAGACAGCCCACATCGTCCTGAACTGTATTATCAGCATAATCAGGAGATTGACAGAAGAGAATAGAGACTCATCACTTGTTAGACCACACTTATAATATTGTATTTGGATTTGGGATCTCTACCACTAGAAAGACACTGGTAAACTGGTAAGCCACCAACAAAATACAGATATAGATAGATAAATAGATAGATAGATTCTGTCTATTTTTTATGTATATGAAAGAATTCCATGGAGGGTAACTAACTGCATAGAAATGACCATAAGCATTTCTTGACTCAGAAGTGGCTGTAGGCTAGAGAAACATACAGGTGTTATACTTGATGTATATTTTCATATTCTTCTCTAGGTGGGGTTTTGGGTTTGGGGGTTTTTTGGGGGTTTTTTTGTTTGGGTTTTTTTTTTGCTACTGTTAGAAATAGGATACTGAGCTAGACAGACCTTTAATGTGATTCAACATGAGAGTTTTTATAAAGATTATTTTCCACTGTTTCAGTAACTTGCTAAGTTTACTATATCAAATATCCACACAGCATAACTGAAAAGAATTCAAATAATTTAGAGGGGTTCGCATTAGCTCCTATTTTCTGTAAGGAAAGTATGAGGTTCAGGAGACTGGAAGACAAGATGAGCCGTAAGAAAATCAATCTGCAGACATGGTCCACGAAAGTCTGAGGACTACCAAATTACTAATAACTCAAAATTGTGTGCAAAATATGAATAAAATATTGATTTCATTAAAAATGTTAAGGACTACTTAATTCAACAACATTTTATATGTTTGCATATTTATTTCCAAATTTGCATATCTGTTTGCATATATCTTGTAAAGCTGAACTTTAATTATACTTTAAAATCATGAATAAATTGTAACCAAAAATCTTGTATGAATTTTGGCAATAAGAGACAAACTCAAGTACCATTAATTAGAAACCACCATTTAAAGCACACTGAAGCAGACCTCATATTGAAAAAGTATTGAGCCCTTGACAAATAAAAAAAGGCAGCAAGAGTTATTAACTAGTCTAGCTGATTACATGGCGTCTCCAACAAGCATAGCACAGATATTTTTTTTTTCTTTCACCCTCCAGAGTACAGCTTCCTTTTATTCATGACAATTTGCTAACCAAGATAAATACTGCTATTACTGCAAGTATGATACACTGGTTTATAATTTCTGTTGAAGACAATTCTCTTTTTGAAGTTTTCTTCTTATAGAAATGACAGCAATATGTAACAATAGACAAATAAAACTTCATGGGTTACTTTAATAGACTAGTGTCAAATGAGGTGGGTTGAAGTGATTTTATCATATGCTAATTAGATTTGTGAAAGGATTTTCTGTAATTTTAAAAGCACTTACACAAGGTCAAATCTCAAGCACCTTCCAAAAACCTAGACTTGCTAAATTTACAAGCTATGATGACCCAACTATCATTTAAAGTGGCAGTTACAGTCAAATTTCTGATAGTTTTAGATATAAATTCAAGATCAGGTATCCCAATAATCATTAAAAGCCACGAGTTTCCTAAAAAAAATGTTCCTTAAGAATATTGTAAAAGTATTATTTGCTCTCCTTAATTTTGAGATGATGCGTAGAATATCCACTAATATTGAAAGAGCAAAATTCAAACTTACAGATTGGATAGAGAAGGCTTGTCAAGTCTACTAGTGCATATCAGTGTTGCTGCCCTTACCAGTTGCCTATCTCTGTGAAAGGTTATCCACTTAAGCAGAGACAGCGGAAAGGATCCACACCTCTCTCTAGTCACTCCAAACACCTTAACCTATATGACATCAATAATCTACAATCATCTGACATCTTAATTTACATGAACAATGAAACTGAGTTTGCATTAATCCATCAGGTTTGAAAGTATGTAAGCAGAGATATAAACTCTCCTATCTGTTCTGATAGGTTTGCATCACAGGTGGTAACTTCCGTGAAAGGAACAGACAGCCATTTCAGAGAGTGAAGTCTCAAAATTCTGCAAGCACTATGCAAGTTGGACCACCACCATCAGCTTTAGTCATGTTGCACATACAGACTAAATCTGGCCTGTATAGGTCTGGCCTAATATTGGCATGTTATCAGTCATTCACACTCCTTGGTCAAGCAAGGAAACCTGCTTCAAATCTATGGAAACTTCTTTGCATGATCTGTATTTCCCATTAGAAATACAGACCACTACAGAGAGACAGAGAGCCAAGAGATGCACCGCATAAATATAATTCTATGGTTACCACTGTATCAAAGTTTGATTACAGGAAAATAGCCAAAGAGTGGCCACCTTGTACACACAAATCTCTCATGTAATTCCGTGGTCTGTGAGACACCTATTCTCCCCACACATCCTTTCTTCTTCAGCCCACACTCGAAACTAAGCAAGTGGTTCCATTAGAGGATAGACATACTTTAGCACAGAAGACTAAGGTTAACATCAAACTTGCTTGTATCACCATGCAACCACTGTTCACATTTCAGAGTTGAGTTAGATTTGCACTAAATTTTAATGGCTGTGGATTCATGGTATAATATGCCAGTCGTAAAAAATCAGGGCAAATTTTGTCGCTCTCTGCAGGAAAATAATGTGAAACCCCACAAGTTTTGACTTTCAATTTTTCAATATTTTCTAATTTTTCTGATTTTTCTTTCCCTTTCACAAAATCGTCTGCAGAAGGAAAGAAATGCCCTAATTCCTGTGATCTTTTGTCACAGATAGAGAAGAGAGGAACCTGACAGGGTTCTGTAAATTTCATGTCATTTCATATAATTTTCCATTCTAATACGGATCTACAGAGAATGAATTACTACAGCGCTGGACGGGCAACAAACAGTCCTTCCGCCTGATAGATTACATTCTCACATCAACAAAATGTCATGGTTGAGGCACTAATGAGTATTAGAGAACCCATCTGTTTGTAACAGGAGCATTCTGTAGTTCCTGTAATAGAAGGACATCATATTGACATTTTGTTACAGAAGGGTCTAGAAACTGATTTTTTGAAAAAACTCAGGTCTTTGTTGTAAAAATGCCAATTGCAGAGATAAGCCAAAATCCTGACTCAGTGCTATGCACTTCTCAAACTCTGGTATGACCTTAGGTATCTACGTATAGAATCCATTTCTTTCACTAAGATTTCATGATTATAGTTACCTATTTAGGTAAACATGGAAGTAATATGGCAGAATGATTTTAAATGATTGCAACACATGCTAAACTGACAGAGCTCAAAGTTTAATTTCCTCTGTTCCTTTATTATGTTTTGCTGCTTTGACAAAACAGCAACTGTATCAAATTTGGGACTCAGTAACTAATGAGTAAGTGGTAGTGGTATTAGTTAATAATAGTTCAGAAATGTTAATACAGCAGTTCACAGTTTGTGTCATCCTTGTTTAATTTTAGTGTATGTAAGTAATTCTTTAAGATCTGATAATAATCATTACAGTTTGGCATATACAAGACTTGCAAGACTGACTGAGGTAAGCTAATGTCTAAAAAATCTTCTTGATTTTTCAAGACTAACCTCTCAAGTGTTTTAGCAGCAAATAAGTTTCTTAGGTGAAAGTAGTATATCTGCAGCCATCACTTCTTCATTTATGCAAAAAGTACAAATATCAGTGTAGTTGTTGGTGATTTTTTGCAATTTGAAATACAAGGGAGACCACGTTTTGCTCAGCACTAATCAGAGGGGATGGAAGTGATGAAACTTTGTCAATTTTTTTTTTCTCTCAACTGTTGCAGCTTAGCATTTGAGGCACACTCAATATACTTTTGTTATGCTTGTTACAAACTTGAAGACAGCATTTTGTGTAATGTATTATCAATTACTCCTGTTCAGCTCTGTGAGTTCTGCCTAGAAAAATATAAGGATATAATACAGAGTTTGTGGTGGCAGTCCCCCTTTTCATGCACCATGACACACACAGAAAACACTAAAACAACAAAAACTCATGTGATAATGTCAGGAAAGATAGTCTCTAATCTTCAATAGCTTGAGTTTTTAAATTACCAGACTAATCTAAGTGTGATAATACTCATGGCTTGGTTTCGCGGATGAAGATTTGGGTGTGATAATACTACTTCATCCTCAAAGACCATGTTCTGTAATGTGAAAGCAGTGACATCAGCATTGCCACGGAAGGGCTGTATGGCCATTTTAATGATCCTACCACCTGCTTTCTAGCTAAGTGTCACTTTTTCAACAGTCACAGAAACTCCCATAGCAGAGCCTGTCCAAAACTTAGTAGCAATCACCTGATATGCTTCACTTTGTATAGCTTTGGGTTTTTGAAACTGACCATGTATTTCATTCTAACATGAAATTAAAATGAGGCTTATGGAGAGAAAGAGAATATGGGCAATAGGAACCATTCACAAGTTGAATATGAGAAAACTGCTGAATGCATACAGGGTTGGCAGACTCTGAGATATTTGTGTGGACAGGTCTACTCTGAGCAATCTGATCAAGGGCAGAATCAATGCTATTGTGTGCATATAATAGAACAAAGTTTTAACTACATAGGAAAAGGTTTTCTTTCTTTTCTTTCCCAATATTGAAATGTCCAGTTTGGTGAAGATAAAAGCATTTCTACTTGCTTATTCAAAGACCAGTCAGTTATACTAATAGAAAAGGCAGAGTTCCCTTGCTTTGAGAAGTGCCTGTGCAAATGACACCAGAGAAAGCACAGAGCTCAGTGATGCTTGCACTTGTAGGATCACTTAATTTGGCTCTGAAAGACGAACACATTTATGGGTTTGTAATCTAGTTTTCAGAGGAGTTGCGCAAGCTAACTATACACACAGACTTATATTTCCAAATGTTGTACCAACATAATTAAAAGGAATAGAAAATGAAGATTTCTTCCTTAATGCTAGACACTTTTCTAGAAGCACACAAATGTAGCCATAGATATACGGATACCCAAATGTATCCATTCTCAGAATAACTGCTTGGCTGAGTTGAAACCAACAAACAAGGAACTTTGAAGGTGGGATTCCCACCAGCTGTATATTGGAATCCCCAGGAAATATTTGTCTTAGTCACATTCTGAACATTATTTCAGCCAGGGAGGGGTCAATTAACATTTTTACATGGCTGCACTTTTGACATTAACCTGTTAACAGCAGATGTGAAAGAAGCCTCCTGATGAGAACTCTAAGAGAAAAACTCTTAATATTCTGCACTGATTTTAAATTTCTCCATTACTTTGTATTCATGGGCCTTAAACTTGACTGTGAAGTTGTAGCAACACAAGGAAATAAGTACTAGTATCTCATATAGAAAATGCACCTGCCATTTGTTCATGCTACAGCCATACTGTAAGGACTCTCATACAGGCATACCCCCAAAGTTCTCCTATTGTTAATGTGACAGTGACATGCATTATACCAATACAACGAAGCCATAATCCACAGAACAGATCACAGCAGCAGCAATTCTGCCAGTGCTACTGGCATAAGGCAGAGATCATACTCCATGTTACCACAGCTTTCCTACTTGTTACAAGTGACAGCAGTAGCATAACTATAACCTTCAATATTTACCAATGCAACTATTTTCATTTGAGATACTACATTTGGGGTATCTACAGAGGCAAAAGCTTCGTATCAGGTAAAGCTTGGCTTCCCTGACCACATCTCATGTGGCACCAGCACCTCCACCTTACCACTTAAGCTTCCTCAGTGGAAGGAAGTCAGAGGCAGTTTCATCACGTGCCCACCCACCAAGCTCTGCAAGAACAGAACATTCATTCTGGCCTCTTCAGTGTAGGCAAGATGAGTGCATCAGCACCTTTCAACTGACGGAAATAAGGGACCCACAGTTCAAAGTGTTGGACCCTTTCTAATCTGGACAATCAACACACAAGAAAATATAGGTCGATAAGCATGAGTTAGATAAGGGTAGCTGGGTACTGAGGTAAGGCTAGTTAAACACTGAAATTTGCCTACAGAAACTGTAAACTCTTCAATACTGATAATTGTCTGGCATGTCATAGGCTTAGCTGATTCTGTGTTGAAGGAGATGGTTTAAGAGAATGCTAAGATACCCCTTCAGTCTATATTGTACAAGATTTCTTTTTCTACCACTTCCCCCTCTGCAGATGAAGAACACAGGAAAATATACATTGCAGGTCACTAATGTTAGTAAATGCTCTGTATTAAATTTTATATATGAGAATTTCCATAATTTCATTGGTGCCTCTTTAAGAAACAAAATACACTGAACTTTCATTGTGCTCTGGGAAACAAAGCTGAACAGCACATCAGCAGTTATGGTATTACATATGGACTTTTGCTTCCTCCTGGGAGTTGTTTTCCCTGGAAACAAAGCTGATTCCTATTTTTCAATTTGCTGATAGCTCTGTTCCTGCATAGTTTGTACTGTGGTAGGAACTATTGTGCCCCCTACCCTCTCCCTCCCACCCCTGCATGCCCACACACTTCCTCTTTTCCAGAAGAAAAGTGTTTTCCAATTATTTAAGGAATTTCACAAAATTATATTCCCTATTCTTATATAGTAATAAAAATATTTTCAATAGGGAAAGTATAATTGTTACCCAGGAGCTATCTCCCTACCAACTTTGTATTTAATCTTAAGAGTCAAGTGAGGAAAGCTTTTGGCAAAGATGGGCACCAATATCCCATTCTGGTTGCACTGCCTAGGGTGAATTGATAGGCTGATTTCAGAGGATTACTGAGGCAAGGATTCTGGATTCAAAACTTATTATAAATTCTCATTACATTCAGATATTCCTAGTTACTGTCTTATGGAACTATCATTTGGGATTCAGTTCAGAGTCTGCAAGCAGTAATGATGGAAAATCAAGACAGGACAGGTTACTACAGCTTAGCTATCAGACTCCTTCAAAATACACTCTATATTAGAAAAACAAGCTTCCAATAAACACAAGAAGCAGGTTCCAGTCTATGATCAAGAATTCTCTTATCTCTTAACCCTGGTTCACAGGCTAATGAGACTACTTTGAGAAAACTGTCTTTAAGTGTCTCCCCTTTATCCTTTCCAGAATTCTGCAGGCTGTATAGCTCATTACGTTTCTCAGGACACTGACTAGTCCCTGCCATAATCTGCCTTCCTGCCGACTGAGTGCAGGAACTCCTCATATCAAATGAAAGGGCTAGAAGCACAAGACATTTAAAGGATGAGGAGGTGGCAAAGCTCACTGACTTTCCAGGGAGCAACTGTTATACTTTCTTATGGGAAATATTTCATCTACTCAGGAAGTCTGGAAGATGTACTTCCTGAGAGAAGGTGGTTTGCTGCTGATAGATGTGCTAATATAAACTGTATATAAGACTACTGTTATAATTTTAAAATTAAGAGATATATTGCCAATCTTTCAGCCTCTCCCCTCTCCTAAAGTCAGAATTTTGAAGTTTTTAAAGTTTTGTGTTGACACAGTGCCGACCAAAGGCAAACACTACAAAATACAAGCTCAGACGCAGCATGTCAATTTGCACAACAAAAAGAAGCACAAAAAACTTGGTGAAGAAGAGCTACAATGCCATGCAAAACATTTCCATGCCTAATTAAAAAAGAGGACGCTTTTAGGCTGAATGAATTCTCCTTCCTCTCCTAGAAAAAGGAATGGATTCAGACCCAGGCACTGGAAGAAAAACAGTGCCACACAGTATTACATGGAAAAAAAAAAAAAAAAAGCCTTAGGTAAACCCCAAAGCATTCTCTAAATTAAGATTGAATGAAGAATTGCAAGCACCTTAACATGGAAAATTACTGTCTTTTGTTATAATCCGCAAGAAAGTAGCACCTGAAACTGGAGGCAGAATTTTTTTGGAATGTCTTACGAACTTGGTTTAAAACATCTAGCCATGCAGACAGAACAGGATGGAGTACTTGAGTTGTGGGGCACTGTACTACAAAAACTGACCTGAGATTAGCACAAGGCAGTGGAATAGCATTTGATAATCAAGCCTCAGAATAGGATCAGACTAAGACCAGAGCCCTTCTTCCCAGCAGCAATCTTATTAGGCAAAGCACCGCCATTCCCCCCATTTCTAAAATGAAAAAAACTGATTATGCCTTTCTTTTTGAAGAATAATTTTCAAACAGCACAGTGGAGCTTAATCAGTGCCCTCTGTTAGCCTAGTTCAACTTTCAGTGAATCCAACAAAAGCTTTTTCTTTTTACATTAATGCAGCTGCAGTAGGCCTCAGTGGGCCAAGCTTACAGAGTACCCCCCCTGTAAATGTAGTCAAGCTGAAAACAACGGCACTGCTCATACAAGTAATAATAATTTTGTGCAAGTAATGCTCATAGGAAGGAAAGTGTTCAGGATACAGCTTACTGATAGGTTTTGTGGCACAAAATTACCTCGGCAAAAAAAAGAGTAAGGCTGCATATAATGAAATTCAAATAAGAGGAAAATATACTTCGCTTTATAACAGACAAAACTAAAGTGTCTTTGGATACTTGCTTACCACAAACCCCAAAATATCACGGAAAAATTCACTTAGCAGTTTCAATCATCCATCCAGCATGAATATAAGCATTATTCATTTCTTAACAATTTCTAATGGTTCTGAAGCAATAACAAAAACATACAAATTATATCAATACAATAAAGACTTGGTTATGCAACTGCTTTGCCTATTTCACTGCAGCAATAAGCAAGCAAATAGAGACTGAATGGAACAAAATTTAGCAGTCTTATACTGCAAAAGAATATTCACCTGTGTTATTGGTTCAGCTAGTTAAAATAAATAATTTTGGTAAATCATCATCATTAGGGCACCTTATTTAATTAATTTTCATAAGCTACATCTCAGTGATCCTGAGACTAGTTTCATTGTGTTTGTGCTTCACTTCCACATTTTCAAGACAGACTTATTTTGCTCTCAGAAGACAGCAGAGTACTTTTTACAAAACATGTTCAATGAATTTTTAAGGGGTCGGCATTCTATTTTTCAGAATTTATATTTTGAAATAATCTTTCCTAAGTACTTTCTAAGTGAGAATACTTAAGCACATTAGAACTTATAAGTGTATTTTAACCTCATTAGAGCCAACAGAAGTACACACTTAAATGTGGGTTGTTTTGGGGGCTTTTTTTGCCCTGAGTCAGGATATTCCAGTAGATTTGAGATTAAGAATAAGACAGAATAACATCGATAATTTTATTTCAGGCAGCTTTGAGAGTTCACATACAAGCTATTATATATAAAACATGGCAATATAATATACTGATAAACTCAGTTATTTCTTTTTTCCTGCTGAGGCAAGAAAAGAGACTAGCAATGCTGTTTATAGGGGTGATTGATAGAAAGAAAAAGGTACCTCCTATTCACCTACATGAAATCTACATATAAGCAAAGGTTGCTTTTCCCTGGTTCCTTCTGCTCAGAGCCATGGACCTTCCCACACCACTGTGGGAGAGAATCCACATTTAAAATTTGATTCATTAATGCTGCTTGAAGTGTCATTAACTCATCCTTCATGCCCTATGAGCTGCCTCAGAAGGGGTCAGAGAGCACTGGTGCTGGCCAGCAGCCAGTGACAGCATAGCAAGCAGTGAGCCATTCTGCTATGGACTGGAAGGGGTTGCTGAGAGATTTTTTAGAGTTATTCCACATTTCCACCTTTATCACAGCCCAAGATCTCCTGCAGAGTTTGCATATACAGCCTTCAGATACAAAAGGCTATGCTTCTCTTGCTGTATTTTTATGTTGTTGACTAACAGTTATTTGTTCACTGAATGCTTTTTATAAAGTAACCAAATGAGCAGTAAGATTTTTATACAGTTTCATGCAGCTTAAGTGCATGAACTTCCTTTGGCCAAATCATATCCACACATGACTTTGCAGTATGATAATTCAAGGTAATTCCTGCCTTCCTTGCAAGCTGAGAAAAACAAATATAGGAATTAACAATACTATCTTGTCCAAGTTCCCTTTTTAGAAGGACAATAATCTTCTTTGTTACAGTTTCCTGTACTTTAACATTTTTACCCATGAATTACCGGATTTGGTCCCAAGGCATTCTGCAGCAAGATTTGGAAAATTTGTATGTACATTATGAAATGAAACCAAGTTACATATGGTTCCCAAGAAAATAAAGTAATCAGAGCTTATATGTAAAAGAAATAGGCTCTATGGGTTACAGATTTTTAAAAATGCACTTTGGCATGGTACAACAGAAGTAGGCAATATCACCAATACATCATTCTCCCATGCATATTTGTAAAGATACACACATAAAAGCTCCCACCCACAAACGCACCACACACAAAAATGCATAGTTCTTTGGGAAATGGACTTTGAACAATCTGATATAAAAACTTTGCTGCGGCATACTTGAAAATAGATTGAAAATTATTGCCCCACTTTGAACATTTCCTGAAATGGACTGTAGTATCAGTACAAAGCTGACAGCATCAATCAGGAATCTTCAGAGATGCTTCATTTGATTTTTCAGAGAGGTGAGAAAGCAACAAAGTGATTGGACCAAGCAATTCCAGATACTTACAGCACATTAATCAATTTGAAATGAACTCCTTTTTCTGAAGCTGAAATGGTTTAGAAGACATTTCCTAAACAAATAGATATTTTCTTTTCTATTACAACTGATCAAACCCGAGACTTATATAAGAATTTAAAAAAAAAAAAAACACCAAACAGTAGTACTATTTTTTTATTAAAGAGGATGCTTACAAATGTGGAATCATGGTTACAGAAGTTTAAATAAAGCTTATTTTTTAAATTCTATCTGACCTTGGATTTGACAAAACTGTATATGGGTAAACATTATAAAAGGGCTTCCATTACGTGAAGTTATCTACGTATTGTTCAGACTGGTTTTCAGGATGAAATACTAGCTGAAGTTTGTATTTACTTCATGCGCAATCACTTTAACCTTGCCATTTGCACCGCAGATGTCTTCTTCACAAGACTACAGAAGCTATTGACTATAAATCTTGATAAGATAAGCTGTTCATTCCTTGCTTGTCAGAGCGCTCTACAAGAAGCATAAAAGAAAGCAATTACTGAACTGAGGCAAATACTAAATGCTGATCCTAGAGTTCTTATGGAGACTCAATAGGACTTCCATCCAAGTAAATCCAGCAGAATTAGAACCATTGTGAAAGTCATTATACAGAATTCAATTCACCTGTGAAAATTAATTCATATGAATGCCAAAACTGCAGTTACAATTTATGCTAGTTGGCACAATTTCTGAAATATCAATAGTTAAAAAGAAGATGAAATGAGCATAGTAATTCAGCCACCTCCTTTATCATTGCATCTACTCATTCAGTCATCAGTGAGACAATCTGTGGCTCAAGCAGGAGTGAAAAAACTTGTATTCCCCATTCTGTGTTGGAAGAGAGTGGCCAAGTCGGCCAACTCAGTAGTTTAAATTTACAGAAACCACCACTGAGAACTTTCCACTATCTCTGGAAATAGTTTTGTAAAGCAGGTTCCATCCATATTTCTGCTTTACAGAGTTAATTAAGGAAGTTTATTCCACTTAAAAAATTGACACCAAATCAACACAAGAAAAATGATTGAATGCTCAGACCTCCTGTCAAGAATGGAAAGGTATGAAAAATACAAAGCAATGGCACTTTGGGCACGTGAGCCTTGACAATAATGGTTATTAAAAAACTATATGAGGTGGTCTACTTTGCAGAGATAGGAAGGTTGTTTCTTCATTTGGAGAATTATTCACATGCTCAGGGCAAAGTTTCTAACTGATGCCCCAAAAGTTTGGCATTTTTTAATACAATTTAGTTGTCTTCAGAGAACTCACTATAAGGAGGAAAGTCTTACCTTCTTAATCTCTCTCCACAAGGTGAAACAGAAAACCACCACTCTTGGTATTTCAGATGTCACCTACAAATGAACTTTCTAGAAATACAAGCCTGATTCTATTTTTACTTATGTTAGGCTAAGGAGCTGCTCCTGAACTTTCTGAAGTTGATAAGCAATCAGGTTATTTTCTAGGGCAGAATTAACTTTCTGTGGGATAGTAATTCATTAATGCTAAGCATCAAAAGGTATATTGTGATTGAAGTTCTTTTTTATGGGATTCCATGCTTTGGCTTACAATATTCTACAACCTTTAGACATCTGGGAATTTCAGAACAAACAGAAAAGTTATCTGCAGCCCTACCTTAAAAGAGGGCTTAATGGATAAAATATCCAAATAATGGGCCAATCACACAAGAATGCCATATGATAGTACCACCTTTAAAGGACAGGCCTCAAAAAACATTAGAATTACTATACATATGCTGTTTAGATACTCAGTCCAATAAACTGGATTTACTCAATTCATACAGGGGACTCTGCGCTGGCAAGACCACAGTCATCATTTGTGTGCTGCAGTTCAGTCTCCTTTGCCTGCATGCTGTTGTCAAAGCCTTCTGCTAAGCAGATTCCCTACTGCACTTCCTGAATAAAAAGAAACAGAAATTGCAATCTTTACTACATCCCCTTTAATAGTTAGCTATCCAATCAAAGAGTGAAACCAAGCAAGATGATATGACTGATTGAACTGATCCACTTGAATTATTATTTATCACACTGTTCTTCTCCAAGAGACTTAAGTAATAGAGCGAGCCATTCTTCAGTCTTAGAATCAAAGTTTAAGAGATCTGCTGGTGATTTTCCCAGCTTCCTTCTCTCAGCATTCCCAAATTTCTTTTAGCAAACTAATTCCCATTCATTTTTGCCAAGTCTTCAGGTTTTTTCCAAGATAGAAAAGCATGGGATATCTGTTTTCAGAGACCTCAGAGTCCATAATTTTCCGTATCTTCATATAAGTAGTAGATCTACTATCTGAGCAACACGACGCAAGTGTTCTTTCATCAATATCAGGAAAAAATCTCATTGCTAGAAATCCACAGGTGTTGTTTCTGTTTCTCAGCTTGTTAGGTGCATTTCCTTTAGCCTTGCTTGGCTCTGTACTGCCTCCTGGTACATTGTTGTAATGCATCACAAGAGTGTTACCTGTTAACAGATGCAAGATCATATGATCCGGATGCATCAGCCTTCCAGACTCCTAAATTGTTCAAATACAGTAATTCCCAACTTCTAACTTTGGTTTGCAGAAGATTTACTGATACATATACAGTTGTATCCGTAGGTATTTCTCTGCCTCAGTTCCCATAAATACTCTTTCTGGTCCTTTAATCAGACGTTAAATCCCATCTCTTGCACCTTGTGGGCACCATAGACTTTTTCCAGAAAAGTGGAATAGGACCTGTGCACTTCAGAAGCACATCCTTTTTGTCTGTTGGAGCTTCACCTGACAAAGTTGATGACAAACCTTTTTTTAAGCATCAGCTTCTCCCTGTCTCTAGCACACACACATACTTGTTACAACCTAAACAGTAAATTATTTTCATGCAAGTTGGTCAGTACCTTTTCCAGAGATTTGGATACTTTCTATAGCATAGTCACTTCAAACCAGATAACACTTCCATGATCTTCATGCTTAGTACATGCTTAGCTAACAAATTTCCTCTTTGAAAGAGCTTCCACAGAAAAAAGTAAATTCAGACTTCTGCTAACAAGCAACAGAAGGAAAAAACAAAACAAAACAAAAAGCAAACCAACCCCAAACGTTGCTACATTTCCTATGAAACTTAACTCCTTCATGCACGCTAGTACTCAAACACACCTCTACAGTCCACAAGGAGACATCCACAGCATCCAGTTCTACACCCAAACACACAAGACTAATGCTAAACCTGGAAAGTAGACTGAAATACGCAACTAGTGGATGTTTGCCTCCACTGCAATCCCTTGTTCTTTCCTGTTCCAAATCAGCTTGCATATTGTAGCCCATCTCCTACTAACAGGACAGGGGAGAAAACTCAAAGCCCACATTTCTACTTAGGACAAAATTCAGTTCAGAGAAGAAAAAAAAGAAAAGAAAAAAAGAGAAAAGCAATTGAAAAAGATAAGGTCCTTAAACACCTAAATTTTTTCCTACTATGCCTGGTTCATATCTCCAGCTGCCCATCTGTCAAGTCTGACAATAACTGCTGTGATAGAAATCTGCTAAAGAAAATAGGATGCCATGAACAGCCTGTTTAATGAAACCGTGGGAAGCTCACATTAGCAATAAACACAGGAAGTTTGAGAAGTCTTGGTAAAAGCCAAGTGAAATGCCACTTTTCTGCTTACTTGAGCAGTCTTTTTTATTGGTTATCTTCACAATGGAGTGGAGAAATTCAGGACTTTTACATGTGGATTCATAGGTATGTTAATGGAATACCATGTGATTCTACCTGTTCCAGAATAACATGCTTTATTCTGGCTCAGATGTTCTGCTTCTAAAGCTTTGATTCATAATTTCATGGAAACATGAATGGGGACATGGAGAGCTTGCCTTTCAATGCTTTGGTAGCAGTAAATCTGGAAAGGAGCACCAAAATAGTCCATGATCTGTTCTGCAGTCACAAAAGAGAGGTAATGGAAATCAGTTCAGATTAACTACAATACTGGGTCTGAAATTATTCCTGAAGACCACACGGTATCAGAGGTTAAAAAACAAAACAAAACAAACTTGAGTAGAAAAATTGAGTAGAATGTTATTTATCTGTCAGCATGGAAATATCTGTAAGATAAGAACTCACATACTGGTTTTCTTTGTTCACAGTATGCACCAGTGAAAAGGACATTGTTTATTTCTGAAAAATCAGTTATTTTCAGTTAGCTTAGAGGAGGCCAGCTATGGAAACACCACATCGTTGGAATATCACGCTCAATAAGAAATGTAAGAAAGGTGGTTTGGGAAGGGGTTAAACCTGACTGAACTAGAAATATGCCAAAGCAATTACGGCAAGAACCTAATCCCTCTCAAAATTACAACAGGCATTAATTTGTTTCCAACTAGTTGTTAGAGAAGATGAGTCCTTCTAAATTACTCTCACTTCCCATTGAAAACTGCATTCAGAAATATTAAAAACATGCAACTGTGTATGTCAAACAAGTTTTCAATGACAGGATACATACCTGAATTAGCAATACTTACCAAATTCGTGTAAGGTTAGTGTAAAGGATCACATTTCAAGTGACAAACTGGATGAAAGACACTATTCCAGACTAAACTGTCTTTAGGATGTATATTCCAAACAATGTAATTATTCAAGCAGCACTCTTTTCTCAGTTTTGCAAATCCTTTAATAGCCCCCGCCCTGCCTTGAACCTTAAAAGTGACCAGTTTAAAAAAAAAAGTCACTATTAGAGCTCGCTTCCCCAGTCCAACAGAAGGGGGTGCAAAGGCCAAGGCTTTTTGTTCAGTTTTCTGACAGTACTGCTGTAGATCCCAGTACCAGGGAAGGAACTCGATCACAGCAACACTGATAAAGGTTATCTGCAGGAGCTACATTCTTCAGAAAGAATAACCCAAAATCCACCAGACACTAGAAAAAGACAGAGATGGGGTACACCTAACTTAGCTTTTATTGCCTGAGAAGGCCTCAACTATGTAAGAACCACAGCAGATGAAAAGCACCATTCCAATCCACAGCAATAGTATTTGTTCATGCTCTATTATCTCAAGATGTGTTACCTTGTATTTCAAACCCTGCAAGTCCAGACAAAAGTATAACAGCTGAGATTAAAATGCATGCTGCAAAGAAACTTTAACTAGCACATAGGGAAGTTACACAATTGTGATATTTAATGGTTCATTTGCCTGGGAAAGGAAGATAGCAACAGTGATATGAAGTTTTAAGTGACCAACCTAACTGGGGAGAAGAAGCCTGGAAAAGCGCACTACCAGGTTTATATTCCATTATTCAAGTGAATAATAATAACAACAAAAGTTATGGAATAAAATGCAACTCTTCTAGTGTTATAGAGCACTTTCTTCATCAAAAAGGAGTATTCAGACATAGACTCAGAAGTGAGAATTAATCCACCAGAAAATTAAAGGTGTATAAATTATTTATGTAGGAGATTAACCAAAATTGAAAAATTAATGACAAGAGTAAAGGATAGGGAGTCAGCAAGTCCAGTGCATCTGTTATGTTCTCAATATTTTTTAATCTAACACTTAACATTTTCTTTTAAACTATTTTAGTTCTTTTCCTTATTCTTGCTTTTCATTTCTAATTATTTTTGGTCTTCTGCAGAACTTCAGCTGCTGGCTGAGTTTTGGGGTCCATTCAGAAAAGCAAAAAAAATAGCATACAACCACCCTGAAACTGATTCATTATTCTATGATCTTGCATTCTTGACCACCTGAGTTCCCTTTAAAGTCAGCTGCACAAAGGATCACAGCAGTGGGCAGCAGGAAATATGAAAACTTCCTCAACAGCTCCCTTTTTTTTTGTCAGAATATGTCTTTTTATGGTGTGCAAAGGAAGAAGGCATCAGAGATGTCGGGATCAAACCCTTCCTTGAACACTTCCCTCTTGAGTTTTCTCCCAGTTCTCATATGACTGAGAAACCCAGGGGTTTTATCTTGATTGGCATAAGAATTCCAAATTCTCACAAAGTATCTTGACATTAACAATTCATTCAATTAGTTATTATTATGAAAAGTACAGTATCAATGCCAGTTAAGGCTTGAAGGAAACAATCTCCGAATTTATCTCATGTTAGAACGCAAGATGCATCTCAGTAGGCTGCACTCAGTACATGATTCACTGCATATTTTAACCCTTTGCCAAAGAATCAGAGACTTCATCTTTATCGTATTAATTATTTATGCAATGCAGCTTCTCCCAGCCTCAAGGAGAATTCAAACCAAAGGTATCAAGGCACTATGAGCAAGTTCTCAAAAGCAGTTCAGACACATGGACACATAAGGCTTGCCTCCATTGAAGTAAGCAGTAAAAATCCTCAGAACTAACTGAAAGGAAAAATCAAGGTTTGTACCATGTCACAAGTGGAGTTCCCTTGGCAGAGTACTTCCCACGGAAAAGAAGAATTCAGTCATAAATTCTTAAAAGGAATAATCATTACTAAAGGATAATAATCACTAAAGAAAAATCATCAGTTTTAGCAGTTTGCCACTAGATGGAGCAATTTAATATTAAAATTTCCATTTATAAATAAAAGTTTCTTGAAGCTTCAGGTGTTTCACTAATGGTCCTTTCTCACTTCAAAATTTTTTTTTCTTTCCCCCTTTTATGTTAAGGACACTTACAAATACTGTGTCCTTGTAGATTATGCAAGCAAGAAAAAAGCTGCATATATTAAAAAACCGACAAATGTTTCTATATTTTACCAGTATTACAGCAAAGACTGGAAAGAGTGTGAAATAAACCGCAATTCTAAAAAACTTCAGTTAAACTATTAATTTCATTTATCCACCAATCTACACCACATAATCTTCAGAAACATTAAGAAATATTAAGCAGTTTATCACAGTATTATGCTCTCCATTCACCACAGACACCAGAACTTCTTGCCAGCAAAGATTATTCAAAACTAGAAGCCTTAAGCCTACCCTGAAACTTAGCCTAACTATTACATATTTAGAATTCTTCTGTATTTTAGTATCAAAACTGAAATTTAAGAAGATTTTGTACTGGCACATGAGAAAGAGGCTCAGCCCCATTAGCCTGAGTCCCAATTTACATCAGTTGCACTTAAGATCCCTGTAGAACTACAGTGTCTCCTGTCAGTGCAAGACCAAAAGTTGAACCTACGCCTATCTAAATTTCAAATGTAAATTTCAAGCAACAATTTACAGTTGTTGCTATCCAAAATAATTTCTGATAACATCCATCTGTACCTGGTAAAGGTGAAGTGTATGTTTAAAAAACATCAAACAACACTGTTGTTGCTGAAGGCAGCTCTGAGACACCAGAGGAAGTAAATCCTCAATGATTAGATGGGTTTTACAATCCTTCTTAAATACTGGATTTGCTGAGAAAAGGGGAAGCAATATCAGTTAAGGACAGCCTGTGAATGGCAACCCCCAACTGACCTCAGCTTTACCTTTTTCTTTTAAATGACCTCTGTTGCAGTATACTTATGAAATATTTGTATTTTGGAAGTATGATTTGGCAAGCTGAATATTATGAAAACAAGTTATAATATACCTTCTGCTGTATCTCACGTCTGCATGTCTCATAATACAGTATACAACTTTATTACCCTGCCTATTATTGCACTTTTCTAATGTTAAATCGACTTCTACCTACATAGCAGGTGCAAATAACAACTGGATTTACTGTTGTGGTTAAGTCCATGGTAAAAATACATGCTTTTAATGTCTAAATGTGGCTCTTTCTTCTAATAATCATTACTATTGTCTATCACAATTAATTAAAAAACCAAATATCAGGCTGGTTATGCAACTCTTAATTATGCACTTCTGTCCTATAGAATTCAGCCACGGTTCCAAAGATACTGAGGACATATCACTGATGTCCCCATAATCTCCATCATTATTATAACCACGTTCAGCTCAGGTCCAATTAAGCTAAGCTCTCCTACCTCAATCAAATAGTCTTCAAGGATACTGCAGTTCAAGACTGGACTACTAGATGGATCTCAGCATGGAGAGAAAGAATATAAGACAGGAAGAGGGTAAACTTTATTATTTTTAGATTACTACACTTCATTTCCATGCTTTGCTCCATCATTGCACTACTTCCAGTAAGGGGCAGGGAGGCAGGAATTGTGTGGTGTGTGTAAGGAATAGACAGAAGAAAGCAAAGAACAAGTCAAGAGGGAAAGAACGAGAGCATCCTGAGTAGGGCATTCCATTAGTTAGAGATATTTCTAACACTTGTGTAAAAGTTGCCTTCATTAAAGCTAACATGTCAACACTGCAGCAAAAAGGTAAATGAATGTAAAGAAAATCCAGGTTATCCCATGTCAAATATCAACCCAGTACACTTCAGGACTCTCCACCATTAAGTCCACCTCAGCGTTTGCATCTGGCTGACTGCTCCTTGACAGCACATATACAGAAAACAGAGCAAGACTCCAAACACATTATTCAGTAGCTTCTAGCCTCATTTTTCTTACAAAGAAGAAACAAGTTCACTAACTGCAAACTACCTGCTAGGCAGCAAATCAACTTTAAGTATTTTATATTTCTACTAGAATATTCCATTACATGATTATAATAAATGGTTCAAATCCTAGGCCATACTGACAGTGTGGGATTTCAGTGAATGCATTTCATTGCATTTCAAGATACTTAACCCAAATTAATTCAGCTTACTCCTTTAGACATTCAGTTTAGTTCTTCAGACATCCAGTGTTTTCTCTATAACACAAAAATAAGCTAAACCGTAACATTAACTGTTTACAAGAAAATGCATTACAATTAAAAAAAAAACCACATGTATCTCTGTCTCTAAGCAAATTAAGAGAAGCACAATAATTTTATTGTTGTTGCTCTTTCAGATACCTAATCATTTCACTTTTCAGTCAGAAGAGTCACTCCACAATTAACTTTGCAATTACTCTCCAGAACAGAAATCTCAACTAAGCTTTCTACATTGTGTGTATTTTCAGGGAAGTAAGAATGTCAGCAGTTATTCACACAAGAGAAAATGACTTTGAGCATCCTGAAGATGCATGAAAGTTTCAATTAGAGCTATATAAAAAGGTGTCCCAAACAGAATATAGGTGATTAACTTCCGTGCTCATCCCTATTATGACCATCCCACTACAAAGGGTCAGAGAATAGAAAGAAAAAAGAAAGAAAAAAAGAAGAAAAAAATAAGAAAAAAAAAGAAGAATAAAGAAGAAAGAAAAAAGAGAGACTATTCTTCCTTCTTTGCTTAATGCTTAAACAGCAGTTTATTAAGTGTTATACACTGTAACAAGCCATCTCTGAACCACAGGGTTCAAAAGCGGTAGAACATGAATCAAAGCAATGTGAAGCTGCTCTCAATTACACGAGAGCAAGTTTGTCTGCCATAGCATGAGAATAAAAGAATAGGGGGTGGCAGAAGCCAGTGAGCAAGGAGAAGGAAGACAGAAGAGGACATATTTTGTATCAGCTCTAACATTTTTTGAAAGTGTCTTTCTCTTGATATCGTTTGATGCAATTGTCATTTTTTCTGAGAGCTGTTAAGGTCTCTTATCTCCTGTCAGTCCCAGCAGAGCAAGGAGAATGCAATTAGAGCTAGCTATAAACCTGCCCAGTAACTCTCTTGTTTTAAGTGTTCATTAGATGAAGATAGATCTGTCCTTTTAATTCAGAGTCATTGCATGCTAAGTACAAGTTAATAACTACTTAGGACTCCAATCCCTGACAGAGTTACATAGGCAGGCTACAGTCTCTGAGAGGAGATAAAGACATGGAGAGAAAGAACAGCCATCAAGTTAATCATTACCATCATTACCACCTAAGACTGAGTGTCTCATGAAATCTATTTCAGGATCACTTGGTACAGTTGTTTATAATGTCCACAAGCATATTAGAGCTGAAGAAAATTTTTATGTACGGACACTACAGCATCATTGCAGCTGCACATGTTTTCAGGCAAAGGACTTATTTCCTGTTTCTGCCAGTCTTTGCTGTAGATTTCAAAACACCAAATTGAAATTGGTTGAGGACAACCAAAAGTTCACAAGTCACACACATCAACTTCCACAACACAGAGTCAGCCCAGTCTGTCCGTACTATGATGCAGGCAATGGACAAAACCTTCTGCCTTTTGCACACCCTACTGGGAGCTGCTAGCAAATCTGCAGTCTATTATTGCTGGCACCAATGGACTTTCAAAAGGAAGGTCAAACCCCACCCTAGAAGTATGCAACAGAGACATCCCTGCAGCAGACTTTCAGGCGCAGATCTCCTACTTAACAAAGATTTCTCTGGAGATGCCCATGTCTGACACATCCTTTGCAATACCTTTCCCTTTCCTCCAAATGCAGAGTGGGACTTCAGCTATGTTGCAACTCTCAAACTCTTTGTTTATTTGTTTTATATTTGCAAAGCCTTTTGTAGGAATTCGATTTTCTAGAACGATGAAAAGTTGCACATCCTAATGCTGTATGTGAAAAACCTTCAATCGTCTCCAGAGCCCCAATGTTTTAATATCTATTCACAACAACTTTAGGTCACAGCAACCTACATTTCTTCAGAAAGTAAATCATCTTCATAACTGGACAGTGTATATTGAATCACTTTTGAATGCATCTTGCCTTGTTTTTGAATGAACTAAGGTACTTCAGATCAGCCGCCATTTGAATTAATGTGGTTGCAATTGACAGAAATAAAGCAATGAGACCGGAAACTACCCAAAGCTATAGTTTTCCTGCTTGTACTGATCTCTTACCTATGTTCTTAGAAAATAAGGCCTCAATGTCACCAATGCTGCCCCAAGCATTAGTCACTTCAGTGGATTCAATGAAATCACAAGAGTCCATCTGTGCAGAGCTCATTGCAGAAACACCACTGAGTATGTTAAGCTTGATCCTATAATCAAGTTTAATTAGAATCACCAGGACTTAGCATAGGTGTAAAGATCCATCATGTTGATCTACTTGTAGGATCATAGCCTTAATGTAAAGACATAAAGTATTTTGTTATTACTTCAAATAATCCAAGTTGATCTCCTTTAAAGAAATTAGGTCTGATCTTACAGCTGGTTCCGCACAGGTAGGGCACCTCCTCTCCACAAGGTTCCACTGACATTAACTGGCATAAAGTAGATTCTCCCTTGTAAGAGAATGAGGGAAAAGAAGAACAGGAGGCAATAACAGGAATGAACCTCCTTCTTCTCGAGCACACTTTTCTCATGGACTGCAAAACTTCCCAGGGTCCAGAATTAATAACACAGATAGTAAGATAAGGTTTGTTGCACTCCACTCCTCACAGCATCTGCCCACTTGGCTGGGTGATAATATGCCTAAACCTCGCCTTGGGTAATAGTATGTAAACACTGAAGACAAATTTTAACTAGAAAATGTGCAGCAATTTCTAGCAGGGCTGTGATTACATCACAGTAATCCACTCAAAAGTTTTATGATTAGCTGTGTAACTAAAAGATTAATAAAGGAATAGTTTAAGAATATGCAAAATTGGCAAGCACCACAAGAGCTAAATAAACTTAGACAGTCATTTTAGTTTTCTGTTTATGACATATCATCTTGTCCACTGTCAGTGGTACATCAGTAAGAGCCCCAGAGAGCTCTTATGCTCTCTCTCAGGAGCCTTTTCTCACATGGAATTCCCTTTAAGAAATCTGAGTGAAGGACAGGTAATTAACTTCTAAGAAATACTAAGGAAGAAGTGAGTTTTCAAGAAGGGAAACAACATTTGCAAACTAAACACATTAAAATTATACATAGTTTTGATTTTTTTTTTCCTGTTCAGCCTTTTCTTTAATATAGAAAGATTATTGTATTATTTTCTATCTCAAAGTTTAACCCGATCTTTCTAAATCTATGGCAAGCCTCATTATTGGATGCTCTTTAAAGCAAAGCTTTCTCATATTCCCACAATGATGTAAGAAGCAAAGCAGGAAGATTTAAAGTACTTCTCCAGGCTGAAGTAAACAAACAAAGGCGGCAAAGATATATACATTCTCCCATCTCATTTTCCCTGTGCCTCATAGCTCCAGGATTTCATAAGGTTTTCAGAGGATCCAACCTAGAAGAACATCCATGGGAATACAAGAGTAACACTGCTAATCATTTAGAAGTCGTGTAGAATAAATTGTTAAATTGTTAAAAACCTGTCATGTTCATTTATGGTTTTTTTAAACTAATGTTGGGATTACCTTTATTTTACACACTTGTCTTTATTCCTAAGTAAAAGAACTTAAAGAAAATGCTATCCTAAAGTAGACTTAAACTGTGAATTTTAGCATTTCCACTTTATGAGAGAGGAAGATTTCCTTTAACAGGTGTCAATATTACTTGCAAAATCAAATAATCTTTACCCAACCCCATCAAAAAAGGTCACTGATTCCTAGGTCTCATCTGTGCCTAAAAGGGTGGTGGGCTGGCCTTGTATTGCTCAGCCTCCACTCACCTACTAACACAGGGCATGTAGAACGGTACCTAATTTCTTCCTACATGAGTGTCATTTAGCCCACACCCAAGCATGTCTCTACGCTGTTTTCCTTCTACAATACATCACTAATTTAAACAAGCAAGATTAACCATAAGTTTAAATAAAAACTTACTTTTTCCTTGTAGAGTCTTGCTGGTGGTAAGTGTAATAATACAATAATTAACACCTATCTGGTGTTCTTCACATTCCTCAATCCTCATTTCTATACGAATCTCCAAGTGAAGGCAAGATCTTCCTTAGATAATATATAGGGCTAGTTAGACCTATTCTAAAAAATACCCTAGATTTTGTTTACAGTATCCTGGATATTTTTCTAAAGAGTTCTGTACTGCACTCAAGGGTTCACAGGGTGTGCTTTGCACCACCTAGAACGCTGGAAGTCTCAACTATTTAGGACAAAGACTTTAATAACAGAACCTGAAGAAAAGAAATAAAGTCATTAGCCACTGGTACTGACATCCCTTTCATTCAGTTTCCTTTTCTAGCATGTTAACTGAGAGTAGGGAATAAGCTAACAGAATAATGGCTGAAGAAATAGCATTCAGATATTTTAAGGCACGGGCTGAACTCAGGATTCCATATAACGCTAAACTCTCAGACTTACGTACTTAACTGTCTTCTATTTTGGGACTCACTCGGAATGTTCTCTCTTGCTCAGTAATTCACTGTCACAGCACTTAGAAGTAGAGCTACAGTTGTCCAGCACTGCCTTGTGTTTTTCCAGACTCTGGAGAAAAATATGATTCACACCAGTTCCTCTTTTGGTTCCCGTACCACTACACTTCTATCAAAGAATCTAGGACTTTGTCTTTCCAAGTTGCATAAATAACTTTGGGAATACAAGAAAGATTATAGGCCCTGTCTTGATAGGGACAACCATATGTTTTAGGCTACACATAACAGGCAGGCTAGGTTAAGCACAAACTGAAGTCAGCTGCCTGTTTTAGACAGACTCTCGAAGCTTCACTAATTTTGTTGACAGTCATGTATTTATGACTTTTCTTTGGGGCATAATCTGAGTTTCCCTCTGACCTTGTAAAATATACATGCTAGGACATTAACTCCTTTGCAATGGGAGCAGGCTAGTAGATGAGCTGCAGTAATGGACCACATACATGCTAACAAGTATACAAAGACACTAACTCACAGTAACACAGTGATTTCTGATTACTTCTATATATCCTTAAATATCTGTTCTCAAAACAAGTTCAAATGGATTTTAATATAGTTTGGCATCATTCTATCATGCTAAAATGAGAAATTATTGTACAAATGCCTTGCCCCTCCAACTTCTTCCACAGTGTGCCTGAAACTGCACCACGTTCCAAAAGTAAAGCCAATTAATGCCTTTTGATAAGTGACTGATAAACTAAGATGCTTCATATAACTGACAGCAAAGCTGTACTAGCACAAATTTTACTGGATAATGTGAAACTTTGGAGATGGGAAAAATTGAACCAGGAAGGCTGGTGAAGAATAACTAGGATTCCCACACACAGCCTTTTTCACAGTTGAGTCATATGAATTATTCCTGATATTCTCCTTAACTATCTAAGGTATGAGTTATGTACCTTGTGGTTTGTGATCACATAAAGATGTTCACCTAACGACCAAACTCAGAAAAGTGACCTACATGACTGCCCAAGTTAGCATTCTTCAGGTAGTTTAAAATTGCACAGTGGGTTAGGAAAAAAAAAAAACCAAAAAAAAAAACCAACACATCACTCAAGAACCAAAACTGCATTTGAGGAATTTACATTCACCACAGAAGGTGTATGCTTCAAAAATTTTATCCGAGTGCTAAACCAGTCCCTGATACAATTTAACACAATTCACAATTTAGCCTCAGATGTTGTATATTCCTTTGTGATATCTAAGATATGTTTTCCTCACTGGTTGCCATCATGCAGCAGTGAACAGTAATTAAAATCATGCATTATAACTCTGTTAACTCCAGATTTATGAATTTTCTAGATGCTTTGTAAAATAATGACTGTTAGACAACAGGTGAAGTTTTCCTCCTCTCTACTTTACCTTTTTCTCCTAGACTGTAATCATCTGGCCACACAGAACTGAAATTAAGTCACTGGCTTCAAAGAGACTGTCTTGTGTATATGCAAGATTATGAACTATATCAACACAGTTATTTAGATATAAGTCAGTGAAAGAGTCTAATTTCTGTAAAGATGTGCATTGTTACTGTAAAACTATCTTAATATTTCTTTTACGTGAAATTAACTGCGTGCATATGTTCATAAACTTGTACCGCATAATAGTACTTCAGATTGTCTGGTTTGTTTGGTGCTCAACAGTGGGAGTGTAAGAACACTTTAAATGTCTCAAATTTGCTAAGAATAGTAGCAGTAATTTAACGTTTATTTCTACAATTCCCTTGTTTCTCAAAAAAAAAAAAAAGGCAGCCAACCCTCTAAAATTTAACTTGCAGTTCCAAAGCAAACGGACTACTATTGGCCTGTAGCCATACAGAGATGCACTAGCATAAACAGAACAAATGCTGATGCTTGCATGAAGATGAATCTGTTAAAACTGCCTCAGTTTATATGAGTTTGACATGAACTGAGCAGATAAACAGTTTTCAATGCTTCTACATAGCATAGTGAATGAGTTCAATTAGCCTAAGGTAACATCCAATATTAAGGTGGAATGAGGATGCTTGTTTGTATAGACTAGAAAGTACATGTTTATGGACAGGTGAAAAAAAAAACAACGGACACAGGCAGGAAACCGAATAAATGCTACTGTCACATGCTTCCAAGATTTCCTCCCAGACACTGAAACTGACTTTGAAGCTCTCAGAAGCTTATTACCCTGCAGACTAACTGAACAGGGCCAACACCCCCAAAAAAGCTCACCAAGCACCCCAAGTGCGTAAGTTTATCCCTTTAAACTAGTAAGAATGGCATTATGAGCCCCCACTCACCACAGCCTCCTGGGCCACTGCTCCAGGTCCCCAGGGCGGCAGGTGGCTGCCCTCTCTCCGGGCGCTTGAGACAAGCACGACCTCGCCTTCCTGAGCTAGCTGCTTTTGCTACAAAAAGGCCAGAAGGCTTTGCTTGTCTTCTCGGCCTGGCAGAGCCGAGCCCCAGCAACCCCCAACAAGGATGTGCCACATGCCCCCCTCCCCCGCCACCACAGGAGGAGACGACAGGACTCCCAGCGCTGGAGCTTTACAGAAGGGGGAAGCGTCGCCAGAGGAGTGCGGCGACGCGGGAGGAGAGCGGCGAGGGGGCACGCGACTAAGGGGGCACGAGCCCGCGCTCCGCGCCTCGCGCTGCTCTGCCCGCGGCGGGGCGGGGACGCGCTGCCGGTGGCCTCCAGGGAGCCCGCTCTTCCTCCCCCCACACACTATCACGTGCTCCGGGAGCCGCAAAGCAGCGACGCTTTTGCGACAGGGTGACAGCCAAATGGTGCGACATCCGCGGCGGCCGCAGGAGCAGCAGCCGCGGCGGCCGAGCGCTGCCAGGGCCGAGCGCCGCGCCTGGGCGGGGGAGCGCACCGCGGCCCGGCGGGGACCGCACGGCACCGCGCCCCAGCGCTCGGCGCGACCCCCATGAGAGAAGGGGGGGTGACGGCGTCCCCCCCCTGCGTCCCCCTGCCCGCCTGAGCACGGAGCGTTCCCCCCGCCCCCGATGCGCCCTTAGTCCCGGCCCCGGACCCGCCTCCCTCGCTCCCCTCCCCGCCGGCGGCGGCGGCAGCGTCCAGGTGCGGACTTCAAACCCCAGCGCAATGGCGTCCAACGCGGCCGAGAGAGAGATCCTCTTCACCGAGCTCCAGGTAAGCGGCGGCGACGTCCCTCCGGGCGCCGCCCCAGCCCCGCTTCGCTCCCTTCCTTCGCGGGGAGGATGGAGCTGCCGCCGGCTCCACCGCGCCCCGCCGCCCCCTGCCCGCCGCTCGGCGAGGGGCGCCCACCCCACCCTGCGGCCGGGCCGGGGAGGCGGCGGAAGCTCATGCCCACCCCAGGCCTCTTCCCGCTGTTTTCCCCCGGGAGCGGAGGCGCCGCCGCCCGGTCACGGCCCCACCCCACAGCCGGCCCCGCGACCCGCTTTTGTCTGCTCTCGCCTCGCTCCTTCCCCCCGCCGAGCGACCGCGTCCCTCCGCCAGGGCCTGCGCCGCGCCGCGCCCCCCGCCCCGGCCCCGCCGGCTGGGGAGCGCCCGCCGCCAGCGCGTAGGCTGCCCGCTCCCGCCGGCGCGGCGGAGCCGCTGCGGTGCCTGGTAGCCCTCGCCCCACCCCCCTCCCGGCCGCCCTGGGCACGGTGCTCGTCCCGGCCCCGGCCGGAGAGGCTCCTGGTAGCCACCCCACCGCCTGCGTCAGGGTCAAGAAAAAGAGCTTTTCCCCTGTACGTTGCACCGCGCTGGAGTCGGAGCAGTTTCTTTTATGTAGGCCGTGAACTCGGAACCTGTGAAGAGGAGAAAATGGTCCGACCAGCGTTATTTGTAATACGGCAAGGGTTCTTGTCGCTACACATAAAAAAAAAAAAAAGCCCAAACATCGCCCCAAGACTGTAAAAGGTCCTGAAAACTACTCAAGGATTGGTTGTTTCCGTCCCTGTAGTTGGACTGGTTGCGGTTGCCTGTGCAACTGTTACTTATCTGTTTGCCAGCTGCCGGATTAAATGCAGTTCAGAAGCTTCACTTTGGGCTCTTACCTTCAAATGTCAGCTCAACCTGCTAGCTCTTCCACTTCCTTGTCCAGAAGAAAGCTTGCTTTTTTTTTAAATTTATTTATTTATTTTGAATGTATACTGCTAAATCTATGCAAGTTGTTATGGTTTACCAGGCAAAGAATGCATGTCTGAATTTATTAATTGGACAATTAGCCAAAGAAGTCAATAAATGAAAAGCATTTAATTTAATGCTCAAATAGAAATTAGAAAGGCACGCTATAAAAAGAAGGAATTTTATTTTCTAAATGCTGTTAGGTTCTCCTGTAATTTTAAATGGTAGTGATGTGCTCACTTGAGTAACAAAGGAAAAGAAGGCACAATAGAGATGTAGCAGGTTACTTAATATTGTAGCACATGAGATGGCTGAAGGCTAAGAATCCATCAAAAATGCTGCACTCTAATCAGTGGCTCGTAAGTGTCTAGGAAGAATCACTATGTTAATACAAACTTGATACGATGGTATATAGACTGGTAAACCTGTTTGAAGTGGTGAGTGGTGTGAATAAGTAACTACGGTAGTGTTACAGGTAAGCTAAGTGGAAGCAGAATTTCTGCAGAAGTACTGAAAGTGGGGTTTGGGTTAATTTAAACAGAAATGGGGGGGTTGTTTGGGGGTACTTTGTTGGGGGTGAGGAGGGTTGTGGGTTTTTTCTTGGAAGATGAGACTGACAGTGATACTAATTTAAGGGGAAAAAAAATGCAAAACGGATGGATTAGATCCTTTGGTTCCACTGTCTCTTCCATTATATGTTGTAACTTCTGTTTTGATAAATACAGTAAAGGGAACTACAGTGAAGTGTGAGATACGCCATTTTACTCAAGTTTCTTCAGGAGGACACTTCCTCAATATGAAGAGTCTAACCTTAAAAGTGCTTATATATAAAATGGACTTTTACTTGCATATTGCAATCTTCTGCTGAAAGATGAGGAAGTGGTAGAATGCATGGCTACAGTAAAGGGTGAAAGCGACATGTAGTTGGGTGGATGTAGATCGTAAAGGATGTGTGTGGTTTAGATGCTTTGCTAATACTTGTGAAAATCTACTGAAAACAAGCTAAACATTGTGTTAATCCCAGGATTGCTCCTGATGTGGAATCTAAAGTGAGCATCAGTCAGTGATCAATATAACACATTGCTTATTGATACCATATGTTCTGCATGCACTTGGTTATGATAACCCTGCACACCCCAGAGTGATGTAAGTAGTTAACTGTTAGGTTTGGATGAAGTTAATGGTAATGGGTCAGTAGTCATGAGTCAATTGATCTCTCCTGACAGAAAGATTGGCAGACTTGCACAACTACTGACTAACAGGATGTGAGGTGGGTTCTGCGAAAATAGGAAAAACAAAAGGGCAAAATAACTAAGTGCTGAGAAGAAAGTGGTGAAACAGACGTGGTATGTGTACTGGGTTTAATTAAACAGGCCTTAAATAGGACTTGGAACACACTTCTCAAGTGACAGTTTTGTATTTAAAAAAAGTGACTCCGTATCTGATAGAGCAATTTCCTAAAAACCTCTGCCAGCAAATATCCACTAGACATTTCTGTCCTGCATTTTCTACAAAATATTTTCTCCATTCTTCTATATCCTACTTTAAACATTTCACAGACAGTTAATAGGATGTGGAAAGTATATCTTGCTTCTAAGCAAGTTTTCACGTGTGTTTGTTCAAGGTGAAAAATGCAACACTTACTCCTTGGTGGTTAAGAAATGCATAGTAGAAAATAAACTTGGCAGTAAACAAATCCTCTTTTTAGTTTGTTCTCTTTAGTAGCTTCACCAGCAAAATTACCTGATTACTAAAGATTGAAAGATTACATAAAGCCAGCTTACCTTTTTACCTCCTTTTATCTCAAGTACAGACTCTTTTGTAGGAGGGGGAAGAAGCTTGGGTGAGAACCAGTACTGCTGGTTGCAAAGTTCTGCTGCCCTTCTCTGGGCTTGCATCCTTTTAGAACTTTGTCCAGCAGGTAAACTAGCCTCTCCAGTGCTTTCAGGTTAATTGCATAGCCTTTAACTCTTTGCTTCCTTGTCGAAATGGCAACTCTGTTTCCTCATAAAATTAATCTTTAACTTATGATGCTGTAGGCTGTTAAATAAGGCATCCATAAAATAAAATCATTTTAAGTTTTATATGAAAAAGGTTTCTTTTTTTTTTTAAATTACAATTTAAAAAATAGTTTTTGTGAGGTAGTGTGTATTTCCAAAGATTTTCTTGGCAGTGATGATAGATGTCAAAATAGTAAGTTGATATGGCTGGGGTAACAGAAATTATTATTTAGAGTATTTAAATGAAGCTATTGTGTATGTATGGTGATTGCACATTTCTACAAGAGAACACTTGTAGGTGTTCTCTACCACTTCTTTTCTAGGCAGTAATGTAAATGTTTTAAATTTCATAGACTTTTCTTATTAAAGTTTCAGGATTTATTGTAAGAAAATGTTCTGGTTCACTCAAAGTTGTACTTCCAAAACAATACCTGTTTAATGCCAGAAAAAAACAGTATATTACTTGGTTTTATTTGCTTAAATGGAATTGTTTGGTCAAGATAGAGAACTTGGGCCATGCCCTAAAGTAAATAAGCAATGTGACAGACCCTCATTTGCTTCAAATGGAAGTGTTAAAGGCTCTACTTGGAATGAGTTTTTCAAACTCTGCCATAATACATATTTATAAAATTACAAAACATTGGCAAAAATGTCCTTGTTTCTGTATTGTTCAGAATAAAGAGTTTTTTTCATGGATATTTTATTTAGTGGGAGCCCTAGTCATCTAATTTCCTGAGATGCTGTAGTTGTGGATCTTGAAGTATAAATTTCATGACATGTGTTTAAAGACTCTTGGTAACTTTTCTTTTTTTAAGTAGTGTAGAACAGTACCACAACTGAAATATATGTAAATTAGGCTTACACAGTGGCACATCCGGTATAGCTTTTAGTTTGTTTTATCTTTCTGTTTCTTATCTGGGAAAAGAATATTCATTAAATGAATATGATTGAAAAAATGCTCACTATTTTGTTAGTCTGCGTGATATAAACTGGACAGTAACGTCTTAGATTACACCACTGTGTTTTGTATATAAATTAGGCACTTATTTAACCCAATATGGCGATATACTACTAGGCAGGACTCTCAAAACCTGCATTTCATTCCAGGCTGCTCTGCTCTCACCTAGGTGACATTAGGCAGATGACTCTGCTTACTCATGCCTCAGTTCCCTCATCTTTAAATAGAGGTAATGATGCTTGCTTTTTTAGAGATAAAAAGTACTGGGTTTTTATTATTAGCTGCGGCCAAGTGCCTAAGGACACCTTAAAAAGGTACAAGTAACCTAATTAATCTGTTTTGAACAGACCATGTAATTAGGCTGAACACTCAGCAGTAAGACTGCCTTCAAATACTGTTCAGCTAGGACAGATTAGCCTCGAATAATTTTGAATTGCTCTTGTTTTTTCAGAACAAGAAAACGTCTCCTTCAAGTTAAAATATCCTGAACCTAGTCTACTCTAGTTTAGACAAGAAAATGTGTGTTCAGCTGCTTGGGACTTCTCAGGTCTCTACAAATGCTTCCGAACTGATGGATTTAGGAAGCACTTCAGGTTTTTTTCCATTGTGGATATATATTACTCTTTAAACAGTACTCTGTTCAAAACTTGTACTAGTAAAATATACATCCTGTTCTAGCGGAACATAAACAGTCCTTAAAATACCTTTAGGTAGTTGCATGGGTGGGCGTTTGGGTTTTGTTTTAGTTTGGGGTTTTTTCCATCTTCTGAGTTCTGTCGGTCTGCCTGTTAACATAGGGACTTGTATACATTTGACTGAATTTTCTTTATCAGAGCAGGTGTCTTTTTAAGACCCAGATCTGTTATTTTAACTCAAGATAAACTATTAGTGATGGCTAGTAGAGAAGTGTATTTAGTTACAATAGGTGTAATAGCTCTGCTGGAGCAGTTTTATACATTGTGAATGGTCATTCATTACAATGTAACCTAAAATCTGTAATAAAATAACTAGATAAACATGTTCTTTACATTGGGAAATGGTGGTTTAAGGGCTTAATGATGGGATTAAGAATCTCTTCATCAAAGTCTCAGTGCTTTGCTGAATTAGAGATTGAGACATTATGTGGCCTCTGCTTAGATTCAGAGTGACTAAGTTTTATGGTGTGTTATATGCAGCTTGAGGGTCTCAGTCTGCTTTTTGCTTTTGATTTTTCTAGAAGTCACTTGTACAACTGGTACAAATTGGCTGATGGTAGGCTTTTTGTTTGTTTGTTTTGTTTGCTCTGTGTGGACCCAGGAAGTAAATGGGTTTAGGAACGAACTGAGCATCTCTCATGAGATACTGCTGTGTGGCATGGGCATTTGTATGGTACTCTGAAGCTTTAATTATTAATGCTTGGTCTGCAATTCCTGGCACAAGGAAAACAGCTTTGTCGCTAGTGTTTGGTGGGGCAGTAGGGGGTATTGTTTTTAAAGAAGTGAAATTTATGTTGTAGGGTCCAATCCATGACTTCTGTTACTTTTAGGTATGACTTGTAAGTACTACATTGAAACAGAAACTAGTAGTGTCATTAGTTGATAAAATGCTTTGGCCTGTTCTTACAGTGACATTATATCTGATTAGTTCATTTATTTGAACGCAGCAATATAATTATGTCACACTGACACAAGTCCACACCATTTTTTTTTACTGCCGTTTACAGCTACTGATTGCGTACAGTTTGACAGCTCTTGCATGGCAGACTGGGCACGCATCCTGTGGAGCAAAGTGCTGCTCTGTGGGTTTTCTCATGGTGCTTTTTGGAGTGCTTTCCCGAAACTTCAGGAATTCTGTGACTGTGTGTCAAACTAATGCAGTTTTGTGGTATCCATCAACTTTGCTAGTGCAGCTTCTGGCAGCTGGTGAGGAGGATATGGCCAAGTTCTGTGGTGAGCAGACACTAGTATGAACAGGATAGTAGTGTGCAGTTGCAGGCTTATGTTCAGCTAAATGGACCAGCTCTGCTGGGAATTCTGCTGCTGTTGTACTCTGAGTAACAGAAGAGGCTGAAATCAAGCTATTGAGGCTAATGTATTAACTTCACGAATAGGATGAGTTGAGAGAATTCACATGATCAATAACTATGGCTCAGCTGTGGGCCTACCAACTGTGGGTAGTGGCGATATGATTGGTTTTTAAGAGTAGGCCACACCTTATGTTTTTCTGGGTATTAGGTGTAGATGCAGTTTCCTATACTGTGTATCAACATTATGCCTGTGTTGGTTGTATTTCCGGTTTGCTGCTGCAGTGGCATACAGAGCACTTCTGGCATGGATGCACCGTGATGGCAAAACTGCTCTCATCAGTGTAGTTTGTCACTTGTGGGGCGACCAGGGAAAAAAACAAGAGTATTAGCATAAGTGTATTTTGCTAAGACAACTGATCAGTACTAAAGGCCTTTGTTATTTATTTTATTATAGATATAGAGATAGCTATCAGGTACCATATAAGAAATGATTGACTGAGAAGGGCTGGGCTTAAGGTTAATAGATAGCGTTTTCCTGTTCTTTTTTGTGCCATAGAGAAAGCTTGATACGTGGCAGGACCCAGGGAGGGTTTCCTCTGGCCCGTTATGCAAATCAGGAAAACTGGGCTATGTTGGTAAAAAGCTTAATGTGGAAATGACTAAATTAGTTAGCTTTTTCTGCCCCAAATTCCTGTGGCTTTTTTTTAAGCCTTATTTTCTTCACTGGAGATGTATTGGTTTTTAAATGACAGAGAAATTCTGACTTGTTATCAAAATAAGTACAGGTCAGAGCTTGAATCAAAAACTTATAATATCTGTTTCATGTCTGTAGTGTTATGTATGGTAGCCCAGTGCTGAAGAAAACTCGTTTCTCTGTTGACATATTTCAAACATTTGCTATCCTGCAACATGGTAGCAGGGCTTATAGATTTTAAGTTTCCGTTAAACACAAGAACATCTTAACCTGAAAATGGAAGTACCAGAACCAGTGCTATTTCTGTTCAAAAGAACCAGGGGGACAGCTTTCCACTAACTTTCCAGAACTGTTATTGGAGTGTCACAAAATACAATAGATGGCAGTTCTATAGCCAGGAGGAGGCATAATTAAGTCTGCAACACCAAGGTGCTAATAGATTGTATTGAAGTTCTGAGATAAATCACTGCAATAATGTGAGGCTCTGTCTGTTAGTGTGATGGAAACACTTGCAAACAGATCAGGTCAGGTAGGAGAACTTCTCATGTGGATTACTACAACAGTAGCAGTTTTCTGAACTAGTGCTGGGCCTTAAACCCTTAAATCCCTTACTGCTCAACACTTGGAATGTAAGGGCTAATAGACTTTTTTGTTGGCCCATAAAAATCAGTACTCAAAGCACTTAAAGATCACTATCATGTACAATTTCTTTATGAAATTTAAAAATAAAATACATGTACATGGAACTTCATAAGTACCTATGTAACATCCTTCTGTGTACTCACATTTGCTAGACTATTGAAATAAATCAGTTATTAAAATGAATGAGAGCTAATAGTAAGTGTAATTGTTACTTACCTGATTTAGAAATAGTACTTGCAAATAATGGGGGTGCATAGCTGTCCTGGAATTATTTTTCTATCTACCTGTATGTATGTATATAAACCATGTAACTTTTGAGGGGATACTGAGAGAGGATTGAATGATTAAAGGAAGCAGAAAAAAGTTGTTGTTTTTTTTTCTTAAGTCTCAAACACAGACTGGCCAATTAAATGGGAAATTATTAATTATATAGTTTAGTATATCACTGGCACTATAGTTTGTTTATGAACTTAGGAACTTTAACATAGGTATTTTTGAAAATTGTCAAAAGCTGTATTCAGTTTGGGGTCTTTTTTGTTGTTGTCGCAGATCACTAAGATGCAGGGCAGGTCTGGACGTAAATTTAGGATGGAAAAGTTCTAGTTGGTTCATTGACTCCTCCATGTGCTAGAACTGAAAGTTTTGCCCATATGGACTTGAGGCTGTTATTCAAAGAAAGTGTCAGACTATCAGCTGGTACTGCTGCTGAAAACACATATGTGCTCTGTTGATTGCTTACATTTGCACAGACAGCTATATGGTGAACAGATTTCATTGTTTTGTTTGGTGGGGTTTTTCCTCTAAATTAGTTTCAGCCAGATCAAGTTCACAATCCAGTTTGCTGTGTGGCCATATAAAGGTTTGTACTGGCGTATATCAGTGAATGATCTGGAGCAGGCACAAACTGTTAGGGGAGGATAGGACTGCTGGTTCTTTAGGGTGCTTTTTTTTGCCTGCATTGGTGTTTTATGCAGCAAAATGTTTATCAGATTACAGGCTGAGATTTACTTTGATGTTTGTGAATTTGATTGTGAAGAGTCCCATTCTGCTGCAGATGAATATACAGATAACGAACAGTTCAAGTACTGTCCATGGCAGTTCTTTTCTAGCTTTGCATTCTTCAAGCGGAAAGTCTCACAATATGCTGCATGTGACAATAAAAACCTGTTGTCTGAAAAAGCATTGAAAATAGAATTCTTTTAACGTGATTCATGGATGGAAGATATAGTTTCATTTGGTTTGATTTCGAAGGTTGAGAACAGTGTTAAAAGTTTTGTAGCAGTACACTAGGCGAATGGGGGGGATATGACCACAACTTTATTTGATAGCTTTCCGAAGCTGCTGTTAGATCTTTTAGGCACTTGAGGCAAGGAGTAGTTTTGAAAAATCTTGAGTCTTTTTGTTATTTCTTTAACTTAAGTGACAGGAAAAGTGAGTATACAATTGAAACAGATGGCATCGAATTTTGGAACAAAGACAACTTATGGTGCAAATACTATAAAATTACTGTCCATAAAGATAATGAATAGGGTGAGGTATTACAATGTGGTATGAATACAGTTGTCAGTTTCTGAATAGTTCAATAACTGAGCCATTTGGATATTGAGTAGGGGGAAAACACGCAAACAATGGTGAGCTGAACATTTGGAATAACAGAATACCTCTTAATGGGCACATGAGCATCAATTAAAGTGCCTCTTAGAGGACTATGAACTACTGCGTACAAGACTGATGCTGAGCTTCAAAGATCTAGCCAGATTTGGGGGGGAAAAAAAGGCCTGAAAATACAGTGCAGAAATAACAAATTTGAGGTAATCAAAGTTCTCATGGTGTTGAATTAATTTTCAAAATTATCGCTTCTTGTACATGTTGACAGATTCTGGGTATGTTATCTTCATAACTCAGCTACACCATTAGAATCTGGGACTTTTTTTTTAATTTGTGCTGTTAGAGTGAAGGATTGTCTTTAGAATAAACAAGAAGAGTGTTCTTGTTGATTCCAGATGTTCCAAAGCTCTCTACTAACAACTGCCTTATTTGTGTAATGTGGGCAGGAAACTTTATGCCAGTCCTGAGATAAATGGAAAAAATTTGCTTAGTTCAGTTCTTATGCCTACCTTTCTTACTTCTCTTCTGCAGGAAGTGGAACATAACTGCTTTTATGATAGGTTTTAGGACTGACACTGTTTACATCACTTAGGTTATTAGATATGAGATTAAAATTGCTCTTTCACCATTGTGATGCATATTATCTTGTCACTTCAGTTTTTAAGTAACCTAACTCCAAAAGCCTCCAAAGCTATTGTTGAGAATTTAGGAGGAATGCAAATTGACTGTGTGGCCTGTTGCTTTTTAGAAGCATAATATGTAAAACCAACCACTGCTTTTCTTCAAGTGTTTATTTATATGGAAGACTTTGCAAAAACAATTAAGTGAATGTGTTTTAAGAGGATGTTCCCTTTATAGGACAGATGTGCATAGTACATGACAAGATCATTTCTTCCCTAGTTCTCAAATCATGTAGACTAAAATTATAAGACAAATGATGGCAAAGAAGTGTCAGCTTTTCTTAAAAAAGACAAAATACATTGTAGCCTCTGAAGCTGTAAGGATGTATTCTGCTGACAACCTGTCCAGAGTACATGGGGAACTACATGGGCATAATGGGGTAGGGAGACAAAATACAACTGATTTGGTTCTAGCAAAAGATTATTGAAGACAGAGTCACACTGAAGGCAGGGTTTCAAAGTCTTGTATTGAAAGCACCAAAATAAGCATAATGCAGACCTAGAGAACATTTTAAAATCATCAAGACCTATTTGTAGGACATGTTCTAAACTTAGTGGCAGCAGTAGAAAAGTAAAGTACTGTAAATCGACATGCCTGACTACTAGTGTAGCATTCTGAACTGCTGCCCATTCAGGACTCGGCAATCTCCTTTAATGGAAGCAAGCATGTTTTCTTCAATATTTGAGTTAGTTTGTTGCTTATTTATAAGCTCCTATGAAGCTGGTGTTTTAGGCTGAGAAATGACCGGATATTAAAGTTATTTGCAAATTATATCTGTATAATTAGAGATCTTCAGGAAGATTATTTAAATTTTAGTCTTGAAACTTAACCCATTATTTAATGATTTTTCTGCAAGTTGCTAGGATTTGTGTCTTCCGTCTCTCCTCTCCTGGAGAGATGGAAACACGACATTTCAAAATTTAAAACAGATAGTAATTTAACATTAGAACTAAATAATTTATTTCAGAGGGGTTTTTAATTGTTGTTCTCTACTTTATTCATACCAGTTAGTCTGAGTCAAACTAAAATCTGTTGGGAGAAAAAAGTAATTAGTTTTAACTATTCATCTTTATCAAGTTGGCTCAAGTATGATTCCTCATCACATAATCCATTTCACAAAATAATATCTAAATCTGACTTTTTTTCCTTTTCATTTTGTATATGCACTTTTCAACTAAAATTCGTATCTATGGCAAAGTACATGGCATTCACCAGCAGTGAATTTTTATTTTGGAGGGCAAACTCCTATCTTTGTTTCTGCCTTTTGATGTAACATACCGTAAAATGCAGAAACAATTTATGATTGTTAGTTTAAATGTTTTAGAAATTGGTGTATTAGGGTTTTGTACAAGAGAGTGAGTCAATGTATTCTCAATCTTTAATTAAAGTCATTCCAACAGATTTTAAAAAAAAAATCCTTAGAAGTTTCCTAAGTGCAGGAAGAAGAAGAAC
Organism: Bucorvus abyssinicus; assembly: GCA_009769605.1. Taxonomy (NCBI): domain Eukaryota; kingdom Metazoa; phylum Chordata; class Aves; order Bucerotiformes; family Bucorvidae; genus Bucorvus; species Bucorvus abyssinicus. Next base: position 17,025,129 of record CM020034.1, on the reverse strand, counting down.
ATCGGTCTGCTGTAGAGTAGTATTCAGTATCATCTTCTATTTTTCAGGTCAGCAGCCAGCACTAACATTAAAGTGTTCTTTTTTGAAATGTTTCTTTTTGATGGGAGTAACTTAGTGACACTGTCAGGGCAGCAGCTGCCATGCACGTGGGAATTGGTTTCTTTAGCTCCAATTTGATTCTTGAACCAGATAACCTTGAGTATAAAAGAAAGGCAAGGAAAATATAAGTTCTGCAAGTGGTCTCCCATTTTGTAACTCTTTCCTTTTTATAATAGACAATACTGTTTTATGGACTCAAAAGTAACATTTTATTCTTTAACATTTATCTGCCTTCCCATCCATTACGTTTACTTGAATTAATTTACTGTCAATTTAAAGTTTATACAATACTTCAAGTAAACAGGTTTCAAAATATAACTACAAACAGCCATATTCTGAATTTATTCACATACATTTTCTAAACTATGCAGTTGAACTATTTTCTTCCTGATTTCTATCTAGAACCTATATTTCTCCAGATTTCTTTTACTAATTTTTGTCTTGCACTTTGCTAACAATATATGTTGAAATTGTCAGATGCTTCTACTTATGTTTACAAATTTTGTCACTGTTCTAAAATAAGCTGTCTACTGTCCTGAAGTATTTAAGTGTTTCTTTATCACAATGATACTTGAAGGCTTAGTACATAGTCAAGTACACCTACTGAGAATTCCTGCAAATGTGACTTACAGCAGTATTTTGGTGGCATATGCTGGGAATGATCAGAGATGCCCCTTCTTCCCTCAGGGTCAGCAAAAGGGGAAGGAAAGGGCTGACTGTGGCTCTTGGCACCTTCAGAAAATGGGGAGAACCTGTGTCTAGGCAGAAACATTGGCTGTACCCCAGAATGATTATAATAATGCCAGTTCACTGCATCCTGGCTAGGTAAAACAGTGGGAAATGTGTGAAAAAGAAACCAGTAATGGCAACAAATACTTCTACAACTTTTTTTTAAACAGTAAGTGTGTGTGAAAACTACTGTGTATATATGCCCTGTAAAATAGGGTGAGGCTTTTAATATTAAAAAATGGAACAATTTAGGCTAAGCAGAGGTTAAATACCACATTCAAGATTCCATTCACATGATTGGTGCTGGAAAACTCAGAAACATAGAATACTTGTATAATCTTTACCTGCTGAAAAAGGGAAGGGCATCAAAATCACTAACGAGTATGCCTCATTGTGGGCTTTCTGAACATTCAGCAGTATAAAAAGCAATATATCATTCCTCTAGTTTAATGCAGTTTAAGATGTCAACTTTTGCCATTATTATGTAAACTTAGGTTTATAGCATTACCCTTTAAGATTAGGTTTACGGGCACATTTATACATTATGCATTGAAAAGCTGTTGTTTATGCTGCTTTGTTTTCTGTTATGTTACAGGTCTCATTGGTGCATTGGTTATTTGGAAACTGATGTTTCTCATTTCAATTGAACTGATACTGAAACTGTGCAGGTACCAAGAGCTAGATGGAAGAGAGTCCTAGACAAGTATATATGGAAAATGGGAAACAGCTTGCATGGGAGATGACACTGAGACCGAACATAAAGAGAAAAACTTTTTTAAAATGAGCATCATGAAATTCTTCAGCTAAATTCTTAGTCTTTTATTCATCACGTCTCACAGTCAGCTTTATATAAATGTCAGGTTCATTTTGGATCGTAAGAACGTAGATTTGGATTACTGTACTGCAGATCAGTAGGGGATCAGGACTCATAAAAATTAAGAAAATGTAGAAAGTTTTTAAACCTAAAACTTAAAGCAGATTTGTATTTTGAAATGTAAATGTATTAAGAAATGTTTGTAGTCCACGTAATCAGTAAGTGAAATCACCTGCCTTTTGCTTGTGTTGCACATTAAGACGGGCTTCTGTTTCTTCGTGACTTCTCTAATACCTAGGGAATTCTTAAATAGAAAATAGATATTAAGAGCCAAGGAGAAATGTCCTACTGAATTTTAAGGGTCAGAGAAAGAAGGGTTGCAAAAATGCTATTCAAATGTATCTCAGCATACATCAGTGATGCTCTGTAAAAGTCTCAGACAAATGGGGATGTGAAGTAATGCTTCTATAAATAACTCTGTGTTCATCCATAAACTTTTACTGGAAAGGCCTGGAATGAGATGTCTGCATCTCTGCAAATGGAATTTGGGGTGTGGCAATTCTTATCCTCAGTAGTGAAAAGTGACCTTTTCTACTGACCACCTTAAAGATGAGGGAAGGATTTAAGGAGGCTTTTCCATCCTTCTTTTACTGTTGGACATGAAAACAAGGAGCCACATTTCCATCTGGTTGGAGTTTAGGGTGAGCTTAAGTAACTTCAGATACAATAGCCAAACTACTGTGAAAGAATTATCAATCCTAAAGACATCGTTCCTTGGTATGAATACAAACATGCATCCCTTTCCTGCGATAACAGATTCAGCTACCAAGCTGGGGAGCCTATAAACTGTGAAGGCACTGTTGCACAGTCCTAGAAAGCAAAAAAAAATCTGGTTCCTTCACCAAGACCTAGTATTTAGCCACTTGGCCTGTTGCCTCATAAAACAGATGTTAGTATTATCTCTGATATGTATTGCTGCCTTTATAATGTACAAAAAAAACTTGGCTGCTAAAGGATGGCTTAATTAGAGTGGAATGTGACTCCCCTGTAAAATATAGTAAGTTAAATGTTAATGTGTCAGTGCTGAAAGCTGGAATTGCGAGAAACAAAGACATTTTTTTATTAATCATAATTATCCATCCCAGAAATGGAGATCCTTATACATGGATCACTTTGTACTTTTCGGATTAAAGAATTAGAGTATTGTTTAACAGTGTCCTGACACTTGTATGTGTTATTGAGAAATTCCTATTTACTAGCTGAGGATTTCTTTTACATCATTTCAACAATTTAAGATTTTTAACCTGCACTGAAGGAACAGAGAAGTCCCAATTTGTACTGACTTGAGTTTGTAGTAACGTGTTTTAGCATTCTTCTCCTGTAGTTTAGTTAGAATGTGTAACACTTTAAGTATTGCCACTTACATGTGTGACAATAGCTGAGACTGTGATTTGTGAATGAGCAGAATGGTCAGTCTGTTGCATTATCCGAAATAGATAATAATACCTTTTAATTAGATAAAAATAGCTATTAAATAATTCATTTTTATCATAGTAGAAGAAAACCACTTTACAAATGGGAGTGGACCTGTTTGGCATTGAGTATTAATAACTAGGTTTTGGGTTCCTGTGGTGGTATGGTCCCCCTGCCACTCAAAGCCATTTCTCTCCTTCACACCTCCTGCTCCTGCTCCCTGGGCCACAACCAGCCCAGGGTCAGTCAGGCACGGATCACGAAGGATGGCAAAACAGAACACTAAGGCGCCTCCTTGGTGTGCTGGGCCTGCTTTCCTTGCACTGCTCTCCCTATCCTTGGGAGACAGTCACCACCTGATAGCCTGGTACACGCGTACTTGGGTCATGATAACCTGGTACATCTGTACTTGAGTCGAGGCCAACATGGGGGTGATACCAAACATCTGAAATCAACGATTTCTGGGTCTGCACAACTGGCAGAAAACCACCAGAATATGTCAACATCCAAGGTGGGCCAAAGTGGGAAAATATCGGACAAAAGTCAATCATCTCCAGCCCTATAAACAGCGATCCTAAAAGCAGACCCTTTGAGCTCTCCTGGATTGCAGCGGCTGTGTCCAGCATCTCCCCTGGGTCGGGAGCCTCTCAGGTACAGACTGCGTGAAGAGGCCAGGACGAAGTCAGGGTTCTTGAGACTCAATAATGGTCCATTGAGATTGCTGGACATCGCGAGTATTCGCTCTCAGCTTGGGAAGGAAATTTCAGTTACAGGCTGGCCTCTCTTTTGTTCACCTTGCTAACACGAGTGTGGATGGGTATATGTTTGTCTGTGTCTATATGTGTGTTTTGTGATTGTGAATATGCACATGCACATATATCTACACACATACATATGTGTCTACATATATACATATATATCTAAAGGATATCCTGCAGTAAGTTAGTGTGAATCTTCATCATCAAATATGTAACTAAGTCACTATTCAATTGTAACATATTTGACTGGGTCACCCTGTTACTTTTAAACTGGTTAGTGATTAAGCGCCACTACAAAATCTACCCCTCACTATTAATAAATCTTAAGTTGCTGCCTATTCAAACCATGTCAATATTTTCTCCTGTGCGTTTTAGTTGTGATATTTTTGCCTAGTGATTGAAATTTCTTCACAAGAAGAAATTTAACCAGACAGCCATTGAAAATGTATAGTTGCAATGTTAACTACATTAAGCATAAGTTGGTTGTGGGGTTTTTTTTTTTATGCATGCCCAAAAAACTATCACCTTTGTACATACAGTGTGTGGTGTGTTTGAGGAGGTTATCAAAGTCATAAGGCGTGATTGTGACTCATGTTTGTTGACTGGTCTTTTTACCTTTGAAAATCTCTTCTACCAACTTAAATATCATATCCTGTAGCTTGGATAACATAGTAGTAGTATTTTTTTCCAAACTCCTTCTTGAGTTATAACTATAATATGATTTTGCTTGAAGTGTTAGACAAAATTAGGTAAATATTTTATATGGGGAAAAAAAAAAATATTTATATTGTGGTGACATTAAATTACATGAACTGAGTGTAGCAGCAGAAATGCATTCGTTTAGGTGTTTGCTCTAACACACAATTCAAAAGATACTTTACTAGTTAGATTTTATTTGGGGAAGGTAGAAAGCATTTGTGTCTTGCGGACAGTTTACTGGTTTCTGTATTACCAGTACTTAGAGGCAAATTCTCTACAGAACACTTGCATGACATTATCTTGAATAGTTCTGTTTCTTCATTACGTTACGTTGGACTTCAAGCATTTCAGAGCAGTAAAACAACTGCTTGCACACAAACTTGAGCTTACTGTAACTACAGACATCAATCAAGTAAAACCAAGATAAATCTAGTGATAAGAATTTGTCTCAAAAACCTTGTTTTAGTCTCTAGCAGTAATTCAAATGAGTGTATTAATTTCTAAATGAGATGGATACCATGTATACCCATATATAGAATTTGGCAAGAATATTAAAGTACATCCTGTATATATTCAAGAAATAATTCTAGACCACTAGGATGAATTTGTTTATATACTTACATGGTTCAGAAAATTATATATGTTCCCATGAAGAAAACAATAACTCAGTGTTTGTTTAAAATAATAAACAAAACCACCCCAAATCCCACCAAACCAATCCCTTTCAATGCTTATTTGAGCATTGTCAAACACTCAAACTGTCAAACAGTCAAAATACTAATTTCTCTGCTATTTACTAGTCTTCACATTTTTATCTGTGTTTTGGGATCTTAAGAATTTTTCCCCAAAGTATGTCTCAAAGAAGACTTCATTTTCCAGATCAAATCTGGACAATGCAAAACAAGTTTCTGCATGGCATCCCTGTGTTGGCAGTAGGAGATATGACACACATACATGTCTATTTTTGCTGCCCACTCCAGTACACGAAATGCACAGCTCCTGTTCAGAATCTGTAAGTAAGGGACTTCTTTTCTTAAAATATATTGCGCTTCTTTGAATTTGCTTCTCTTTCATTTATTGAACTGTCATTTAATCCACCCAGTTTTCCTCCTCTTTTAAACAGGAGTGTGTATTTATCACATTATGAATACACGCTATGATAAAGTTACAGGAACTATCATTTCAGTGCTTCTACTGCATGCGTCTAGGTGAGACTGCATTTTAGGGGGAATTACTTCATTCTTCTTGGCACAATTCTATGATACATCATTATATATATGGAGATCCTTCTAGCATGCAGTATGGTTTTAACAGTTCATAAAACCTTTTTCCCTGTATCTTGAAAGAGATCATTTATATTTTGACATTTAATATTGCTACTACTGCCGTGTGTGGTCTGCTTCAAACCATGTTATGTAAAACGCACGTTTGAGTATGTATTCTGCTTCTTTATCTTGTTATATTAACTCAGTTACTATAGCACCCCTGATAATCACTGGTACTTCACATGCACTTAAAAGTGAGAAGCTAAATTAAAACTAAGACAGCAAGTTCTCATAGGAAATGGAGGACGGGTATTGATACAGGTGTAATTTCGTATGCTGATCTTGTTCCTGAACATGTGTAAATAAAGGTTGTAACAGCAGGCCCCATGCATCATAACGGGGATTTGTGCTGTTTCTTTGGCACATCTGAAACTAGAGAGAGTAAGGTTTGTCTCCACTGTGCTGGGCTCCATTGGAATTTTTTGACTGGGAGTAGGAACTTGAAGTTACAGATGAGAGTTCAGGAATGGCTGAAGTGTCTGTACCACATCTGTTGCCAGAATATCTAGTCACGCTTCTTGGGTACTGTAGCCATCTGCTGATCTCAGTTGCAGGTGCTCATTGCTTGTGCTGTGCCATAGCCTCCATCGAAGTCCTTGCAATCATGAGAAAGGTCATTGTAGGGAATTTCTTTAATGTTATTATTTCTTCGCAAGCTTCCTTGCACGTCCTTCTCCTAGCCTAAAACCATCAGGAGCTGCTGCAATGAGAAGCAGCTGAAGGCAGCATTTCTTAAAATGTTTCCCTTTCCTTCTGTGGCGAGGGAAAACTCTTATGCCCCTTTCTTTAATCGATGTTGGTGCAGCACTGCACAGACACCAACTTCCAGTTCTGTAAGCAAGTCTGTGCTGCTGTTGGAATAGCTTTGGGGAGCGTGCTTTTGTGTTAGTAAACGCTGGCCTAAGCAGGGATTGTTTGTGGCTGGAAGCCTAGGTGTTAGCACGAATAGTCCCCCAATTTTGTTCTCTGTTTAGGTGCAGTGTTCCGGCTGAGAGACAGGCCACATGTCTTTTCACACAGGTGCTTGCAGGACTGACTGCTGCAGCCTCGCAGATACTTGTGTGGTTAAAAGCAAACGTTCCTCCTGAAGTGTTCATTGGGCCCACGCTGAAACTGGGAGAGAGGGACAGAGGGGACCAGCTGATTGAGGACTGTATGTTGGATGTTTTAAGGAACACCTCTTTTTTTCTTTATTTTTTATAATCTATTTTATAGTTGCAGCTGGGCACTCACCGTTTGCGCACTGAATTAAACCCCATTTAATCAGTGTCCAACTTGAATTCATCCACACATAAAGCAATGCACTATGGATATTTGTGTCTTAAACAGCCTCTTGTTACAAAGCAGAGAGCTGTGACTTAGATTAAATTTCAATCCTGATTTGCAACATGTTAGCACAGCAAACTAATGCCAAAATCTATTAAGCCTCCAAGGTTGTTTTTTTGTTTTGGTTTTTTTTTTTTTGTTCTTGACGTTGGGTGAATGCTGAGATCTTGACCACAATCACATTTGCTTCTGGGCAGGAGGAAACCAGTCCATGTAGTTCCAGTAGTCCAGACAAGCCGTCACATCTGTTTTATGAATGACTTCAGGGGGGAAGGGAAGTTGCAATTGATTAACATTGTTCTTATAAATCAAAGACTACTGTAGTTTCAGGAATTAGTATAGTGAGCTTCAGGGACCTTGGCAGTTAGCTCAGAAAAACAACTTTTTTTTTTCTTTTTTTTTTTTCCTGAAAGATTCAGAAAATTATACTAAGAGACCTAACCATTCCAAATCTGTACTTCCAGCTCTCGAAATGAAAAATTAATAAACATTTAGTCTTTTCTGGATTATGGTAATTGTTTAAATCATACATAAGATTAAAATCCTATTTTTATATTTGAAAATAGTATGCTTTTGTTAAGGCAAGCATGTCTTTACTATACTTGTTAAACAGGTTTTCTTATTGTTTAATTGTCGATTATTGGCTATTGAAATGGTTACTAAAATTCAAGAACATAAACTATTTGCACTCATTTTTTTTTAGGAAAAAATATACACAGTTTACTGTGAGTTTGGATATAGCCTCTTTTTCCTAAAAGCAGGTTGAGTGTGTCAGAAGGTCAATGTGAAGTGTAAATAATATTGTGCATGAGTACCCATCAGCTGTTTAGCATGCTGTAGTTGAAGGCTCCACTTACCTCTCTATAACAATTCCCGCCAAAAGTAAGCAATCTGAATTCTTGCGCTATTCAATATTCTCTGTGGTGAATAGATGGTATAACACAAGGGCAGCTGTGTTGTGCTTGGAGCAGCAAGTCTTTGGGAGTTGTTAATGCCCAGGATTTTAGCGTTATCTTTTTCTTCTAAGAGGTCCACAATTTGCAAATCTCATTTTGAATTGGAAGTCATTCAGTTTACACAACTTAGGCAGATTCTTGATATGTTCAGCTTCATGGTACTCTCTTATATTCAGCAGTACCATTTCCATCATTCAGCAGTTAGATGTTTTTATTCTTAAATGAGAGTTTGGGCGGTAAATGTAGTTTGCTTGCCGAAGCACCTGCTTCACTGATTATTTGGTTCGGAATTGACCTGAGGAAAAAGTGTGGTGTCTCCAGGGTTTGTAAACAACATTACTACTCTTCCACCACATCATCCAGAACAGACTCTATGTATTATTAAAAGACATGTTCAGACCATTACCCCTTATTTTCAACAACTGTACTTAAAACATTTCCCAAGAGTACAGAAATTGAAGGCGGCATATCTTGAAGTCATCTGTGTAAATAGATAGTCTTTGAGCCAGCAATCAAAGTGAGGTTGAGTCATTAGGCTATTGCAGTAGGAAAGCTATATGTATGGGTTTGGTTTTTTGTGTTGTGTTTTGTTTTGTGTTTTTTTTAAATTAAGCAGTAGCATCTAATTTGTGGTCCTTAATAGTTTATCATAGTAACATAGCTTCAGCTTCATTACATTCTGAATGTTTTAGAAATCTCCAGTCTGGCTCAATTACAGGTATTCTCCAATGCATCACTGCCTCTAATTGCTTCCATACAGCCCAGAAGAAAATTGTTACCGGCAGCACCAGATACCTGCTGCCCTTTTTGCTGCTGGGGCAAAGAATTAGGTCACCAGCAGCCTGCTTTATCTAAAGGGGAGAAAGATGCTATGCCTAGTGCTCCAACCACCCAACAAAGATTGGCTCCTCTCTTTAACCAGCAGTCAAAACACTACCAGAATTAAAAAAAAGAAACCAAGAATTAGTAACTGGCTGCCCATTCTTTTTGTCTTAGGTGTTAAAAGCAGTGAGGCCTGTTCTCTGTTTTGCCAGCAGGAGTGGTTTAGTCATTATCTGCTTCAGAGCAGTTCCTCTCTTAAGTTACTTTGTGTTCAATGATTCTGGGAAGGAGGGTGAAGGAAGTGGCTGTGCAAAATCCATTGGTGGTTTCTTGGCATAGAGGACATGAATGGTTTCTTCTGTCTTTGCACCCCATTCGCCTGAGCAGTGCTAGGGAAAGCACCTGGCCCCTGTCTCCCACTATTGTTTCATTTGACATACTTAATTTTCAGGTTGAAGGGACAGAACATATACTCCTAATGGATGTGAGGCTCAACCTGGAAAGGAGTTTATCCAAATGCAGAAAAGAATGTTTGAAAGAATATTCAGCTCTAACAAGTTAGTTGTAATAGGCTGTTGTCAAATAAAGCTGGAGCATCCTGTGTTCTAAGGCACTTCTTCCATTTAAAAGTTTGGGTTTGTTGTTTTGGGAGGTGCTTCTCTTAAAAAATCTTACCTCACTTCTCTTACGCAACTATCAGATCTTCTGTCTGGTTGTCCAGTGTTCCAGTAGAACATCGCCAAGGCTGCTTATCTCTCCAGCTTGAAGATCTGTCTCAATCCTTAGTTGCATCACGGCAGCAAAATGTATCAGTGCAGGAGCAGCTACTTTGCAGCACAATGCTCTTGCTCTGTGTTCTCAGTGACCTTCAAGGTCACTGAGTGCACGGTTGCCCCCTTGAAAGACTATTTATTTCACAGTGACCTTTGTGCTAGGTGACACATCTAGGTAAGTAGGTGACAGGATACTTTAGTTCAAAAGTGTATTTACTCTGGATGACAAGAGAGACAGGAGTATCATCTGTGGCTTTGGGGGGGTTTAAAGATGAGTGTTAAAGGCATAGGGAATGTGACTAGCTTCCAGCATTAGCATCCACACTATTGAACTCCTAGCTGCCTCAGAAGCTGATTGGAGAAGACTCTGTATCCTGAAACTCTTAATCCAGGTAGAAAGATGCTGCTGAGACTGCTCAAGCTGAGGAGAACTTTAACTTAATTATGGGAAATTTAGAATGCAATTACTAATGGTCATGGAGATTATTGAAGACTTCATAAAAAAAACTCTGTATCTGGAACAAGGGCTCCAAAAACCAGTTTATGGAGGAACGTAGCAATCCCTTTAGCAGGTGGATGTAGGGTTTATAGAGGGATAAAAAAAACCTCCCCTGTAACAAATATGTTATTATCAATAGATAAACAATTAACTGAAGTATCTTTGGGAAACCCCTAGTCAAGAATATTTCTGAATATTTATATTTTAATTACATTGTTCTGTTTGAGAAGTGTGCATTCTTGGCATAATTTTAGCATACTTCAGGTGCTATTGAAATATGGAATAAAAGTTGTCTTTTGATTTGGAGGTTGGTTGTTTTGGGTGTGGTTTATGGTTGTGGGGGTTGTTTGTTTGTTTTGGTTTTTTTTGCGTTTACCACTTGTCTTTCTCCTGTGAACTTTGAAAAGTGTCCTATCATGCTGTGAAGGAGGTAGATAATGAGTTATTTCTAGGAAGCTTGCAGAACAAATGCAAAGGATTATGGTTTAAAAATACACATTTTTATGTACAAACACTGTTTTGATCTCTGTTTTTAAAGTGTTATACTGATCTTGAAGCTTTTTTTTTTTTTTACATCCTAAATTTTTACATGTCAAACAAGCAGGGAAATCAAAGATCCAAATCCGATTGGATCTGCTTATTACTTATAGTTTGGTATACAGTGCTGCATGAATTTATTTTCAGTTTCAGTTATTTCTCAAAACACTCAACACATGGTGGTTTGTTTCCATCATTATGGATATGAACCTTTGTACTAGTTGTGCATTACTATTGATTATTCTTTTTTTAAAGAGGTCGATTCTTTTTATACGCCTATATGATGGAAACAGTGTAATGTCTTTCCCAGTACAACTATTAATAGCCTCTCTACATAAGCATAATAAATTATTTATTTTAATCTGCACTTACAGAAATGTGCATACAGGAATTACAGTGCACTTTAAGTATAAATTTGCATGATTTTTCGCCTTTCATTTCTTACTCAGTTTGTCATGTCTGAATTGCTTATTTGTTGTCTTTTTCACTGATAGAGAAATTCTGGTGGCAAGATGGTGATTCTGACTACTTTTAATATTTAAGAATCTTGGAGTTGCTAACCTTTTGTACTAAAAGTAGCAGCTATGGGTAGAAGTGTCTTAATAGGAGGGGTTTAAAGATGATTTAGTAAACTTGTAACATTATAGTTGAGGACTAGTAGATTGGATCTTGCTTATAGAAGGCAGTATCACTGGAATGTGCACAGATTGAAATGGTTTGACCAGCATTATGTGTTGACATGTATGGCCTAGGCACAACCGTCATGATTCTCATCTCCCCAAATTCTTTCAGAAACAACAAATCACTGTGGACTATATCTAGAGATCATATGTTGTGGGACATTCTAACAGTTTATTAGCCTCATGCTGTGCTTGAACTCCTTCCTGAATGTTTTTTTCTACTGCTTCCATCCACTGTATTGTTGGTGTTTTCAACAGCAATAATGATGACAACTAATTTCACACCCAAAACTTATTAATTTTTATCATCCCTTCAAATACCTTACTGTTCACGCCAAATATTTCAGAAGTTTAGGCATTTCTTCGTTATGTTTAAGAAAATTACTGGAAATTTGGTCTTTTAGGTAGTTTTCATACTGATCAGGCCACACATTTGCTAAATACATCCTGAATTATGACTGCATCGGGTTCTAAGTTCAGGAGAGCCCTTCTTTGATCTTCAGTCATTTAGCTTTAGCTAAGACTTCTTGGGTAGGACCTAGTGTCTACTCATTGTACAGGATCCAGGTATAAGACACGCAGGAAGTGTTATTACGTATGTAATTGTATTTGTACTTCATTGAATGTAGGTTCTATAACATGCCCTTGTACTCTCACTTCTCTACGATACGTAAACTTACGCTAGGTACAAGCATGACCTGTTTACGTATTGGTGGTCTGAAGACTTGTTGTCTCCTGCTCCCTTACTACACCAGCACCTATTCATCACTACAAACTTTTTTTTGTGTTATTTCAACCTTGCTTGCCTGCTCAAGAAAGTCATAATTTTATTATTATTGTTATTTTTTAAAGTGAAACACTTTACTTGAGGATTTTTAAAAAAAAAATCATTTTCCAATAACATCTCCCAAATCTTTATAAAGATGTCAGTATTTCTTGAAACATTTTTTAACTTTCTTTCTATAGTCTTTAAAAGGAATCTATTCTAATGATGTATAAAATTCATCATAGATAGTAATTGTTAGAAGTTAGTCTTATTTCCTATATCCATTGATCTATTAAAACATTGCAATTAAATCTAGAAAATTACAAATGTGTGTCATTAGCTCTAGGGCATATAACTGCCAGGCAAGCAGCCATGACAAATCCAAACTATTTAAATCTCTTGTGTTAAAAATAGGCATAGTAAAGATGTCACTAAATTTAAAATAAATTTGTTGTAAAATGTAACTCCAGTTACCATGTAATGACTTGTGAGATTGTTGCTTTAGGGCAACATGAGTGTGGACCCGTAGTCTTACAAAGTGAGTGTTTAATATACAGAGGCCTTAAACCTAGTCATTTTAAGTGTGCAACAATGCATTGTCAAGAAACAGTGTTTCCTTGTGGTTATATTACTGTTTGTCTTTCTAGGAGGATGCCAAAAGTCTTCTAGCCCCTGAGAATGTGAGCACTGGCCAAAAGTTGGACTTTTCAGATACAATGGTACAGCAGAAGCTGGATGAAGCAAAGGACCAAATCAAGCGGGAAATAAGGAAGGAACTTAAAATCAAGGAGGGAGCAGAGAACCTCAGGAAGGTCACAACGGATAAAAAGAGCTTGGCCTATGTGGACAACATTTTGAAAAAATCAAATAAGAAGTTAGAAGACTTGCATCATAAGTTACAGGAGTTAAATGCACACATTGTTGTAACCGATCCAGAAGATGTTGCAGGTACTATACATTACTGTGAAATCAGTATTTTCTCTTAGCTTAGATAACCCGTGTTCCATTTTAGTTGAAAAAATTGCTCTGGGAATGAGCAAATTCATAGCTGGAGACTTTGTTACTCTACATTTGCCTGTTTGTTTTGATTCACAAATAAGTGTCCAGTCCCTTTGAGTTTTAAATTGTTTTCTGGGGAGCACTGTATTTCATGGGCAATTTGATGAAGCTCTAAAGACTAATGTACCAGTTCTTCATTTTCAGTTATATCTATATTAAAATATTATTTCAATCACTGTAATATTTCCCAATAGCTCTGAACTGTATAAAAGCAAATTTCAGTAGTTCTTCCAGTGACTTTCTCTGAGTTATGCTGAAGGCATCAGCGTTAATACACCTTTATATTCGGGGTGGGATGGGGGTGGAATATAACATTTGTACTTAAAAGTTTTGAGTTTTGGATTTTTTTTTTCTTAGATTAATTCTAACTTTTAAAACCTGTTTTTCTGTTATGCCATTTATCTGGCTAACTTATTAAACATTTCTTACCATGGCAACGATTTGTTAAGTCTTCAGGCTTTTCCACAATGAAGCTACCATTTTAAAGACAATTTGAAATTGTTTTCACAGAATCACAGAATGGTTGTAATTAATAGTTTTAGTTTTAATTAGTATTTTCTGAAGCATGGCAGTGAATCAATGCTAATTTTGAATGTATTTTAAAAATAGCAGGCTTGGTATTTTAAGACGGAATGTTGTGAAAGTAAACAGTCCTATTTCAGCTTTGTGGAATGACTTGGGAGATGTTGCCAGCCTGGTGATTTCACATTGCACAGACTCTTCTTGTCAAAAAGTTAATAAATGTGCACAAGCGATCAAAGGCGTTTGTGAAGCGAATGACAAAGCTTAAGAAGCTTGGTCAGTAGAATGAAATACCACATCATCCTTGTGAAGAAGGTTTGGTTACAGTGAGGATTTAGGCAGGTAATGTCAACAATTCATACTGTCTAGCCCTGTGACATGCTGCAAAGTGTTGAAGTGTCCATGGTGGCCTGCACAGTATTCTCTTTATTCTCTGCATTTTTTGCTTTTGACCTTTGCAAAATACAAGAGGTAGAGGTGGGCGACAGCTGGAGCTAGTGAGGCAAAGTAGTTGCTGCAGCATGAAATGGGAGTAATACAATACTGTATTAATAATACAGTAAGGTATTAGTGAACTCAGCCTTTGAAAATAAGGCTGGTAATATAAAACTTGTAAGATGCCAGCTGTGTAGGTGTTTGTGTGTGTGTATGTGTATACATAATATTCAGCAAATACATAGATAAACGCGAGGCCTTAAAGATCTTGACAGAAGATACCTCTGCAGAGAGATCACAGGTATCTCAGTTTGGGAATTCTAGCTTTTGCTCTGGATCAACAATGAATTTAATAACCATTTACTGATGGATATGGGAGCTCCCCAAATAAATGCATTGTTTCGAGAGGTTAGCTTTATTCTACATTACAGCTTTTCACTTTAGCTCATGTTTGACCTTTTTCTGGTCAGTTAGTAACAAATGATTTGAAAGAGAGAAGGAAATATATGGGAAATTTTTAGACTCTGCAGAGCATGAATGCTGAAAATAAGGTAAAGAGGGTTTGAGAGCTGTGGGAATCAAGGTCTGTGTTCTCTTTATGTACTTCAGTATTTTTGGGGAGTGGCCCTATGTTTTTGCCTGTCTTCTAGAATATATTGTGGAGATTTTTGCAGGCTCTAAGTAGCAAAGTCAGAACTGAGATCCATTGAGAAGTAACACTAAGAGAATCACTGCCTACAAGATGATGATCCCTTTGACCTGTCAGACCTGAACTGTGAAGATTTTTGGACTGTTTCTCTTGACTAGTTGAAAGGTCATTGTGGTAACTTGGAAAAGTCATCTAATCTTTACTTGTTCTTTTATCTGAAAAGTGGTGTGAATATGTATTTGTAACGTGCTCCAGATTTGGAGCTGGAAATTGCCATACAAGCTGTTGTGATTCTTACTGTTGCTTATGGTATCAAGCAGTACCTTAAATTATTTTTTTAACAAACCTCTAATTTGTAGTGTAACTTGTAATCAGCACGGTGTAATCAATATATGTTAAAACCATTAAATGTAGTCTTAATCTACTGTAGAAAAATGTGGTTTAATAACATGCCATTTCAAGCAACAGATTTTTCTATAGTAGTTTACCTAGAGCTGAAAGTTTTTCATGTCGTTATGCCATAGGAAATTATTTTCACAAGTATTTGAAGAATTGGTATTAAACCTTAAGCAAAATGCAGTTTGCCAAAAAGCTACACTACTGAATGTGAGAGTAGATTTGGCAGTGGATGTATGATTCAGAAACAACTTTTAGCATAACATGGGTTTACTTTACATTATAAGGTTAATCTAGATTTGTTTTAGAAGAGGGACTTTGTACCCAGGTCTTTCCTTATCATGCAATGTGTATTAGTCATACGAGGACGTGGAGTTTGAAAATCCGTAGTTAAGCACTTAAAAAGTGAAGCACAATGGAGCAATACAAAATGAGTAGGACAAGCCTAGCGACCATTACTGCTGAAAATGAGAGATTTATTGTAATGTGTGTCATGAGGATGATGACTTCAGTCTTAGATGAAGAATTTTTTATCTGGAAAACATACTTCTACACAGTAGAACAGATGAAATTGATATTCTTTTCATGTGTCTAAAAAATAGCAGTAGATATTGTGGGGTTTAATATGACTCAGTGAGGTGTAAGATTGAAATAGCTTACCTACAGCAAGTCACTGATTTAATTAGGCATATAGTTGGTGCATAGAATATATGGAAATTGGGAAATTACTCTGTTCCACAGAGCTGAAGTAAAAGTGGATAGGGAGGTGAGATAATAGCAAAACCTTTGAGGAAATTGAGGAAACTGGATAAAACATGGTGAACGGGAAATCAAGAAGACAAGTTCATGCCTCTTCTTCCGTTCTCCTAACTAACTTCTAAGCTATCCACTTTTCATCAAATTTGGCTGTAGCCTTCTCAAAGAAAAGAAATTATTTTGTTTAAGAATATGACTAGCTGACAGGGGAGTGAGAGGGGACTGTTTGGGGAATTTCTTTGTCCCTACAAATGACTAGGTTAAGCTGTCAGACACCAAAGGGTCCATATAAGAACAATCACTAGAAACTGGTAGGGGTAGCAACCGCATTCATAGAGGTAGTGACTGTTTAGACAGCAGACTCGACCAGCAAGGCTCACATCCACAGAAATTTCATGGGGGAACCTTAATGAAGAATAATATTACTGAAGCAATTTGAAACAATCTCCTGTCACTTGTTTAGTAGTTAAAATTAGCTGTTAGTCAACTGAGATTCAACTGAACTTCAAAAGTTTCCAGGAGGTTAGTGCTAGATGCTCTCTGAGTACAGAATGTCAACTGCTGTCTTGGACTTACTGATGGCTTAGTTCAAGTGCTGGTGCAACCATACGACTCTCTGAGAAAGTCTGATGAGGCCTCTTTCTTCCTGCCTCCAGCAATGTCTAAACATGTCACAGGTATTTCTGGTGGATATCACACGGATGAGGCTAACTAGAATTAAATATCCTCACATAAGATTAAAATTAACTCTTTACCAAAGGGCACTTACTGCTAATTGAGTAACTTAGCAGCATGCTTCAGTACCATCTGGGAACCCAAATTCAGAAAGTTACATGGAATCCTAGATTTTGCACCAAGCTTATTGAAGAAATAGCATACCTAGCATCTGGAGGAGAATCCCCAAAGGAATGAGCAGCAGTCTCAGAAGAGCAGCGTCTTGTCACCACTCTAATAAATATAATTTAGACAGGAGTGCTGGTAAAAGACAATTTAGAAGCAAGAAGTTCTTGCTGGTGAGCACTATGCAAAGATTCAAGCTGAAAAACTTCAGAAGAGCAAAGATCACAGTTAGGATAAATATTTCAGACTGAAAACTGCTATGGTCCTGATGCAATCCAGACATTAAAATAAAAAAATCTGTAAAACCATAATTATGAACTTATTTTAAGTCTTAAGTATATTTTCATGAAAACAGTATTCTGCAGGTGCTGGGGAAGCAATACTGGTTATGTGCTAACAAGCCACACAAAACTCCTTAGGTTAGGCAACAATATTCATAGTTGTTCAGCAAAAATAACATGCTAATTATGTGAAATACATCTGCCACTTCACTTGATGTTCACTGTCAAGAAGAAAATGCCTCAGAGCACTAATCCATACCCTAGCAAAGCTCTTGCTGTCCCATGCAAAGTGGGACTTGAATGCATCCAAAATGGCAAGTCTTGTACTGTCCTTACTGACCAACAAGACATGGCAAACTACTTACCTACTTGAGTGAAATATTAATTTGGTGTGAGTACTTAACTCTTGTTTAACCATATACATAATTGCCATTGATTGCAATTATCTAGATTAATTTATTACTTATTTGTGTCACGAAGTTGACTTAACGTCTCCAGATGAGATTGGAGCCCCTCTGTATTGTGCTTTACTCAAATAAATCAGAGATAACTAGACATACTGGAGCGATTACAACCTCAGTGGACATTACAAAGAGAGAGGGAAACAGCTAATACAGATGTAGCTTGTAGTGATGCTGCTAAGGTTGTCAACACTTTCCATACTAGGACCAGTTTCTCTGGTTAATTTAAAACTTTAATCTGAATTCTTCTATAAGAAGCTGCCCCAGGCTGCTTACTGAATTGTAATGGGGGTGGGGGCAGGGATGGGGGAGGAGGCGTCACCTGAAAACCATTTCTGAAATGCTGTTGGTAAACTTCTTTTTTTTTTTTTCCCTTAAAAAAAAAAAAATCTTTGTTAAGAAACCATATTGTTCCATATTTGGGAGTTTAGTGAGCAGCTATCATGCCTGAAGGCAAAAAATTACTTTTTCCTAGAAATTAGTTCATACAGCAGAAAAGTTTCCTTTGCTGCTGGTTACTTACAAAGCATATAGTAGAACCATTTAAACTAAATGGTAGAGGGTAGTTTAGGTCCACAAGTGCAGACGAACTCTTGAGATGACCCAGGTAAGTGATGTGGTTACACCTTCCCAGTGCAGACACTCAAATGAGATAATAACAGCTGCCTGGGCAACCTGAACCATGGTATCTCTAATTAGTCCTTGACTTGCAACTTGAGTGTTGTTTTAATGCAAAGGAAGACTGCTTGTGTGCATTTTTAAAAGCTGTGAAAACAGACTTCAGGAGTTCCACAGTCTTCCCAGGAGTCATCAGAGGGTGGGAGCTTTAAGTGGTAGAGGCCTGCATCATAAATCTCAAGTTGGTAAATATTCAGCTATACGATTAATCTACTTTACAAGGGGACTTGACACTGTGACTCTCAAGTTTCACATTTATTCTAACTTTGAAGGTGAGGATTAGTTGAATGTGAAGACGTGAGAGGAAAGCATGTTGTTAGTCTTTGTTATTAATAACAGATTTAAGGTAAAGCTGTTCAAGTGGAGTTTCACAGAAAAACCAAGCCAAAACATTGAGAAGAGGATGAACAACAAAACAGATGAGGATTTTTATTTTCTTAAAAAACATCTGGTATTTTCTGTACTACCTTTAAGTAGTGAGGATGCAGCGAGGGTCTTGGAGTGGCTTGAAGTGAAGAGTGAATTAGCAGCAGAGGAACTTAGAACTTCTCCTTACATGAATTCTGTAGCTTGAGCAAAGATAGCAGTTTAAGAGGAAATTACACAGCAAACTTGAAAGTAAAATGTGTTAAATCTCCCGAGCTACTTATCAAAATCTTCTACACAAGAAATATGAAATGGCAGATAAGACATCTCCTCCCTATGACACCTCATAATTAATAATTTTTAAGTTACTAGTGCAGTGTCTGAGTTTTCTCATAATGGAGGATTTCAGGAACTTGATCCCTCATCTTAGTTTTAATTCAAGGAGAAGTAATTAAAATTGGAAAAAAGACTGTAGTGTTGGTATCGGGTAAATACTCTCTTCCAGGAGACCAAATAATGTCATTTGCCCGTGGAGAATGTTGTTAGGGTAGAAGAAATCAACAACAAAAAAACTTTATTACAGTGAATAATTTATCCACTTTTACAAAAAGTTCGAAAGAGAAGCCATTGGGACTGTTAGGGAAGATAGTTAGCTAAAAGGACAGTCATGTAGCAAATATCTAAGTACTAGGAAATAGTCCAGTGGCCACTTATTTTCAGTTTGCTAACAGTTCATGTTGCAGAATCTGAAATAAGAACCAGCGATGAATAGACTTTCCTGAAGGCAGATAGAAAAATTAAGGAGTTTGATATAGAATTTGGTTGATATAAGTAATTTGCATTCTATTAAATTAATCCGGCAAGATGGAGATGTAAACACAATAACATTGTAATATGAAAAACCCTTACCTTCCCCACAGATCACAGTTGTTCAATAACCTGTCTGCCTATATGCCCAATTATCCCAGGATTCTGTTATGATTCCAGAGCAAAACTCATTCAGCTTTACAACTAAGGAAAAAGCTCATTTTATCTCTCTATATTTTGACAAAAAAATGTGTGTGCAGTGTTCACACTAGAACCAATAAGGATCTACTAATATCTGTATTTAGATCATGCTCATTAGTATGGAATGTTTCTGTCCAGGTTTGTTTGCTTTTAAAACATTTAGATTTAAAATCAGGTGTGTAAGAAAGTTTAATGGAAAACTGAATTTTTAATTTACTCAAGACATTCCAGAAGAAATAAATCTCCTTTGAAATGAAAATAGACTTAGCTGCAAACCTGCCTGTTTTACCGCTCCCGGAAGTGATTCATGTGAATTAGGACACGTGTAGGAGTCACTAGGCTTTCGTGAGGCTTTTCGTGTTAAGGCGCATTTGCAGTGCTGTTGCAAAGTAGCTCTGGACAGGAGAGTTAGTCTTAACTATGATGTTCTAGCTCTGTTTCATCTATAACTTAATAGAATAGAGTTTAGGGTGGGTTTGGGAGGAGGGATTTGGGTTTTGCTTCTTGTGGGGTTTGGGATTTTTCTTTTGTTTTTTTTCTGCACACATTACATTTTACCTTTAATTCACAGATTGCCCTAGGACTCCTGATACTCCAAATAGCGATCCTCGTTTTTCTACTAACAACAGACTGATGGCCTTAAAGAAGCAATTGGATATAGAACTGAAGGTAAAACAGGGAGCAGAAAATATGATACAGATGTACTCGAATGGGTCTTCAAAGGTAAGGCTTTGGAATGCTTGAAGAACGTGAAATGTTTGGATTTTCATATCACTGTGGTGTGTGAATGCACAATGTACGAACAGTATGCAATTTCAGTATTTTTAGTTTGGGGTGTATTTTTGTTAAATAGTTATGTTACATCTGCTACAAATTTCTATACCAGTTTTTGTTGTGGTTTCATACCTGCTCATGTGATTGTTTTATCAGTTTGTCCACATGCAGTTCAACCTAAATAACAAATCCGGCTTACTAAATTTAGTACATCTAGTAATCTTTGATCATGTGTGATTCACTTAGCAGCAAAGCTTGGCATAACACTGACTAGTATCTGATGCTTTTCCTAGCTCCACTAAAAAAAAATCTATTAGTTTAAAGTTGTAATGTGCGTGATAATTACAGAAAGGGTGGCATTGCCAAGTATGCTTCTGAAATGGTCATCTAGTTGTAGTTGGCAGTAAAAGGATTTGTACCAAATATTTGTTTTAATAAGATATGTACAGTATTCTAAGAGTTGTTATAATCTGCACTAGTACACATACACATAAAAATACTTCTTTTACAGAAGCATGGTATACAGAAGTGTAGCGTCTGATAATATCAAACTGAAATTAAAAATAAAGCCACACTTATTTCTAGATCTGAATTTTAAACACATGCTTGTTTGCGCTCTCTCTCTCTTTTGATAGCACCAGAAATTCTCCAAGGAGAATTTTGCTAACCCCTAAATAGGTTTTACTTATTACATAGTGCTAACTATATAATTCATCATACTGTAAGAATTCCTTAACTGAAAGACAAGCCAAACCTTTTAAATGAAGGGGTGAAAAAAACCAAGTAAACAACAACAACAGAAACCCAATCCACATATTTTATAAGTGAGTCATAGTTCTCAAATGAGAAAAAAGGGAAGGCAGGAGGGATCCTCTACGTACCTGCCCCTTTACCCTTCATTAGTTACTCATTAGCTGTTCTTTCCATTTACTTTTACTAAATAGTTAAGGAGATTAATTTCAAAACTAAGGGGAAACACAAGTACAGATGTTACAAAGAGTATGTGGTAGCTTGGTTAGGTGTTTGTGTCCAGACAATAGCAAACAAAATTGAAATGTTTTAAGTTCTTAACTGACTGAGCCAACACCTAGCTAGGTCAGTGAACTTATTTTTAATAAGTGCTTGATTTGAAGAGTAGACATCTGTGAATTGCCTTGCTACCCCTTATAATTGATACTAACCAGAAAGTGTTGGAAAGGAATTTCACTTTTCTGAGTGAATTCCTGCTAGGAACTGGTGGAGAGGCAGATTACTTTGTATCCGCCTGCTGTATGACTTTTTTATACCTTGAAAAAAATACAACAAATGCTACTCAGTCCCAGAAAAATGAGCGTAGACTAGATGGACCATAGGTGCTATCAAGCTCATTCTGTCCCAGCAGCAATTCTGAAGAACCAGCTGGTACTTTGGTAGCCTTATCTGAAAGTGACCTGTAACCTACTAGCCTGGGACAGAGGGAAAAAACATCTGGAGTGCACCTTATGACTAAGGGCCTGGGAATGGTGTCCATGCACCACAGTCCCTCAGCTCCTGGAAAGCCTGGAGTCTACATTCTCTGGGGCCATGTACTTAACATCAGGTACACTTAAAAGTAGTAATCAGCTGACCCAACTGGATCAAAAGACATACATGAGTTATGTTCCTTATAAACCCTCAGTAAGTAACCTTATAACAGCCTGAAAAAACTTAACTAAACACTCAGTCTATATTATTAGACATTGTTAGCAGGCTTTGATCAAACTAGGTAGAAAGGATAAATCTGGCTTGCTTTATGATTGAGGCATATAATTAAAATTGGTGATTGCATCTTGTATTTGCAATTGGTAAATGCTTAAATCAGCCTTGCAGATTGGATGTATATAGTAACTGGGCTGGGGAGAGCAAGCTGGAAAACAGAAAATCATTGTCAGCTGCTTCCACAAACAGGATGGAAATGGTGCGTATTCATTCTCTCATGTTCTTAATACTCAGTAGTGAGTTCATTTGGCGGGTTTAAGATGTAGGCTTGAGCAAGGTGATTACGTTTTAAAAAGCAGAGCTTAAAGCAACTCAAATCTGGATTAGGTGGGCAAAAGGGGCAGAAAATTCCCAGTTTGAATCCAACTCCAGAATCCAATAGTTCTTTAAAAAGTAGTTGCAGGACCATCTTTAAAACATACTAAACTCCTTTGTGGCCTTTATTCAAGTATACTATGTGATCTAATTTCAAATTTGTTGTGTTATTTTCAGACCTAAATTTAGTAGAGGGAGGTCATCCTTTGTTTCTTAAAAATGAAAAAGTCTGTTAATAGTAATAAACACGTCATCTCATGTGAAGGTTTTCTCTTTGTACTTACTCTACTTGCTGTGGTAACATAACAGCTCAACCTGTTTGGACCTAAGTGTTTCTGAGATATTATCTTTCTTTGGACTTGTGTGGGTTCTCTGAGATCCCACAACAGCTTTGCAGATCAGTTTTACAGGCACTGTCAGTTCTTCTGTACTCAGGAGATGCCCTGAAATACTTTGTATTCAGCCTCTAACATGAAAATAGCTGCTGAGTATAACACATCCATTTTGATTCTGAAGATGGGATTTTCTGCCTCTTGAAAACATAAGGATATCTCTGTAATCCTGAGTTACTTCCATTCTACGCATTGATGGGCTGATGTTGCCCCTGAGCAAGCAAATCTGTTGCAGTAAGAGGATATGAGGGACAATCAAGAGCAGCAAGATGAAAAATAAGATAAAAGTGAAGATACAGACAAAGAAACACAGCATACTTATACATCAGAATGGTGCATGGATAAGATTTAATACAGGATTCTACAGCTCCTTGTAATCTGTTACGCAGATCCTATACTCTGCTGTAGACAGTGGTTATTTCAAGTTGGCGTTTGTATTTGAGAAGGCATGTATTTATGAAATTCAGTATACTCATTAAATAATGGGCTAGCTAACATGGAGTCTTAACATATGAAAAAGAGTGGTATCTTTCTGAAATGTTTATTAATACTAAAACCCAAGAGTTCTGAGACTATGGTATGCAGGAGGGACATAAGTTCTCCCCAGGCAGCCAAAGTCTTTTTATGTGTATACCTTGGTGTATCCACCCTGCCGAACACAGGGCAGCATTAAAATATCTGAGTGAGTAATACATTAGGCACAAGGTCAGAGAGGAGCTCTGTGAAGATAAATTTCTTCTCAGCATGCTGATTTTTCTGACAGTATACTTCATGGTGCCAGTACTTCTAGCTCTGGGTATCTGTGTTACATCACAGTTCTTTGTCTTGATTGTGTTAAGGTGAAGAATTGAATTTCTTTAACTTCTTAAATAATTGATAACTTCATTATAAAATTAAAAATATAGGTATAAACCATGTCCATGGGAAAGTAACTTATTAATGAGGTTATAGAGTGACTACAAAATGAGTTAACCAAAATACCCTTTGGGCTATAACAAGTGTGATACTCATCTGCACTGACTACTATTAATTACTGTGATTGATTGGTACTGCACCGACAGGACAAATAGGCTGCTTTAAACTTTCTTATACCCCTTTTTTTGTACTTAGTGCAAGTCAGATCACCTTTAAATTATCTTATCATTCTCAGAACATATAGAGAGCCATGCAGCAGCCATAGAAGCACATGTACATTCCCACATTCAAGAACCATTTGATAATCCGTTGTAAGTCAGACCTCTAGTAGCTGGAGGACAAAAAATGGTATACCTGAGAAAGGCATGGATGGCTGGCTGTGCTCCTGACAATGAAATGGTATTATCATTTAGTTTGAAAGTTCATCTTAAGAAATGTTCTCCTCTAAACTGCGTTACTGTGTTACTGCTTTTGAAAACAAAAACTGGTTAGCCTAGTTTATTTCGATGAAAAGTACTGTACCTTAAGTTGCTGATGAAATAGCTAATGAAGTAACCCTCATATATTATGTATTTATTAATGCAAAAAAATCTTTAGCTTTGATTTGTTCAGAAAAACATACTGCAGACTTATCTATAAAGTGCTATGTAAGCTAACCTCATATTTCTAACTTCAAGATTGAAAATCAGCTCAAGTGGATTAGTATAATGAATTTCATATGGATTTAGTCTAGCAAATTTGTCTATTACAAAAGTTCTCATCATACAGTAAATTTGAGTCATTCTACATAGGGTGGAGGTATTTTGCACTTAATATGTCCTTTCATTAGTATCAGTTTACAAAACATTAATCTACACATGTAATGTTGCTAGAGTTTCCATGTGAGTGGCTTATAGTCTTAAATCAATCAGAATATGCCTCTGTCCTAACTTAATTTCCACTAATATCCTAATGTGGTCAGTTGAATTGGTCTGCTATACCGAATGAACTACATAAATTCAGTTCTTGTTTCTAAAGCCATGTGGGTTTTGAAGCTTTCAATGTGTTTTGTTTCATTAAGAGTTTACAATTTTAACATGTTTGCTTGCTTGCTTGTTTGTTTTAATAGGATCGAAAACTTCTTGCCACAGCTCAGCAGATGCTCCAGGACAGCAAGACAAAAATAGAAGTTATACGGATGCAGATTCTTCAGGCAGTCCAGACCAATGAACTGGCTTTTGATAATGGTGATGGAGTAGAAAGGAAATATCATTAATGTCAGAATGCCATGTAGATATGCACCGATATGCACACAGAGTTATCATAAATTTCTAAAAGGAATGTTAGACAAAGCTTCATGAACCAAAAATAATCACAGACTAGGCATACCATTGTGTGTGTTAGTATGCCAAGTACATCTGATTTGAAGCATAGTACCTTAAGCTTAATGAAGAGAAATACAATCTCTCTTCATCATCCTTTTTATACCTTATGCAGTCTACTTTTGCTTTGTGGTCTTCATTCATCTTTCATCCATGCTTTCTTTTGTCTTAACAATAACTAGTCATTGTCTTTAAAGCATATAATCTTTTCGCTATCCTAAAAACCCATCTGACGCTTGTCATACTTAAATAGATTGACATTATTAGTAGTAATGGGAGCGCAAATGGAGACAAACTTTTGCTGTCTTTATGGATATTTAGGCTAGAATGAGTAGTAAACAAGTATTTTAAAAATGGGAAAAATCAGTGTTTTTAAAACAAGCTGACTTGAAATATTCATGCTGCATTTCAGAAGTAGTTTTAAACTTGCATTTCTTTGGAAATCTTTAAATAATTTAAAAAAATATTACCCTTGAGCTATAATGGCATGAGCATGCTATAAAATCGTGGGCATATCGGTACATCTCTAAGTCTTGAACTTCATTCGTATGCATTCATGAATATTGTATAACAATGCTCTTAATCAGGGCCTGGATATATCCTAGATAATGAGAAACTTGTGTGTGTTTTGTTTCATTGTGGGAGAGGAGGGAGAGTTGGTTTTCTTTACACTTATGACGCCTCTGGCTTTTTTTTAACACCCAGTCTTAGCACGGGGATTATGTATATCATTTGTTAAAAAGAAAGGCATTCGAGCTAGAAAGGGCTTTCAACTGCCTTTTTGTGTTTCTACTATTTTAGAGCTTTAAACAGACAGGAATATATCCAGGAAACTTTTTTATTCCTCTTAGGAAATCTAAACACTGTAAGAAGTGGACATTGGAGTGGGTTAACCCAAACCATTTGAGGAAGGCACTGTATGGGACCTTTTCCATTCTCAGAGGTGGCAGAAGCCAGATTCCCTGGGTTATAGCGTGAAGCAGAATTATCAGAAACCCATCAGGAATCTACTTAGCCACAGAGTAGTTTGAAAGATAACTCCTCAGAGCATGGTGCAGAAATGTGGAATTCTCAAAACCTCCTTCTTGCCAGCTGAATGATGTTTGGGAGATTTGGCTTTTGTCCCTTCACTCCCCTGAAGACATGTTCTTTTTCTCACATCCTCTGGCAATGGTAGCTGTTGAAAGAATAGAATGTGTTTACTGGATTGAGGCCCTGATCAGTAATTTCTTCTTTCAAATGCAGATGCTTAAAATTTCACTGCTTTTATGACATGCTTTTTGGACTATCAAATCTGCGTTCCTCACTCTTTTATTTGGTTTGTTGGATTTTTTTTCTTTTTATTTATTGTTTGGTTTTCTTTTTTTCTCCCCTACTCCTCTGTTTATATGGGGAAGGGTTAATATTAAAAGAAATTAAGCATGGGCGTGGTCTTCAATGAAGTTTGTTTGTTTCTATCTCTTTGCAGCAAAACCTGTGATAAGCCCTCTCGAACTGCGAATGGAAGAATTACGGCATCATTTTAGGATAGAGTATGCTGTAGCAGAAGGTGCAAAAAATGTGATGAAGTTACTTGGATCTGGGAAAGTTACCGACAGAAAGGCACTTTCAGAAGTAATTTACATCACTACAATTTCTGATACTTTATTTTAAATGTTCTTTCAAGAAAAAAAATTGCAATTATTTCCTTTTGTTTTTATTTTAAAAAGGCACAAGCAAGATTTAATGAATCGAGCCAGAAGTTGGACCTCTTGAAGTATTCACTGGAACAGAGATTGAATGAACTTCCTAAAAACCATCCCAAAAGCAGTATTATTATAGAGGAGCTTTCATTGGTCTCTTCACCCACATTAAGTCCTCGTCAAAGTGTAATATCTACTCAGAACCAGTATAGTACACTGTCCAAACCAGCAGCTTTAACAGGTATGATTTATGGGTCTTTTTTAATATTATTTTATTAAAAGGTTTAAAAGAAGTCTTTAATGCCAACTTTATTTCTTTCTGGACATATCTCATTGTTGTTCTTTTCCTAGACAAAGGCATTTAGAATTTCCAAGTGTCTATGCACCAAAAAAATGCAGACAAGTTTCTTTGAATTATTTGATGTTTTTATAATCCTGTTGAAAAAGTGAAGTTCTGGCCTTAAGTTAGGTCGCTATGGAATGATATTACTAGGGTTTACCTAACGCCTTTCATCTTCAGATTATCAAGCACTTAAAAAGGTGGGTAAGTATCATTATCCCCATTTTACAGATGGGGAAACTGAGATGCAGAAGGGTTAAGTGAGTTGCCCTGGTCATACAAGAAGTCAGTGGCAGAGCTGGAGATAGGCACCCAGCTTTTCTCCCTGTCCCTGTTTTACACACTGGACCACACTGTCTTCCTGGAAGGTGAGGTTTATGCTGCCAAAACATGAGTAACATTTCTGAAGCAAAGAGAGAGATCCTAATGAATGTGCGTGGAACTATTGAAGCCTCTATTTATTGGTATTGAATTGTTTCTCTTGCAGTTAAACATGAAGATTTTAATTTTTACTTTGGAGACATAGCCTCCTGTGAGGGCACAGTGCATTTATATATAAATACAAGACTTAGGAACTTCTCATAGTTTGGGTTCACCTGGAATTGTTGTCCTTCATTGGAATCAAACTGTTTCAAGAGATGAGCCATACTTTAACAAAGCTCTTAAACATTTGCCTCACAGTGTTTTTAAAGAAAAGCAAACATTTTTGAACTACTTGGGGGTATGTTGCTTTACTAAATGTATATAATAAGTAGTTGTATAAGATTTGCTAGTACAGATAGGTTTGGGTTATTTGTTTTGTTTCCTAAACCATTTTACATGTAACTATTAAACTATTAACAGAATGAGTTTGTTACAAAACCAATTTGTAATTAAAATGTTACTCTAGATACACATGTATAACTGAAACCAGAATTTAGTTTTGAAGTACTGTGGGGTTGTATTTTAAAACAAAAAGAGGAAGTCTTCTGCTGAGCTGCAATAATAATAAAATGGAGCATGTCTGCTTGGCTTCCATTTTGATTCCATAAGACACATAGCAAAGGTTAGAAAGCATCAGGACTTCAGCTGAGAGCCCTTGTAAAGTTGCAAAGTGGTGAGGGGAACTTTTTTCATCATATGGAATCTTACGTGATCAGTGACGATGGGCAGGAAGTGTCATGCCTTGGTTTTAGAACAGCTTTTTTTTATTCTTTTCCTGTTATGTACAATCATGGGTCAGATGCATTATAGTGACAATTCCTCTTTAAATGCTTTTACTGATATATATATGAACAGTTTCTAATAGGAGTTATCAAAACAGAGTTACATGCTTGTGAAGTTCTTAATAGTTTCACTTTCATATTGGCTACACAAAGAGCTTTTGTATTGAACTGGATATAAATGAACAGTGTCTTTGTGTTTGCCTCTAACACGTTGTGGAGAACAGATCAGTGCTACTGTCATACTTTTTAAAGTGCATTGACACAACTTTCTGATACACATCCAGTCCTTATACAAGATTATAGCCTTTCTGCTGTTTAATTTCTTCTGGTTTTTTTTCTAAACAGAATTTGGGAATGGAGTATTCTTTTACGTTTTAACCTGTTTTGGAGCCAATAGCATCTCTTTGTCTTGATAGCCCAATGTTTAGCTGTCACTTACAGCTGTTAGTTCCGTACAGGATGGGATTTCTTCTCAGACTAGTTTCTTGGTGTCTGTTCTGTGAGCTCTAATGTTGCCAGACCATTTTTAGGTCAAGTCTGACTTGAGGTTTTGTTACAAAAGAGTACTTTTAAGTTTCACAGTTTAAGTACCTTTGCTGTTGAAAGGACACTGCATTTAGGAGCTGCATTTCTTGTTGACAGTATGATTATGAACTGACTAATTTCACCACTCCTAATAGTTAGTTTTGTTAGTGTCACTGGTGTCACAGTTTTACAGATGCTATCTTGTACAGGATGAAGTAAGCCTACTGTTTTTGCAACCATCTGTGGTATTCAGATGTTTCTGTGCTGCTGGAGGAAACCCTTAAATTAGAACAGCAGCCTCTATACCTCATTTGATTAAAGGTGTAGAAGATTTTGAAGAGAAGCTTCTTGTCTCAGCTTTTATAAATCCAAATTCAGTCAAGTTGGAACAACTTAGTGGTTTTATATTATGTACTAACTCAAATTGGACTTTAGCATGCAGGAAGCAAATGTGATTTCTTATGTTAAATCTTTGGTTATATGTTAAATAAATTTGTAGTGTCAATAGTCAGTGTATACATTGAATTACTGATGCCATATATCCAATATTAATTGGTAATATAAAACTCATGAAAAGTTGTTATTGTTCCATCGGTCAGATCCATTGTTTTAATAAGAAACTTAATTTTTGTCATCTTTAAAAAATGACTTTGCTTACAACTTGAACCAAGTCAGTTAGGTTCTCAGGCGAAGAGAGCAAAGATACTTCTGACACACACACAAAAAAATTACTTTGTGTTATTTTGGAGAAGTCTTGCTCCTTCTTGAAGGTTGAGTCCCACATACTCATCTTTTAATGCTTATTTTCATTGTATTTGTCTGTCTTAGATCTGTCTTTTGATTTCATCTGATATTTCTGTTGTACCCTGTGGGGGTCAGAATATGAGCTATTGCCATAAATCAATCATTAGCCATTTGCTTTGTTTACTTAGTAACAGAAATCTCTGATAAATCATGTCTGTCTTGTTCTAGGTACCCTGGAAGTTAGGCTAATGGGCTGCCAAGACATTTTGGAAAATGTCCCTGGTCGATCGAAAGCCACATCGATTACGCTACCTGGTTGGAGTCCAAATGAAGCCAGATCATCTTTCATAAGCAGAACCAGTAAAAGTAAAAGTGGGAGTAGTAGAAACCTTCTGAAAACTGATGACTTGTCCAGTTCAGTATACTCTTACTTCTCTTATTTTTATGCATATCTTTTATTTACATTTTATTGCATGCCATGTTCTGTAATTTAAGATACTAAATTGATTTGAAGCTTTAGACTTACCTGTTTCTTCATCTGTCAAGTTGTTAGACAAAACAAAAAAACGACAACCACACTATTGTGCCCATAAGAACCAATTAAATATGAGATTACATTTTTAAGGGAAACTTACTGAAGATTTTTTTGTTTGTGGAAAATCCTCTTAAAGATTTAAGCTGAGTTTGTGTACTTTACTTACAGATGAAGTCTGTGCTGTACTGAAGCTGGATAACACTGTGGTTGGTCAAACTAGCTGGAAACCTATTTCCAATCAGTCATGGGATCAGAAATTTACACTGGAACTAGACAGGGTAAAAATGTGGTCTTACTTCACTGACAGCTGTAATCAATTCTTCAGATTAATTTCATGTTGGTTCCCCACCCACCCCCGTTGTGATAATGTTCAAATTTCGTATGTGCAAGTATTCCTATCCTTAACAGAATGAGGTTCCTGGGGTTAAGGTGTTATGCTGGGCTGGCATTCTACCTCTCCTGGCTTACAAACCGACATAATATTCTTATCCAAGATCTAACACTTAGCATCTACCATTAGATGGTGCTTACATTTTCATTAGGATCCTCAACTTCTCGTTATTTATTAGTAAATTCTAATATCAGATACAGTTTGGATATTTTGGTAAAGCTGTCATAGAATTTTTACAGTGCTTTTGTAAAACTGCTCACATGTGAAGCGCATAAATTCTTCAGGAATAATCAAGTAATTCATGAATAGTTCTTCCCTAGAACTTTAAATGTTACTTGGAGGACACAAGTATCAAAATGATACTTTCCTCACACCTTTTGTAGAGAATTTATGTTATATAGGTTTAATCCAGCATTTGTCTTTTAGATATGTGATAGTCAAAGTACTTTAAGGTACAAGGATTTTTTTTTTTCATCAGTGTTTAAAACAGACTGAAAATTAAACGGTATTTCAGAGGCCTAAATGTGATCTCCAGTAGATATTTAAAACAAATGAGAGGAAAAAGAAAGTCACCTTCCTGTTTTTTTTCTCTCAGCCCGCTGAGCCCCACCCCTCCGAGCCCCAAACCATTCCTTCCATCTAGAAAGGAAGCAGTTTTAGACCCGCACATTGAGAGATTTAGGTTCTGTTTAGGCCTAGGGCGGAACAAAACGAGCAGCTATGGAGTCCTGCAGCCTTGATTATTCTCAGATTAACTAGTCAAAGTTTAGTAGCTGCTCCTATCAGCCAGTATGTGTCATGTTCACTATTTAAGAACTCAGTATTAGATGCTTTTTGGTGCCAGAAAAGGACCTTGCTTCTGCTGGGCATGACCTTGCATATTTGAAATGTGCATTCCAAACCCATCTCTTTTTTTTTTTTTAATGTGTTGCTGCTTCTTGTTTCTTTTAAAACCTACAGCTATCATATAAAGACAGTACATTGATGCATCCTTATGGAATTAAACTGTGCTAACTGAACCTAGTAACATAGGATGCTGCCATTACACTGTATTGCAGGATTCTTCACTTTTTGTAACGAGC
Source organism: Bucorvus abyssinicus (assembly GCA_009769605.1). Classification (NCBI taxonomy): domain Eukaryota; kingdom Metazoa; phylum Chordata; class Aves; order Bucerotiformes; family Bucorvidae; genus Bucorvus; species Bucorvus abyssinicus. Next base: position 16,993,424 of record CM020034.1, on the reverse strand, counting down.
ATATAAGACACCCTAAGAATATATAAATCCCACTGCCAAGATATAGCAGTAGCTCCTGTTAGTTTAAAGTTTCTGGCCCCTCTTCACAACCATGGAACAAAACCTTTATGTATTTCTAGAGATACTGTATCAAGTCTTGCATCCTGATGTGTATGGGAGTACTAAAATGTCACTTACGCAGCTGTGAAATGCGGTTGATACTTGTGAATAACATGGGAAACTAGTACAGCTGAGGTTTCTAAACACAGGTTAAAATTTGTAGTCAGAGCTTGAGCTAAAATATCTTGAACCAACACTGTTGTTAGACTGACTCAAAAAGTCTGGTGGCAGTTTGTGACTCTCTCTTGGGGGAATTTTACACTTCTGTTTTGATTTGCACACTGGTGATCACATCCGAACTGAAGTGAAATGCTATGATCGTCCTCGTGAGAGCTTGCTCAGTATGGCTGGTTAGCCCTGGCACTCTTTTACAGTAACAGCTCTGCATCTTGATGCTTGTGTTGCTAGATCTTACTATTAAAGAGAGGTAACTCTTGCAGAACAATTACTAAGTCATTTCCTGTGTATGTTTTTCCTGTGGTAGTCACGTGAATTAGAAATCTCGGTTTATTGGCGTGACTGGAGATCTTTGTGTGCAGTAAAGTTTCTGAGGCTGGAAGATTTCCTGGATAACCAACGGCATGGCATGTGTCTCTATCTTGAACCCCAGGGCACTCTGTTCGCAGAGGTAAGAATGTTTCTCTGAAGTACCTGAGCACGCTTGCAAGTATATTGCAGAATAGTGTAAGAACTTTTTCTTAAACTTTTAAGAATGCATTTTGTTCTGAAACCTGAATTATAACAGACATTATTTGAACTGCAGGTTACATTTTTTAATCCAGTTATTGAAAGAAGACCAAAACTCCAGAGGCAGAAGAAAATATTTTCAAAACAACAAGGTGATTATTTAATATAAACATGTAAATCTTAAAAATTGTACAGATCTGTGATATTTTCTTACACAAAGACTTAATATTCACCTGTGAATAAAGCTGTTCATAGTGAAGGATTTGGCATTGCATTTAGAACTGTTTTGTTTTAGAATTCCTTATCATGCATTTGCATTTAATAGTGAATAATTAGGAATAGGAATTGCTAGGGAATATGACAAATTGAGTTTGTTCTTCAGAAACTATAAACTGATTAATATGGTATTTTTTTAATTATAGCTTTTGGTAATAAGGAAATTACTTGCACTTTATTTTCTTTTTTCACAATATCCACAGGCAAAACATTTCTCAGAGCTCCTCAAATGAATATTAATATTGCCACTTGGGGAAGGCTGGTAAGAAGAGCTATTCCTACAGTAAATCATTCTGGCACCTTCAGCCCTCAAGCACCAGTGGCTGCCTCCGGGCCAGTGGTTGATGCACACATTCCTGAACTAACACTGCCAGCCAGGTAGGCGATATCTACAATTTTTAAGTGCTTTTAAGAGCAAGAGTAACAGTGAGATGCCTATGCCCCAACGTACGTAATGTATGTCAAATCTGTTTGTTCTGCAAGACTGCAGACCTTTCAGTGTCTTAATTTGGACATCCATTTTATGGAGAGATCTACACACACAAGATTTGTTTTAGGAGAAATCTACATAACATGCAGTTTTAAGTTGATTTTCATACTATTAAAACAATCTCTGCTATACACTGAGGAGTTACTTAATTTTCTTGACAGTGACTCTCCTGTAGCCAAATTGGACTTTGAGCTTGAGCCTGAGCCTCCACCTGCTCCACCCCGTGCGTCTTCCCTTGGGGAGATATCTGAATCTTCCTCTGAGATAAAGGCTTCTGATGTGCCATCGCAGGCAAGCAACTTTAAGAATTTTGGGCTATACAGTTTAACAAGGTTGTAATATTGGCATCCTCGTGATGGATTTCTTCCCTTATATTTCAGCATATGCTCCTTAATTTACACATTGAAATTGTCTCAACAGAATTCTCTGATTACTCTTGGTGGGAAACTGTTTCCATGGTTGGTGTGTTTAACTCTCCATGTCATTGGTTCCACCACAGGAAAAAAAAAAAAAACAAACACCAAAATCATTAGAGAGTTCAGGAAAAAATGGTTTTATTAACAAAAAGCAGAATGACTGAAGCAGTGGGTTTCATCAGTCTGTTAAAAGCTTGCTTCTCTGTATCATCTTAAAGTGTACCACTTTAGCTTAGGTAATTCTTGTGCTAAGAATTTCACGTGCCCATAGTAAAATTTCTGCATTCATTTGCCTTTGCAATCAGTTTTACATTTTCAGATTTCTCTTTCTTCACAGGATGAAGTAACAACTTTTGATTTTGAAAACAGCAGAAATAATATTGTCCCGAAACTCCAGCCTGAAATAATCTGTGAGCCTGATGCTCCCCATTCAGATGTAAAATATGCCAACACCCGAGAGCCTGAAGATAGAAGGTAAAAATGCAGTGGTTTTGCTGTTGATCTGAATAATATTTCTTAAAGTTAACAATCTAGAAGATTTTTGACTGGTTTTTTTTATTATTTATTTACATAGATCCCAACAAAGATTTCAGTTCAGTCTGAAGGATTTCAGATGTTGTGCTGTACTGGGCAGAGGACATTTTGGAAAGGTAAATGTCAAAAGGCTGTATCAAATGTCAAGGCTATACCAAAAAACTACATACAGCTCTTAAATGAATCGTTTATCTTCTGTTTTAGGTGCTGTTGGCAGAGTACAAAAACACAAATGAGATGTTTGCTATTAAAGCCTTAAAGAAAGGAGATATTGTTGCTCGTGATGAAGTAGACAGGTCAGTTGTTAAATGTGATACATGGATTCCACAAATCAATTACATTTTCTTTCTGCATGCAACACAACCAGAAGCTCTACCAAACAGTAGTTAAATTCAGTGAGAGCGCGAAGCAAGGTGTGATCTCCCAGCGTAGTTGGCTGCTGAGAACGGTCATCTTTCCTCTGGGGCAAGAGGGGAGCCGTGTAGCCCAGGAATACGGCTTGCTTTCAGTGCCCCTTAGCGCGCCTGTACTACAGCTCTGATTAAAGCTGATTCCTGTTTCTCATTTAGGTTCTCTTGCAATTATTTATTCTAATTACTTGTTCTATAGAGTTCCATCACATTTCAGGAGGACAGTGACTATGTTTTCTTTACTTGCAGAAACACCTATGACGGCATTTCCAAATCTGTAACATACTGTCATGCTTTGTTCATCGTATTTTCCCTTAAGTCCTGTGTATACTCTGTTGGGTTTTTTTATCTTTTTGCCCCAAAACTCAGATTTTTCTTTGCTTGGATGTGAAGTGGCTGTTACAAAACTGTCTAGTTTTAGTGCAAGAAGGTGCTTTTACAACTCTTTAATAGTGACTATATTCATTCGACTTACTTGCAGGAAGAAAGATAACTGTATTGAAGAATAAGAGTCAAATTAACCAATTGGCTTAAGGAGAAATAATTTGGAATTAGTATAATAGATAAATATAATATTGTTACTGTTTTTCCACTTTATGTATTTTATACAATTAAAACAAAAATGGATTGAAGCTTACATCACAAGATATCGACGCATACTTAATACAAATCTGAGTATTGGATGGAAAATTGGCAGGGTACAATTTCCATGGATTGAGAGGTTTCCTTTTTTGTTTGTGAAAGCTAAGTGTAACTTTGTGGAAATCCTGGCATCAGTGGGTGTCCAAGTATTAAAACTTATCTCTTGAAAGAAAAAAATTTCTTATCATGAGAAATAGAGGAAAAAAACATAAGAAAGTTGGTTATTAATTACCAATAGTTTCTGAGAGTTGAAAAGTTGTGGTTCAGGATTCAGCTTTAATTTTTTACTTATTTTCTGTTTGCAGCTTGATGTGTGAAAAGCGAATATTTGAAACTGTGAATAGTGTAAGACATCCCTTCTTGGTGAACCTTTTTGCTTGTTTCCAAACCAAAGATCACGTTTGCTTTGTAATGGAATATGCTGCTGGCGGGGATCTGATGATGCACATTCATACTGATGTCTTCTCTGAACCAAGAGCAGTGTGAGTATCCATCCCTTTCTGTGGCATTAAGTGAAGGGCGTTTTGTTCAGTGGATAGGAACCAAGATCTTTAAGATCTGTATTAAGTCATTTCAGTAAATACTGTTTAAGTTTTTAACCAGGTCAGAGATTCTAACTGACTTTTTTTCTCAAAGACACATGCAGGTTTAATGGGCCTGAATCTACACTGAATTAAAAAATTACATACAAATATCTAATGTTTATAGTACTTTTTTTTAAGATTACCTAAAAAAGGTAAATGAAAATTTAAAGTAGCAGACAAGGCTAAAAAAGGATGATTAAGCAAAATTAGAAAGCCTTCAATGCCGTGGCAGTGGACACCACAGAAAATATATCCTCCAGGCCAAGAGAACACACTATAACTTGAAAGCTGCATGTTTAAGCATTTTTGCCATCTGGCTTTGAAACTCTGACCTTGTATAAAACCAATCTGTAACTGAAAAAACAATCGGTACTCTTCAGAGAATACTTAATGAAAAAGAGTGATAATAATGGACTTCGTGTTCTGAAAAGCCTGGCTAACATCCACGGAAATCTTAACGTTAACTTTTTCAACAGATTCTATGCTGCATGTGTGGTTCTTGGACTTCAGTATTTACATGAACACAAAATAGTCTACAGGTAAGTAGTCGTTGGCCTGTTTCCAGCAGATGAATTTCAGCTATTCGGAATAGTACTGAAGCAACATCAGTGATGCGATTTTGTTGTCAAATGTTCATTTAGAGATTTGAAGTTGGATAACTTACTGCTGGACACAGAAGGCTTCGTGAAAATTGCTGACTTTGGTCTTTGCAAAGAAGGTAATGGCCTGTAAATTTTCTTTTGAGGGGAATTCCGTAGTCTTTCTTACCCTTGACTGTTCCTTGAGACTTTTGGACTGCCAAATGTGTATAGTGTGTACTTAACCAGTGTCATTTGAAGGAAAAAATACATCTGTGAGTGTAGAAACGTGGGGATAGGAGGAAGTTCTTTAGTAGGAAAGTAACAGGAGCATCTGAGCGTAGCCCTGGTTTTTTAATTTTTTTTTTCAGTTGGGAGTATCACCTATTCTGATTGTTACCTCATCTTAACTGTTTCTTAATAAGACATACAGCTGCATTTTACAAGTTAGCAGAAAAAGCATTAGGTGTTTTTCCTCATTCTAAACATGTTGACACTGTACAGTGAAATCAAGTACCATTATAATCCATACCTCTCCTCCTTTGTTACAAATTATCTATTTTTTTAACTCTGAAATAGTCGCAACTTTAAGTATATGGAAATGACATGCCAAGTATACTACAGCTAAAAAAGAGAAATTCAGCCTGTCCTTCATTTCTTTTCCTTTTAGAGAGCCCAAGAGGGAATTTACTAAATTCAGTAGGTGTTCAAACATGACTGTTGTCTATAATATCCCCGGGCAAGTCCCGTGACTTCAGCTATGAACAAGAAGTTCCATAAATGACAAAAGGAAACAAGGACAAGGAAAGCTCTTTGGTGTACTGACTACAACAAATGGTTCTCTTAAGCTTTCCATAGCACCTCCACTTGTAGAGTCACATCAGTCTTTGCGGTGCTGATGTCCCAAACTGTCCCCACTTCCAGATATACAGGGCTTATGTGGCTCAAAGTTGTTTCACTACACTCCATGTTTTACTTTACTGCACTTAGTTTTGCTACTCCAGCAGCACTTGTAGTAGGTGTGTTTGTTTGTTTGACCAAACTTGTGTACCACATTTTCTTCTACTAGCCAGGAGAAATATAACATCAGATTATGTCTTTCCAAGCAAAGATAAAGGTGACAAAGGTGTAACTGGCAGCTTAATTTGCTTCATTGCATGTACTTAGAGATAGAAAAGCTTACACTGAGGCAAGCCCATATGGAACCAAGGGTGCGAGGGAAGAATGGGGGAACGTTTTACCTCATTGGCCTGAGCCTCCAGGACAGGCCCTGGGCCTACAGCATTGGCTGACGTTGCTCTAGAGAGAGGCCTTACTTGCTGGAGGACTAGGTTGTAGAGTGGCAGAAAATACTGACTGCTTTTCATTAACTGTAACTTTTCAGGAATGGGATTTGGAGACAGAACAAGCACATTCTGTGGCACACCGGAATTTCTTGCTCCAGAGGTGCTGACAGAAACTTCCTATACAAGAGCTGTAGACTGGTGGGGTCTTGGTGTACTTATCTATGAGATGCTCGTGGGTGAGGTAAGTTCCAGTAAGATACAATGGAGTCATAAAGCTAATAAATGTTAAAAGGGTTACAGAACTTGAGATAACTAGCCTGTCAACATTTAACACGTCCTGCCTGTCACACTTGTATCAACGCTTGTATCTATAGTCTGTAGAGACATACCTAGTTCCACAGTGAGCATCTTGACATGTTTCATCAAGGAAAACATGTATTAAATACCGAGCAGCGACCTACTAGCTGATACTAGCTGCTGTAGTGCTATAGGTGTTGATGAGTCATGTTATGGGCTTGAATTATGAGCAGTTGTGGAAGTGAATCAGTTATAGCTGGTCTAAGACTTAACCTCTAGGTTTTTTGGTTTGTTTTGTTTTTTAATTATAGCATTATGCCTTAAATCAAATTACAGTAATGGCACCTTAATATCAGTGTCTCTAAGCAAGAACATAGCACATCTGGTTTTGGGGACCTCAGTTTCCAGCACGCATCTGTTATCACCGAATTTGGATGTGTACAACTATAGCAGTCTTCTGCTTTCAAATGCTTTTGGGGAGAAAATAAACCTCTTAACTCCTGTAGCTTGAATGGAATTGAACTTTAATGCATAAATCTGGATAGCAGTGGAAGATCATGCCAAATACAATGCTGTTTACCATTTGAATTACACATGCACTAAAATAGAGTGCCCCAGTTCCATGTAAATGAGCTGGTATACATAAATTACTATTGAATATTTATTTACCATTGCATATATTGCTTTCCTGCTGGTCCATTTTGTGTTTTTCATCTCCCAGTGATGGCTTACCGGCTAAAAAAACAGAGAAAAACTATAGATTTGCTCATCATTTTGTTCTTTTTCAAAAAATGTGATCATTCAACTTTCTTTCACTTCCTTTCAGGTAAAAAAGGACAAAAAGCTTGTAGGGTACTCCCTACATCTGTCAGGCCACTTCAAAACATTCTGAAAAACCCTTGAGCTGTAACGTGCTAAAGGTATTACAAAACCAAGTTGGTCTTGACCACGTTACCCGTGAATGGCAGCTGTCCCAAAGAAGTGCTGATACATACTGTCTATGTTCCCTATATAGCTTGTGTCAGAGTTAGAATATCCCAGTTTTAGGTGTTTCTACTTCTAAAAGCACATGTTTAAAGCATAGTCCTTCAGTAAGAATTAAGGGATAATACCAACTTGCTTTACGCTTCTTAGGGAAAACTACCAGATCTGTTTCTGGGAAAAGAAAGACTTCATTTCAGAGTGTCTAATTCCAAACTCTCAGCTGAATAGATGTTGTTTTCAAGTTTAAGTGATTTTTCAGCCTCTAAATAGTATTTTTTCTGTTACTCTCATTATAGTCACCCTTTCCTGGAGATGATGAAGAGGAGGTGTTTGACAGTATTGTAAATGATGAAGTAAGATATCCACGATTTCTGTCTACAGAAGCCATCTCTATAATGAGACGGGTAAGAATATAACACTACTACAGGTTCCACTCTTGTCCTGTTTCCTCTCCAACACGAAGGAAATTCATTACTTTTGTGAGGAACAAAATACTTTAAGAACCTATGCTTGGTTTGGGGTTTTGTTGTTTGGTTGGTTTTCAATTTCTGACTTCATTCATACTGTGCTGTCACCTTAAATGAAAATTGTCAGTGCCATTCCACTTTATTCAGCAGCAACCTTTTCTTTTTAACATGCAAAACACTACAGGCTCTATTTTCTCTGTGAACCAAGTTTCCTAGTTGTATTTAACTGGAGAAGTTCAGCTCTCTTTTCCTAGCAGAACACTGACCTATTTGGTAGATTAACATTGTCACATGAATATTTTAATTCAAAAACCTTAAATCTTTTCGGTTTCAATCCAGCTGGGGCAGGGAACAATACACACATGGCACCTGCAGTCCTGTTCTTGGCAAAGAGCAGTTGATTTTGTTCATGAATGTTATTAGTGCTATTCCTTAGTGTAACACTTCTATCTAAAGAAGATTCTTGAAACTGTCTGAGTTAGCAGCTTATCACAATTGATAGAAAGGCATCTACTGGAGATGACTCAGCCTTTGGAAGCAGCCTCTCCACTTAAATGTCTGACACTGGGTATCAGTCTAGCACCCAATTCAGCAATGTCCTGCAGCATGTAAGTTAAAGCAAGTTGCAGTAACTATGATGACATAAGTATGTCAGTAACAGCATAAATATTCTATCACTTTAAATGATTGCATACCCAGGAAGAGACTTTGTCTAGAGAAAGAAAGAATAATACAGTTTTAAGGCAGTACCTGAGGGCAGTATTTTTGTTGTGAAAATTACCACGTGAAGACCCACAGGACACTGCTACATTGCACCCAGAATATGTGTACCGTGAACTTTGTGCTTGTGATTTACTAGTTGTAGCTGCATGTGCACTGTTCCCACCTGAGAAATTCTTACATAAGATAGAAGACATTGTTTTTTGATGGATGCATCATGACTATCAGCCCCACCCTGATGCTGGATACTTGGCCTGTAACAGGGGTCTGTTTGCAGCAGCATGATTCACAAGGGCAAGCATCTGCCTTCCACTGTTAACTAGAAAACCCTTTTATGTGGCTGCATGTGTAAAGCAGCGTTTCCCCTTGCTTGGTAGATGTACTGCTGTGAGATAGCTGGGCACAGCAGACAGCAGAGTAAGTCTCTCTTCTGAGCCAGGCAAGCAATACCAGCTTTTGTAAATTCTGTATCTGCTCCAGCAAAAAGCACATTTTTCAGTACCTCCGTTCTGAACACCAGCCCCACAGATGACCTCAGGTACCAACACTTGGTACCACAGAGCTGCAGAGAGACAGGTTAGTCTGCTCTCTGTGTGTTCATAGCCAGGCCTGTGGTGCAACTGGGCGAACAGGTTCAGGCACCTCCAGAACAGCACTGCTGGCTCTCACTCTGGTGAGAAGACCAATTTTCTGTAGGTCAGGCAATATGAAATTCACTGTCCATCTAATCTTGGTGTTGGTTCTTACAATGGCACTCATTCTCCCCTACTTCCTCCCACTGCCCCTGAAATTTTGCACTGAAATCTTGACTGTTTTGTTAGCTGCTACGAAGAAATCCTGACCGGCGTCTTGGAGCTGGAGAGAAAGATGCTGAGGATGTGAAAAAGCATCATTTCTTCAGGGTGAGTACAAACTTGTATTATTTCTAAGGACACTAAGGAGTAGTAGAGAGGAAACTAAATATCAGTTGGTTTATTTTACAGCTAATAGATTGGAATGCTTTACTGGCCAAGAAAGTGAAGCCTCCTTTTGTACCCACCATTAGAGGACGAGAAGATGTTAGTAATTTTGATGATGAATTTACCTCTGAAGCACCTATCCTCACTCCACCTCGGGAACCAAGGATACTTTCAGAAGAAGAACAGGAAATGTTCAGAGATTTTGATTACATTGCTGATTGGTGTTAACTTCTAGACACTGTGAAACCCCAGCTGACTGGCTCACAAGAATGCCTCTCGGAAGAATACCGACCCTTCAATTGCTCTCTGTGCCACCTGTAGCTTCTGTTTTTTTAAATCACATGAAGACCCTTTTAAGTACTGTTTTAACACTCTTCACAAGAGTGGCCTCTTTGTATATTGTTTTTTTTATCTGAGCACTGGAAAGCAGGTCTATGGAGTTCTTGCGCTGAGTTGATGAACCCAAGCTGTGTTAAGCTTCCCACACACAGGCACACGTGGATCTGCACTGTTTCTCTCACTCCTCTACAGCAGATAACATCACTTTTTAAAGTATCTGCCTTAAGTGGGAAAAGCAGACTTGGAGCTAGGTAATTGCTTACCTCCTCAGCCACACTGAAATAGAAGTTTGGGATAGCGATGACACTCACACAGAACAAGATTCTAGCTGGAGAAGGCAAATTATTTCAGTTAAATATTATCTTGTGCGGTCTATAAAACTACACATTTCTATGTACACTTTCATCTTGTGTTCTTAAAATAACGGTATTGAGAACAGATATGCCTTGTTTTGTAAATTTTCTACGGTATTTATTAGGAAAAATGTTAAACGCCTTGCCTTTGAGATAACGACAGTGTAAGTGCTTCCATTACAAAGAAAAATCCAGAAAAATCAAGACAGTTTACCAAAGCCACTTGCCAAACAGTTTTGCCTTCAAGCTTTTTAAGCATGGCTTAAAACCCTGGTTGATATGAAGAATGTAACCGAGGACATTGCTCAGTCTAACTACAAAAAGCAAAGCATATGCATTTCCCAAGCCCATCCACTTCTGTACTCAAACTCCTGCCTTTCCCACTCACCAAGTGGACAGATAAGTTAACCAGTCTGTATCTAACCACCTCGATCATCCTGTATCTGCTGTACAGTATCATATCACTTTTAGAAAACATAAGGATTCTCAATGTATACATGATGTGAACATGTATATTTGGAAGTTGTAATGTATTCTTATGTCCAAGCAAGTAATTTAATTATACCCCCTTGATTAGCTTGCACAGTGGCCAAGTGAAAACATAGAACTGAGTGAAAAAAAAAAACCCATATACAGACAGGCCACTGAACTCCAGAACTTAGATTGGCAGTTACTGAGGGTAAAAGCAGTACCTTGTGTCAGAAAGTATAAATATTTTTATAAAAACAGTGTATATTTTATAAAGCCCTTAACACTAAAAGCTGTACCTCAAAAGCTGAAAAATAATGTAGACCAGACACTGTGCATACTTGTAAACCAAGACCTGCTTTTTTGGCATCTGGTGTTCTATGGGCAAACCTTAATTCTAGGAAAATAAATTTCCACATGGTCCTTAGCTGTAGCACGGCTCAGAGCTGATGGCATGTCACTTCACAGGTTCAGCCAAGCCAGGAGGTTGCTGTTCATGGGCTGAGACAGTGAGAATTGGCACTCCGGTGAATTCTAAACTTGTAATTTTATTCATTCAAAGAAGAAATGTGAACCACTTGAGTGTGCAAATGGTTGTTTAAAACCATGATGCTGGACAGACCTGCAGGGTCCAGCAGGGGAGAGGTTTAGGGACTAAAAAAAAAAATTAAGAATGGCTAATAGGTCTAAATCAGGCACACCCCCACACCCCACAGGAACAAGGAAGGCATCTTCAACAGCCCTACAAATCACATTTGGCAGAGCAAGTCAACTTTTCAGCATTATTTGTTTCCAGGTCCTAATTAATAAGAAACAAATTATATTCCTGTATCCAGCTGAAACCAATACTTTTGAGGTACAGTCAGCTCATCCTTTTTGGTTCCCAAATATGTATATGAGCATCTAACAGGGTGCTTAACACTTACGAAAGGATCCTCAAAAATACCTTTTTGTAACTACATCTTGTACAGAAATCCTTTTTTAATCTAAGTAAATCACAAAAAAAAAAAAAAATTAGAGGGCAGGGTATGTTCACCCAGTTAAGCTGAAAGAAAGCACTAATTTTATCTCTGTAGTTTTTAAACTATTTTTAGGCAGATTAAGATTTTAAACCCTAGAGTGTAAATATATTTTGCTATACTTTATCTGTATGTGGCTGCTCAAGCACTTTGTAAGGAAATTAGGATATTTTAGAATGGTACACTATGCATTAAAATGAAATGTGCCTTTAACAAATGTCATTCTAAGTGTTTTGCAGTCATTAATATCACAAATTAAAGTTTTAAATAGAGTAATTTGTAAATTGTGTCCCAAACATGATTTTGCTGTTTCTTGAAGTGACTTGTCATGTTTTCTCCATAGGTTACTTCTGAAAAGAGCTTGCAATCAGGAGGGGACTTACAGAATTTTTTTTTTTTAAATCAAAATAAATAATTACCTCTGAGCATACCTTCTTTCTGAGGCTGAAGGAAAGCAGCCTCCTCTTGCTTGCGTGAGCAGTCATTCCGAAGGGAGCACGAGAAGACCATGTCTGTTGAAGTCTGGCCAACTTGACTCAGCATCCTCCCTCTGTAGGCCTCCTTTGAGCGCAGGGGGACACAACATGCACTCCCCTCCCATGTATTTCTTCATTACAGTCCTCCTCCCCACCCCCATTTCATAGGAAAGCTCTGTAAACAAACAAAAACCTACACCAAACCCACTATGACCTTGTTCTTTAAGCAAAAAGTTTTCTTTTCCAAGTGCAGTTAGAAATCTTTACTCTTAAGAACAAACTAAAATTTCGTGAGACCACTGCGTAGAGACACTGAACTTCCACACTTAACTAAGCCATCATTCCCGAAAGGGCTGGCCCCAAATGAAGATACAGTTTCAGGTTTCTAGTCTAAACTGCAGCTGAATTAACATAGGAAGTGCCTGAAGACACTATGCCCTAGCCCTTGTTGTGTGTGGGGAATGCAGTCCCTCAGCACTCCACTCTTTTCCCAGGCTCCTGCTGAACCACCTCCCAGCAACATACACACAGTAGCAGAGAACCCAAAACCTGTAGACAACCAAACTGCAGCCGATCTTCTTGCTTGCACTTTAGGCTGTACTTGTCATACAGCCTTTGCTAGCACTTTGCTCTGGTAACACAGGAAGGTAATTAGCTAAAACAGGCTGCAGAGCTGCAACAGCCTCCTCTCCAGCTCCCCACGCTGACCCCTGCAACCCCGCAAACTGCTGGTGTACTGCACACAGACATCCCCCACACTGCCAAGAAGTGCTCCAGCCAGGAACAAGGAGAGCTCATTTCTGAAGGAGCAGCCAAATTCCTTAGCTTTAGCAAAGCAGCCCACTAAAGGGGTTGTAACTGCCTACACATGAATTTGCAGTTACACTGGGGTTTTTTCCTGGGATGCTTCACATCAACTCTAGTCTACTGGGACCAACAGCAACTGGTTTACAGAATATATGGCCCCTTCAAGCATACTCCCAGTTCTCCCTCTTTGGGCTGTGCAATTACTACCATCTCCACACCAAGGGTGGTACAGGAGCAGCTTGCATTGCTGCAGAAGAGGCCAGGTCAAGTCAGGATAGTATGTCCCTGCCTCCACCTGCTGCCCTCCAGAGCTTTGCACAGATGTATTTAAATTCCAGTCCACACAACTTCTGCTGTATCTAACAATTTCAACTGTGAACACTCACCACTCATGTCAAGTGCTTATGCATAATGCCTGAAAGGATTTAAAATAAGGGCATTATTGTAAATGTAAGTTTCAGCCATTTTTAACCTGCATGTTGTATGTTAAACGTACTGATCTATGCTGGAAAGTCCACTCAGGGTAAAAGAACTTTCACCCTTGCATTTCCAAACTAACAGTACGTTAAAGGTCAGGCCCTGTGTATTCAAAGTATCTGCTTTCTCCCACAGAGGAGGTACACAGAGTAGCTCAGAACAGGCAGGGAAGCCCAGGTAACAGAAAACATCACAAAGTGTAAGGAAATACATCAGCATACAAGCCCTCCAAACTACTCGGAACACCACCTTGAACATCTGCACCAGAATTTTTCCATGACAGCACCCAACAGCTTCGGTGGTGTAACAGAACCGTACAGCCTTTGTTACTTGTTTACAGAACAAAAATGTTGAGCTGCCACATTTCAACAGTCTCAACTGGCAGAAGAGGATTAAAACTAAACCAGCAAGAGAGCAGTAGGGGCTACTGAAAATTAGTTCTATTAGCACTGGACACACAGCCTGCCCTCTGGCCAGCTTCGCACCAGACGTGCAGCAAGCTGAGCCCTCAGCTCCTCTGTTCAGTCATTGAAATGAATTTGCACCTGTGATACAAAATTAAATCAGGAACCAGAAGACTCCCAGTTCAGTGCATTTGTTGCTGTGCACACAAAGGGACACACTGTCAGGAGGCAACTAGTTTTCAAAGCTGTTAGTTTGGGGAGGGCTGAGTAACTTCTGGCCTTCACTCCTCAGCAACTGGTGCATCATTCCTAACAAGCTAGTGCTCACTCCAAACTTAACAGTGCAAAAGCTTAACCACTGGCCAGCCAGACTGCAGAGTGGACTCACAGGTCGAAACATTTAACAGGAACTTTTACTAGAAGTACTTTTTACCTTCTTTTGTACAGTAACAAGCATCACAAAGCAGACAGGAATTCAACTAAAGGAAGAGTCCTTATGTTTCTCGCCAGCTGCCTTGTCATCAACACAAATTCACAGAAGCAAACCAGAGGGACCTCAGTACATCAAGGAGACTGTGCCAAGGACATGACTATTCCTTTCACAACAAATTCGGAAATCTTCAACAGCACTTGTGCAAATATTCGAACCGCTCTTCAGCAACTGCTTGCATTCTGGGTTAAGTCATTCACACTCCACTGTGCAGCTAACTACCAATACTAAAGCCACACTAGAGATTAAAAACTGTCAAGAGAGCGAGCATTTAAGCAGCCTTGTGACCAAGGCCGTAAGTAACCACCATTCGATGGACTGCATTCCAGTTCTCAGCATGTGGAACACTATGTGCATGTCAAGTTGCAGTCACAGTCACAAGATGGTAAGTGTTTTTGGAAAACTTTATTTGGGAATTACATAATATTTTAAATTTTCCAAAATACATCTTACTAGATCCCTACAAAAGAAATCTAAATAAGTACAACAATATGAAATTAACTTTGTTGCAACAGTCATTAAATATTTACTTCCACTAATATATACATACAAAATGCCACACAAGGAGCATTGTTTACCCTTGGAATGTGTGCCGCGTTCCAGCAGTTATGCTCCATCTTCCATAACCTCCAGTTCCACAACATGAAGACTCAATATTAACACTTTGTACATCCTTTATTATAGGCAAAAATCAAAAGTTTGTGGTTGTCAGGGGTCTCTTTAACAGAAATTAAAAGTAATCCTCTGCAATTTCACAGCTGTGGAAGTTTGTCTACTGGGGTATCAAACTTGAAGTCTGCTGGGAAGAGATCTGGAGCTCGGGGATAGATCAGCCTGTATGATTGTCTAATTGTAACATCAGCCACACCAGCGATATCACCAATTTCTAAGACAAAAAGCAGATAAGTGATTAATTTTTACTTTTGCCATTTGTATTGAAGAAATCAGCAAGCATAATATATCAAGACGTTCTATACCCATAGCTTAATTCATAACTCTCCCAAAAGCCTGATAAAAACGATTTTAACCATGGTGACTAATATTTTGCCCAGACAAATCTCTTCTTACATGCCATAATTCAACCTATGCTATCAATCTTGGAATAATATCAGTTTCAAATTGGCAGAGGGCCAAGAGTGCAAGTTGTTAGAAACACCTAGTACAAGCTCTACATGTGCCCCACAATATTCTAACAAATCATCATCAGGATCTTCTTTTTTACACTTTAATTAAATGTAAACAAAACTAGCAAAAAACTTAGGCATGGACAAAAGTCAATTCCTTCAGCTAAACATGAAATATGTTTACCTTAAAATGCACAGAGAAGTAAGTCAGGGACACAGAGCACTGTTTAACTAGCGAAGGAAATCCTTGTTTGAGATGCACAGAAACTTAATCAAGGTTTAACCAAGTTTGGAATTTAAACCTTGAACTGCATGAAAGCCTTCAGCACTGTCCAAGGACACTGAAGAAGTGCGGAGTCATGTCTGTATCCATGGCAGGTAGCTGTATTGTCTTTTAATTATCACTTTTAAGAGACATAATCCAATAGCTCAAGGTGAGCAAGGATGAAGCCACCGTACTGCTTGGGCTCTAGATCACTCACAAGCCCAGGAAACTGCCAACGTGATGAAAGCTCCAGAGACAGAATAAGAAGCGTTTAATGCAGAACCAAGCACCACAACCTGACAGATAAGGCTATTCTTCACCTAAAAGCAGCTGTCCACTAAGAAATTCCTATATTTTTAACATTTCTGATCTGAACTGGACTTCAACAGAGCTTCCACAGCCAGCTACCAGCACTTGGATCCAGTTGTCACACCAAGTTCTAACCACCACAGCCTTAGCTCCCTTCCTTCCCCACATAGGCCTGATTCTCTTGAGCCCTCGTGACTGATCCATGCTGCTCTGAAGCTCAAGGACAGCCTTGAACTCTTTGCTGGCTTCCTACAGACCACCCTGCCAGAAAGAGAGTAATGCCAAAGGTGATCAATGGCCAAGCCTGCCATCCCACCACTCTCAATCTGTATCACAGGCTCGAAAGAAGTCAAGAAACACATACGACTTCAGGCAATTCCCTGGCTGCTAGAATGATTAAAGACTTGATGTAATCTGAAGCCGTAATTGCTACCTGCAACTGCAGTTTGCATTTGAGTATTACAGAGCAGCAGAATGCACACATGCAAATAACAGCATGGGTAAAGTTAAAATTATGCTCATTTGAATGCACTGGTCTATTGCATTTGAAAATCCAACTTCTAGTGCCAAAAGACAGCGAACTCAGTTTACACAGAGCACAGCCAATTACTCAGTTTTCATTTGGATGAGTGGGAGATCCTAGTTTGGTCCTTGCTGTATGCAATTAGAGTAGAAGCTTATCACTACTTGCACAGACCTCATCCCAGTTTTACAATAACACTGAATTCTCTTTCAAGCAGCAAGACATGGGAAAGAAAAGAAATTTTACCTTTTTGTGTCCTTTTCTCTGCAGAAGCTTGTGATGCCATGTAAATAGCTGCAGCTGCCACAGAGATAGGGCTTCTCCCAGGAACCAAATCTAATTCCACAGCTTTACGGGCAATATGTGTTGCTGCCATTTGTACTTGTTTGGGAAGACCCAGATTGGAGCAGAATCTTGACATGAAGTCTCCAGTTGTAATCAGATCAACACTGGTTTCAAGAGCTTTCAAAATAAGTTTAAAACACCGTCCTATTTCCTTCTTTGAAATCCTGGACACGGCACATATTTCTAAACAAAGAGTAAAAATTAAACTTCAGGCTTGACAGCATTTGCTCCCCCAAAATAATTAAATTTGATTCTCAGTGTAGTAAGGCCCACAAAGAAGGCCAATGTCATCAAGGCCACTATCACTAAATAAGCCTTGCACATTTGTGAAACTTCTAAATAACTTCACTCAGTGCACATTTTTCATAAGAAGCTAATTAATACAGCTTGCTTAGTAAGGAAAATTTGGTACTCAAGGCCAAAAAAAGTTGTATCCCTGTCAGGGAGAAGTTGCACATATTTACTGCAGAACTGTTGGTTCAAATTCAGTTACAACAGTCCCTGTCATGCTCCAATCAAAGCAGTATCTTTTAAATTTCACCAACATACAGAATGACTTTCAAAAGCTAAATTTTTTTTTTAATGCATTATGACCAAAAATATGTATCACAAATATAACAAATTTCCAGAGTCCTTCCTACCATCCCCTCAAAGGTGAGCTGTAGCTGAGGACAACCAATTCAGCAAAGTCCAGGATTGAGAAAACCAACCTCCTACAGTGACAGTAACTAGACCTTTACCTCATTGCAAAATTGAATCTGTATCACTGAAAACTTACCTTTAAATGTTCTCGGAACACCCTCTTGCCTACAGGCTATGTAGAGACAAGCAGAAGCAATAGCATCATTACTCCTCCCCTTCAGGCTCTTTTGCTCATACACTTGCTTGAATAAATTATTTGTTCGATCCTTCAAAGCAAGAAGACTAAATTTAATTAACTCTAGGCCATTTAATTAGCAGCAATATCAAAAATTCATGTGCTCATTATATTATGCTAACTAAGTCAATGCCAGAACAATTTAAGGAAGGGAGACATGAACTTACAACTATATTTCTAGGGAGGTTGATTCTGTCTGCCATGTTCGTAATTTCTTTGAAAGCATTCATCATTGCACGATCAGAGCTGCTCATAGTTCTGCGATTTTGGTACTTTGAATTCCCAAATTCATCAAAACTTGCTGCACCTGTGCCCTGAAAAGAAACAATTTTATTGTCAATAAAACACAAGCAACTTTCTCCTCATTTCAAGTGCAAACATCTTCCAGCTTTATACAGCTTAATTCAAGGTGTTCAGTTTGAACAGTTGTGCAAATAACCATCACTGAAGGAAATCACACGATCAAGCATTGTTCCAAACATCTAGTTCTACACTTTGCACAAGTCTCAAATCATCAGTTGATTTCCAAGGACCACAGATTATGCAGGGATTTTTCTTTCCTAATGTAACAAATGCGTGAGTTTCAATACTCCTGTCACCAATGCTGAGGTCCAGGAAAAGATTTTTATGCAACCCATATGTCCTCTGGGCTACATCTGCACTGTGGCAGACTAGTGTGTCAGAAAAACAAAATTTTGTGGCTAACTGGAGACCAGTTGTTACAATGATAACTCAAATATTAAAATGAAGGCATGGGCAAAGAGAACATCCAAACCAATGACCTATTTAAAACCAATTTGATACCGTCCCTGCTAGCAGTTCCAAGCCTTAATTGTGGCAAAATCTAAACATCCATATATTCTGCCTTTATAGGAAAACACACACCTCTTAAAAGTAAAGCTTGAGGTCTTAAGAGAAGTAAGAGCCTGGCAGCTCAACCTGGCAACCTCAAAACAAGCTTCCAACATGCCTTTTTTTTTTTTTTTTGGTACCTTACAACTGGTAGAGCAAATTGCATTCTTCTATCACATGTACAATCAATTCTGCCCAACTAAGAGGGTCGAAAATATTTAAGGTCTTCAATTAGCCATCAGTCTGAAACATGTGTTGAACAAATAATGCCATGGCAGGTTAGTAATAGCTGATGATGACAACAGGCCCTGTAAGTTCAGAAGAGCAATGGCCGTAAAGTATATTTTCTACTGCTGTCACGGCATGTGGGGCCACGAGTTCTCTCAAATGAAAAACACTTCTTCACAACAATTTCACATCATGAGTAGAAACCCAGATTCCCTGAATCAGCAAGCATTTATATCCTGCTGGCACCTTCCTACAACTTAGCTGGGCAGGGCCATGCAACTTTCACTGCAGACAGAACTGGTCATTTAAACAAGCTGATATGGCACCTGCTGCAGACACGGACTACCACGCTGTCCTGTTTTGCCAAAAACAGTAAGCATAAAGCAGATCTTGACCTTTGACTGACTGCTAACCTGGCTATTCACATCACACACCTGCACAGTTTTCAAGATGAAGACTCAGCAGTACATCAGGATGCCCAGGCAGTACAAAGCGGGGCCAGGAGAAAGTCAACAAAGAGCAGACCATACCCTGTCATCACCTTATTCCTCTGAGCTGCCCAGGTGGACTCAGAGCTTGTTTCTTCTTTCCTGATCCACATCCTTGGGAATTGGCCTTCTATTTTAAAACACCTCTAATTCCATAATCTCTCCCTGGTGCGCATCTTCATTTAATAGGAGTTCTTTGGCTGACACTAATAATGCTCACTGTTGACCATTCACTTACACTGCTCCACTCCCCTATACCCAAGGACTCCATTTACACCCCATTTCTGACGAACTCAGTAGATACTTCTACTGTGAAGACCCATATCTGTGGTGCACACACACTTGAATACCACTGTGGAGACTGAGGTCTCTGGTACAAACCCTCCCTCACAAGTTTCCCTAATGCCTTCAATAGGCCCTCTATGACAATCTGTTCTTGGCTTTTTCTCTACTCCTTCAAACATCCTTTCAGATGCAGAAACCACCAGAAATGATTCCAGCACCAGAGCAGAAGCCTTCTCCAAAGGCAATCCTATTTGACTGGATGAACACTTCCAATTATCAAAAGGTTACCAATAAGGTTTAAAAGTTATCAAAGAGCAAGAATAAAGCACAACAAACTTCAGGCCACAAAAAGCATTACAAACATATCTGCAATGCTAGACATCCCTTTCAGAAATTATGCCAGAACAACTTCTCTTGGCCCAAAATATACACAAGTCTCAGGTCAAAAGGCTCCTTCCTGGCCATCACTCATACCCCTGTTCCCTGAGCATCGTGGCCCCCCAGACTACTGGCTAGGCACAAATGCTTAGAGGAACTGCAAGTGCTCAAAATTCTGTAAATTCCAGAAGAGTGATGACAGACAAAGGCCTATCAAACCTAACAGCAAGTCCCCAGTCCCTGTCTATTCAGGCTTCATGCCAGATAGTCCTTTACCAGGAAACACTGCTCTGTCCTGGGGCTGTCAAGTATTCCCCTTCACGGCAGAGATTTTCCCTGGTCCACTCTACCGCACCCGCAAGATTTTATTTGGGGTGGGTTTTTTTGGGTTTGTTTTTTTTTTTTTTTAATGGTTCTCCTTAACCTCTCAGTTTGTGCTTTCTTGCTGGTATTTATGGTTACCTTTTCCTTTGAACATTTGCTTATATATATTGAAACTGCCAGTGCAGCTATACGCAAGTACCGTTAGCCAAAGGATTATACTCTGTTGGTACAAGCATTCTCCAAAAGCCATACCCACTGTACAGCTCACAACTGTAAAAGGGTTGGAAAACACCCTTCCATCTCAACCACAGCAATTCTCCCTGCATCTGCTGTTTAAATGTACCCTCTTCTTTCCTTCCCGAGCTTTCAATTGAAGGACAATGTTTTGTTGGCTTCAGCCCTCAACAAACATGTTAGGAGCCCCTTCCCTTCATGGTAAAACCTATGAGAAGCCATACAGTTATAACTGAAGTCAAACACACTTTAAGAATGGTGTTTTACTGTTGTGACCTTTGAGACATCTACTCATATGTTTCCCATCTCTGCAAGAAAGGTACCTATCTAAGTCAAGAGTTCCACCTGTCTGGCTTTCAAACAGAGTAGAAACCTCATGGGTACAACCCTGGAAACAGCCTCAAAGATAGCTAGAGCAAGAAAACACAGTTCAGTAAACAGCGGTAATCTCTGAAGGGGCTCAGTGGAGGTTAGGTTGCTGGCAGCCAACAACTCTGTACCCCAGTATACCCCCTTTAATAGCAGAAAGTAGAAGTATCACCAACATCCTCCACATCACTGACTTGAGGTTATCCACAGCACGAAGGAATGTCCCCAGATTCAGCAGCCTTCTTGTCCAGTACAACCAGCTCATTATACAGCCCGATGGATCCTTCCTTCTTTTTCAATCATCAGCCCTTTATACCCTGCCACTGCTTATCAACACAACTTCTAGATCCCCAGCCGTGCAGACTGGCAACAGCCAGCTTCCTTTCAGAGGTATCTGATGAAAGGGTAGGCATTCTACATCAAGAGATTGCATTCTTATTCAACCAACCTAAATTCTCTTGTTACAGTCACTACAAAAAGGAATAGATTAACTACAAAGGGTGACAGAAAACAACTTTTTCCATAAGATAGGTAGCAAAACTTATTTTCTTTTCGGTTCATAAAAGAGTTCTTTATATCAATGCAGATCTAGAAGCTGCTTGTTCAGTTATTTTTCTTTAATTTTATATGAGGATTTTAGAAATAACATTCTGTCAATCAAATGACAACTAATGCGTCTCCAATTGATTTGCAGTTATCAGACCAACTGCAGCACACAGGATCTACTCTCAGAGAGATACAATTCTGTGCCAATATACTAAAGATCTTCCTGAAGAATGCAAACCACTTCCACCACAGTCAACTATGCTATTCACCCTCCTCTTTGCAGACAAATTAATCTTTCTTCCAGCACAGGCTGTTGCTGCCTCAGACAGATGGGGTCCTTAAGTACTGAAACCAATTAGAAATTAATCCCTTTGCATGGGCAAAGCAGCCTCTTGCTGCTAGCAGATACAGATCACATACCCCCAGCAGAAAGGAGTCCTGAAATAGCACCTCCTAGTTTCAAAGAGGAAAGTGTGACAAACCGTTCTGTGAAGCAGAACTGGCCTCCTTCCTTTACTATTTCAAAGCAACAGCCAGTCACCAGAACTTCACTGTTGTAATTGGCAAGTGGTTCAGACTCCACTTCCCCTCCAGGGAGGGTACAACAGATCTCTAATATGATGCGCCATGAGAATTATCAATGTCCTTCTCCCTTGGATTCTCCACAACACTGGCTGTGTTTTGGTTTCTTGGGTTGTTTTTTGGGGTTTTGCTGCAGGGGCAGGAGAGTGGCTTTTTTTTTTTTTTTTTTTTTTTTTAAAGATTCTATTACCTGCAGCTCTACCTCAAGCAGAAGGGAATACCTCTGTTCCCTGTCCCACACGAAAGGCTAAAGCAGTCTCTGGCACACAAATCTGAGGTCCACTCAAGGCCTTTCTAAGAACTGTTAACTGAGAAAACACAATCCTACCCTGCTTCATTCTCTGAAATTCATGAAGGCTGTTACATATTCTGTCAGATACTACTTAATTTCCTCATGATGACACCAATTTCATCCTTGTTCAACCACTGTGCATATCTAGGTCAATACTCATCCCAGCCTACTGCTGGCAGAGACTTCAGAAGAGTGCTTGAGAAATGTACTACTTCCTTGGTTTATTTGTGCTGCAAAATTCATGCCCTTTCTGCACTGATAGAAAATTTCTTCAGCATCTTCTGATATTCTCTTTATTCCAAATGACTGAGGAAAAATGCAGCTCCTGATACAAAGTTCACATCACTGAGCTGACATCCCAGAGCCCCTGCTCACTGGCAACACAAACACAAGAACTTCTGTACAGAACTCACCCTGGTTTGTTGAAGAGATTCCTTACTTCCTGTAGAAAATAATGTGTCTATTCTGTGATTCCTCCCTGTGCAAATAGAATATCCACAGTAGGACAGAGTGCCCCCTCTACATTCTCCAACAGGATCCTGGCAGTTTCAGTACTTGAACATTTTTACTCACAGTCCTCACTCACATAAATCATGCCACACTGACATTCCTGCATCTTGTCTTCACTATACAGCACTCTGTTACAGCAAGTTTGATCATGCCTATTATGGGGATTTTCTAGTTAACAGCAGAACTGTTTCATTAGATGGATGTCCATCTCGGAAAATGTTCAGTTTCCACTGAAAAACAAACTTTCCATAGACATTTAATGGTGTCTTTAATTCTCTCACTGAGGCTGCTATCCCTCTTATTCTAAATGAGGATGTACACCCCAGAGAAGAGGTTTAACAGCACAAGTCACTGTTCACCTGGATATAAATTCTGTCTTTAGCTTAAATATCTTTTGTGTTTTCCACCATACAGATT
Organism: Bucorvus abyssinicus; assembly: GCA_009769605.1. Lineage (NCBI taxonomy): Eukaryota > Metazoa > Chordata > Aves > Bucerotiformes > Bucorvidae > Bucorvus > Bucorvus abyssinicus. Next base: position 16,970,214 of record CM020034.1, on the reverse strand, counting down.
CTAAAAGACCTCAGAAAGTCATCCTACCTACTGAATCAAACTGAACTCCCAGAAACAAACCCTGCATTTACACAGCCCCAAAATAAGACAAGAGTGTGAAACTGGAGCAAACAGTCCATTTCTCCATCTGTACTACGAACGTGTATTTCTGATCCTTAACACAGCTGACCAAATCTGCAACAGAAATGCAAGCCCCAAGAACTACAATCTTTCTGGACCTATACAGGTGACATTAGAACTCCAGTGACTTCTACAGCACTGCTTCACAGAGCTAGTTAGCAATGCCAACTTTTTTAATGGAGCAGGACAGAAATTTGTTTGCCTGAACAGTTTCCAAAAGCCACCTAAGGCATCCTAAAATCTGGTGGGCAGCTGTCTGAAATGCAAGCATCTACTTGGACAATCCTTTGACCAGAAGGTTTCTTTCTCACCAGTGGTGAAATATTTGGTGGTGTGCATATCAGTATTCACTAGTTGACTTTGAAGAATTCCTGGTTGAGAAGTATGGCACACACTGTCCTATACATACCCATGCATACTTAGGCATGTCTGCTTCTTCATCCTAGCAACATCACTAGAACAAAACCTTCTGAGAAATCCTGGTGTGCATGTACCACAACATACAAAGCAGAAATACATTTTTTAATAGTTACTTATCAGCAACTGCACCACCTTGCATAAAACATTCAAGAAATCCACAAAAATCAATTCAGATCTTGCAGTTAAAAAAAAAACCCACAAAGTACAACAATGAAAACTTACCTGGCTCACTACTTCATTAAAGAGAGTGCATTTGCATGATTAATTTTGCTTGCTTTCTCATGGTAAGCAGTAGGATATGGCTACACCACTAAGTTTCAACTCAAATATACACTGAATACTTCCTTCTGGAACACGCACACCATGAAAGAATTCTACATTAAGTGTTTTAACATTAATTGGAATAACGTGTACAACACGCACATAGATCTCTGGGTCTCTGGAAATTAATCTGATACAGATTTTATTACAAAGAATGATAGTTCAAGTTGGGCAGTACTAGCTATTGAGATCTCAAAACGAATCATTTCTTATTTCAGAAGCATCTCAAATACACATGCTAAGTCAAAGCGTTTCTTTAAAAACTGCAACATTGGCTTTTCTATTTACAGCAGCGTACCAAAGAGTGGCAAGTAACCCCACAGCACTGCAACCTTCTTTTGTTGAAGAGGTCAGCCCTCTCCTGCTGCACCCAGAAGAGCCAGATTTTACAAATCATTGAACTGTAAGAGTTCAAGTTTAGACAAAATCTCTTTGAAAATACATTCTCTGAATAGTTTCCCTGCACACATATAAACATGTTCTTGACATAAAAACACTCAAACTCATTAAAATTTAGTATTTTAAGTATTACCTTGCCAATCATTGTACTCAAGTCGCCATCACTCAGCAAAGGATTCTGGGTATCTCCAACTCGAGATGGATCTTTTGTTGCTTTGTCATTGCTGAAAGTTCTCCACTCTGACCCTACATCTATGACCCGGTCGCCTGAGTTCACAGAAAGCAAGTGTCTGCATTAGTGTAACATTTTGAAATATTTCATGAAACATCAAGTTACACATCTGAGCTCTCAATTATAATGTCTGTTGGCATTCCTAAACAGAACAGTAACTTGCAGGACAATGTACCAAAATGTTTGGGATTTACAAGCTAAGTTGAAGGCAAGGGAGAAAAAACCCCCACAACTAGAGCTGCACAAAAAACATAAATAAGAAGATAAATACATCCAGTACACACAGCTACAGTTATCCTTAAGGAGTAACATAGGATCTTCAATACATAAAAGGAATCAAGACCTTGATTTCAAGCGGGAGGTCATGGTTGCCCACAGATGTTCTCCATGTTTAGACACACGAGTGAATTACTACAACTTAAGTTCTCTCACATTTGCCATGTGTTGAAAGTGCACATGTGAATTATCTATCATACAATCTCATTAAGCTGTAGTAAATCACTTCTGTGCATGAGCTCCAGGTCCTTGGTACTCTGAAATATTTCACCTTCTAACCCACCATAAGGGCATTTTTGCAGTTCAATTCTTGTTCTTGAGGGGAGGTCTGACCCTGCCCAACTCCATTTATGATGCTTGACAGTATGAACACACAATATATATATACACAACGATATCTTTTTAAACTCAGTCTACCCTGTTATACCTGGAAGAGTTTAAATACAGATTCAGAGTAAGCAGAAAAAGCACTAAACTCACATTCTCTAAATGAAACAACTTTCCTTGCAGTCCTCTATCTCACACTCATCCAAGTCTTTCCTAGAGCAACTTTACAGATTGAGAAATAACTCTTAACAACATCCTGATGTAGGTAAAAGCCCCACAATAAATCACAACGATACAATACTAAAAAAAAAAAAAAAACACCCCATTAAAAAAACCCAACAAGAAACAAAAACCCCAGGCCACCAAGTACTGTTGACAGCACAGTTCATTCTATTCACAGGTCTGGTAAAAGCTGTATCTCAAAGGTGTTGCCACCAGAGCAATACTACAGAATTTTTAAGAATACATGCGCAGAAAAGCAAAAAATGAACACCTTTCTTAGTATTTTGCAGTAAAGTAGATTATGGCTTTATGTAGGATATCAGAAGAAACATCATTTTCACCCTGCTTTGGTAAACCTTAGGAAAAAAAATCACTACCTTTATCAGTTTAAGTGTGTTGTGAAAGAATTGTCTGCAGAAAAATAAGTAGTGTTGACTGCAAGAAAAAATTTCCGGTATGGAAGACTTCAAATGAAACCACAGAGACTTTTTTAACCTGTTGAAAACAGAAGCAGACAGACAGAAGCTCTCCGCAAGCAATGGTAATACGAGCTATGAAGCTGGAGAAAATACAGGAGCAATGGACAGTGGCCTAACTCCACAATTACTCGTGGGGGATCTATTCTGAATAAGCAACAAAATTCTAACAAATTTATGCAAAGAATATGCTTGAAATTGAAAGCTGTGAATGAACATAATAAGATAATAACATAATAATAAGATAATGAACATAATAAGAAAAAAATCACCACAACAAGAAAGAATATTTAGGTTAAAGGTGTTCTCATCAATATTTGCCAGACATGTTCACAGCTATGCCCCACCTTTGCTTACTACTCTAATGAAAACCAAGAATGGGAGGGAGAAAAAACAATAATCAAAAACCAGAAGGTTAAGAATATAGCAGAATAAAAGGCGGCACAGATGCATTCTCTCTGCTGTAAAGGTCTCCCTCCCCATTGCAAGCTTAAATTAGCAGACACTGTGTTCCACTAGCTCCTGGACTCTGTAAATATTTGATTCAGTGATGCTCCTTCTATGGCCTAGCAGTAACTTTACTTTAAGACAACCCCTCAATACTGTTTACAGCATCTAAAAAAAGCAAAATGTACTTAAAATTCTGGCGTGGTATAAATAGAACACTGAGTACAGGGCAATGATGTAATATTTTTTCCACACAAGTGGGAATGACCTAAATGACTCACTCAGGGATCTGCCTCTCGTGAGTTATGAACCATTCCTGCTCTAACAAAAAAGTGTTATATCACTGCCTGCTTTGGCAAACATATTACAAGCAGAGGACTGAGACTACTATTTCAGATTTAAAAGAGACTTAAGTAGGACAAATCACTGAATATAAAGCATTTGTGTAATTAAGATGCAGTATTCAAGCATCTTTGCCAAGAAATCTATTGCAGAAAGAAGTTTTTCTGTATACCCTCAGTGTCTTATTTAAAATATATAGAGATCCTAGCAAGTGCACTCCACCTTCCAAAAGGCTTCTATAGAAGTGTGACACAAGCTAGAAATATTATCAAAAATGGAACAAATAGGCCAAAAGGTGTCCATAGATGGAAAACATACTCAGCTACAAGCACCTTATTATCCTGTTCCACACAAAAGAAGTGTGACATTTATTATTTTTAACTCTTCAAATCAGAAGAAACACTTCGGAACTGTGGTGTCAGTATGGATGTGATTAAGCCCAACCCTAAGTGATCAAAATTATCAAAAAAACCTTAAAATAAAGTCAGTCTTACAAAATGCAGTGTAAGGAACCAGCCTTGAAGACTGGTCCTAAATTAATATTTCAAGTCTTAAACTGAATTTGCTGGGTCACACACTACTGGTTGGCTTTGCTAAAGCACGTGGAAAATGGGTCTGACCATCAAACATCAGAGTAAAAAAAGCTCCCAATAAGTACCTTATAAAATTATCTCTGCTTTCTCACATCATTATTATACTGGTTTTGGCAATGGTAGTGAGCTATGATAAGCCTGGGAGTGGCTGCATATTCCCTTCGCTACTTCCTTTTGATGCAGTTCTTTCGAACAAAATAAGCTTCAGAAGATATGGTTAGATTAGACACTCCTTTATTTAATTTTCATCAACAGATGAGTTCACCTCCTCAGCAGTACATACAAGAAAATGCAGTTTACATCACCAAATCTTTGTGGAACCCATCTCCAGACTGATATCTTGAGGCATCTTTCTGAACATACAAGGTTTCCCCCATTGCCCCATTTCCTTTCATAAACCACTCTTACAGTATTCAGTTACTCTTTAAAATACAGTCTAATAGACTAACGCACAGGTTCTAGTGGAAATACACACTGAATTTCACTGACTCACATTACCCACCCTCTGAAAAGCTCTTTTAGTAAAATGCAGAACTGTTATTCACAACGGAAAACCTCAGACCAAGGTTACTTTTCTTCACAACTGCCAAAAGCAAAGATCATGTGCTACAGAAATGCAAGAGTAAACTCAAGACAGTATCAAAAATTAAAATATCATTTTGAACAGCTTTTTAAAATTAGCTTAAAACATCTAACACATCACAAATTATGTATTTTTACTCCCCTCAAAAATAGAAAGTGATTTTTTGAAGGAAAATATTTTCATTCAACAAGCTCTGAATTTGTGATTACATATTTATAGAGAAATAATACCAGCTACTTTAATGCTGCACTCCTCTCGCAGTAACTCATAATACACATGTATTTTATTGTCTTTTTGCATTTTGTATTTGCTATATGAAGACTATATGCTGCAAATTGAAGACATTTAATCAGACCAATAAATAGGATTAAATTCAAGCCTCAAGTAATGCAATCTTCCACATCCAGTCTTGAAATAGTTCTGAGAAAGTATGTTCTCAAGTCTTTTTCAGAGGAGCTCTAATGTTAGCTGTACATTGTGTCAAGTTCTACGTATGATTAATATTTTAGTTTTAACATAAATGTGGTATTACAGTTTATTTGCACTTTGAAGTAGCAAAATACCTTTTGTTTCTACCAAACGTTTCAGTCTTACAGTTCGTTAAGGAATCTGCTGCCATCTAGTGAGCACATACACCACCTTGACACATTTTACACATTACAATGCCAAATTTTAAAAAAATAAATAGAGAATTACAATTAATTTCAGTCAACTCCTTATTAACCACAGTAATGAGGTCCTGAGAAAAACTACAATGACAAACCTAGGTAGCAGACTACAAGCTGAGGAGAATCGTGAAGACATATAACTGCACAGAGCCAGGCTGAACTGAGCCTTCTCTTTTCCAGGCCAGGAGTCTCAGCTCTCAGCATCTCCTCATGGAAGATGCTCTAGTCCCTAATCACTTTTGCAACCTTCTACTAGACTTGCTCCAGCAACTGAGGAGCCTAGAGTTAGGCACAGGACTCCAGATACCTACTCCTTCACATTCTACTTATTAGCTTAACACTCTTTCCCATTACAGTAGGTACGCAACTTTATCGCTTGCAAAACATAAACTCCTCTTTTTTTTTTTTTTTTTTCAGTTTTCAGCTTTAGAACTTCTATGTAAGGCCGCATGTATTAAACGTTACCAAAGAGTAAACTCTTGGCGGGGGGGGGAGGGGGGGGGGGCAGTGCAGAAGAGGAAAAAAAAACCCCACACAACTTTACAGTCACAGCTTTTTCTACAAAATTTCCAGCCTTTTGTAAGATAATAATATTCTTTGCAAAAAGTTATCTTGTTTTCAGTAAACTGTCAACATCACAAATGCCTATTCACAAGACTCAGCTGAAACAACAAACAGAACCAGAACAGGCTTTGAGATGTTAAATAGCAACAACAACAAAAAAAACAATCTACAGGAGACTTCCACTAGTTTCCGGACACCAACAGCATCATACCAGTACTATGGATTGAATCGGACAGTACAGCACTGCCGGCAAATTACTGTTACAAAAGCAAAGGCTCAGCAGCTCCTGCATATCAAAATGATGACACATTTTAAAACATTTCCAGGCTTCCTAAGCCATCAACTTGTAATAATTTTGGAGGCAGTAAAGGTGAGTAGAAATGTTAAACAATCTGGTGGACAGGTCTGGGTAGTTGGAAGTAACACCTCTCCAGGACTTGTAGCCTTTAAAGACAAACAGCCCTAGTACTCAGAAAGGAATCTCCAAACTACAGAAACTCAATGGAAGAATGTTGTGCCTGATCTATATCATATCAGAAAAATAAGAGGCTTTAGACTCTTCTTCCATCAGAGGAGTTCAGAGCCTAATTTCTAGCCCTTATTTGCCCAAAAATCACTTTGCCAACCTGATAAGGAAGTAAGTAGGAAAAAAATTCCCTAAACAGGATGATTCAAAATGTTGCTGTTACGGCACTAGATAAATCTAGGACTTCAACTAATGGAAACGTTCTTCAGAGTGGCTCTCAGACACCTTTGGTTCCCAGCCTAGAACACAGTAACCAGAAAATCTCCTTCCCCCTCCAGGAAATCTCATGCTAAGAGCAGTGCTTATTACAAAGCCTAACAAAACAAGCCAACCTTTGACACCTAGGTCTAAGTTTCCACTGCTACAAGCATTATTGCTGAAACAGCTAGAACCATCAACTGTCTTTAAAGCTGAAATGGGTCAGATTTAAAATAGACTATTTGAAATGTGAACTGAAAATGGCTGGCAAATTACTTTCTTCGTATTACAAATTTCCTGTGTAAATCAAGCATCTAAGAATGCTCATGCAAAAGTCAAATATTCAGAATTTCTTTAACTAACAGCATCCCTTATAATTAGCTTTCCTGTGGATGTAAAGAGTTTTATTTGCAAGGACTAACTTTAGTTAGACACATTTTAGTGCTCTGGACACCCAGTGCAGAAGCAGTAATTAGATATAATATGCTAATACACACACATATCTAAAGCCTACTGAAGTAATATTTTAAATTGAGATTTCACATTTTAATTTTAAATGTTGATAATACAGAAAAAAGTAACCATGAACATACATCCAAATCTGAAATTATTTTTCACCATTTCGAGGTATAAAGATAGTAGAATAGACATGACTACATAACTGCCCTCTACTGGATGTGAGTCAGAAGTACTGGAGCACCTTCACTCACAGGATACTACCAGCAGCTATAAAAAAAAAGTTTTATTTTGTTTTCAGAAAACAAGCATCTACATAGAGATGCAATCAATCTTATCCCTAATGACAGATACTGAGTAATGCACTGGGCAGTAGAGAGGCAATCATGAAACCCCTTCCTACTCATTTGTTATATTGTAAAGAAAAGGAAAATAACTGCAGTACAGTTAAATCTTACCTATTCTTCATAAACCATACCTGAATATAAGATGCTTCATTTATACCTCAAACTTTTCAAAAGCATTATCCAACTGAATATTCTGACAGAATTTTATAACAGCCTTACTGCTGACCACAGGCTATTGAATACTTTTCCCCAAAATTCTTTAACTGAACACTCAGATATACACAGAACATGGAATAAACATCTGAATATAGGTCATAATCTGATTTAAAGCTTTAAGTTGACATATGCCCAAGGATTCTCACCAGCTTAAGACAGACTTCTGCTTTTTTATTTAAGACTACCCAAAAAAACTCCCTACAAGAGCACTGCTCTTCTATAAGCCATACCTGCCTACTGAAGCAGACAGAGCTAACCCGTTAAAAGAAAATCACTTTTAAAATGCTGAAAAAATACTCCTGCACACTAAGAGAACATTTAATGAAACTATACAGAAGCTTAAGGAAAGTCTTAGATCATAAAAGGTATTCCTACCTAGCTGAGATGCTGCGCATCAAATATTTACCTGTCATGAAAGAGGATTTTACTGGCCTTGTGTTCTTTAACAAAATGCTTTCTCCCCCCACCAAGTCTGTCTGAAGAATTAGATACGGTCAGTGTTTTAAATGAATGCAGAACTAACTACTTCTCCAAACCCCCTGTGAATTCTCAAGCCAGCAGATGAACACTTACTGTACCATATATCCTACAATGATTTGAGAAAAGCATGTATAATAAAACCTGGACACAGGCTTGTAAAGTTTCGGACACATGTCAATCCAGATTAGTATCAAAATTCCATGGATAATTGCAATTTAAATCTCCAACGGCCTTTCAGGCAAAAGGCAATTAGCAGGAGGAAAAGTTAACAAGCTGGAAACAGTTACCATGAAAAGATGGGACACAAGCTAACCCAGGAAAGGTAACAATGAAAAGGCAGATGAGAGTTTTCAGTAGACTGAAGTTACATTTTGAAGTAGTTATAAAATAGCCACGAGCTTCAGTCATACCGACATTACAAGATTTAATTGTTTTAATACTGCGCAGCAAAACAGCATGGTTTACTTAGAACAAGTGAAAAATGCTGTGCAAGGAAAAAGCAGCACACTAGATTTAACTATAAATTTCAATCTTATTGAGACACTAAGAACACAACCTATGAGTACAAAACAACTTTGATTAAAAATCTTTCTCAAAAATCCCTTTTAAAAGCAGTACTTCCAATATACAGCTCTGCCTAAGACATGGAACCCAACTGTTACAGAGATCAGTTCCTCCTCCTCCTCCTAGCCTCCTGCTAAAAAAAAAAAAAAAAATTAAGTCATATCACTATGTACTTTACCACCATAAAATAAATGCACGAATTCAGCATTTACCATTTTGCCCCTCATACACCAGCAGTGCTCTGCAGACACTAAAACCACAACATTTTTAAATACACCTGTAACACTTCTTTGGCTACTGAGTATATTGAGTCTTTGAGGGTTTTTAACTGCTCTAATTGATCCCCTTTGGTGATGAAGATCTCACTAACTTTCAGAACATATTCTCAGTGGGCCCTGTTCACATCAGCTACACATCATGACCTATGTAAGCTTTGAAACACAATTCCACAACTTTTCTATGTAAGAACAGGAAATGAAATCACTGCTCTCTTAAGAGGAACATGCATTATGGAATCTGCAATAAAAACATGAAAGTTCTCTCATTTGGAAAAAAAAAAAATTATCTTTGCTCCTTTAAAACATCCCTGCTTCGCACACATTTCCAGAAAACAGGCATCAAGTATCAGATCTGGTTTTCTCCTCCTCTAAATTAACAAAATGTTAAATGTTCACATTTCTTTTGATCATCCATTCTTCAATTATTTATCTTCATCTAGTTTCATTTGGTTTTCCAAACTAGCTACTAAATACTGTATCTAATGAATTGGACATACGCAGGTAAACGAAATTGTTGAAAGAAGGCAAGACAGAATAGAACAATCAGTAAAATGAAAGTAAACACTAAAGCCTTTTAGTGATAAATCCGTAGAAATGCCTACTTAAAAACACTGCATGCTTAAGGAGAAAAAAGATCACTTTTTACCCTACCAGTAACATTGGCTGTAGAGAGGATGTTTTTAAACACATTTTAAAAATTCAACTCAGTAAAAGTTTGTGTTAATATTCCAATTATTCTGCTCAAAAATGCTGATGATTTGAACTAAACGTATCGCCAACGCTATTGGATTTAGAAGAGACCAGAGAGTAAATCTCTGAAGCAAGAATACCTTGTAACTAGGTAACAGAAGGTACATGAAGTGAGATTTCTGAAAAATTCCCAAGTTCCCAAAAATGAAACACATCAAGCCAAATGTGTCTTCTGAAGTCAGAATATCTTAGAAGTTATGAACTGATCAAGATGGGCTTTTCTAACCTTTAGTTCAACTTCTATGGCAACTACACAGAGGTGAACATGCTCTTCAAACTATTTTCAGGCAGTAACTTAGAAACCTATTACCATATTTCAATAGGAAATATTGCTGTGGATATTTGAATTTTTAACCAGCAAATTCATTATGACTAATTTCTCTTTATCAGAACTTACACAACTTAAACCAGCCCTTCTTTTATCAAAGGCAGTAACAATACTCTCCGTAGCCTGTTAAATGGTTTCATCATTTTAAAGGAAGCTGGTACTCAAGTTTAAATATTTTAGCGTTTACTTTAACAAGCTACGTGGAAGTTTGGTTTTTGCATAAACAGAAGACCTGGCTAAATTAGTAGTACTTTTGCTACACCTTATTAAGCCTTTAGCTTTACACTAACAGCTGTATGAAAATTTTTAATTCAGTGCAAGACAAAAGGCAATTCACAATCACCACAGTCCAGGAGAAAGTGATATAAAGCCATCTGAAATATTTAGCACCACTGAATAAATCACCTAAGAACTCACCCTCAAAACAGAGAATTTTCTTTTGGTCATGGCATGTCTAAAATCCTTAGTAGAAATAAACAAGGTTTCAAGAGTGATAACAACACAAGCATGAAAACTCTTGCATGCAGAAGGACTAAAGACAGTAAGATGCACAATAAGACGTTCATCCTAGAGAAGATGCATAAAAATGAACACGCAGCATGTTCTACAACATGATTCTCTCTCCTTCTCTCTCATTCAAACTAAGACAATGTGGAAAAGGCCCTTCATCTTAAATATTCCATTATACTTAGAAATAGTTTAGACTGTGGAGGTTGCTGCCACAGGAACTAAGTAAAGGAGCTCAGCAGAACTCCAGAGGAAAAACTGGATACTTACTTTGGATAGTATTAAAAGCCTTAGGAAAAATAATTAACAAAAACAGGTGCTGGCAAGGACATAAAGAGAAATCCTTCAGGGCAAAAGACAACCTCTAATGAATGGGGAAATGAGCCTTCTTTTAAGTTATTTGACAAAGAACTTTTATTAAACTTCTTATGCTTTCCTGACTTCCCAACAGTCATGATTAAAGACAGAATACCAGACTAGACAGTGCAATATCCTAATTCAAAATTACAACATATTTTAAAATTTTCTATCTTTTTTAAAGAGTTTGATTCTTCTCATAATACAAGAAGTTATCAGAAGACAGACTATTCAAAACAGTAAGCTTTTAGCCAACAGAATATCATAATAGGAAACATTTAGGCATCAAGAAAAAGCCTTTTAACACTCAAATTATCATATAGCAGGTTTATGAGAAAACAAGTCTACACACACAATTTAAGTTACATGGTAATTCATAAAAATATGAATAGCTACTTACCCACTACTAGCCCACACTCAGAACAAATCATATCACCAGCTCTGTAATCTTCTACTAAAATAGAATCTGGATGATTTGGGCAAGTCACTCTTGGAAGTACATCCGAACTAAGAAAAAAAATTAAGCATTAATTACTTTTAACCAAGCAGGCTGCATATCCAAAAGTATAAGAGTTCCTTGCTGAAAGGAACACTTTAATACAACAGAATGTACAGTGATTTGAATGACAGAATATTAAACACCTGAACTTCATCTTTTATTCAAATGCTGTAACACTACATTTGACTATCAAGACTTCAGGTCATCTTAAATTACAAATTTTTTGTGATGCATCTTGTACCAAAACCACTTCAAACTAAAACACCAAAAATCTAAATAATAGACTTGATTAAGTGTAGTCTAACTCACAGCCTATCTCTAAAGTAAGTTCCTCAAGAAGTTAGTGGTGATTGCTTCATTCCAAATGAGCATCCTCACTCATTCTAATCAGATCAATATTACTTACCAGGTGCTTAACTCAGAAAGCAGTTCACACACAACATATATTTTTAGAAAATAGCTGATTCTACAATTGTTTTATTGTTTTTAAGTATTTGAAGAAAAAGTTTCATTTTAAATTAAGCAACTCCTTAATTTGAGATCTTAAAAAACAATCAGCTCATGAAAAGCATTTTGTGACAACTGCTTCTGATAACAGGGATCTGCCTCTTTCAAGCCCACGCATGTTCAAGAGTAACAGTCAATGTAAAAAAACTTCCTATAAAGCATTAGCACTATTTAACACAACAGTTTTTAGTTACTGATAGAATAATAACCAACTGCTTCTAACCAAAAGTTTTAAAAGTAAATACCAATCATTTCAAAATTGGTATAATAAGTATTTACAATTGGGGTCCTGTATTCAACAAAGCCATTTTGCTTGGCTAAAAAACAAAAGGTACAGAAGTTGATTACAAAAAAATTGTCACAAGTACCCACCACCCTCAATCTGACTGTGCCAAAAAATAACTCCTAATCCTTTCAATTGTAGAAAATAGTCTATTAAAAGTTCAATTAATCCGTGTTTCCCCATTTCCCACTCATACATCATTTCAGCCTATTCTTAGTTTTTACTTTTTAGATATTTCTGATGAGTCAGAAGTACCAAAAAACCCCCAAACCCCATTTTAATCCAGAGACTGATCAGAAAAATAGGTATCTAACACTTGAAACTGAAAATCAACATCACTATTAATATTAAAGCATCCAGAAAGAATATGTACACACAACATCTTCAGATGTAAATTATGTTCAAAACACTACATAAAAGCTCTTTAAACCACTTTCCTTCTCACTATTCCCATACAGTAGTTTCATATGACAAAACAAAACTGTGACAAAGTATGTGCAATCATGACATTTAGCATTACACAAAAGGCTAGTGAAATATTAAGCAAAAGAAAATAATATAAAAACCAGAAGCCTCAAAGAATACTAACAGTGCTTTGTCTCCGTCTTTACTTTCACAAAACCTTGTAAAAATTAAGTTCTCTACCCCAGTTTTAAATAATTGATCAAGACGTATATATTGTACTTCTTGTAATATGCAGGTTATGTATACTACACTGAAGGAAAATGCATGGCATGTGTAAAGGTCTATCTCAGCAAACAGCTCCCGAGTTACAAGAAGACTACTAGGAAGCACTCCCCAGATCCTAGGACAGGTTTGGCAAGAGGAAGAGTCACTCCACAGTCCGCTCCGCAGACCTTCCTTCATCCCTGACTTGAAAGAAAACCTCGATACATTACCAAGTAAAAAGACTAATTCAGACCCGGAGACCCGTTCAGCCACTGAGCAGTACCGGTATGGATTTAGGGTGGGAGCCTAAAAGCTGTTTTCAGTACCCGATAAGCTGAAGTCAAGCCAGGGAGCAGCCGCCCCGGCCCTGAGGCGGTGCTGAGCGTGAGGGGCGGCCGGCCGCTCTCTGCCCGGCGCCGGGCCGAGCAGCACTGGGGGCTCCACACTCAGGCAGCACCCACCCGCGGGACAGGGAGGAAGGCGCTCGCTACCCGTCCGACGGCCTTACAGCATGCAACACCGGGGAGCGAAAGCAACCCTCCCTCCGGCAGGGCCGCGGTCGGCGGCACGAAAATAAGGCACTGCCAAGGTAAGAGCTTGGCTCCACAGGAAAAAGGGCTCGATCACAAGCGCCGATAATACCGAGCTCACACTAATGAGGGACCCCAGAATAAAGTCACAAATCGACATGAAACCCCTTAAAACGCTCAGTTCCTCTCGAAGCGCACACGATTATTAACAGCACGAAGAAACAAGGCAACGAGCTGCGGGGAGCTCAGCCCCCTCGACACTCCTGGCCTCCGACGGCCCCTCAGAAGCCGGTCGCCCCGGCAGCCGCCCGGCCCGGCCCACACAGAGAAACCCAAGGAGGCCCAGCCCACCGCGTCCCTCCGTGTTCTCCTACCACCCCCAGGGCTGCACACAGGGCAGCCTCAAGACACAGGAAACCGGAGAGGGACCGGCTACACCGCGAACCGAGGGCCACAGCAAGCCGGGCACACCAGGGCCGGGCATGAACAGCGATGGCCACCGGTTCCTCCCCGGGTGGCAGCAGAGGCAACGCGGCCATTTTCTCTCCCGTACCACGGACGAGGAGAGATGGCGGAGCCCCTCCCGCCTCCTCCCTCGCGGCCCTCCTCCGCACGGGCCCCTCCGAGCGCCCAGGCCGGCCGGCCGCCCGTACCGGCTTGTAGACGCCATCTTCCTCCTCTCTGCCGCAGCGCGAAGTCAGGCAGCCGGGCAACGTTACCGCTTATATAGCGACAGCGGCGGGCGGGGCCCGCCGCGCGCTAGCTACGGCTCGCGCTAAGTGACAAACCGACTAGAAACGGCGGGCGCGTGCGGGCCGGCCCCGTGCGTAGCTGTTTATCAGAGCCGGCGGTTCTGGAGCGGCAGGAGCCGAGCACCGCTGGCAGCCGAAGGCCCAGGCCCCGGCCTGCTTACGGGCAGGGCTTGGCCACCTACGGGAGTGGCGAGGGCAGGTGCGAGTAGCGAGTGAGTCTGGGGCCTCAGCCCTCGACACCAAGGGTGGCTTAAGGACCAGCGTCTTGTTCTAACAAACCAAACGCTGCTGGGTACCTCGGGGCTGTGGGCTAGGAGAGCCCCTGTCACTTCAAACGGCTGCACTGTGGGAGGCTGAGCTGGAACCTTCCCCCTTCCGCAAGCTGCGAGCCGGCACCCAGGCAGCAGCATGAGGAGCGCAGCCACATCCTGCCGACAGCCCGTGCTGCAGAAAGTCGCGCTGCCAGCCTGCTGTCACCATGCTGCCACTGCTGTGCCAAAGCAGAGCTGTCTCCAGTTCAACTGTTTCTGTGCAAACTCCAGCTGTTTGGTGAAATACCATGGAAAACGAGTTTAAGCAAAACCGTTGGAGTTTCCACACAAGCGTCTGGGGCACAATGTGTTCTTGGCCCTGGAACCAAAGCCAAGCAGAGACCAGGTTCCAGAAAGAGGAAGAAAAGTTTAGTTCCTCCTTACTGGCATCATTTGCCACAGCTGTTCTCGTTTGCTACTGGCCAAGGCGACCATGAGAAAAACCTGGCCCTTCTGCAGGACCCACAGGCAGCCAGCAACCCAGCTGTAACTCTTGGAAGCCCTTGGCAAACAGGCTGTGCACAGAAGCTCATCCCGACTCACAGACACCCTCACACACATGCCTGTTGGTTTCTCATGTTACCCTCAACACTCCTGCATGACATGATCAGCTCCTCTTCTGTCTCTCTCCCTCACACCTACCTTGGCAGCACACATCAGAGAAACCCGCAGGAACTGTTGCAAAACCAAAGCTCTCCAGTACTGGACTCCAGTCCAGACTTTAATTCTCCAAGAGATTATCCATATGCAAAACTAGTCTGTATAATGAGCAGCAATAACAGGTTTTTCAAGCCCAAGCTGTAAAACAGTGGGGAAAAAAAAAACCTATTCCTTTGGTATGAGCCTCTCCTCACTGATAAAGAAAGGGATGAACAGGACAGGAGGGTCTGCAGATTTTGGAAAATGCCATCACAGTGCTTTAAAGTGATCAGTATTGAAGTCTCTGAACAGTTGTAAATTGGCTGTCTATTAAATCAGATACAAAGGACTGTTCACACCACTTAAGACCGTGTTTCTATTATATAACATTTTCCAATTTGCTAGCTCGAAGGAGGAAATTCAGCAGGGTTGAAATGTTCTCTTAATACTTGCTAATATTGAGTCAAATTCATTATCACACAATTACTACACACTTTTGTGCTGACTGAAATGCTGTTTGTGTACTGGTTGAAAATGAGCTAGTTTGAACACATTCTTTAGATTTATATATATATATACACACACACACACAGACCTTTTAGAGTAAAAGGAAGCTGAACTATCACAGAATCATTTTGGTGGGAAGAGACCTTTAAGATCATCAAGTCCAACCGTTAAACCACCGCTGCCAGGTCACCACTAAGCCATGTCCCTCAGCACCACATCTATGTGTCCTTTAAATACCTCCAGGGATGGTGACTCCACCACTTCCCTGGGCAGCCCGTTCCAATGCTTTACAACCCTTTCTGCAAAGAAGTTTTTCCTAATATCCAGCCTAAAATATAGATACAGATACTAAGATATAAATTTAAAGCTTCTCTTTTTCTATTTGCAATGACCTTTTTCACAAATGCTCAATAAACCCAAAAGATGAAATAGTAATAAAAAAGACTCTGTAACTGTCAATGTGAATACAGCGTGTGATATTAAGTTTCCCCATAACCTCTGGAATGTGTATGTAGCAGTGTCTGCAACAGATGTGCCCCATCAGCACTGTCAGTCCCATCAAGCTTTCCAGGTTTGTCCTGGCTTCTCATATAACCTGTTCTGTGAAAAAGATCTTCTGCAGGCAATCACTGTCAACAGGGGGTCCTTCCTGACCCTCTTCTCATTAACTGGAATTGGAAGAGTTTAATTTCCACCACAGAAAAACAATAAGTTTCAGATATGTTGCAAAAAATATGATAGATCATCTCTCAGCATTTCTTTATTCCCTGTCTGCAGCAATTTTTCAAGCACTTTGTCCACAAGCAGCAGAAAAAAAAAAGGGTTGATGTGACAGGTGGGAATACCACTATTGACAGTCCCTGTCAACAACAGATCATTTTCATAACTTACAGAAAGTTCACCTTTCTGTCCTCAGTTGTATCTGTTCTTTCAGTGCAGTTACAACAATAATCCTATTTTAAAACTTAAGTGGTCATTCTGGAGTTTCTTAAAATTTCACCCAAAGTATCTCACGCTAGCTACTGTCAGTAACAAAAATGTGTAATTAAATTGCAGTTCTTACATTGCATCATTTCAACAATAATGCAATGGGATATTCAGATGCCTTTGCAAACACAATAAAGAGTACATTAATGAAAACAAGTCACTGGTTCTTACTTGTATGTCTGAAGGTCCTTTGTAACAGTTTGCTGATTTAGCCAACAGTCATTTTGTTAAAACAGCAGATGTCAAATGCCTCAAAGGAGCAAATGAAGGAAACAATAAAGAGCCAGAGCAGCTGAATTATGCTTGGTATATTAATCTCTGTGCTGCATCTTATGAAACATCTTTGTGTCTTTGATGAAACAAAAAGATTACCACATTACAGCACCTGGACAAAACAGGAAAAGAAATTTAAACTACTGAAGTCTAATACAATGGATCCTGTAACATGAGGGCTGTAGTTTAGCCACAGCCTGCAACTAAGCACCACACAGCTGCTTGCTCACTTCCCCTGCCCAGTGGGATGGGAGGAAGAATTGAAAGGGTAAAAATAAGAAAAACTCATGGGTTGAGATAAAAAATTTAATAATCAAAAAGAAATAATAATAATTTAAAAACAAACTGTAAGGAGAACAGGAAACAAATAATCAGAGAGAGGAAAGTAAAAAGGCAAAAAAGAAAAGTGATGCAAATAAAAACAATTGCTCACCAGCAACTGACCGATGCCCAGCCAGTCACCAAGCAATGACCCCTCATCAACCCTCCCCTTGGTTTAACTGCTGAGCATGATGTCAAAACAGTATGGAATATGTCTGAGGTCAGTCAGGGTCAGCTGTCCCAACAGTGGCCCCTCCCTGCTTTTGACACACCTCCAGCCTACTCGCAGGCAGAGCAGTCTGCAGAAAAGGCCTTGATGCTGTCTAAGCACTGCTCAGCAGTAACTAAAACCTGTATGGTATCTCACTGTTTACAGCACAAATCCAAAACACAGCCCCACACCGCTTGCTATGAAGCAAATTAACTCTATCTCAGCCAAAACTAGCACACTTGAGTAAGGCTTTGCACCTACACACAATGCAGAACCATCTGTAAGGGTTGGCCACCTCTGTGTCCTAACTCAAATTGGGTGCTTTAGCAGGTGAGTTATTAGCATATTTTGAAACAGTCAAACAATGGAAAAATTATTTTGCTACAGTTTCCTTAATTTTCCCTTCAGCCCTGAATACCATTTTGCATATTCTAGTCTGATTTTACACAGGTTGTTCCAATGAAAGTAAAGTAAGCATGTTACATCAAGTCTTCTGGAAGCAGGGAGGTGCTCTTTTTCTATTTTTAACAGAGCATGAAAACATTGTAAAGAGAGGTGCATGGAAGAACCCTTAATACCTGACCACTGTTGTGAGGCCACATAACCCAACAATGTACGTACTCAGTTGCTAACAACCCAGCTACCTCAGGGAAATCTTAGATTGTAAGAAATAGGGTTTTTAAAAAAATACTGAAGAGAATTGTGCTCTGTAGCTGTTATTCTTCAAGAGAAGCATGATGCGATGATCTTTAAAACTTTTTATATATAACACTGATGAAAATAATATTGCTTGCATAAGGTTTAATTGCATTGAGAAGTACCTGTTTCAAGGACAAGAACAAAAATTCAAATATTTTATTATTTTGTATCATTTCAGAGGCTTAAGAAATTAGAAAATTGATTCACATATTCATAAATATTTCATAGAAGCCTATGTTTTTACCATGTATTTATGCTAGACAAATTTGCTTAGTTTTATAAAAAATTACTTTTCAATTAAAGTGGCAGACTATTTTATATTTTGCTTTCTCAGATTATCACGTAGCTCAATAGATGGTTGCACTGCCCTCTTAGTTCCTGCAACATCACAGCTCCCCAGTACAAATTACATGAACAGATTTTAAACCTTGTATAAAAAGAATGCAGAGTTCACAGAAATTTAGTATCTTAAAAAAAATAGTTCCTCCTGGAATTTAATGTAGGAATTTCCACATAAAATTCATACTGAAATTTCAGTTAAGTAATTTTAATTACTAAATTGATTTTTCTACACAAAGACTACACACCACCTTAAAAATACCAGCCAGCCATCTTCTGGTGATACCTGGGGAATGGCAGTGCAAGACAGCTATAAAGACTATAGAAGTCCCAGCTATTGGACTCGCAAAGACCAAGAAGTACTAATGAAAAAGCCTAGCAGCTGTTCTCACAGTCCAGTTTATATAGGTTTTTTGGGGGGGCCCTGGCTATGGTCACAATCTGATGGGATTCAGTTAAGATTCCAGCTGTGTGATCACAAAATGAGTAAAACACTTGTAAAACTAGTTACTGAATTTGCTCAGGCTTTTCATCATAAGGCCTGTGGCAAGAATATAGAAACAATATGGAGAACATAACACACACCCTTAGAAGGTTACCTAACTGGATTGCATCTGCTAGTGGGAAACCCACTCACAGACGAAAAGATCACATAGAGAACTGACACAGGAAGCAACTAGAAAGGAATTCTCCATCTTGATCTCTTTTTAAAGAGTTCTTTATCAACTGAGATTGAAACAAAATTAGGTGAGCTTCATAAGACAGTATTAGGCCCATCTCTATAGTCCTCCTAGATCTAAAGAGTTTGAAATAAGTTTGGTGTGAAGTTACCAGTGTTGTGAAATGGTAAGAAAAAGGATGATAGGACTAATTACGTCACTGTACATCTGACTGTGAAGGAGCCTCTAGAGCAAAGTCTATTTTGATTTGTAGATTCATCCATGTAATAAATAAGTAGACATGAGAAAATAGAATTCCTATTCCAGATGCCACTTTTGTTGAGGATTGAATGCTTCCAGAACAGCACACACAACTTCGGTGGGAAAATAAAATAGTAATTATGCAACTTAGCACTTTTCAATCCTGCCTATAGTATAAACTCTGTATTGATTTAACTCAATCATTTTAAATAAACTGATGCAATTTGTGCATGGAGAGGGTAGCTAGGTATGTACATAGAAAGTCACTGCAATTATCTAATATGATGCATATCTCCATGTTTCTCCACTGCAGGCTCTTGTGTTTCACAAACCACAATGCTTAAGACTCATCCCGAGCTTCTATACTATCTCATACCAAAAACCCCTCTCACTTTTTTCTTGTAAGTTTTTAAACACCTCTATCATCTCTTTATTTTACACAGAGTCCTACAAACTTTTGTCTTTCAGTAAAAAGTGAAACCCACAGGATTTTTTTTAGGAAAAAAGTAAATGATTTTGAAAAGACTGAAAATAACCTCTGAGTTGCATTACACATATTTCAGTAAATCATTGTTTCAACTCAACAGGTGGCAGCACAAAGTTATTTACAATGTCACCTTAATTCTGTACTGTATTAATTTATTCTTAAATTTACAGTAAAAATCCTACTATTAGGTAATTACACCAGATAGAAGAGTTAATAAGAAAAATTAGGCTGTCTGTTTATTCCAGTTCTTCAGGATCACTTCAGCTGCATCTAGTGTGCTGTTTTCCTGTAAAACAAGGAATATCATTATTACTGCAAGTACGGACTTCTTGAAAAGAGAGTAGCAGTCACAGTTCTATCATCCCAAATCAATATTTGGTAGCTTCATTTGCATCCTGTAAATATCTGTCAGCCAGTTGTCATTAATAGCTATAGCTACAAATCTAGATTATGCAAAGAATTCAATGCCTATTCCTTGTAAATATTTGAGTATATTTAAAATATATTTTCTCAGCATTCATACTTCTGAATTTAAAGAAATCAATAACTCTTATATAAATGCCTGGCATTTATGCAGTGATGTACTTGGCAGCTCTATATTGGAGACATGCTAGCACAGTTTCCTAATCTTTATGTGTACAGTTGAGATTTTTAAATCTCCATGCAACCAAGTTATGCTGTGAACTACTTAAATATAATCCCTCTAAATATGGGTAATCTACCCATGGGCCAGTTGTGTGGCTTGGCTACAATCCGGTGAGTCATACAAGTAGTCTTTAACTCAACACGATTAGTGTTGTTCATCCTGGGCAAGCCACATTTACAATCAGCAAGTTTCGTCCCCATTGTTAGTGGCTTAGTTTACATCATAGTCTTTACACCTCATCCAAAGAACCAAGTAACACAAGCAGAAACTCCCCTTCATTACAAGGTTCCAGTCGTTATACTAGAACAGTTAAGGAGTTGCACATGTTCCATTATACTGACTGTTACAGAACAACTGGGAAACATAATAGGGCTGCAGGCTTATGTACCTGTCCCCAAAGTCTTCTAGTCTTTTCAAGAACAGCTTCAACAGCAGGAAGAATATAGGAAAATAAGGTGCTCACAAAATGACAAAAGTCAACCAATTCACAACAAACATGTGAGATAACTTCCTGTGTCTTTGTTTTCTTCTGTAATTTGAAGCTCGTGTGAAACCCTATGTATTTCCAGGCAAATGAGCTAAACTTGAAGGTGACCTCTTCACTGGTTTTCTTATTGGAAACTGAATGGGCATGGGGTATATCACTCTGCTACACAATTCTCCTTTGAATTCACTGTAACTGATAGTGTACCTGTGTCATTCATCTTCACTGTCACCACTGGCCAAGAATGTTTTTAATAGAGTAAGCTAAAAAAGGCCTACCCACTCAGCTGTTTTCTGCCAGTTGCCCTTCTTAGTCATGCCACCCACATTTATGGTTTAAAGTTCCTCAGCAGACAGTTAAAGTTACTTTGTGCTGAATTTTACACCAACTACATTTCTGTTCCTAGAACAATCCAACTCAGGAGATCCTGGGCAAAATGTAACAATCAGTCTCTTGCAGATTTCTGTACTGCATTGATTTTTAGAAGTCTTCCCAAGACACAAATTTACCTTAATGAAGCAAAACCGTATGTATTTTTCAAATTGTCTTTTTGTCTCAGGACCACAGAATGCTGAAAGAGGAATTGCTGATAGCTTCTGAAACACGAAACAGAAATATTATTTGCTTCATTTGTGTATGTATACAAAAATCTGGTTTGAGCATGATTCCATTTCTAGAACTCTCCTTCCCAACATGTGAGGGGAAAACAACATTCAGGTTTTTATGCACTAGCCGGGCTTAACTAAACTCAAATTACCTTTCTTAGACAAAACATTTCAAAGGTACTTTTGTAGAGCTCACATTTAAGCATGTTGAAAGAGAAGTGCTGGGATGCAACACAAACCTGCAGGGTACATTTTCAGCATATTTAGCAATATTTTAGTCACATCATTATCAGCAGTTACCATAAACACCAGATAATATTTTGAGTGGAATATCTCTACTGCATTATTTCATAAGTACAGTTGCACTGCTCTTCTTTTCAATAGAAAAGCATTTGTAAAACTAGAGTATGACTAAGACACCTTACCTTAGATGTTATCATCCATTTGACAAATTTGTAATCATAAGGTTGGTCCTCATCTACATCAGAAAGATCCACATCTAAAAAAATTAAAACAAACATGTTTTAAGATTTCCTAGACTCCATTGGGAGGGCATTCATTAACAGCACTTTATTATAGTTAATACTCAAGAATAAAGCCATAGGTTTCTGGTTTAAAATATAACTAAAAAATATCATAACAATTAAAATAGGCCAACAGATTGAACCTTTCCATTCGGATCTGAGCACCTGCTTTCCATTCAAAGCAAATTCAGATATGTAGCTTGTAAGAAAGCCAGGCAGCACTCCAAGAAGTTCTCAAGTCTGGGTTATTGAGGGATCAGGACTGTGGAGAGTACTGACGAGCATATTTATTGCATAGACAGCAATAATCACGGCAACTGCCATTTTCTCATCTGTGAAACTGGGGTATCTAAAACTTTCTGACACATGGTAGCACTGTGAGGTCTAGCTGTGTTTAAACATTTCTGTATCATTAGGACCAGTTAATGAAAAATATGGAACTAGAAAATTCCCACCCCTGTGGGAATTCTTCCTCCAGAGTTATCATAACCTGAATTTCCAAAAGGCTTTGTAAATTTTGGTGGCATTTTACGAAGTTTAGAAATCAGAATGTCTCAAAGAGACTTCAGTGTATTACTTCAGAATAAGAAAAACAAAAAAAAAAAAAAGGGGAGTGGTTAAGTATAAATGGTATGATCTCAGGATAATAAGCCAGGTGCTTGGCTCTCAAACTTTTTCATAATCATAGACCTTTTGACATTTTTATCCACCTCCTTCATCCTCCCCCTAAAACTTTGCTAAAGCTTTGAAAAACATAGACAGTAGTTAGGATCACAGACAAAGACTTTGCTAAAGCTTATAAAATCTACATACTAGACTAAGGTCAAACAGAAATTTTCAGTCCCAGTTACTACTTCTGACAATGTTATGCAAACATGAAATGAGATTATAGTTTAAAATGAAAGTTGCATTTTCTGGTTAACTATAATATTTGCTTTCCACACCGTTTTTAATAAACTTTATACTCACTTAACGTAGAAACATCAACAATCATAAAGTATCCTCCATCTGGAATGACAGGCTTTAGTCCAGCTTCTTGAAGTAGATGAGCCATCCGATCACGCTTGCTTTCCAGCTCTCGAGACAGCGAGTAAAAATAGCAGTCTGGGTCATCCATGCGTTTATAGTCTATCCAAAATGCTTGTGCCAAAGCCTCCTGGAAACATAATTAATGTTCAAAGTACTCATGGACACTCAATGAACTCACACACTTCCTACTGAAATCATATGGATTTCTCTTCGATTCTGGCCCTTATTAAGCAAATCATCATATACAAATTACACAAGCTACGACCAAGTGTGTAATTTGTCTGTTACTTTGTGCTCTGGCAACACCCAAAGCACCCAACCATTTGCTAGGCACTAATCATATAACAGCAGTCACAGTCCTTGATACAAGGATTTACAATCTGAATTGAAGTTAAGTTTAAATTATTGATAATAATGTATAATAGAATACGAGAAACTAGTAGACAGAGATAATGCTTAGTAAAACAAGACCTTAT
This sequence comes from Bucorvus abyssinicus, assembly GCA_009769605.1. Taxonomy (NCBI): domain Eukaryota; kingdom Metazoa; phylum Chordata; class Aves; order Bucerotiformes; family Bucorvidae; genus Bucorvus; species Bucorvus abyssinicus. The sequence goes on along the minus strand of CM020034.1, from coordinate 16,946,519 downwards.
TGCAACAACTTTTATTTGTATTTGCTGGGAAACCACAAAGATTTGTCATGTTTTATGCAAGCAGCAGCAGTTTATAGGTGAAAGAATAAAGAATCAGCAAGACTGATTTTTTTTTTTTTGGTGGGGGCGGGGAGGTGTCTGGTGAGCTCATCAAATTTATCTCCTCTTCTTGCACCCCAAATACATATTTTGACACCCAAAAATTCATTGGTGTGGATTATTGGTTTTGTACAGTGAGGCCTACAGTTTTGCTACATCAGAAAATAACTTCCTCTGCCCCATCTGTACCTACCTGTAATGGAGTTGGGCAAGTATACAGTGTATTTTGGTGAACAACTTGCAAATGCTTAATCAGGTTCTGGGGGCCAATAGACCAGCCAAGCTAAGGGAAGAAATCATACATATGTTATACTTACAGCAGTGACGTCACTAAAAAATAATAAAGAATTTAAATTGCTAATGTCTCATGTTTTTCCATTTTAAGAATTGGTAGTGAATTTGTTTTGATAAAGAATTAAGAGGTGGTTTACACAAAGTTTGCTGAATGATGCCATAAAAAAATTCTAGATTTGAGAAAACAGTCTCAAGTTGTCTCAAGAAACAGTTTCACTTATCCCTATCTCTCATAGGGTACTAAGCAAACTTCTAAATCTTCATAAAACAAGCACTAGAAATCAAACTGAGTATTTATCAGGAATTTATTCCTAATTGTTTTAGAATCTTTCAATCTCATAAGCTCCTGTGTCAAAGGTGGTTTGAGCATAAACCAAAAGCTCATTACTGAATCATATATGTTATGGTTCAGTTTGAACACAGGTGAAGAAGAAAAATTTAGTTGCCAAATGTTTAAATATATTTGTTTACTTTCTGACATGTATTTTAAAGTCAAGCAAAGTATTATCATTAAATATTTTACAGAAATATAAGGCATTCCAAAACATACCATTATCACAATCTGAAAATATCACCACAAAACTGGAAAGTTAGAATATGATAATATCTATGTTTTCTCCAACAATTGGTTTTGAACAAATAATACCGTGTCTATTTTTTTAGTATTGTTTTTGCACAAGAGCTTATTAATTAAGAGGCAAGAAGAGAATAAGAACACACATGTTCAAGACAGCATTCAGTTGGAGCAATTACCTATCTTCATATTTTGGAGACACAGAGATTTGCCAGAAGCTTTCAAGAGACAGGTCATAAAACCAAACTTTTTTAGTGTAATAAATGCCTTCCATTATTTATGTAACTCTTTTATATTGATTCTTCTTACCTTCCAGCCAGTTACACTATATGTTTTTCCAGCACTTCCTATAGTTATTGTTCTTTCCCACATACCTGGCAGCATAGCTGTATATAAAATAAAATAAAAATTTGGTACAGGTGCATTCATATATTGCATGTAGTTAGAAAAACAGTACTGCCCCTAGCTCAGACCTGTATGTTGATATATCACTGCAGCATATTAAGCAAGCAATGATAATACTCTAAAATTACAGCAATTGTAACAGATGAGAAAGAATATATGGGCCAATGCTTTTTGGCATAAAAAGAAGTTAAGGATTAATAGAAGGAGAAAGAAGAGGGAGAAAATGAGAGGCACAGTTTGTGGAAACTACATGTTAGTTATCCTCAGCTAAAATGCATAATTATTCATAAGAAAGATATGATCTGAGAAGTGACTATCCATTCATCAAGACAACATTATTTCTGATACCTGATAATAAACAGCACCATATACAACATTAGCTCAGGCACTGCAAGATATTTTAATAGAATTGTCCAGTTCAGTGCTACTGGCCATCTTAGACATCAGAAAAAGAAAAGAATTGTTAAGACTTCTAACCTGGAACCAAACTCCATAAGAACCAGAAAACTAGCAGAGTGAGTAAATAATGCGAGCAGGGCTGCAACTGTCTTACAATAGCAACTAGCTAAGGATGTCTACAAGGATTAAGGGATGCACGGAGGCCTGTCTCTGTATCTGCTAGGAGACCAAAATCCTTTCCTTCCTTTCAAGGCAGATGACAGAGCAAAGGTCTCTTCCTGCAGTTTGCAAATTTTTTTCCACACACTGCTTCAGGGGAGCTCTGTTTGGACCCTTTAACTTTTCATTTTCAACAGAAATAGATAAATCGACACACACTTAAGTCTGAGACACAAAGGTAGACAAAGTCATACCACTACTGCAACTGCAGTGGTCAACAATATCCACCCTCCACCTCATTTGTACACGAGAACGACTACGAATGAATCTGTCAATTGTTAAATCTCCCCTCTAGGGAGACCAATGAACAAAGCTTTTTCAAATTAAACCACTGAATGTTAAGGAACTTTTTGCAGCAGTTATCTGTATGAGACATGGCATAAGTCTTCCTAGTTATTTGAAAACACGTATTGTATTTTTTGAGCATGCCTGCCAAGGAGAAATAAAACAGCAGGAAAAACTCATGTTCCTATTAGCCCACCCATACTCACTCAACTGCTCTGTGACCTTGAGAACAAAAAAGCTAGAATATGCATCTGTTCAAACTGCCAGCTAGGTCAAGAGTATAGATTACTTCCTAAAGACAACCAAACTAGCTCTCACAGACTACAAAAATAATTTACTTTCAAAGCTATGAAGAGTGTTTTGCCACACAGTCATAGGAATTCAACCTTGGAGACGGAATGTAACAGCAAAAGGGCACAGGGGAAAAAGCAGCTCCATCGCTTTTTACAAGCGTCAACTTTTAAACAGAGAAGGAAAACCCTCCATGCCATATAGCAACATCATTATCTAACAGAATAACCAAGTTTGACTACCATTTAAAAACTAATGAAGTGCAAACTAACACATATAATAAGCCTGTTACCTGGGATGGCACTCAGCTTGTTTAGCATCCTCAGTTATGAGATGCAATTTCTAAATCTGCCGCTACAACCCTAATCATCACTTAGAAGAGATCCATGGGTTTACAGAAGTCAGATAAAGATGAGAAATATGAAGTGCTGTACACTACAGAAGACTGCTTCAGTGACAGCAAAAAGACTGTACTATTTTATGATCTGTGGCTAGCAACCCCTGATAATTTGTATTAAGGAACCACCATCAGACCCTGTAAATTGATGGAATATCCATTTTGCATCTCTCACAAAAAAGTGTCACTGCATTTGATGGAATATGTAGAGGTTAACATGGAAACACCAGAGTTTTTAAATAGTGAAATGGCACATACTTTTTTTTTCTTGTATTATCTTTTGTAGACTTAAAAATTATTTAAGAAAATTAAGTTAAAAAGAGCAATCTTGTTTCTTTTACTGAAATAATGTTATTGTTTACGGTGTTACCCTTAAGGTTTTATAGTCATTTTAACACTAAACTGTTAGAGAATACGTACCTAAACTTAGCTGACTAACTCTCCAGGCTTTAACTTGCTAAACTACAGAATACCTTTTGTTCAAGGAAAGGTTTTGTTTTGAAGCATTAAAATGACAATATTAATACTAATGAAGAATAGAGTTACTGTGTCTTAAGAATTTACTACCTGTCCACTAAGACAAAGTGTAACTGACAACATGAGGGTTTGGACCTGCTGCCATCGCAAAGAAAAATGGATTACCTTACACCACCCACGAGATTTTGGTTCTGGGGACAGCTATCTGCATGAAGCACCTGCTAAGCCCATGAAGAAAGCTTTAATTTAACTCATTTTACTTTGCAATTGGGACATGATAAGCCTCATATGATCAGTCACTGTGGGATGCTCTGACTCAGATTACTATCACATGAACATACCCAAAATGTTCTCCTCCTTCCATGTTGTCTTCTTCCAGAATGTATCACTATCAAGGCACCACAACAGCCATGAAATTAGACGACTTTCAAAACAGACTTATAGCCCATGCACAGCCAATACAATGTACTGCAGCTGTATGACCAGCAACTGTGTAGCTGAGCTAATAAGTATTGCAAGGTCATTTAGATATAATTTCCTTTTTATTACTTATAAGATTCAGGTTTTTACAGTGATGTAGCCCCCACTAAGTTTCTTTTATTGCCACTCTACACATATAGAATTGAAGCATAGAAGCAAAGTTGTTCAGCATTCAACCAGTGATAAAAGTCAGCAAAAAGGCTAAGCTTTTTCATGTCTAAGTATTTATATGTCTCTTGATTTCATTTTTTAATCTCAACCAGATGTCTCTATTGCACAACGACTGAAATATGCCTTCATTATGACAATAAGTACATCGTAACAGGTAGCTCATGCAAGACGCTACCATCAGAAACAAAATATTTGTATATGTAAGAAAGAAGTTTTGGGCTTTAGCCAGCTCAAAGACATCAGCAGATCCAAACCAAGACCATCACACTAGAAACTTTTACATAACTGCTTAGCTGTAGCGTTACAAGATTGGGGAAGGAGTTCAGTAACCTGCATTAGATTCACTTGTTCTGAGACAGAAGGAGTGATTCCACTACTTAGTGGAACGTGGCTCAAGAAGTAAAACGAGAAGTACAAGGACATACATCATATTTGGTTTTCAGGTTTGTTCTTGCAATGGTGCTTTACCCCTGTAGCAATACTGCCTGAAGATTTTGGCATGCTTTCACACTGCCCATGCAGCAACTCACTTCATTTAATTCAATGTCTATTATTTAACACTCTCTCTTCACTGTGGCAGGACAGTGTTCATGTACTATCTCCACACTAACCTTTATACTTTCTAAGTAGTGGAGCAAAAATAATTGTAGCTCAATTAGCCACAAAATCTGAATATCCCATCCTTATTCAGCTACTATCATAACTGATGTATGAGCATCAGTCCCACTGGTTTCTATTGATACCTGCTCCAAAGTCACTTAAAAACTTCTGCAAATTCTATTTGGAAATTATTCTTTAAAATACTTCTCAGAAAAGGGAGGGGCTGTCCTCCTTTGAGTCTAAAACAGTCAAAGCTTGAAGTTTGAGCTCTTTCCAGCAATCATTATCTTTGAGAGGCACGTTTACAACATCATTCCACAACCACTTCTAAGATGCCACAAAAAATCAGTACCTATTTTAATGTGTTTATTTCCTTTATATACCAGCCATTCATACACCTCATCGCTGATGCACAGGGTATCATGTTTAATACAGAGATCAGCTATTACTTGGAGCTCTTCTCTGGTAAACACCTGGGATACAAGAAAGTAAGGGACAATGCATTAATCATTGTATTTAAGGCATACTCTGAAATTACAGTAGTGTTAAAGCAAGACTCTTACCTTGCCTATAGGGTTGTGCGGAGTATTCAGAATAATTGCTTTTGTTCTGGAATTAAATTTATTTGCAAGTTCAGCAGGATCAAAGACCCAATCAGCACTAGATGCAGCGTTTCCATCATTTTTCTAAAAAGAAAAATCAACAATAAATGTATGCGTTACTTGAATACAACATGTTACAGACTAAACGGAGATGCCAAACTTATCACCCTCAGACACTTTCATAAGCATGTTTGAGAACCTATCAGATTGGTCCTGCTCTCCTGGGAGAAGGCACTTCTAGGAACAGGCAGGGAGGCTAAGAGCAAGGTAAACTATTACGACAGTGGCTGTCCTCTCTGGCCAGTGGCTGTCATAAAGCCTCCCCAGGAACTGGTTTCCAGGATCTGGTTACACACATGCTGATTACAACAGTGTGTAATGCAGGAAGCCCAGTCACATCACAGGAGAGTTTATGGCCTTCCCAGACACTAGAACAAGTATGTGCATGCTTGGATGGAAAGATTGATCACCACTGGAGAGATTCAAGGTCTTTTCTGCATCCTTGTCTGTTTGAAAATAGCCAGTTAAAAATCTGCACCACTGAGCTCTGGAGTTGCTATGGTATTACACCAGGACAACAGAAGTTTGGGCCAGTTGCTACAGAGGAGAGTGAGCATGGCCACACTGCACATCACCGGGAGAGGGCCAGACGAAAACCAAGGGTCTGAAACAGAAAATACTTGGAAGAACCCTGTCATTCAAAACATCCTTAAAAGGAAGGCACCCAGAGGAAGAGTCTAACCTGCTCTCCCTGCAGTCCTGGAAGTTTTGTTACTATGTGTGGTTCTGATTTAATGGTGTTCATGTAACAGTCCTGCCTAAAGAGCCTCTCAGCCCTCCCCATGAAAGGCTGCCATTCACCCAAGGCAATGGTAACAGGATCAACTTTTTGCATCCAGAACAATCTTTGTAAGCTGCCAGCATAATGCTAGGCAGTACCAATTTGAAAATTAACCCATACCAAAATTACTCCTTTTTCCTCCAATAAAGGAAACAGTAATTCTTGTATGTATAGCAAATAAGTCTACTGCATGATCGCTCCTCATTTCATAAGCAGATTTTGGAAATGAAATTATAACCTGTCATTGTAGGAGTTGCTGAAGGGATCAGTAACTAAATCTTTTGAAAACCTGCAGATACAAAAATGGCACTGATATGTGATCCCCCCTTCCCTTATTTGCACTGAAAACATTCTCTGATGACATCCAAAAATGGAATTTTGATCAGCTTTCAGAATGCAGAAAACGAAGTAAATGAGAAACATTGTCCCACATTCTCCAACACTAATAAAATATTCTATCTGCTTTGGATTATCATCGTCTCAGACTTACACTTACAGTGTAATGATCTATCTCCTTTTTATATAATTAGGTATTATGAAAAACTCTACAGAAAAGCATCACCTAGAAGGAGTTCAGCAAACTGTATTAAGTACAGATGAGAAACTTTATATGATAAATAGTTTTTAAAAAGCTACTCACATATCTCAGTGGGATAAAAACAGGCTTTGCACCCGCCATCTTTACCATTGGTTCGTAACAGTCATAAAACGGCTCTATTATTATTACCTGAAATTACAGTCATCAGCATCAGAAATACAGAATTTACCGTGCATGATACCATCATATTTCCAGATTTATTGGTTGTATAAGTTGATAATGTTTCTGGCACTCCACCCCGATCCAAGATTGCAGAACATTCCTCCTTTTAGAGCATCATGTAACAATGCCTTGTCTAAGTATGATAAGCACTACTCATTACTGACAACACACACAAGCTGTTCTTCTATAGTTACACATTGCAACTGTTAAGATATATTAGGAATGTTAGGGTCCTGCACACAGATCTGAAGGTACAAGGCAAAGATGGGAGAGAGCAACAGCAAACTGTTGAACCACAGCACAACTGCCCTAATTCCGTCCATGAAATTCCAGGGTTTCCAAGCATCTAGAAATCTCAGAACATCTTAAGTCCTCAAATTTTACCAGAAGAAAGTTTTCAAGTTAGAAAAAGAGGACAAATTAAAGTAAAATTGTGTAGAGGCTGTACAACAGGCAAACCAAACAAACCAAACAACACCAAAGCCTAATAGTAAAGAACCATTAGGAAAAAACCCATAAGTGAACATCAGAGCAACAGAAAAGGAAGAAGAGATACAGATGAGAATAGAAGTAAAACGAACAAAACACTGAAAGCAAAATGCATGACATCACAAAAAGTTCTTGTCCACTACAGATACAAATATCCCCCCCAAAATTACTTTTAATATCACTGTCAAAAAGGCAGACATCAGTAGTGAAGGGATGAATCATCACAGCTAGTACAGTAAACTAACAATCCTTTCTTTAAAGGACTTTTCTGCTATCTATGCTGCTATCATGAAATGGTCTAAAACAGAACTTGATACACAATGGTAATTCAAATACAAACAATACTTTGCTCCACCCTAAGTCTTCCGTTGCAGACAACACCCCACAAGTTCTCAAATACGAAATCAGTGCGTACTGTCTCACCTAAAAGTAATAGCGATACAGAAACTGCTACAGGTACCACAAGTATGAAAGAAAGAGGTTTGCAAGTTGGTGAATGATAGGAAGACATCCAAACGATAGTCTCCTGATCATAGCTTCTGAAACTGTAAGTCAGATGTGCAACTGTAACAAATCAAATTAATGAAGATCAGAAAGAAGCCCCAACATTAACTTATATTTAAAAGGGGATGAATAAAAATCAGGCAAATTCTCATTTCAGTGAGTATACGTGAATATTTCAAATAAAAACTTACTTCATCTCCCTCTTCAATTAATGCCTGTATTGTACTAAAGAGAGATCCATAAGCTCCCACGGTCACCAGAATATCTGTGAGAGGATCAATCTTTCTTCCACAAACTCTTTCATACACTTGAGACAAGGCTTTCACCAGCGATGGATGTCCCTGTTCAAAGCAAACAAATGCAACTGATTGGTGTGTTCCGGACAATGTATAAAGCCTATATTTGGGGTGTTTTCCACATACATAACAATAATACATTTGAAATAGAATAATACAAGATGAGTTCTCAGTAATAATGGCTGTTAGCAGGTAGCATGGTTTAAAGTTTTTGCACATTAGGGAAGAAAAGTGGTTTCAATTTATCTATATCTACTAGGAAAATTTTTTTGTATATCTGATACTTTTTAATTTCTATCTTATTATCAAATCTCAGGCTAGCTTCAGGGAGCCTATAGGAGAGCTAGGACAAGAGACAGAAAGAAAGACACCGATCATCCTCATCTCCTCAAGAGTCTCATTCCCATATGTCCCTATTTCCATCTGAAGCTCTTTCTGTTTCCTTCCTTATCCCTGAACGAAAAATTATTTGGTGCAAGAGGTATCTTTTTATCTGTTTATGTACTGCTGATAAACAGCAATTGTGATCAGAATGATGATGCATATAGTCATCCCACATCTCAGAGCACCGTTCTCCATTGCGTCCCCTACAGGGACACGGCAGTTAACATACTGTTCTTGAATGTGCAAAGAACAAGAAAACAAGCATGCAACAAAGACTGCATACAATATGAAAATAAGAAGACACAATTCTGTTTTTTCAGGAAGACTACAGGTTTCCGGCTGTGAAAATCTTCTTTCTTTTTGGATACTTGGTGGAAGTAGAAAACAGCTCCTTGAGAAAAGGCAACTATGTAACAAAAATCCTTCTCAAAAATATTGGACATTGTACCTCTATACACAAAGCATCAGATCATGAACCCCTCTGTAAACAAAAACATTACCATAAATTAAGGCTTGCAAGTCACTGTTGATTCAAATGACAGACATTTCTTGCCATGACTGTCAGCTACAGAGGAATGCTGCACCACCCAAGTCACATTAGGTCACTCTACAGGCCACAGCCCTACAGTCAATGACAGCCGAGACAATGTCTCAATTATCAGATGGATGGATGTGCATCATTCATACTCATTCCTCCCATATTTGCTACCACAAATACTTGCGTTCAAAAACCTTAGAAATGCAGGTTTGTAGAGGAATTGCAAAGGAATATTGGTAAAAACTCCTCTTTGATTACTATCTGCAGTATAATATATCTGCAAACATACATAATTACAATAGGAGTTATCAAACTATTTGGAAATAAAAAACAAAGTGACAGAAGTAAATACTGAGTAATTGCATGCAGTGGGAAAATTCTATTTATGCTTCATTTGCAAATTGTTTTAAGAGAATGAGTCTGTGAATATTTGTCAGAAGGTAGAGTGTAGTCCATTCTCTCTGTAACCCTTCCCCCTGTGCCAAGGCTCCTCCAAAACCTTGTCTGCCTCATGAGCAAAGACTTCGAGTACCTTATAGTGGGTGATGAATGTACCAATGCTTAACCCAGAAGTTCACTGTATCCCAGCCATCTTTTGTGTGTGTCCGACAAGAATTGCTTTATACTTTCAAGTTTATATATAAAGAGGTTTCTCTCTCTCTCATACATGCAGAAACTCTTTGCACACAGGTAAAGGTGATTAAAGAAAATGACCTAAAGAGGGATGGAATGGGACTACAGTCACTGGAGATTTTTTTTTGCCTTCTGTTCTTACCAGCACTCTGAGTGCCCTAATCAGCCTTAATGGTCATGACCAGCCTCACCTGGGGCCTCTATCCAGAGCTTTGTCCCTGGTTCAAGGCCTCCATTTAGGTGCTATGCAGTAGGGTTGCTCATCTGCAATTCAGTTACAGCCATGCCTGCACCTGGCCATAGACCCTGTTGAACCTGGCCTCTACCTGTAGATTAATTTTGTGGCTCAACCTTAGACCTCCCATGTCACCCTGGACCTACTTAGTGACCAGTGAGTTATGTCTAACCATCGTTAGCATTGCCAGGCTTGACCTGTGGATTGACGTCCTGGCTTGTCCTCAGGCCCACCACACCACCACAAACTTGCTTGGTGATTTGGGCTGACCTCAGCCACCATTTCTGGGCCTGCCTTGCTTAGGTACTGTGGGACTGGGCCCTGGCTGGTGAGACCTCCACCTCGCTCCCAGTGATAGTTTGTCCTTTAGGGAGCTGCTGGCGACTGCTGCTCCTTGTCAGCTCTAATGCATGCAGATTCTCAAAGAATACCCAAAAAGTTATCTTGGAATATATACACAATGATGCCACAACTACCAACTCAATTGCTGGCGTACAGTCTATACAATGTTCTTCTATCTCTGTTGTGTAACATGGTCATCTAGAAAAGTATTAGACAGATTCCTTAGGGTCTTGTAGCAATTCTGACACATGATTCTTAATTGGGCAATAAGGTTTATCTTTACCACAAAATAAAAGAAAGGCAAAGCAAACAAGGAAGTGGTCATACTAAACCAGTAATAGTCCACCTGAACATCCTGCCTTGGACAATGATAAATGCCACACACACACCCAGCTCAAGACAAACTCCACAGGCCAATTTACAAAATGGGTAGTGACTACCTTCCGGGGCAAAAACTTAGTTTTCATCACTTTCTAATCTCCACTGAAATGTACTAAAAGTTGTAGGTGAATCTCTTCTTGATCCTAGAGGCACTGTCCCAAGTGGTATCAAGTATTTCTTTCTCATTCTACCAGTATCCTATCTGATTCACATTTACACTCACCAAAATTGGAGGTAAATGTATAATTTACACTCTTTAAACTGTGAATTGACTCTTCGAAGACAATCTATCCAGATGAGCTCTACCATTTTGCTCTTGCTGAAGGATTCTGCCTTGAAGAAGCCTACACAGACGATGTTCATTAGTTAACAGATAAGGTGACTAGATCAGCTTAATGTGGCACATAACAGTATGATCTGCAGATAAAACCAACTTAAAGCAAAGTACTATTTTTTTCTCTATGGCATGTTCTCCACTGAACTTGGATCCTCAAGTTCCACAGTACTTACAAAGCCTCGTGTGTACTGGTTCAGTCTGTCAACTGCTGCTGCCTTTGCCAGCTCTTCCTTAACATAGGTGGGAGGGGATATATCAGGGAGGCCTTGACCAAGGTTAACAATTGAGGGATCTGCTGCCACCTTCGTAAATTCAACCCTAAGGGGAAAAACATCTTAAAGTTAACATACCAGATACAATTATCTTTTCCTTCATCAGCATTAAAAGGCAGGGAAAAACGTAATTTCACTTTCCCAAATTCACAGCAGTGGAAACAGGTTTAAGTAGAGTGCTCACATGGAGAGCTGGGAGCTGGGACAACGGTAAGTAACTGCAGGAATCAGAGGGAACCTAATAAAAGGCTGACTTCCTGCATCCACAGAATAACTTTTCTGCCAGCAGAACTGTGCTCATTATGTGCACATGCACAAACACGCAGTAACTCTGGATATGGGCAGAAATAGAACACTATTCTCTTGGCAAAATGAATTAGACCTAATTAGAATAGGCACAATAAATGATTTAAAGGCTAGATTCTGCCAAGTGAAGGTGTCATTCAAACTATCCAGTCCCCTCAGGGTGCTTTTTTTTTTTTTTGTAATTTTAGGCAACAGATTGTTTCAGGCTGTCCATTAATTGTTCCTAGTAGCCCATCCAATGGGAACATTAGGATTCTTGAACAATTTTTTTTCCCCTTCCTTCACAGATAAGCTTTTATTCGACCCTTTCCTCCCTACCTAAATGTTAAAAAAATCAAAACATCTAACACCACCAATAAAAAAAAAACCACATAGCATCACAGTTCTGTCAAAAATTAATACAAATTCCTAAAAATGGGTTTGAGGTTGGATGACCAAAATATGTTCTGTATACATATATACATACTACTAATGTAAGCCCAAAATAGTGTTTTCACCAACTAACAAAATCCTGTATTTACCAGTGATGTCAATATTGCTTTAAGACCAATTTAATACCTAGAAAAAAAATGTATTAAAAATAATGAGCTAAATTATAATGACAAGTATAATGGCTTTAAAAAGAAATCTCATTTGGTAAACACAAATCATGTGTAATTTAAACAAAATTAACATTTAAATTTGAAAGTCAGCTATACTACCATGCCCAAGTGTTATACTTGTCTTATGTGGTTTACTAGATGAAGAGATGCCCAAGCCTAATATTTAAAACTCAAGAATAATTCACACCTGTGACAGAATTTGGTTCACTGCTTCTACACAAGTACCAAATATATCTCGGCAGAGAACAAGTGCTATGTACCTTCTTATTGGCAATAATTATCAATTTGGAAAGAAAATAAATGGGTCAAAGATATTTTCTGAAATTTGCAGATATTTTCCTTTTACTTACCACACATTGCTATCAAGGCCTTCAATTCGTCTTGTGTTTTTGTGTCTGAAGGCCATTGTCTGCAAGATCAAAATATGCAAACAGAAGGGTTTTGTTAAGAAAGACAAAGCACTATATTATTGGATTCGGCATGACAAACCCTCCTTCATGCTTTCTCAAATATACCATTGCCAGCTGAATCAGTAGTCACAAAATTATGGACATGTTCTTTCATTAAAGCGTCTGGAATAGCTTTAATTCAGACTAACAAGAAAATACACAAAAATGTCCTAAATTCTCATTCATCATTTATCTAAAGCCACTGAAGTTTCAGCAAGGATGGAGCAGAGGCATAATTTAGCTCTACAGCTTAAAAAGATGACCTAAAAAGATAAAAATAGGGAACAGACAATCTTTTTCTTTTCTATGATACACTAACAACTTAAAGACTGTGTTATTTCTAGGCCAACTCCTGCTCAATCCAGTTTGGAAAGCACGCGTCTTGATGTAATTTTATTTGTTAAATTGATGGGTAAGAGGAAAATAGCAAAGACGTTTCCTATTTTCATTCAGACTTTTAAAACTCTACTTACAACACAGCAAAACCATATTGGAACATGTTTTTGCTGTATATTCAGACCTTCAGTCAAGGTCTTGGAAAACTGCTTTAGAATAGACTTTCAATGAGTATTTTTAAGCTAAAAAAGAGACAAGAGAGTTAGGGGGAGAAAACAGATTTATTTCTATGTGCAAACAAAAAAGTGCAAGCCCATTTCTGTCTTTGTAAGCCAGCCTGATACTGGAAAACAATTAGATAGGAATTACACAGTCCCTCAGTACTCCAGACACTTGTGTTTGAGTCAGACTACTGATTTTAGTGACTTTACCACTGCTAGCTATTGTTATTGTCTGAAAGATCCAAAAACCATACTCCAGCTATCATATTCTGAGAAGAAAATGCCTGTGTTACCATTAGATTTCAACTTTAAATCAATGAGAATGACTTATGGTAGAAATATTATGCAGACACATTTGCACTCAACCTTTTTACAGTAACAAAGCTACTATATGCATAATGATTTGAAGAATGGGCAGCTATAAAATTAAACAGATAGATACTTCTCTGCTCATATGTCTTCTCTACAGATCTGATTCTGACCTCTTCTATGAGACACAAAAGCCAAGGAATCAAGCACAGAAGCCTCAGGAAGAAAACCACTAAAGTAACTAGACAGGTGAAGTTGTATCTCTTGACACAGAACAAGAAGGAATTAAGAGGGAGTTCTGACCCTGTAATCTGTATCACATTAATTTAAAAACACACATATAGTTTAGAAGATTAATTCAGTTTTACAGTGTATGTCTTAGTAAATATTATTAATGTTTAGTTGTGCTATAAAATACAAATAACATGGGTACTATTTAGACTGAGCCACACACACAGATCTATTTTCACACACTAGACTACTTGTTGTACTACAAGGAATAAGAAGTCTCACCTTGAATCTTTCCAGTTAATAAGAATTCTGTGTGATGCCATGGGTAAATTTGGTCCATTGACCAGCTCTTCTTGAAACTGTTTCTACTTGCTAAAAGCTAAAGGCTTACCAACTGCATGACTTTTATAATTAACTATAACATAAATCTTAACTGCATTAAGTAACCTTCCCTAGCTAAAAATGTATTGACAAGTAAAATAAGCCTTCAACTTACAGCTCATACATGTTAAGTTTAAATATTTAATGATTCAAGTCTTTCTAGTTACTTTCTCTTGTGTCTTGAAATTAGTTTTAAAACAGAATAGCTGGACCTGCATTAGTTTTCAGGTTTGCACAGATCCAGCTTTCAGTGGGGTTCAGGTCCACCTTATTATTTTGAGAAAGCCAATCAATTAGCTCACATTTTAAAATAATACCTTAAGTAGCGTTCTTTCTTCCAGAAGGTCATAAGAATTCTTAAGATTGTTTTTTCTTTTAGCTCACTTATGTCATCACTTAATAATCTTCAAGCCATTTCTAAGTGCAGGGTCAGGATTTCCATTAACTTGAGATCAGCGTTGAGGAGGAGAGTTATGTCCTCATCAAGCTCCAGCTCTGACTTCCTGCTGTGCCTAACATTTTCATTCAGGGAAAGCACTTGATAGAAAGTCAGGTGCTGCTCATACTTATCTTTCCTCCTAATACAAAGAAACTTGCAATTCAATTAAGTGGCAATAAATGTAATAATGATAGAAGGAAACATTTTACATGGTGCATAATCAAATTGTGGAATTCAATGTCAAAAGCTACAACTGAAGCCAAGATCATAGGAAAACTTAAAAAAAAAAAAACCAGGATTAGATTTAAGCACATTTAACTACATTAAATAGAATACAAATACTTAGATCACACGAAAAACTGACTCGGGCAAAAGCTGATCTCAGAGTGGTCTGCATGCCAAAAGAAACTTCTCATATGGGCAAAATATGCTACAACTGTCCACTATAATGGTTTGAATGTCTGTTTTGAAGGACCTGACATGTGCCTTGGTTGACCCAAGTTGCTGACTAGATGACTCCTGTTCTGACCAGGGAAAACAATTTGCATTCCAGTGTTCTAAATGCAATGCAGAGTGTGACCTACCATGTTGCAAAGCTCTGCTCTCAACAAAATTGGAAGACATAAAATGAAGTTACACAACCTTATAAGCAATTAGGCTGGGAAATTGAGAAGATTCTGTGTAAAATTAAGTTTGAGGTACTTATATAGCCCTTGTTACTGCAGCATCAAAAAGCACCACATTCCATTAAAGGAAAACTGAGATACAAATAAATTAATGGACTTAGCAAAAGTCTGTGATAAAGCTGGGATTGAACCTGCCTCTGTATCTCAAGCTCTAGTGCCCTAACAACTCGGCAATCCTTCTGGCCTGATATGCGCTAGAGGTGACTTCAAAGACAGAAAAGAACACACAAAGCATTAATTGCCAAATTCTCTTATGCTAGTGTGGTTAAATATTTGACTGATTCAAACATTTTACTTCGTTCATGATAGTAAATGTTTGGATCAATGTAACAAGCAATAAAGGAAACACAGCTGACACATATACATTGGCAACATTGCAAAATTACTGCGTCTCTAAAATACTACGAAACTGAAGGAATACTTACTGCAGAGGCTGAAAGTTTGATGGATCTGGAAAGCAAATTTGCTCGTAGTTGGTAAGTTTTAATGCCAAGGCAACAGAAGCTTCGTGAAGTAAAAAGCATGCCTGCATAATAAGTGACCTAAAAAAAAAGATTCCAGGAATTAGTTTCAACACATTACTAAGCAATTTTAAAAGATATAAGATCCTCTTCCTTTCAGTGATCTTGTTTCATTGAAATAAGTTCTAGTAATTTATTACCTTATCACATTTGCAAGCATAGAGGATGAAACTTTTTAACTGACAGGGCTGCAAAATATTTCTGAACATCATCCAGAAAGAAGGTTTCCTCTGTTTGACAGCACTGATCTTATTCCCCTTGAATGACAGCTAAGACTAAATGCAATTTAAGGTTCACAGTCTCTGTCAGAATTGTTACCAAAAGGTATTTGTGTAACAAAAATTGTTATTACAATTGCCAATTTAAACAGATAGAAAAAGAGACCAATTCTTCAATTAAAACTAGTCTTCATTTTCAAGTGTTTCATATCAGGTATTCTGGAACTGAGGTAACTAAGATTGCCAGTCGCGCTGGAGAGGCAGGCCTATGCACTTTATATAACTATACTAAGTTTTGCTACAGTGACCGGGCAAACATCAAATACCTACCACAGCAGAAAACAGACAGCTAAGAAAGGATGTTCTCTGTGGAGTAACAGATCATTCACTGACTAAAGAAAATGTGCCCTGTTAATCAATAACTATAAAAAAAAATAAGAGCTGGTACTTCAGGTAACTACTTCTAGAATTTATTTTTAAACATATTATGTTGGATGACATTGTCAGAATGACTGGAATGTGTAAAGGAAAAACATGTAACCCATAGACCTATGTCAGAAACACAGGAGCAGTATAATTATTAACTTTGTTTTTCACAGTTTACTCATTAAAGAATAGATAACCCTTGCTTCCCCCAGACTTTGCTACCTGAAAAGGGGAAGAAAACAAAAAAAGTATTAAAAAAATATACTATTTGATTAGAAACAAAAGAATGCCATGGCAAGCCTTGCAGACAGAAGTAGAGAAGGTAATTCAATATCAAAGTAAAATATGATTTTTTCATTAAGAAGAGTGGATTTAGTCCAACCAGAAAGTGTTCTTCACACTTCCATTTAAGAATCATTTAAAGATTAACCAATACTCCCTTTTAAGGATGCCTCCTTGAATAAGTTTTAAAAGTGTGTTGAATTCACCTTTACCTTATTACAGTGCTACAAATTCAGTCTCAGTTCTGAAATCAGGGTCTTTCTCACACAGTACTGAGTTGTAGCTAACTCAGTCAGACCCTTAGTGATACCCATGTAATCCCATTGCATTGAGCAGTCTGCAAGTGCTATTGACGCTTCCTTTATAAAATGAAACACTGGCAATTTCCTCAATTCTGCTGGCCTGAGGACTAGTAAAAGTAAATAGCAATTAAATCTTTGACACCAGTCAGCAACTCTGAAAGACACAAAATAAATCTGTTTTATAAGACCTGTAAATACATTAAGTTACTTTTAATAACAGCACTTAGTATATTTCACATAATCTTTGATAATAACTACATGAAATCAAAAAGATTGCAAAGGCCTTTATTTCTCTCCTTATCTCTGCTTACAAAAACTACTTACGCAACATACTGATACTATATACTATCTTAAAACATGACTATAACAATAGCACTATTCTCCCAGGGTCAGACCAGAGACAGGATTACTCTTAGAGCACACTGCGAACACTCGCAGTAGTTAGCACAGAGGGACAATCATGCATTTTTTTGCCTGTTTCATTTTGTAATGAGGAGTAGCAAAACGAAATAAAAAACTTGTAAATTTTACATGCAAAACTAACTTGCAATTTTTGTAAGAAAAATTAACAGCTGTAAATCTTTCCAGCATCAGTGCCACACTGCATGGAAAGACAGTGTGGTATTATTTGACGCAAGGCAATTATACACCACCTTAACACAGCATGAGGAGCAGCAAACCCGTATCACTGTGGCATGGTCAATCTCTGCAAGAATCTGAAATACATGAAGTGAAAACACACTATCTACCTTTAAGACCACAGAAATGTAGAAATTGAGAAGACTTTATAAGGAACATGATGGAAACAATACTTTGCTGAACAGCCTCAGTAAGGAAAGTTGAGGCACAGGCATGTAACATTTGCCCCACAAAGATTTCAGTGTTTGTGACACTTTTCCAGGGAACATTGAACAGCATTTGTTCAGACTCAAGAGCACTCAGAGTACTGGCCCCTAAATGGGAATACTTTTATGACGTTTTTCTGTCTAAAAATACCTCTTCTGAACCACTGAATACTTTCATTTAAGCTACTCTAGGAAGTAAAAGCAAAGGCCTCCTCAATATCACCAGATACCCTCCCACACTGATGTGAAAAAGACGACCTAATCTTTTTTTCCCCCCAAACACACAGATTTCCACTGTAATTGTATACGACATGTTAATACATATCACAGGCTCAAGAGAATTATTTACTGTTACTTTTAGGATGAGTGCATGTTTAATTATTACTTCTGTATGTGTTTTGGCAACGACCAAATAGGTATAAGACATCAATGACATGTTTTATAATGTCTTAAGGTAAGTTCTTGTCATTACAAGTTTCTTCCAGCTCAGGAAAGTTACACGGGTACAGAGGTACTGAAAACCCTGTTTTAACTCCCTTAAACATTTGTAATGGTCTTCATACACAGAAAATCCACTCGTCCTTGTGGGGAATGAAAAGGTATAATTTTTTTCTTTCTCAGGCTTATTTCAGTCTCTTTTTTCAATCTTGGAGCAGGCACAGACTTTTTGGCCAAGAGTCATGTCTGTTAAACTCAGAAATTAACAGTTAAGAATACTTTTCATGGCATTCTAATTTTCAGTGCTTTGAAGCATTCATGCTTTAACTCGTAGTCAGTCCTCCCAGAATGCAGGCTTGCATACTCACAGAGAAAACAGGAGAATTAATATGTTAGGGAAAAAAGAATAACGAATGACTACTCCTGCACCCTTTTTTTTTTTTTTTTTTTTTTCAGGGGAGTGAGAAGCAAGGAAGGCTACCAGAATGGTCAACACAGTAAATGTTTCGAGTGGGGCTGGGAGGAAGACACATTCTGGTTGCTGATTTGTTTAAAACTGAGATTTGGTGACTTACACTAGACAGGAAGATACAGTTAGACTTTGTCACAGGAACCCTGTGAATATAGCTGTGTACTAACAATCATTTAGCTCATTCTGTGCTTTAAAACCACTCCAGCACAGATACTACCTCTGAGATGCAGGCTCTTCTGCTCCCTTCACAGCTGCCCAGCCTCCTGGTCACACAGCACCCTGACCTCAGATGCTGCTGTACCACCAGGGGATTTTATGAAAAGTTTCATGTTTGTAATGAATTGGGTTTTTTCCCCTTTGAAACTAAAGGCCAAACGCTGCTGTCCCTTCATTTTTGAGCTTCAGTTATACTACCTCTATAAAAACAGTGCCTTTGAGCTTGAAATACTTAGGGTCAGACACCCCATAAGCTGCTGCATTTTTTCCATGTCACAAGTAGTCTCATTTTACTGTGCAGTCTCAGCAATAAACACTACTAGAAACACTGCAAGCCCATCAGCCACAATAATGTAAATATAACTCCTGTTATATTTGTGTTGTGTTAATTATTAGTTGGATACACAAACCTGTAAAATGTTACATCTCAGCCAAACTTTGCGAAGCCTTCGAAAGACTGTTGCTTTAGAGAAAGAAGGGGTGCTATATCACCCAGGCCTCTCCAGAACTGTTTTTTTCTCCCATCTAAAAGTAATAAGTGACACACCAAGCCCCAGAGAACTGCTGCTAAAATTGCCAGACTCAGGGAAGTTGGTTATTCTTATTAACAGCACAGAACTTAAAAACTGCAGTATGTGAAGGATTTGCCATAGTAGACAGCATTTTGTCATTTCTTCTTCCATAATCTACACAGAAATAAGAAAACTAAGTGTAGAGAAGTAAATTTTATGATCTGGAACGAGGAGAGGGATGAGGTTGTGGAGGTTTTTTCCCTACTTTTTTCCCCCCCTCATATAGCAGCTTTGCAATTTATTGCACTTACGCTTTCACCGACGCCCGCCACCCACGCACACCTTCCCCCCTGCAGCACTCCGCGTTTGCAGCACAACCTGTAAAAGGCCAGAAACGGCCCGACACCAGCAACCTCCCCGCCCTCACCCACAGGCCCCGCGTTCAGGCCCGCCACGGGACACCCCTACACGTTCGCACTCCGCGTTCACCGGGCCCCCTGCACTAGCTCCCGGCTGCTCTGCGCGCCAACAAACGCGGCCACCCAGCACCCCCAGCTCAGGCTAGGGGGCGGCGAGGCCCAGCCCGTGCCGAGGCCGCTTGTCCCAGAAGACAGCGACCCTAGCTGAACAGCCGCCATACCCGGCCTGCACCACCACAACTCACCGCCCTGGCGCCGCCTCCACCGGCTGCCGCTCTCCCGCTCGGGAAGGGCGGTGCGGAGCTGCCAGGGCGGAGCTGGGCGCTCGCCGGCTGGGGTCGGCCCATCTGCCCGCGGACCATGCGCTCTCCTTCATAGAGCCTTAGGGGAAGGGGCGGGAGAACCCTGAGGGAAATAACGGCGCTGGGGGTCAAATAGGGCCCTCCCCTCATCGCCTGCCGGGGGCAGGTCACTGACCGGGCTGTGAGCTGCTGAAGAGAGCGTAAAGCGGCATGGCCCCAGATAGGTGAAGTCCTGCCCCGCACCCGAAGCGGGAGGGCGGGGAGGAGCGGGCTGTGCGGGGCGGGTTTCCCACAGGTGCCCCAGAGCCGCCGGGGGAGCGAGGCGCGGGGCGTGGGCGATGGCCTGGCGGGGCACGGCCTAGAAAATGCGGCGGGAAGGCAGCGCGCCCTGCCACCGGCTGTCGGGCCTCGCTTCGGACGGGGACGTGACCCGCCACAGCGCAGCCTTAGTCCTTGCACCGAGGTGAGCGACTGAGGTGGCACTGAGCAAGGGTCTCACCAGTACGGCATGCGGGTGAAAGGCTGCTGCTAGGCGAGAGGTCTGCTTGCAGAGTACGGCACAGCAACTTGGCTGAGCGTTTTAGAAACGGCTCCCCTTCTCCAAGGTCTGGTGGATTTTTTTGTCAGAAGTTGAATTATGGTTTTTCTGATCTCTTTATGCTCAAACAGTTCTTGATATGGAGATACACACATATACATAGCATTGCCTGAGCAACACAAAAATTGTCACTCGTGGTAAGCTGGGATAACTAGTTGCTATCTTTGGGGTGTCTTTCTGGAAGGAATAAAGTGTCAGAATCATTAACAATCGTCTCATGCCTACATTAACCCTGATTTATCAGGAAAAGAGTGGATTTCTTAAGGTATTCCACAAAGTCACCGGGTCTGCATTTCTAAGGTTCCCCTTCGCAACCAGGACAAAGATTTACTCCATTTATATATGAAAAGGTTCCCTTTAATCAGCACCTCATCATCAATAAATTTGATTATTTAGTTAAGAAAATACATATCTATTTGAAATGTCTTTTCAACCTATTGTTGCTGCTTTTACAAAGATTTACAAAACCCATCTGCCTTAATATCAACATCACTGTAAAGACCTTTAAGAAAGAAAGATTGTAGATATTGTGATCTTAATGTGCAGTGTCTCAGACAACTGCAAAGCTGAAAGAACCGCAAAAATCAGGTTTTTACAGGGACTTGACATGACATTACATGTCAAATGCATTTTTTTTGTTCTAAAATGTCCAGTAATACAGATAAATATTTTTAAAAGAACTCCACAAGACAGTGAGAAAACACTCTATAATAAATTTTCATTATTTTTTAAAATATTGGTCCTAGAAAGAGGTCTAATGTATCAATAATAATCACAAAGAGAGGGATTAGCAGGCAGAATGCAGGTATTGCCCAATGTGGTAGCTACATCTACTACTTTGATATCATTACTGGATATATTGTGTTATATTTATAATCATTATATATATTTATGTAAAATGAAAGAATGAGAGCTGATTGAAGAGAACCAGTTTCATAGAACAAACTAGAACACCGCTGCTTGGATGTAGAAATGCTCTGACAAAGCCAGAACAAAATAGCAAAATTAAGAAACAAGTGCTAGCTATTTTTTTTATCCCAAAGAAGAGAAAGAACAATTTATTCCCTTTTTCTGTCATGCTTTTTTAGAATTCTCATGGTCTGAAATGTGGTGCTTCTGCTGGCAGAGAGTCAGGGGAGGTTTAGATTGGACATTAGGAAAAATGTCTTCACTGAAAGTGTTGTCAAGCATTGGAACAGGCTGCCCAGGGAGATGGTGGAGTCACCATCCCTGGAGGTATTTAAAAAACATATAGATGCGGTGCTGAGGGACATGGCTTAGTGGTGGACTTGGCAGCGTTAGGCTGTTTGTGCTCCATGATCTCAAAAGTCTTTTCCAACCTAAACGATTTTGTGACCTCTCCAAGCATCCACCGGAGGGCAGCAGATCCCAAACCTTGCCATGTCTCAAGGCCGTTCAAAAAGTGGCGGGGGGGGGAAGAAAGAAACTTTAGCCTTCCGTTGGCCGTTCGTCACATTGATGCCCACATTTTTCATGCAATGTCGTGTACAAAGCAGACGTCACGGGGAAATCCACACAATGTTTTATTTTCCAGGCTTCGCTACGACACCACTACTTTAGGTCCATAATACAGGTAGCTGAAGGGATGTTGTTACGATACTGCTGATTCATCCTCAGCTAATGAAACAAACACTGTTTGAGTCCTTACCCTGTTAAGTTATGCTCAGTGTTTACCAGATCAGCTGAGATAGCGAAGAATAAAGGCGGTTTTAAAGTCTCGTCTGTCCCAACTGGCTCTGACATTTCATCTCTTGCAAGACATCTGATTATGTGACTCATGTTGGTAGAACAGAATCTTAGGAGCACACAAGTTAGTAGGATCCTCTGCAGTTTAACTAACATGACAAGGGCAATATTGTCTGCTCCTTTACGTACAATTCTATAGCACCTGGTACAAGAGTTTTGGTCTAAATTCCAGCTGAATTAATGCAAAAAATGTGTAAGAGGTCCAACTTATGCATCAATCAAAGTCAGCTGTAGTGATGGACCACTATGAAAATCTAGTTGCTACCTATGTTCAGTAGCAATTTTTTCAAGTTTTCCCCCAAAACTGACAAATTAATTTCTTTAACTTAATGGCATTTTGTGCTTTAAGCAAAAAAGGCTCACTTTGTATACCGGTCAGAAGGTCTTGAAGGAGGCCTGTCTCAAAGTGCTAGAGAAACTGATTGAGCAGTTCAG
The DNA here is from genome assembly GCA_009769605.1 of Bucorvus abyssinicus. Lineage (NCBI taxonomy): Eukaryota > Metazoa > Chordata > Aves > Bucerotiformes > Bucorvidae > Bucorvus > Bucorvus abyssinicus. The sequence continues at coordinate 16,923,501 of CM020034.1, read as the reverse complement.
CCTTGCCACACTTTCAGCAATGTGAAGGGCCCAAACTCCTGTTTCAAAGATTGCTAACTTACAAGGATTTTCCAAGTTCTGATGCAGCAGGGAAAACAGGAGCACTGGCATCTGAGCCTAATGATTAAATACATTAAGCCAAGTCTTTTGAATTTAGCATTCGACAGTTTTCATAAAATTAAATTGGTCCTGAATCCCAGAACTCAGCTAAAGTAATATATTTGGGTATGGTGAGGTAGTTGCTTTTTCAAATTTATCTTTTATATGTAGAAGTAGTATTTGTTTCCGTATTTAAAATAAGTAATTTTCCCAGCACTCACATTAAACTTTCCTCTCTTCTTTTAAGAACCCAAAGTATCTCATGCTGACTTACAATTTGGAAGCTTCTCACTCATTTTGTAAATGCATAGTAACACATCCCAAATTCATGATGGAAGTCTTGCGTGGCTGGTCTAACTGCTTAACACATTCTCATTCATTAGAAGAAAGAATTAGTGCATTTTTAGGCTAATTTATTATTATATAACCTTGCTCCATCTTATTCATGAAGTAGAAACGGTAGTCAGGAATTTCAAACAGATTAGTGAGAGGCAGTTCAACTGAAGAGGAGAAAATTATTTGGCAGAACTTGGATGCACAAATCACAGTACTAACTGTAGTGTGAAAATCAGCTGACTTCAGCTCTGTTTTGTCCTTTGGAATTTTCTACCCTAGTTGCAGTAGATAAGTCACTAATGAACCCGTATCTTGGTCAGCTCAAAGCAGAGATGAAAAACATGAAATTGAGTTCAGCTTTCCCTTGGGATATAGCCAGTACTTTCCAAAGTGGAATTATGCAAGTCATAAAAATAAAACCTTACACGTGGCTGTTCAAAAAGGCACGTATGCGTTATAATTTCCTTTTATATGAATTTAGAGCCCTGATGATTTTTTTGTCAAGAAGGAGAACTAAATTACTGATGAGACATATAAGCCTTTGTCACAGTCTTTTTTACTAACAAGAAATGAATGAAAGCCTGTTTTTCTGATCACAAAAACAAGTGAACAGCAGATGAGAGAATCTCTTTTCTCACAATCCCTCTCATTATTTTCTTCTGTCCTTTTCTTCCTCAGAACTACACAACTATGCTGTGCTGACAGTCCTGCTTTTCAAGCAAAAGCACAGGAAGACTTGTTGATATCTGCAGCAGTTCAGTGTCCAGTCGTGTACTCACGCCTGTGCAATAGGTTAGGCAGGACACCCACACATCTCTTGGCCAAGGATCATTTGGAGTCTCTCGGGCAGGAGGTACCATCCTTATCCCCAGCCCATTGCCATGCTGCCACTTCACAGTCTGACGTGTTGTAGCTGTAAGCCCTGTTGGAGAGAATTAGTATGAACCTTGTCTTTTGCAAATATTTATTAAGGATATAATGTATGATAGATGAAGAAATACAGCCCGAATATCTCACAGGCCTAACTTTATTCCTAAAGGCTGAGTCCAGACAGCATCGGGATTGGGGAAGAGGATGTGGCTATTTGACTGCTCCCACACTGTGTGACTAATACTGGATTGCATCAGGGGAGTCTAGGAAGCTGGAAATACTTAGTGAGAATTTCCTTAATTACTCACAGTATGTAGTATTAAAAAAATGCATAAGATGCTTTAGTCGTTTGGGGTGAGTTGTATGACTCTTGTCTAACTACATTTTTTTTATGATTAAACATCTCAAATATGTGCCAAGGAACTCCTCATATCAGCCATGCTGTACACATTTATTATTTACTTTGATTCTCATTCAAAACTAATGACTTTTCCTTGCCCAGTAGGCTGCACTATAACGATTTACTTGTCAGATAGTAGCTACTTTATATGCTTGGCACTATTTTGAAAAGGCATCATAGCCAATTAGTTTGATCCTGGAGTTCAGATTATACTGGCTTTATTGCCTCTAAAGATCTAATCTTAGCAGGTGCTGAGAGCACTCCACTTTTAAATGACCTCATACAAAGAAAATTGAATGCAACTGCAGAGTGAAGCAGACAACAGATAACTCTAGCATTTATTAGCAGTATCCATAAACAAATTAATATTCATTTATTTGGATGTTGTTCATACTGCCAAGGCTGATTTTCAATTGTGTCTCTGTATCTTTGACTTCTTTATATATATTTTATCTTGTGAAGGCTTGTGGACAAAAATGGCTCTTTTTTTTCACCTGTGGAATCAACACATTGATAATGATAATGGGTATGACAATGGAAGTATTTTCTGACAGATTCCAGAGGTGCCTTCTTTGTATTTAAATTTGGGTAGAGATACTCTGGTATAACAGACCTTTTTTGTCTTATTTTTCCCATGTTTTCTAGAAGGCAAATTTCTGCTTGAGATGTAGCAGCAGCATGTTTTGTTATGGATTCCTCAAGCTACCAGACAAGTGATTCTGTGACATTTTTGCTGGCAGGGGCTACAAATAGTTGAGAACTGATATTTTCACCTTCTGGAAGGATATTGGGAATAAATTTTTTGAGATGAATTACTGGCCAACCTCAAACTGCACATTAGGAAAGAAGACTGAAGAGAATGAGAAAAAAAGGTCCAGAATGAAAGTGTGCTGAAAGAAAAAAAAATTTCCTTTGGTCTTTTGATCTAACAACTTACCTGAGAATTTGAGTCTGTAAGGTGCAGAGCAGATCCTTCTGTATTGTAAGGGCAAGTTAAAAGGAAAAGAGCTTATACTCCTTGATCCCAAAATGGGTCTTTCAAAATCATGTAACCGAAAGTGTTTCAACTGATCAGGTTAATTTTCGTAGCACCAAACTGGGAAGCAACATCACAAATAAACCAGACCGCAGTTCTGAGGGAACAGCAGCCTATGGTGAAAAATTAGCTGGGGACTATAATCAGCAACAGGAGTTTATTTGAAGGGAGTGACCCTCTGGAGCTGTCTCAGTTGAAATCAGGGCTGCAGCCTGACAAGTAAAGCAACAGTGATTACATGAAACAACACAGTAAGTAATTTCCTACTGGAGGACTTCTGATTTCTAGTGTATTAACCTCCACAGCAAGCATAAAGGTGTCTCCAGACAAGTGCTGAATTGCCTAGAAATGCAAGACTTTGCAAGGGTGCTGAGCAAACAGAAGCTGGTATTAATGAAATACTTGCTAGGTGTAAAATTCTTTTGCCTCTGTGCAAGGTGAGATGTGAAAAATAAGATAACATAAATGAAAGAAAGACCTCGGACGCTTGTGAGAAATGAGGATCTGCATAAGAATACACTGAAGTCTGTTTCCTGTGTTTTGTGTGTAAAATTATGTGATGTAGAGTTTCAAGGTCTGGATTCTTAATTGCATCTTTATGACTTGTCTTTGCAATACTAGATCTGTACAGTGGAGTCTGAGCATTTATAAACAACAGGAGTGAATGGTATTGAAATCCCAAAGCACTATTTATTTATTTATTTTGTTAATAGCATTCTAGCAGACATGCATCAGTTATTAGTAATGCAGAATTATCACGTGTGAACCTTTAATGCTTGTAGGGCTATTAGGGCAACAAACATTTGTGCTGAAAGCTCTGGGAAGGCAAATACACATCTTTAGTTGCTCTGTCTACTTGGAGTCCACCTGGGAAAGTGGAAAGTCTTGGAAAAAGTCTCAGACAAAGACTTCACAATTAGTCAATAAGAATAAGATACTAGGACCACTAGGAGCCAAGAATGCAATATACCATCTAAAAGCAGAGAGTAATCCTCATTCTTCAGCATTTAAAAACCAAGTGATGACTGAAAAACATCCTGTTTAGAAAAACATTGCTTATCCCACTTTATGCTGTGTAATTTTTTTTATTTTCTTTTCCTATTTCTGAACTCAGGATGTCTCTGTGATCCTGACATTCTGGTTTCTTTATTCAAGCCTTTTATTTCCTCTCTAAACTCTTTGAAAACATTTATTTTCCATAAAAAATATTTCTTATATGATCTTTTCTAACTATACCTTCAGTGTGCTTAGCACAGGCTTTGTTCTGAACACAAATCAGGAACCACCTACTGCGTAATCACCTGTTTCCTGTCTTCTAATGAAGGTTTATTCCAGTTAACCTTAGTATGGCTTTCAGCACTGTTACCTGTTCTACCTTTTAACACTGAGTGCCACTTTGATCCAATCTTTTGACAGTTTTTCTGCGGAACATCTCTGACTCTCTTTTCAAAGTTAATTTCTCTGACTGGGAATATTGTTTTAAGATTATATCTGTATTTTCTACTCCACTTCCCCCAGCTTTAGCTTATTCGTCATCTTCCTGTGTTTTGAAGTCCACCAAAAGGCTTCATTCAGCAGAGTATGTGAACAGAATCTTTGTTCAGCAAAATGCTTAATTATGTTTTTCAGTCGTGTTTGTACAAGTGAGTTAGGAGCACATGTAGTACTGCACTGGGACCAGTTCGTGTCCTTGTGGAGAGCAAGAATTAAGCACAATCTTACTCACTGGTCTCTGCAATTCTCCCCTTTCTCTTAACACTCCCCCTCCCCCAGTTGTGGACAGTGTTCCAACAACTGTAAGACTTGAACCCAGGACAGCTGTATCATCAACCCCTTCCGTAACATGTCCTACTCTGGTTATTGCTAGCAGTTTGGAACAGATGGCCAGATAGCGAGTGTAGCACTCAATTAAAATTCACTGTAGCACTATTTTTGATTTCCATTAGGGTCACAAAATATGTTTGCAGTGTATCTCTCTCTTAAAAAAAAAATCTTTTTTATGTAGTGCCCTGCATGTAGTGACTCTACAAAGAAATGCCTGTTGGTCTGGGTAAAAGATGTTATTAAATATGGACTTAATTTTATCAGGCATGAGGCTCCAGCTGACACTTAGGACATGTCAATTAAAATCAGCATAGGCTGTGTAGAGAAGGTCTTTGCAGACACTGGATTTATACATACCCATTGCTGCCATGTGAGGTTCATGCTAGCAACCCTATATACTGTACATTTCGGGCGCGGGGGGGCAGGTTAGGCTGTCTGCACTGTAATGGGTCAAAAAAAAAAATTAACATGCTGCTGTCACTTTGTCTGCACTCACTTCATCACAGATAGACACGGAGAATAGCTAGCAGCACAGAGCAGAGAAAGAAAACCACCATGCTCTGACTTCTCAAATGTCCTGTGTTTTGTCGGCTGGCCGGTGTATGGAGTCATCCTTGGGATATCCTTTGATCCTGATGCTTTTTCACTCAAGTACATACAGCCAAGGAGGCATCTCCTACTCTGAACGGCTGTAGTGCCGCTCAAGAGCTAACATGTCAGGAGTTTGGAGTGAATATGAAACGGCAGACCCTAAGGCTCCCAATTTTAGCAATATCTACAGCTCTAAAATACTCCTGTCTTGAGCAGAAACTAAATTGATATTCCTGTCCAGCTGATGCTGGATTTAACTTTTATGATTATCAAATTACTTCGATAAATTAAGAAGACCTTTGCTAGTTTCTTACTGTCCAAAGCTGTCTGGAAGGAGCAGGGGTCTTGCCTGAGCCAGAGTGGGAGGATATGGGCAGGTCCCTCCAGTGCAGGGAGAGCTGTGCCTGCCCAGAGATCCAGCAGAGGGAAGTGTTGTTCTAAAATACCCACCCCTGTGTTGTTCACTGCAAGCCACGTTACTGCTCCAGGGAGTCAATGATCTGGAGCGTATGTAACATGTGATTTATACATTGTTGGAAGGAGACAAAGAACCTTTAGCAAATGCCAGAAAGAGCAATTGTGGTAATAAACGGGATGTGCCAGGGACTGAAATGAAAGTGCATGGAGAACGATGAAGCTTACATGTTTTTTATTCTCTTTCAGAGAATAAATGGTAGTATGGCATTTTAGAGGGTTGTGGTCTGCTTGTTTATGCTTCAGCTAACTATAAAGCTGTAGCCTTTCATATCAAAAGATGAGATCTTGAGAAGCAGTCAGAAATGCACTTGGTGATCACAAGGCAAGTTGTCATAGGGTTATTTATTCAAAAAACTGCCTGAGCTTCAGTAATTGCTGCCTGCATGATTGCCTGTCAAGGTGCTGCTGCTCCTGCAACTCCAAGCACTTCTGGAGGGAGAGCTGCACCAGCATTTACACAGAAACTACCTCAAACTCAAAGAATGTTCAATAGGAAACATTTTAAAGTGAAATTTTGACTATAAATATCCCTATCTTAAACATACAGGACTCTGCTCCTTTTCTTAATACATGAGATTTCCCAAAATCATACAAACGAAGGCACTGAAGTAAAAGCTCAGGACACCCATTAGTCACACTGAGCCTAACGTTTGAAACTGTTACTTCTTTTGAGATTCAAAGCCAGTTTCATAACATCTAAATATCCAGTTAAAAAAGATCAGGGGATGGCATGATGTGTGATATGAAACTCAACTTGCCCTGGATTGCCAAGCTGTTGTTTTTCAGTATCTTATAAACAGCTGTGACAAACAATTAGAAAGGGTGTTAGAGCTTGAAAAACATTTTCCAGACAATCTTGAAAAAGATGGGAAGAAATTCATCCTAAAATAATTGCACTAAGATAACCCCAAAGAAGGACTTGATTTGCTAGGTATACAGTCGGGAGCTGCACAGCTGAAAACAGCATTGTTTTTGAGTAGGTGGTTAACAAAATATTCCCTTTGCTCAGATATAATTGCTCAGAGATTTGTGGGATGTGATTGATGAATTGAGAGCTCCCCTTGTGCCTCCCCAGGAGCTACTCAGTAGCAGAGTAAATAAGAACAAAACCTAGACCTAGAAAGTTGGGTTGCCATCTTTTGCTCAAGCAGTTATTAACCTTATGACTATTAACTTCCGTGTTCTGCCTTAATTCAATAGTTTTATTTTTAGCACAAATAGTTCTTGGTTTTATAATTTAATTAAACGTTAATTTGTCTCCCTAGCCTATTGCTGACAAAAGAATATGTGCAGGTGCTGGAGACACTTTTCATTTTTGAGTTTGTAAAAAGAGAGATTATAGAATAAGATGTCCTTTTTTAGTATTATTATTATTTTTGCATTCAGAAGGGGAAAACAGTTCCAGTAAGGTAAAATGGATTAAATTGTTCCTCAGGGAAACCCTAATAGAGCAGAAGATTTGTCTCGATGATGGAAATCGAGATACAGTCAGCTAAGGAGGTGTCAGCTCATGAGACAAAAGGGAATGGTCTCCTGGGAGGGACGGTGGCCTGCTGTCTGCTGTTCTCCACAACTTACCCACGACGCTGGGAGCAGTAATTGCAAACAACTGCCAGGTTGCTTTCATCTTCATGATGACAATAGCGGCTTCTCTGAGGTTAGATTACTATCAAAGTACATCACCCTAAGTAGAAACTATCAGCCTAAACAAATGCAAAACAAATGCATTCTCCATCAGGCTACCAATATGAGTGCAAACTAGTGAAACAAATATGCAACTGCTTTTTACAACATACATGTTTGCATTAGTATTTCTATGTGATTGGATTAAAAAGACAGCTTCGCTTTTATTTGCATTTAGTTTCACTTCTGGCTCGACTGCAATGCTTGTGTTTCAAAGCAAGCACATCAAAGTTATTGTATTAAATTAATGCTATATTGTAATGGCTCTTTTAAGTTGAAACTAATAATAGTAGCTAAACGTGTACCAAATAAGATTTGCAAATTGTTATTTTTGCAAAATTTAGTATCTATACTGTGTAAACGAAGGGGTTTTTTGTACACCTGTGAAGAAAAGGATTTTGTTGTCTTATGGAGGAAAAGTAATATTTTGGAAATAGATGCTTTTTCCACAGAACTGATGACTAGATGAACAACAAACGTTACTATAGCAGAGCAAGTGTAAGGAGTATAACTGTGCTGTAAATAGAATTTTGAATAGATTCTCGCAGTGGAGTTGCTAATAATGAAAATATGGCAGGAAAATTACTTGAGTAGGTTGAGCTGTTTGTATGACTAAGAGAAGGCAGACGCAGCCCATTGGTCCCAGTTACTTCCAGAAATCTAGGTAGGAATCAAAACTTTCCTTCAGGGTTTCATGCGTTTACCCCAAAGAATTGGCCTTTTCAGACATTTGGAGGAGGGAGCTGCACTGTCCGCTGGAGAGTCAAGTAGGAAAGTCAGATGAATCTACAATTGATTTTTAAAAACACTGTGTAAATTCGTGAACTTTTTACTGTTGTTACCAGGTTTTCACGGGACTTAAGGGTCTTTCCGTACAGTAATACGGACTTTTGTCTGTCCCTTTCAAAAGTGGGGTGGACATCGGATGTACCTGGCCATAGCGGTGAGACGACCGTTGCTGCCGAGCAGAGACAGCGGTAGCACGGCTGGCGTGGGGCAGCGGGGCTGTGAGCTTACTCTGAGTGCAACCGCGCGGTAACGATCCCCAGTACCCCCAGCCGGCTTTCCTTGGCTGGAGAAGCCCCGCTCCTTCCGCTCGCCCCCTTGGCGGTTGGCTTCATCACCTCCCGCCGTCCGCGCAGCCGCTCCGGGACACGCACCCCTTCCCCCGGCTTAGCTACCGGACCGAGCCGAGGCTTCCGGTGCCCCGAAAGCTGCGCGCCCGCTGACAGATTAAATTGCCTCTTTGCAAGCGTCACCTTCTTTAATTTTTCAAGCGATTTTTAATTTTTTAATGGATTTTTAATTTTTTAAGCGATTCCACCTCCTGCCGCTTTCGAGCGGTACGGTTTGTTTAAATGCCGACACCAGGGAGCGCTCAGCCTGGCAGGCGCCCCAGGCACAGCCGTAGCAGCGGCCCGGGAGGGACTGGCAGGTGTTCTGGCAGGTGAGCGCCGCGGGAAGGGCAAAGGGGCCGAGCGCGGCGCTCCGCTTTTGTCCGCTGCAGCCCCCTCCCCCGCCCCGCCATCCGTCAGCGGTTCCGCCGGCCGCGCCCCATTGGCTGGCGCGGCCGGTAACGTGACAGCGGCGGTGGGGCGGGGCCGGATCCGAGAAGTGCCGGTTGGAGCCGGTACCTCGCGCAGCGCTGCTGGCTGCCTCGCGGACGGAGCGCGCGGGCGGCACGCCGTTGCGCGGTTGCAGCGGCGCGCGCGCGCGGGCGGGCTGGTCAGGCCAGGCAGGAGGGGAGGCGGCGCGGGCAGGTAAGCGAGGGGCGGCCGCCGCCGACAGGTGCCCCGTTCCCCCGGCACGGGAGGGACGGGCGGAAAGAGGGGGAGCAGGATGGAGGGGGGCTTTCCCGAGCGCAGCGCGCGGCTGGCCCTCTCTGCTGCTGGGAGGCTGCTCCCGCTTTTCCCGCCTCCCTAAGGGGCCGGGATGCCTCCTCCACCTGCAGGGCCTGCGCGGCAGCCACCTCTTCCCTTGGCGGCGCCGCTCACCTGCCCGCCTCCCTGCAGGCCAGCCGGGGCGGCGGGAGGAAGCGGGCGCGGAGCGCCGAGCGAGTCTGCGCCTGTCCCGGGGCCCAGCGGCTGTCCCGTTCCCGTATGGGTGGGGCGCGCAAGAAAACCGTTTTCTGCTTTGCGTAACCGATATTTACACGTGTCCTCAAGTGACCCGGGGCGCTACAGGTCGCTTGGGGCTTCCTTCTGGCCTGGGCTCGGCGCGGCCGAGCGGCAGCTGCACCCCCGGGCCCCAGGCGTGGCGGCGGCACCTGCCCTCGAGCAAAGGGCAGGTGGGTGCCAAGTCCCAACTTCTCTGAAGGGAAGAGAAGACTCAAATTCAGTGTTGAGGCCTGGCAGCACTGTGTGTGAAATAAGAAGCATTCTCTTCCTTTCTTCTGTTTTGCTAATGCATTTCTCGTCTCCAGCAAGACAGTGATCTGGTAGCCAGGGGTTTCCTGCATGGTAGCTTTTACTTGCATCCTGGCTGTTGCTTTAGTGATGTAAGGCTTGCTTTGTGCTGGTTTGTTCTGTGGTGAAATTGAGGCAGCTTCTTGGCTTCAGTTAAGAATTTGTCCTGTGAATACTGCAGTTAACCAGTTCTTTAGAAGTGATTAAAACCGGCTTCTGTAAAGCTGAATTTTATAGGAAGATTGTTATTAATTATGCTGATCAGATAAACTGTTTGAATTAGCGTGGTCTTTTAAAACAATACCTTTGAGGTAGCATTAGAATAAGCTGGGAGCTATGTAGTCACTTGCAGTTTCAAGTATTTAAGCTACAATGTTCTGCTGACTCCTGGCTTTCCTTGTCTGTTTGCTGAAGTGACAAGGTAAGGCATCAATTATTTCCTGGTGTCTCAGAATTCTTCCTTAAGTACCTTCGTAGCAGAGAGATCAACAGATAAGGCCTTACTGATCTATCTTGTATGAGGTCTTAAACTTAAAAGGGGGGGGCAGGGGAAGCCCACAAAACTTAAGTATTGAAACCTTATGGTATATCGCGCATAGAATTTATAATGTATTGTGTGCGATTTTTTTACTCTGTGTAACCGACCTCACTGCGGGGATTAGATGAGTTAATCTAAGTAGTGCTTTTCTTCAGTATCTGAGGTGCCAAGCAGTGCAAGGGACGTGAAATGAGAGCAGAAAGGAGAATGACTGTAGCAGAGAACCAATATTAGGATAGGGTACAAGTTTTCTTAGGGTTTTTCCCCAGTGCTTAAAACATTCTGTTGTAGCTAGATAACAAAATGTTTATCTCAGAGTTTTACATTAGCATATCTTTTTGCATTCTAATGAATTTTACATTAGCGTAAGGTAACTGAATTTCAGATTCAGTAGGATTCAAGCAACTTTTTAGAAATTTGCAGTATTAACATGCGTGTTCCCTCACACTCTTGAGAGAAGATAGTGGGTAGACTGGCTCTTTTTTCCCTTGTTCAGGAAAATTGGATTCTCTTAGAAAAAGAAAACTGCCTCTTGTTTCTTGCGAGATACTAATACAGTTGCTCTTTGAAGTTGATGAAGGCGTGTTGAGTAAATTTTAGAGAGGGACCGACAATGCTAGAGAAATATCCATCAGTATTTCAGCATTGTAAAATGAACTTTGTGGAGCAGTATGTCACTGCCAGAGAAGGATTTTTATAATGGAGTTCTGGAGGTGGGATGGAGGAGGAATCTTGTGTTCCTTTAGCTGCTATTGTACCTGCTCTGCCTGATATGCTACAGGTAGCAAAAGAGACTGTGGCACTAGTGATACTACTTGAGCTTAAAATACCTACTGCTAAAGCCGTAAAGCTTTACTCAGCTAGGATTAGAAATGGATATTTCATGTGACTAAGGGGATAAGGTGTGGTTTATACTGGTCTCTCTTGCCTGTATAAGTGTTTCGGGCTGCTGTCTGTATTCTGTGCACTAACCTGTGGGCTGTATTTATCCTTTCTGTAGGCATCCTTTTAACAGCTGTTCAGCTCTTGTCTTGCAAATAGTGTTATTCTGCCAGTTGCTCTTGCAGTTACTCTTTCTAAAGATAAATTAGAAGTCTGTGCTGTGGTTGTGAAGACATTTGGTTCAGATACCATGGGTAGTCATGTAGCAAGGCGAGGTGTGTAAATTGGAGTTAATATTCTAAAATTTAAATAGGGTGTCATTTTAATGTTTAAGTGGTATAGACTGTGTTGGTTTAGCAACATGTATCTATTATTAAATTGCTAATAATTAATAAGTAATATGCTTTCTTTTTCTGAACTGGAGACAAGCTATGGTATGCCTTGTCTAATACATGTATGTATCCTGAATGGATTGTGTTCAGAGCCACATGTCACAAAACTTGGCACTGTGCTTTGTGGTAGCTGATAAATGTAGCTGAGAGGCTGTGGCCTGCATTTTATTAACCCTACCATGACCATGTGGGCAGTCAGCCTCACTAATGTCAGAAAGCTTGTTATGAATCATATGGTCTTAAGTTATTTATAACTAAACTACTTATTTGTATGAACTATTTTGTGTGTACATTCCAAATAGAGTTTTACCAGACTTGGTAAGTGGGCTTCAGTTTATTGTAGTTATGCTTGGATTTAGTGATTCGTTTCCCCAAGAGCTTTAGTGTGCTACAAACTAGTTCTGGATTTATTTCAACAATCTAAAAATTAAAATTGTATTTCAAGATTGAACTAAAGTTTCATGATACTTATGAATAGTTTCCCCAGTTATTTGATTTTAAATTAGTGTTATGGAAAGGCTATACTTCCCATTGGTATAGTGCATTGGGAGGAAGGCAGCTGGTGCAGCTCTTAAGAAAGCTCTTGCAAATGTGGTTTGGAGTATATTGCTGGCACACCCTCCTCCAGTGTACACCTGAGAGGGTTCCAGGGGCTTTCAACAATCAGAAGGGATTTGTGGAGAAAACTCATAATGGAATATCTTCAATTTAATTCTCGTTGGTGCCATTCTGTTTCAAACTAGTATCTTCACACACCTGGAATTAAATTATACTTCTTGGTATATTCTGATACTGTAAGCTGGAATGCAATTTCTGGATATACTGAAAATTGAGAATGTAGTCGATTGTAAGAAACTGAAGGGATTAAAAATGCCGGTAAGGGATCCAGTGATACCAATAAAGAATATGGTAGTAACACAATTTTGGTTTTGTTAGTAGGTTCAAGGCATTGTTACGAACACTTCGTTTCTTTGGAGATACTAGTTTGAGTTGTGTTTTTAAGCTTAATATGGAAACAAAGTTTCAGTTTTGTTGCAGCTACAAAACTAGGGTCATGGGGGTTACCAAGGCTTAATTACAGTGACATGAATTTTAAAGCTCTCATTTAAAACCCCAGGAAATGTAATCCCTGATTTCCCAGACATTATTGCCTTAGTTTTCTGGGGAAAATATTGGTATTCTATGAGTAGTTCAGATTGTCAAATATTTATTTAGACATTTTCTGGTAGCTAAAGGTCATCTGCATGCAAATGTAAGGGTCTGCTGAGCTGGAATTTAAGATCTGCAAATTTAGACTCTAATACTGAAGTGTTTCTCCTTTAAACTAATTTTTCCGTCTGAATGAAGACAAAATCTTGATGTGCATATGTTGTGTAATTAAAAATATTTCAAAGAAAGAGGGCATTTGAAAAGTTTTAATTAAGAACTGTCTATTTCTAGGCTGTGATTAAATTATTAACAAGATAAACTATCACTTCCAACCCATGCCAATGGAAATGTGAAAATGATTATTACTTTGACAGTGCCTTTGCAGTACAGGAAAACTGTTTTCTAAGTGCATGTTTTTATTAACTGTTGTTTAAATACTAACTTCGCAGTGATACTGACTCAAAGTCAGGAAAGCACCAAAACATTGCTCAATTGAAGTGAGGCGGGATATGGCAATACTCCAGTGCTTTACTGAACTGGAGTTGTTAAAAATAGTTTCTGCTTTTGTTCAGTTTCTTACTAATAGGGGGCTGGAGTTTTTTTTAATTCAAAGTTCTTAGTTGATTCAGGTATGATAAAACCTTGAGTCTCATTTTTGAAATTATTAAACTTGGCTTCATACCAAAAAGAGTTTTTCTTATAGTACTAATACCTGAAAAAACCTGCCCGTTGTTAGGTCTCCTCCGACAGCCTACTCAAAAATGAAATTTTGCACAGCAGAAGACTCTGTTGTGCAGCATACTTGGGCTTGATGGAAGTATGAAGCGTGAACACAGGTGCCAAGCTAAGTTTGTGTTTGTTCAGGAAACAAAGCAGGATTACTATGGGTTTACTGTAGCATTCAAGTCTGATCACTTGTACATCGTTCTGAAACTTAGTGGTGTTCTAGGAAATGCTTCTGATAAGCATAACACTGCTTTTAGTTCTCGTGATCGCATGCATATGTGCAGTTCTCGGAAACTTAGATTTGTGTTTAGGCATTAGTATGTAATTTGTACATACACTAATACATGGTATGTGCAAGGTGAAATTTATCCTTGCATTTTATTGAAAGATGATGTAGCTGGTTGCTTTGTCCAGTTAATGAATATATAACGTAGGGTAATATGAACAGAAAGATACTGAAGGGATTGAGGTGATTGTGTAGACAACATGCTCCCTGCCAGATGATTAGTAAAATCTATTCCATTTCCATTTTAGGAGTGTTTATATTTGATTGCAGTTTCACAAGTTTTTCTTTTTTCACTTTGGGGTGGGGAGATGCTTTAAAAAAAATTAATGAGATGGATTTCAGGAGAGTTTGCATTCAAAAAGAGTGCCTGAGTTCGAATCAGATGTAAATTGGAAACTTCTCTATTCTCATTATTTTGGATGTTTAGACTGAACATCTAGAATCAAGTGTTTCAACTTGTCAGGCTGGCTTTCAAGAGTAACTGTCTTTCCTGTTAAACAAGAGGAAAAGCTGCTGCTTCTGAGAAAAGATATGAGCCACTGCTGAAAATCTGAATCATCTTTCCAATGTCAGAACTCAGAGTGAAATCAGATGTGTTTCTGTATTGCTGCCCTGATAATTGTGATAATGGTTATTGTATTGGAAAGCAGCATTTGAGCTAGGAAAATAACGTAGAATGGAGGTTCAGAATACCTAAAGGAGTACTCTGCTCTCTACAAAACTAGCAGGACTTCCTGTGGTATGAAGAATGTTGGCCCGTTCCATATTTGTTTAAATGCAGTGCTGTTGAATTCCTTATAGGACTTTTATCTAGAAGTATCAAATCAGAATATGGTTTAGTGAATACATCAGTACATATGGTATTACATTATCATGAATTATTATGAGTTTTGTTGGTAGCCTAGTTACAGCAGCATGATACCCCGTGGACTACAAAACTGACCCAAATGCTTACCTGACATCTTCGTTAGGTGTCCTCCGACAGCCTGCTCAAAAAGGAAATTTTGCACAGCAGAAGACTCTGTTGCGCAGCACACTTGGGCTCGATTTGTAGTCTCTTTGTTCTGCTGTGACAGCAGCACTCCTGGTGGTACTTAGAGAAATAAATCCAGAGCTAGTTCGGGTGTGTGCACATACTCCAAGGCTTCTCCTTCTGTGAGAATATTTTATTTCAGATTTGTTTCCAGTGAGGTTACAGGAGTTGTCTTGGCTTTTTCAAGGGTCTGTGGCCATTTATGACTTAATTGAAAAGTACACTGAAAATGGAAGAGCATGTATGAGCAATTCCCTGCCTTTTCCCAAGGAAAGAGGATCTTTTGTTAGATAATTGTAACTGTTTTACACTGCTGGCTCTCTTGTATTTTTACTGCTCTTGAAGACTGAAGATAATAAACTATAATTAAAGAATCTGCTACTAGTGAAACTTTGTAGTACTTAAATTGTGACTATTCTCCAGTGTTATCTTCCTCTGCTTTGCTTTTTGGTGTCCTGAACATAACATCACAATAAATGGACATCATAAGTATCTGACTTGTGGAAACTAAGGGGATAAAAATTAATTTTCTATTGTAGTACTTATCTTGGTATGCAGAATTAAATAGATACCATTGAGGCTTCCTTTAGAATGCTGGAGGGGTACTGCTGATACCATTGTCTTATGGTTATATATTCATATTTCCCAGCGTGAGAAAGACCCAAGAATGTGGTTATGAGAATAAAAAGGCATTATAAGTGAGCTTGAAAATCTAATTTCATCCAGTTGGAAGGTGTCTGACTATGTTAGCTGTGTTAGTACTCAGGTGAAGGACTTGATGTTGTGTTAGATGGTTTCTGGCAGAGCTATAAAAGCTACAGCATGCCAGTTATCACTCCCAGTCTAGACCTTTTGAGATTGCTCTTGGTGTAATCTTGCTTGCTTGGGAAAGAATAGGTGAAGAACCAAGAGAGGAGACTTTTCATGCTTCATGCTTCAGACTTGCCCTAAGATTTCTTTGCAACTTGAAAGTAAGGACTGTTTGGTGTGTATTTTTGTTTTCAGCATTACCGTACTGATTTTAAAACCTTATTAGGGGATGGGGGAACAACAAAGGAGGCCGTTCTTTTAGGTGGTGTTTAAGAGTGTAATCTGTGCCACTTCCCTGATATCTTCCATGACACCTTTGGGCTGGAATGTTTGACAGCATGGCATGCCTGGAATCATCTCTGGAGAGAGTTGTCTTCTCCCACAGTGGTTTGAATAATAAGCATTAGCTGAGCACAGCTGGACTGTGTACTTCTGTCTTGAGAAGGCAGCTGCATTTCTATGTTGTTCTATTCTCTCTTCTCTGCCCCCAGCATGTTCTCATGCCTCTTGTGCCAGAAACCATTTTAATCTACTCTTAAAAGTCACCATTCCTCTGCACATTGTTAGTCTTGCAGTTCTAATTCTGGTTTTGTTGGCTTTTTCTAAGCAGGATGATAATGCTCTTCAGGCATCCAGATTAGGTTTGTATAGGGATGGTGCCACTGTCTGCTATGAGTATTTTCTTGGCTATTGGGTCAGGACAGCCTTTGCTGCACTTAGGGCTACGTCATTGGTGGCACATTCCTCTTACAAAGGATTAGTCCAGGTAGGGTTTTACCTCTCTTCTTTGGTTTCTTCCTGCAAATTACTCAGGTAGAGCAAAAAAACCTGTTATTTGCACACATCACTATTTTTTACATGTTCATATTGCTGCAGTCCCTATAAGTGTTAAATTTTGTTTTTTATCTAGTCTATCCTTTCTTTGTTCAGCATGGCCTGTGACTTGTCTCCTTTTCTGTGAATTGCTTGAAATTTTTTTGTTAAATTATCAACTTCATCTTAGCTGCTATGGAATCACTTCAGAAGTTTTCCATAACCTGGATTCAACCTCTTACACTCAGCTTGTTTAGAAAACCATTTAGTTTATCAAAGAAATGCACCTACTTGGTCTAGCAAACTGTTTAATTTCACCTGTGTAATTTGAGTGCTAGATTTTTTTGGAAGGAAAACTAACAGATTTGTAACTGGACTTACTTGTTTCCTTAAGTATATATGAAGTTCATGATTGTATGTTTGTTGGGTCTGCAGTAGTGTGAGCCACTCTGAGGTGATTATGATGATTTAAGTACATTGTTGTGGGTAATGTAATTAGTATCTCAGTGTTCTCACAATCCTGTTTCACAAATCCATTAACACTTCATTAAAAAAAGGGAGGTTTGTCTACAAGGGGATAACTGATACATGCTTTGAATGTGTTTGGCTTCAAATTTATTTGTGAAAAAGTCTCTTGGGTGCTGATTCTGCTTGTGTCCCTGTGTTCCCTTTTTGAGACTTAGTGTGAACTGACTTTGTTACATTAAATTGTGTACTTCATTATGGGCTGTCTAACGCCAAGCTTAAAAATACAATTCTTTAGGTTCTTAGAAGTGTATAGATACTTTACAAGTAGTAGGAATGCGTGCCCCTCTCTGACTTATTCAAGACTGAAGGTTTTGTTTACTTGAAACTGTTATGGGGCCAAAAAAGGGGGAAAGGAGGCTGACAGAATATAGTTCTTCACTTTAAATACTAACCTCTTTGTGTTCAGAATGAATGAGATGTGATCAGACTGTATGGTGCCATAGAACAGATATTTGGGACTTGTTCTTTGTTTCAGTTTTTTTGGGCCCCTCACTTCATGAGAATTTCAGAAGTGACCTTCTGGAAGACAGTCTTTATGGTTTGTGTTTTGCACCAAGAGGTGTTGGTCCATGATGATCTCAGGAAGAAATGTACTCTGTACAGTATAATTTAAAATGCTTTTTATTGGATGTGACACTATAAAGAAAGAGTATAGATAATCTTACATCCCTTTAGAAGCTGAGAACATGAGTTGCGCAGCATCAAATGAGCCTTCAATCCCTGTGCAGCACACCCTGCAGACCCTGCCTGTAGAAAGGGTTCCCTCATTTTGATCATTCAAGCTAGTATAGAGTTTTCATACAAGAAAACAACTCTGTACATCATTTCTACTGTCAACCAGGAAAGATGTTCACAGAAGAACTTCTTGCTGCACTTCTTGATAAAGGATATGCAGGTGATGTTATTGCTGGTACCAAGTGGGAGCTGCCTGCAGAATCCTCTGTTATGAGCTGGCTAAATTTATCCTGTGGCCAGGAGATTTGCACAGCCCAGGCCTGGGCCTGTTAACTAGCCAGAATGGATCACTAACACCTCTGTGTGCCGTGGTCTTCCAGTCATAACTATTACAATTTGTTATACTAATTTCTTTTTTTAAAAAGCCTTATGGAACTCTTTCCAGGTTTGTTTGTTTGTTTTTTTTATCTTTTAATGTGTTTTGCTATGTTTCTCTAGGAATTGCCAAGCAGACTCATGGTAGCAGAGCTATTTTTTAGTGGCTAATACCAATGTAGAGTTTGGGCAGTATTTTTCTATTTACAATTTCCTTTTTGAAGTGGAATATGTGAAATATACAACTGTTTGAAGAAATGTTGAATGGAGCAAGTAAAAAAAAAAAATCTGCTTTCTTAAGAGTGTTAAAGTGAGAATACAAATTAAATGAAATATTAGGTGAAACAAAATATGTCTCAAGTAAATTTACTCTTTGGATTTTTTGTATAACAAATACAAAGCTCTCTCTTCTAAACAGGTGCTTGTTTCACTATTTATTAATTGTATTTTAGATGCTAATACATCTCTTGAGTTAGTTAATATATTTATATTTGCATTAAAAGAATAAATGGATAAGAACACAAGCTGAAAGTAATACTCCATGGTCTGGCAAAGCTACTACAGCTTGGCTGCAGCTTTATCTTAATGTGCCCTCAATGAAAGAGAATTATAATCTTGTCTGTGTAGTTGAAGTGCTTCCTCTGTCATACTTCTATAATCACCTAATACAACCTTAATTTATATATTTTTTAAAAAATGCATCTCTGAGTTTGAAAATAGTGCTGGGACACTAAAGCTGCACAAACTATTGCTTACTAAGAATGTTCAGATTTGATTCAGAGTCTGGATTCTGCTTGGTTTGGTAGGATCTTGGAGAGCACCATGACTATGAATGAAGTGATATTTGCCCTGAATGTAAACAGCTTGTTTTCAAAGAGATCAGTTATGTTGATGCAATTACGTGCAAAACAAAGCTTGTCTACCTTTCCTTTTACTTTAGGTTTTTTGCCACTAGATTGCTTGCCTGTTTAACTCTGAAACGTACTTGTTCAGAAACAGGTTTGTACCTACTTAAGTTTTTCTTCATTGTGTTTTGCAGTGTTTTTTTGTGTCTATTTGGTCTTAAACCTGGGTTTAAACTGAATGTGTTTCTTGCTAGCAAAGGCCTTTCTAGGAGCATAGGTTGTGAGATTCTATTTTAGCCAGAACATAATCCTTAACACCTTGAACTTAACTTGAGGAGAGGGCTGGAGAAGGTGCTTTTACCAGTCAAAGTATGTATGTCTGAATATGAATTTGTATTTAAAATTGCTCTCCAGGTTAGTCTAGTATGAAAAATAAGCACATTTAACATACTTTTAAAATACCTATCTTGTATTACAATTTCATTCTGGAGTTTAACCCTTAAAATAGTTGACTTGATTTCTCCCTCTCATTCACTGTTGAGAATTAGGCTCAAGTAACTTCATGCACTCGGGCAGACCTTGCTGATGTGAATCATTATCATGTGGCCTACAGGAATATAATTTTAACCACCTGTACAACCAGAATGTTTGAAGATGATCTAACTCCCTAGTGAGTGTTTGACCAGTGATATATTTTACTACTGAATTTTAATTCCTTACTGGCCTTCCTCGACTAGAGGAAAGGCGCAATACTTGCATATTGGTGGAATTTAATGAAAATTTTACTTAATATGGTTTAAAGAAGACAATGGTCTTTTCTGGGGTGCTGCAGATATAGGTAATGCATAATGTAGCATATCTAACCTGCACAGACAGATTTCAAGAGTAAGCCTTGTGCTTGTAAAACAGTCAAATTGGAGTAAAGCTTATTTTCAATTTAGCTTAGACTGCAAGAAAGTATTTATCTTGCACTATGTGCCACAGAAAGGAAATAATAAAGATGGGTATTCTGTGTTTAAGTGAAGCTGCCTTAAAGGTGTTTTTTTCACCTACTTTAAGGCCTTTTGTGTTGAACCTAAGAATTTTCAAGCTTTTGGTAGTTGAGGAAACTATTTAAAATACAGTTGTCATGTTGTACTTTGTTTTTCTCAGCTTGCTAAGTTATGGTAGTGGTAAAGCTGGGTAGTAGTTGCTTAATTTTGCAACTTTTTATCAGCTTCTGTGCTGTGCAGTTAACTCTGAAGCAGTACCAGAGTAACATATGTAAAGTAAAAATGTAAGTGTAGCCTGATTTACTGAATTTTAAACTAAAAACATGTTTACAATTTTTTTCCCTAGAAATTAATGGGGTACGTAGTCTTATGTAAGCGGACTTCTCCAGAGAGCACAGACTGCTTCCTAAACAGCGTTAAGACTTTGCTATTACTGTTCTGCATGTTTTGTTCAGCAGTACTGTCCTGAGAGCACAGGAGTGTTTAGGAAAGGCAATTAATCCAGACACAGATGGCTGAGGTCCTCAGTAGTTGTAATTATGGTCTTTGATTTTTTGGAAGGTTGATATGGAAAACTTGTAACAATGTTACTGTAGACTTGAACAACCTGTGCTTGAGGAATATGCTGGTTGTTGTAGAGTGTGGGAATGCCTTTGAGTTTATTTTAAATACAAAAGCATACTGACTTATACATGTTTAGTTATCACCTGTGACCTTTTTCAGAAGGAACTGGAAAAAAGCTTTCTCCAATGTCACTTGTATGTTGTTCTGCATTCAATGGAATATAGATCAAAAAATACAGTCCCCATCAAAAAGATTCTACAACTGAACCACAAGTGGTCAAAGTACAGATTCTGAAAGACCATATATCAAATGTAGTGCTTGAATATAGTAGTCTATTACTTGTTAATGAGAAGCTTAAAAAGGGAGAGGCAGTCATCTGAATGCATCTGCTAAGAGAACGTGTGGTTATTATTCTTTATGAAGTCAGGCCTGCCTCAGAACTCTTGCAGTACCTGGCTTTTTGTTGTTAAGGGAACACTTGAAAAAGGAAATGGCAGCATGCCAATAGAAAGGGAAGTTTTAACCAGGAAAGATGTATTTTGGATGGTGGGGGAGGGGTGTGTAAAATTTTACTTTTTTCCCTTTGAGAATATTCCCCAGGGTTTATTTGAAAGTGGAGGTTCAGGCTGTGCATGTGAGACCATAAGCAGGTACTCAGAATCCCATAGGAAAGTCTCAAAACTGCCTACTAAGCAAAATCAATTGCATGTTTAGCTTATTGTTGAACTTAATTCTGCATTGAAAACCTTGGAAGAAAATGTGATCCATTTAAACTAGCTAGAAGCTAAGTTGGTAGAGTAGTTCAGGAATCACTTTTGATAGAAAATTGGTAAAGCAAACACATTTACTTAGTATGTTGGCAAGCATATCGTGCTATTGTAATTACACCATTTGTCTAAAGAGTGGCTGAAAACTTGATGGCTGTGTTTCTCTGAGGAGGAGGAAAAAGAGCAAATAGATGGGCCACTGGAATACCTGTCAAGGTATGCTTTACTTGTATAAATCTATTTTAATTAATTTAGTGTGTCAGAAACACCAGTTGAATACTTAAAGAATCAACAAAAACAGTGTAGCCTTAAAAATACAAAGCCTCCTGTCAGGTATTGGCCTTCTGTAGCCCATTATCCTTTCAGGAGGACAAGCAAGGCACTTACCTTGCTGCAAGAGCAATCCCTAACTAAACGTGCCTAAAATGACGAAGCAGTGACTGAATGACAGAATAATGCAAGGTCAAGTAACCTTTTGGCACCAGGGGAAGGTGAGGAGGGTTGTCTGATGCTTATAGTTAATATTTTTCAAAATTATAGCTTTTTTTATTCATATTCTGGATATGTTTCTAGTGACCAGATTTGCAAGTCTTGAAGTAACTAAAAATTGCCTAGATATTAGAGATCTTTATTACTTTATTTTTCTGGCCTGTGTCCCAGTACTGGTCTGGGGTAGCTCTCCTGAAGTCGTCACTTAGGCTGGGGCTAAAGTTCTGTCTCTCATCTTCTAAGAAGGATCGCCAATTGAATTAGGCCACTTTGAAAAGCTTTTATGGCTTTGATATAGGTTGAAAGCTGCTGGAGATGAGTTTTATCAGACCCATTACAGTTCAGCATTATTCCATTTGATTAGCCACTCTTGGCATACAGATAGGATTTGAAAGAAAACTGTCTTTAGGAAAAAATATAATTAATAATTCACATGTTTATTTTACACTTGTATATACTGTGTACTTCTCTGATAGGAAGCTTTATTTCGTATATACATAGAATTGTAATTAATACACGTGCTTCATGGGAAGGTTTCGAAAGTAGTCATTAATAAGACTAGAGTTAATACATTTAAATATTTAGTATTGTGACACTGGCTTTCTGCTAGAAGGCATTCTAAAACCACAGCAAGAATGCAGCCTTTTTTTCTGGGATATGTGATAGGGACTAACAACTTTCCAGTTAAAGACAGAGAGATGACAAAGTAAACATTTTATAGAAACAGACCTTACAAAATTACATGGGTCAGTCTCACTTTGAGTTCTCAATCTGTATAAAAACAAACCACTTTCTGTTCGAGCATTATGGCATTGCTTGAAGAAGGTGTATCTGGTTATGCATATTCTCAAGTAGACCAATAATATGTTTTAATAACATTGGCTTACACTCCATTTTCTGTTTTTCTTTCTGTAACTTCTAAAGAAAATAATTTATCACACAGTGCTGTTTCATTGTACTCTGAATTCTGTCCCTCGTACTCCACAAGAGCCTTGCTTATTCACCAAAATAAGTCTGTTACCAGCAGAGTGGTGTTCGTTGTGTAGAAGTGCAAAGTACATATGTGCATTATTAAATTGTGCTACTTGTAACTTTCTCTAATACGGATTTAGTTAAGACATCATCTTAAAGTGTTAATACCTGCCCAAGTTCCGGATGAGGTTTACATGTTTGTCAGGAAAAGAATTGTTCCCATCCTCATGCTAATTAGACCTTTCACACTATTTTAAACTCTCAGCCAGTTCAGTCATAATTTTGATTTTTCAAATGTTTTTCTATGTTATAAATAGCATATTTTTACCTTGTGCTCTTGCTTTGTGGAATCATTCAACATATTTGTCTCATAGCGTGTTCTTTACAACTTTAACAGGGGTCCCAAGTCTTTAGTTTTTGTAACAAAGTTCAAGTGAGAAAAATTGACTGGTTTTCATTCTGGAAATTAAAAAATACTTTTTTTCTGTCTATTCAAATCAAGCATGTTTGGAGTCGAGATACAATGCAGATATTCTTTGCAGAATTAAAGCCTAAGTTTGGATAGATTTAGTACCTTTTTGTGCTTTTACAAATACAAATGTACATTCAAACCCCAAATAATTATACCAAAAGAAATAATTTTAAAGGTACTTACAGATGTGGTTTTTGCAAGTTGAGCTGGCGTGATTGAAGAAATTGCTGTATCTTAGCTGAGGTTACAGCATCTCAGCTGCTGGACTGGTAACTATGTCAATACAAAAAACCGTTAAGCTTAAATGTCTTCTAGTGCTTAGAAGGGGGACAATGACAGGAGCATTTACTTTATCTCCGCCTTGGGAAAAGCAAGTTTCAGATGGTGACCAAGTAAATAATTTGACAGAGGTGAAATCTTAAATTATTCTAATTTAATTAGAATTATTATTCTAATTAGAATAATTTAAGATTTCAACTCTGTCAGATCTACTAGATCTGGTTAGATCTTTTGCTCATGAAATGCTAGATCTTTAAAACACTGCTGTAGAAGGAGTAATGAGCTGTTGTTCTAACACAGTTATTGGAGTTCAAATATTTCATATTCTGACGACAATTTATTTTCTCTCCAGGACTGTATTGTAACCATCCTGTCCTCCTTCAGCTGCTTTCCCTTAAGTGGGCCTGGTAAGTTCCTACATTCTATTAAAAGTAGCCATGTCAGTGTAAGAAGAGTTAACTTATTTTCAGCCATTCTTCTCCCTTCAAATGTGAATGTGGAATAAGGTTCTGCCTTAGTTCAGCTGTTCTCTTCTCATAACATCTTGTCAGCTCTGTTTGAGATCAAAATGTCCAGTAACAATATATTATGAATATGAGCTGGCAGTGTGCCCAGGTGGCCAAGAAGGCAAATAATATCCTGGCTTGTATCAGCAATAGTGTGGCCAGCAGGACTAGGGAAATTATTGTCCCCCTGTACTTGGCAATGGTGAGAGCACACCTTGAATACTTTATTTGGGCTCCTCACTACAAGGACATTGAGGTGCTGGAGTGTGTCCAAAGAAGAGCAACAAAGCTGGTGAGGGGTCTAGAGTACAAGTCTTACGAGGAGCAGCTGAGGGAACTGGGGTTGTTTAGTCTGGAGAAAAGGAGGCTGAGGGGAGACCTTATCACTCTCTACAGCTACCTGAAGGGAGGTTGTAGTGGGATAGGGGACAGTCTGTTCTCTCAAGTAACAAGTGATCGGATGAGAGGAAATGGCCTCAAGTTGCACCAGGGGAGGTTTAGGCTGGATATTAGTATAATTTTCTTTACAGAAAGGGTTGTGAAGCATTGCAACAGGCTGCCCAGGGAAGTGGTGGAGTCTTCATCCCTGGAGGTATTTAAGACATGTAGATGTGGTGCTGAGGGACATGGCTTAGTGGTGACCTGGCAGTGGTGGTTTAATGGTTGGACTCAATCTTAAAGGTTCTTTCCAACATATATGATTCTGTGATTAAGAAAAATAGAGAACTTCCCCATTGTGTTATATCTGCACTGCTTAACAAACTGTAATAAGTTTTCCTCAAAGCTGGTAGTGTCTGTGGTATTGCCATTGACAGTGGATAGTTTATTAATTTGTTTAATCATGTAAAATACGGGCCTCTGTATTTGAGAAACTTGCCTTTCTGCCAAACCTTGGTATATCAAAATTATGACCAAATTCTACTTCTCGAAGTCTTGTGTGTTGTTTATTTTATTTTCACATAGCTATTTGGCAAAAAAAAAAACAACCCAAAAACTTCCCAGTTGAAACAGGGCTAGTTGTAGGCAGTTTCCTGGTTTTTTTTGTATTGATGTGACTATGCAAAACTTTGACTTCACATTCTACATAATCATGTCTGAGTATGTTCTGTTCCATTTCATGCAACTGTAGCATTGCAGAGCTTAATGGATCCTGATGTCTGCAATAAAGCAACAGTTCTAATGCAAGCTCAAATGTTTGCTCTTTATTTAGGTGAAGCTGTTAAAGTACATTCAATGTTTTCTCCATGCAGAATGAAGACAAATGTAAAGATGGCATGTCCAAGGAATTTTAAAAGGTGTAGACCTCCTGACTGAGCAGTGCTGTGTATTTTATTCTCTTTAGTAAAGTAAGTATGAATCAAACCTATGCTGCAGGGGGATAAGTGTGACATTTTTACCTGTATGAAAATATTGGACAATAACAAGTTGTGTTAGCTTCATTTTCATTAAGTCAATATGATTAATTCTCTTGATGGGAAAAGATGGGGAGTTATAAGAATATGTAAAACAAAACTGCTCTTTTGATAATTTTCGTGTATTCTTTAACTGGGTAGAATGATTTAGTCTAGAAAATTCTAGATTACAAGAATCATCATGTTAATATATTTCTCTGATTTTGGAATTCTTCATAAATAAGAAATCACTTTTGCTGTGTAAGTTTAGGACAGTGGTGAAGGACTGCTAGTAATATATCAAACACTTCTTTAACTTATGGTGCTTGTTGCTTCTACTTAAACAGTACTCAGATGTTTGGTCAAAATATACTTTCTCCTAATCTCTAATGCTATGTTTGCTCTTCATTTAATTTTTTGCATTACAAGTAACTTTCCTTAAAAGAAATAAGATGATGGCTAGGGTTAGGTGTCAGTTCTTTGATCCTTTTGCTATGTTCTGGATGCTAGTCCAAATGTTACACACATTTAAAACTGTGAAAACAGTAATAAGCTTCAAGTGTTTAATGGTGAGATAAGTTGTTTTTAACAATTCTCTAAGGATGTCTTTTCTTTTTTTCCTCTACCAGCTGCTGTTCTCTCACAGGTGAAAGTCATGATCACGCTAACAGAACTCAAATATTTAGCAGATGCCCAGTCATCCTACCACATACTAAAACCATGGTGGGATGTCTTCTGGTATTACCTCACCATGATAATGCTGCTAGTTGCTGTGCTTGCTGGGGCTCTCCAGCTAACTCAAACCAGAGTATTGTGTTGTCTTCCTTGCAAGCTAGCATTTGACAATCATTGTGCCGTGCCTTGGGATTTAGTTAAAGCCAACCTTAACATGTCGGCTAGCTCTACAGCACAGATAATCATCCCGCTTAAAATCCAGAATGATCTCCATCGACAGCAGTATTCCTATATTGATGCAGTATGTTATGAGAGAGCGCTTCACTGGTTTGCCAAATTTTTTCCATACCTAGTGCTTCTGCATACCTTTATTTTTGCAGCTTGCAGTAATTTCTGGCTTTACTACCCTAGTACAAGTTCCAGGCTTGAGCACTTTGTAGCCATTCTTCAGAAGTGTTTTGATTCTCCATGGACAACACGTGCCCTCTCAGAAACAGTTGCTGAGCAGTCTGTGAGGAAGTTGCCAATAGCCAAATCAAAAGCAGTGATTTCATCACCTGGGAGTTCAGTAGATATAGCAGCCAGCAGACAGTCCCTGCCATATTCACAACCTGGCTTGGAAACAACTGGAAGAGAAAATTCCTCAAGTGTTCTTGACAAAAAAGAAGGGGAACAAGCTAAAGCTATATTTGAAAAAGTGAAGAAATTCAGAGTACACGTTGAAGAGAAGGATGTCATATATACAGTGTATATGAAACAGATTATAGTGAAAGTCATTGTATTTGTAATAATAACAATTTATGTCCCCTACTATTTATCATTTATTACACTTGAAATTGATTGTGTAGTTAATGTTCAAGCCTTTACAGGCTACAAAAGGTACCAGTGTGTTTATTCGCTAGCAGAAATTTTTAAAGTTTTGGCTTCATTTTATGTTGTTTTAGTGATCTTCTATGGTTTAACTTGTACTTATAGTTTGTGGTGGATGTTAAGAAGTTCACTTAAGCAATATTCTTTTGAGAAGTTGAGAGAAAAAAGCAATTACAGTGATATACCTGATGTAAAGAATGACTTCGCGTTTATTCTCCACTTGGCAGATCAGTATGATCCTCTTTATTCCCAGCGATTCTCAATATTCCTGTCCGATTTGAGTGAAAACAAATTGAAACAGATAAATCTTAACAATGAATGGTCAGTGGAAAAACTGAAAAATAAACTAGTAAGAAATTCCCAAGAAAAGATTGAGCTTCACCTTTTCATGTTAAGTGGTCTTCCAGACAGTGTCTTTGAACTGACAGAAATAGAAGTCCTAAGCCTGGAACTTATTCCTGAAGCCAAACTTCTTTCAGCTGTGACCCAGCTAGTCAATCTCAAAGAACTCAATGTTTATCATTCATCACTAACTATGGATTATCCAGCAGTAAGCTTTTTAGAAGAAAATCTGAAAACATTGCGCCTGAAATCTAGTGAGATGGGAAGAATTCCATTTTGGGTCTTTCATCTGAAAAACCTACAAGAATTGTGCTTAACAGGATATTTCATGCTAGATCATCACAACTCCATATACAATGAAAGCTTTCAGGGGCTAAAAAATCTGAGATCAATTCACTTAAAAAACAACCTTTCCCGTATACCTCAAGTGGTTACAGATCTTCTGCCTTCTTTACAACACTTGTCAATCAACAATGAGGGAAATAAACTGATAGTGCTAAATAACCTGAAGAAGCTGGTAAACCTGAGAACCTTGGAACTAATCTGCTGTGATTTAGAGCGCATTCCCCATTCCATTTTTACCCTAAACAATTTGCATGAAATTGACTTAAAAGAAAATAATCTCAGAACAGTGGAAGAAATAATTAGTTTTCAACATCTTAAGAACCTTTCTTGTTTAAAATTGTGGCACAACAGTATTTCATATATCCCAGTGCAGATTGGTGCATTATCAAACCTGGAACAATTGTATCTAAATTATAATAATATTAAAAATGTTCCATTGCAGCTATTCCTTTGTAAAAAATTACACTATTTGGATCTTAGCTATAATAAACTAACCTCCATCCCTGAAGAAATCGGTTTTCTGACCAATCTGCAGTACTTGGCTTTGACAAAAAACCATGTAAGTAGAACTTTGAATTACGACTTGCAAAAATACCCCGAACCAAATATTAACTTAACCTACCATTTTTTCCTGGAACAGTCTCTGGTTCAAAATGCTTTTGTGGTGTTCATTATTAAAGTAAACACAGTAAAGCTAAAAAAGGGGGGGCTGGTGCTTGTTTAATTACTAAAACTTTGGTGTTATCAAAGCTTGTAACACTGTGATACTGAGTAAGTCCTATCCTGGTCTAGCAGCTTAAGGGCTACGATCCAGAGAATAGTATAGGTTAGGATGGCTGCAGAAATGTATCTTCCCTTTACCTGCAGCTGTCTATCATATGTAGTTTTTTAATGGAAGTGAACAGCGATAAATAATTTACCTTAAAATGTCAGACTGAAAGCTATAGTGAATCAACAGCTAGCTGATAGCTGGTAACCTCAGCAGCAGTGCTAAACTGCCTGACTCGTTAGTGTGGGGTCCAGGCTTGTGACTTAAGACTTCTTTTGAGGCTTGTAATTGTTTTCACTGGTGAGCTTGGTCTCCCCTGCACAGGTTTGTACACACTTCTGCATATGCAGACGTGTATATGCTCACCCTGCCATACTTGTCTCTTGACTTCTGCCAGTAGCTAAGCGTCTTCATCACAAAATAGGTATATAAAACCCTTGTAGTGTCCTCAAGCACTTTATTGCATAATGACAGAAGCATTGCAATCTTCCCTTTCCTTACCCTTCCATAAACGAAGATGATGTTTTTACCCTGAAGTAAAACCAGGAAATGTCAAAACGTGCAGCTGCATGTAGGCTAACGACTTCTAATGTACATTATTTTTGTTCTTTTTTCTAGATTGAAATGCTGCCTGATGGATTGTTTCAGTGTAAAAAGCTGCAATTTCTTCTTCTGGGAAATAACAGTCTGATGAATTTGTCCCCTTGTGTGGGTCAGCTACTGAACCTTGTTCAGTTAGAGCTCATTGGGAACTATCTTGAATCACTTCCTGCTGAACTGGAAGAATGTCAGTTCTTAAAGCGGAATAGTCTAATTGTAGAAGAAAGGTTGTTAAAAACACTTCCACCTCGCATAAGAGAGCGTTTGCAGACATGCTCAGATAAGTGCTAAGTTTAAAACAAAACTGTGTCATTGCATTCTCTAAGCCTTTTGCTTAATATCTCTCTAAAGATCTGTACAGGTGGAGAGAAGTGAAGGAGAGATACCTTTACAGATTAGTCTTAAATGCATTGAACTGAGTTGATTGTATTGGAAAATAATTTATTTAGATTTGAACAAAAAACTCAGCCTTTAACAGGTAGTCATGTTTGAAAAATCTGAAATATGAATTGTTGGTTGGGTTTTACTGATAGAAATAATTCGGTTAAATGTTCATGATAATATTGAAATGGAAGACCTGATTGCCTGGCTTTAGCAAGAGTGTAAATACTTTTTTCCAATGGGAATTTTTTCTGTTGATAGTGATAATTTTAAACAGTTTCATCTCCTGATATATGAGGTCTAAGAACCGTTTGGAATTAGTTTCTAAATATGAACTCATCACTAACTTAGAATATGTTAAATTAAGAGTTTAAACTATTTGAGCAGTTCAGTTGCATGAGGTATACTGAAAGTAATTATTTGATGTACCTTAATTTTTAAAGCTTTTGACAAGTGCTGAGCATTAATTCTATAATTGTGGAAGATGCATTTGAATCTTGCTGTTAAAAGCAGTTGGACAATAATACCTGAAACCAGTTTCAGTATTCTGTCTTTAATAAACAGAAAATGAATTGTTGCCTAAAAAATGGGAGGAATCAGAAGAATCTGAAGTTATTGTTGTGCACATGTACTAGGCAACGTGTACTGGTCTCATAGATAGTGATGGGAAACGGAGCACGATATAGTTGCAAAGTTGTCTCCTGTATGTTGTGAGCATCGCGGGTCTTAGTGTAGTGTATGTTGCTGTTTAACATTTTTATAACTTCTCATTGTTGTCTGCCTCAGTGCTTCTTCTCCAAACCGAGTTATTGTATTTTGATGACTGGGGAGAGGATGAAGGAGGTTTGTACTCATAGGGACAGAAAGACAGAGTTAAAACAAACCAAATAATCACACAGCTTATAAGCACTTGGGAGGGGAAAACAGGAAGCATTATAAGCTTTGCCTCTTCTAGGGATGTAATAATTTCATAAATTATAGTGGTGGAATGATCTCTTTTGCCATCCTTAGTACTTGCAAAACTGGATGGAAATAAAATGGTTCTTGACTTCATTCTTCTGCTGTGCGCTGTTTTATTGTATTTGAAGTCTTAACTTTCATGATGTTTATCATGTTCACTAAAAACATAAGTTATGCCCTGGGGAAGAAAAAGAGCGTATTTTCCAAAAACATATTTGAAAACTTACTGTATTGAAGTTTTCAAAACCAATCTTAATTATGGTTTAAATAGATGAGGTAAACCGTGCTCTTAATGACTGTGTTCATCAAGTGTGTTAACTATGCATTCCAGTTTGTAATAATAAATCATTACAGATACACCAGTTTTAGTACTAGACTATTTTTAGTCACCTCTTGCTCCCATTCCAGTGCCACTTTTGTGGAGAGTAAAATTTATTTTGAATGAAAATGCCAAAACCAAATCTGATCAACGTGGAAGTAGGAGATGTTTCTGCAGTAGCAAGAGGTGCATGTTTATTCACTGTACAGATGGCATTCCAAAGACCTTTTTAGTTAGAACTTTTCTTCTCAGGGAACCAAAATGTGGTAAAACTTACTTTTTATGTAGTTCTAGAGACACTTAGTGTAAACTGATTAGTTATGTTTATGTGCAGACCAGTGCTGCTGGAACAGTCTTTCATAATGGCTGTATATAGCTCTTCCAAACTTTCAACTAATTTTGAGTTGAATAATAGTTCCATAGGAATTGACGTGGTTCACAGAGAGCTAGTTGTGGTAGTTGTGATTAAGCTAGAGTACAGTGACTTGCACCTCTGTGGCAAGAGTTTGTTAATAATTGCTATAGGCCTGTCAGGACTTTATAACTTAACATGGAAGAACAGTTCATTGTGCCAGAATTTGACATGCAAGACTTGCAGTCTTGTAATTTTTTAAAAGATTAAGTAAGCATTTTCTTTAAAGCTTTTTTCCTAAATTGGAAAGCTGTATTGCAAATGTTAAATAAGCAAGTAACTGACTTGGCCAATAACTTCAGCTTTTAAGCAGTGCATCTGTCCTTTTCCATAATCAACGAAACTGATGGAGGCGAACAATGATCTTAAATGTGCATTTGATGCTAGTTCTGTCAGTGAAATAACAGAAATAGTTTGGAGAAAGGTACTTCATTTCTAAAATGTGTAACCTCAAAGGATTTGAAACCTAAGAAATGCATAAGAATATAAATACTGTTTTATACGTTAAATAGGTTACTTTTTTGCAGACTTTAATATTTTTTTCACTCTGCACCTCCTCAAAAGGTTTGGGTTTTTTTCACTGTATGTTTGTTTATAAACCACCCAGACAAAAGCCAGGAAGTTTAAAGGCTAGAATCTCTAGCTTTCACTTTCAAACCTCTGTGTGCCTTTATTATGCATTTTGTATCACAAAATCCAATCCTAGTGCTTAGAATTGAGGGTGGAGACAAATATAACTTCATTTCTTGAATTCATTTCAGCCATGACCTTATTATTCAATATTTCTTCAAAATGAGGGGATTTTCAGGGACTCAATATATGAATCCACTGTCATAAACTTTGTACAATAAGTATTGTTGGCATCTAGTCTTTGTATTAAACGATCACTTCCACTCAAAAAAGGCTTTTCAACTTGTTTGTGTTGTGTTTAAGAACTTTGTATTGTGACCTTCCATATCATGAACATTTTCTTGAAAAATTAAATTCTTTTTTGCATTACAATTCTATGAACTGCTCTTTATTTTCCATATGAGATGTTGCACTTGATGTAAAGCTCAAAAGTCTGCTTCCAGCTATCTGTACCTATGTGCTAGCAGGTCTATCTTCCACAGGAAAGTGTGATAGTAATGAACAGCAGTGGGAAATGAACACTATGCTCCATATCAAAGCAGTTCTCACATTCTGGGCTAGGAGAGAAGCTCCTGTGTTGATTAGAACTAGGCTTCTGTCTTAATGTTGTTACAGAACCTTTTCCAAGTCTTCCACTTTAATTTTTGTCACCTGGATAAATATCGAATGTAGCCTGGAATTGTACTGTGAGAAGTGAGAACGCAATGATTCTCTTCCCAGCCTGGCACATACTGCTGTCATGCAGCTAAACTACCAAAAATAATGCTGCTTGTAGTAAATCGTGGATGTGTTTCAAGTATTGCATATTGTGTTAGCTCAAAGATCTCATTTCCCTTGAAATGTGAGGTGATACCTGATGGCTTTTTGAGGGAAACTGGGTTTGGATCCATGGTTTGAAGATAAGGGGTGGGGGGGGAAAAAAACCAAGTACTGTTACATATTTAAGTGCTAGTTTCTTATCTTTCAAGGCAAGAACCTTCCTAGCAAGTTTTACAGAACTATGGTCCCTTTTTCTTGGAGATGAAATAACTAACGAAAAGTGACTTGTGGTTTACCTGTTTTGAGATGATAGTGTTAGTAAAAAAGGCAGACGATTCTTCTTAAAGCTGCAGTTCCATCCTCCTACAGATCAATGTATTTTGTTTTCATGGCAGCTTGTTGTAGTTCTAATTTTTTTTTTTTTAACCAGTAGATTTACATCATGCTAACAAACCTCCTTGCTATGTAGACTTACCATCTTCAAGAATGTGACCTGAAGTTCATTCTGTAATCACTTCTAATAAGTGACTCTTTTCCCTTACCACCACAGTAAATGCTGGGATTATAGAGAACAGTGCAGGAGCAACTGAAGAATTCTACTAGCAAATACATGGCTGCAAATCCTGAAAGCAGGAGGCAGTGCATGTCATCCTATGGATTGTTTATAGTGAGGATTTTACAGAACTTTGGGTATTTCTGGAGATCAGGAATTGATCAGGCTTTCATGGTTTATTTGGCCTTGTTGGTTGGGTGAATCCCTTGAATGTGCAAGCATGGTAATGCATTTCCCAGAGGGAAATGTGCAGTTTACTTGCTGTCATGATGGATTTGACAGCTAATGTAGGCTGTGGCAACAGAGGAAGAAGCAAGCAGTGACACTACAGTCCTGTATGCTTGTAGGATACAGCAATGTCTGAGGAATTCCTGGGTCTGGAGGAGTTGCTATCCTGGCATTATGTGAAGAGTTTATCCTAGTCCTCCATTGTTAGGATGTAGGTGACAGAGGGGGCAGTAGCAACTCACTCTGGAGCTGGACTGGCATCTGAAATGGTTTAAGCATTAACTCAGTCTAATGTGCTTAGCAAATGTTCTGTCTTGTTGCTTCCTTATGTTCCTCCATTTATGTGAATATGGTTTTTTCTTTGTCCAACCTATAATAACTTATCCATTTCTATTATTTTGTACAAATGTTCTCTCTACTTGGCAGGAGCTGGCTAGAAGAATTGGGTTGTATGGGTATGCATGCTATAGGCATTTAACACTTTGAGAGGAGAGGATGGAAATTGGTCTACCTGCAGAGAGGGACTAATTGCTTAAAGTAACAGGGGAACTCGTTATTAGCACTTAGCTCAGCAAGGCCATTAGGAAGCTATTGGGAAGATTACTTGCTAGTAGGCAGTTAGGACAGTATGACACTTAACACATGAAGTATTCGTCTGTAGTCTTTGCAGGCACTTGCTATTGCTTTTATTCCTCTTATAAAAATGCTGTTTATAAATCTGCTGCTATTTCTAAAACTTGCTTATAAAACTTTTCTTTCTCTTCCCTTGTACGTGCATATCTATATATTGGTGAACCAATACTCTTGTCAAAAGACATTACAAAGCAACTAATGTGATTCAATGCAAAAGCACTACTTATTGTACTAGTTTTCTACTGGTTTAACAAGCTGAATTAGTTTGGTACAGTCTGACAAGTACCAAAGTCAGTAGTAGAACAGGACAATGATTCAGTACCTCCCCTTACCATGACTGCTTGGGAGCAACTTTGCACTGGTTTACAAAGTAATTATTCTTGACTGCCTATTCTTTTTTTTTTTTTTTAATAGTATGTTATTACAAGCAAATGGTCATGACTTCTTTACATGGGCTATAATATACATATATATATCACTACATATATGCACATACATAGGTGTTGTATCCAGATCTGGTATTAAAACAGGTCTAGGACACAGTAATATATTAAATATGTTTATCTTCAGGTATTACTGAAGTAGAAAGTGTAAGAAAGCATGTCTTGAACAGATCTTACTGGCAAACAGCAATGCTTAGTTCCCCTGGCTGCAGGGCTTGCCTGAAACCTTAGGGGTCAGAGGGCAACTGATCAGAATTCCAGGATGGGTAACCCATGACAGCTGCTGACTGGGCTCATTAGTGGGCTCATTAATCCTAAAACTGTCAGCTTTCCTCAGGTTGCCTGTGTTTTATCTAGATTAGTGCTCTGATTATGGAGCAGGGATAGTGGTTTCTGTGCTCCTTTGAGAGTTTTCTGCTACTTAAGGATGATACAGTTCAGCAGCTGCTGCTGGAGAGCCTGATGTATTTTAGTCTGAGTTATTAAGGTAACCCAAAGCTGGCATTGCTTTTTGTGAGATGGACAGAAGTGAAGCAGCTATGTCAAAGCAACAGAGCCATTCTTATAGTGGAGTTGGAAACTGAAGAAGGGAGAAGACCTAGGACAGGAGCTAGTCCAGCTGCTGTAGAGCAAGCCATTTCTGCTCCTGTCAGTTCCTTAATCTGGCTCATGAGAGATACTGCTAGTTTTTCTTCAAAGCAGTCTGTCTCATTATAGAAAACTCATGAAGTAACTCAAGGGCTGTGCTGGGACTGATTCTGTAAGGTGCTGAGGTTTTGAGTAACTGCTTAGTGAATGTGCTTGATTTCCACCCAAAGCCCATGGGAGTTGAGGGTACCATTACAAATAACCCTTTTTATTCTTAAAGATATTTTGATAAAAGGAGCTTGTAAAACAATGATTTGTTTTCTTTCTGATCTGTGGATATAAATTATAACATATGCATGAAAAGGAAATGGATAACAGTTTTCTGTTTTTAAAAATGGCTAGAAAAAAGCAACGATGTCAAAGGCAAGGACATATAAATTTTATTTGTTTTAATTCTGGTTGTATGCCAAGTGTGTGTGGTTTTGCTAGCTTGAGAAATAAATCCACTGAATGGTCTTAACTGATAACATATTCTTTCCTGCACTGGTTTAGAGAAAACTCTGATAAACTTCAGGTACAGAGTTTTAAATTTACTGAGTCTTGCTTTTAGCTATAGCTGCCCATTTTTCTGGGTTTATTAACACTAGCAGCTTATAAAGAGGGATTGGTTTGCATTGCTGTAGACTTACACAGATCCATCAAGAGTATAAACAAAGCCTCATATTCTGTAGCAAGAGAATCTGAAATTCTACATAAATTTTCTAGTTGCAGCAGGCTACAATACATTATTTATTATGTTAAAATGGAGGCTTTTAATAAGTTAAGCTCACAAATAAAGAGTAATAGTCGATAGAGTAGTACTTCTGGTACTTTGATGAAAAGCTCTGCATGTTTTATGCTGCCCTGCACTTAGTTCTTAATATATCAAAGATGCTTGTGCTGGAAATGTGCAACTGTTGGTGAGAAGCTGAAACGGTGGGCAGATGGGAAAGTGGAATATGCACACAAGCTGAATGTTCTTGAGTCAGCAGTGGAGTAGCAAATAGTGCATGACAAGCTGTATTTTAAGACTTCAGGCTTAATCTGTTCAGCTCTCCGTCATTAGCTTCCCCTGGAGTATTTCTACAGGACTTTGCAAACTCAAGAAAACAGAACTGGAGCATAGAACAAGTCGAGGTTTGGGGACTTTTTTCTTCCCTGAAAAATTGCTGGGTTTTTTAAAGGGAAGTAACAAAGCCATGCTGCAGAAATTAATAAGGCCTTGAGCTCCTTTAAGTTTTAATATACCTCTTGCAGTTTTCAGATGGTTCTCCCTTTAAGGAAGGCTGTGTGCCAGTTGATTTCAACTGTGCCTTTTCTCATTAATGTCTTACCCTTAAGTGAGTTTTAATCATAGTAGTAATTGCATAGGGCAAAGGAGTCCCCTGCAGCTTCTAGAGGACAGTGAAAGTTATCTCCCTTGTGTCTAAGTAAACATTCCTTTGGTTTCTGTATTGAGGGCAGAGAGATACTAAATCACTGTGGTTGCTGCCTCCCCCTTAGAGTCCAGCTGTTGATAAATTACAGCCTGGTATGCAGGGGAATTCATGCTTGTGCTTGCATGAAAGAGTGAGCTGGGAGGGGCACAGTAGGACTGAGTATTTCAGTGGCTGTGCCAGTTTTGATTGTTTGTAGGTAGAAATTGTGTAGAAATGTGACCTAAATAGTGGCCATATCCAAGTGTAGAACACAGAGTAAGAAACACACAGATTCAGAGGCAAACTCAGTAATTCTCTAGAGGCTGTCCCTGCTGCATGTTGAAAGAACTGATCTGGCAAAGAGTACTACAAAAGGGGAAAGCTTTGGTTGTAGGTCTGAGTCTCTCCCAATACCAGCATTTCTGATTGCATCCTTAGCATTCATTTAGCTAACAGCTATATTTTTGCCATCTTCACAGGGTTAAGCCAGCATCATCTTTGACAGTTATGTAAGTCCATGGGTTGGTGGGGAGGGAGTAGCATTTACCTTAATTATTTCTCAGCAAAAATAATATTCTAAAAAAATCAGAGAGCTTTTTTAGTGTAAGCTGTACATACTGATATTGAATCAAATTGCCAGTGAAGCATGGGAAACGCACCCTGTGCAGCTAAGGACCTGCCGCATTTGGATATATCAAGATTTCTATATGTCAAGTCATGTCTTTGCCTTTCCCTCCCGAAAAGGTATGTCCTGAGACAACTCCATTTAAGAGAGAGAAAATATATGCTGAGAAATGCTAACCAAAGGACTGCAGTCATTTACAAAGTTACACAAATATATAAGGTATGTGTGTATGTTTATTAAAGATTCAAAAATGAGTCTGCTAGGTAAGAAATAATCAGCTATACCCAGAAGACTGAAACAAGTATTTGTAGAGAGTATTTCCATGTGCTTTTGCTCCTTAATGTTTTGTTTGTCATTTGTTTTATTTTTCAAACCTCCTATTTAAATTCCAGTTTTTATTTCCGCTTTTAAATGCTCCAAGACCTCTGTGTAAGGCATTTCTGCAGCAAAATTTCTCTCCTGCCTGTGCCGTTTGCAGCTTTGGGCATATTTTACTCTTCATCTCCCCCTGCCGGCGCTATTGCATGACTAAATGGATACTGTAACGGGATTTCAGGTATGGAAAATTTATTTGAAAAGGTAGTTTTAAAAATATTTTAATGAAATAAATATAAATCACAATTTAAGCTCCCTGAGGTTTGACTGTGAACGCACCTTTGATTTCCAGTCAGTGCAGTATGGAGCTAAACCCTGGAAACCAGGAATGGGACTCTTAACAGGGGACTACAGTACCAACTCATCTTCAGTCTGCCAGTTAACCACTGTGTGCAAAGCAAATGCACTACCCAAACAGCAAAAAACTACGTGCATTCCTTATTTTAATCTTTGTATTTGAGTAGCAAAATGTTCGCTATCCATTTACTTTCTTGCTGCCACGTTGTCTTTGCCCAGTCTTGATGCTAAAGGGTCCAAGCTGAGAAGTAAGCAGTGATATTGAGATGAATGTTAAGCTCTATTAGAAAAGTTGTATTACATGGAAAAAGTTCTCAAAAGCAGGAAAAACCCTTTTCTGTTGAGAAACAGCCACCATTACTTAGTTCTGGGGGGACTAGAAATTATGTTAATTTTTTCCCCACTTCAAATCCATATCAGAATAGTTAGCTGGAGCATGCTTTGCTCACCTAACTTCCCTTTTGCTGGTGTATCTCTGCATGGGACACTATAGTCCCTACATCACTTGGGCTGTGCCACTCATTTGGAACATACTCTTCTTCCTAATCCTTAAGTCATTTTTGTCCTTAACCATTTCTTGAATATCTGTTATTTTCCTGATATGCCTTAAGTGGCTCTGCTGGGTAGAGCTTTTCTTCATTTCTTTTGAATAAGTGGGAAAACAAAATACTTGTTATTTTAAATCGGTGAGT
Source organism: Bucorvus abyssinicus (assembly GCA_009769605.1). Taxonomy (NCBI): domain Eukaryota; kingdom Metazoa; phylum Chordata; class Aves; order Bucerotiformes; family Bucorvidae; genus Bucorvus; species Bucorvus abyssinicus. Next base: position 16,885,343 of record CM020034.1, on the reverse strand, counting down.
GAGATCTGAGTAACTTCCTACAGCATCATGTGTTGTCTTCTGGTTTTATTCTGTGAATGTGCCCCTCTACATACATATACACTACATGATTTTCAAGCATAATTGAATAAAGAGTTTCATTATGTAGAATGGATAAGATTTAAAAATCATATGTGTAACTCACTGATGTTCAGTATTTAAATGCCTAACAATATCTTCCATTACTAATAATCTGGCAAAATGTTATGTCTAATGGGTTATGTCAGCTAAGAAATAGACGGTGGGTTGGGCTCTTGCTCTGCTGTTTTGGTTATTTACAATGAATCACAATTGTCTCCTCTTGTTTCATTTCTGTGTTCTGAGAAATCTGTTTAATTCATTGCTTCCAGCTCAGGTCCTTCCCTAACAGACTTCTCACCCTCTCATTTTCTTCTGGGATTATACCACAGTGTCTGCCTCTGTGGGCTGCTTTGTCCAGTCCTTTCACTCAGCTGGGTGCGTTTTCTCTCTTGAGGTTGCAGCCACTGTACAGCTCAAGGCATCCATATACAATTGTCCTCTATTTAAAATCTCTCTGCATGCATAATTTAGGCTATATAGCAGCCTTTCTGGGTCTTTGTTTCAGCTGGGGGCTTCTGTTCCATGAAAGTGATGTGTAATTACTAACCTCCAGGAGAAGGGTGACAGCTCTTGTGTGCCAGTGAAATATTTGGCTAGCTCTTCACAGAAATGTGTCACTGTGAGCAGGCCACCAGGCTAGTCACTAGAGGTCAACATCATCATCTAATAGAGCAGTAACTACCACATCATTAAGGGATAGTCTCTTGCTTGTAACAGTTCATTTTTCTAAATGACAGGTTGTTAATGATCCTGCCACTGTCTGGCATTAGGAGTTAGCAGGAGTTAAAACAGGAGTTAGTAGTTTCTCACAGTGTGGGCTTTTTAAAGGTACCAGGAGCAAGAAAAAAGTAAGTCTGAAGGCCTTTGCCTGAGGTTGCTTTTGGCAAGTGCCTTGGGGAACAGTGGCAAAGCCAACAGGGTAGAGCAACAAAGAAAACTTTTCAGGAGCTGTGGCTGTGTGAGGGTTGTAGGTCTTCCAGCTAATGTGTGTGTAGGCAGGGACTTCTGTCAGTACCACATGCACTTCTTCAGCATCATAACTCTTGGGGATCCCTAGGATTTTCCAGATGCAGAAGTGTTATCTGTACATTCCTACTTGGAGATGCTTTTTACTGTTTCTAGCTTGGACAAGCATACAGTCTATCTGAAGTCTCTTACGAACTGTTCCAAAACTGGATGGAAGTTAAGAAAACTGGAACAAGGAGGAAGAGCCTAACGCTGCATCATTTCATAAGCAGCTGAAGGAATGAAGCGTGGCCTACAGATCGGTGTCCCTGAAGATTTCTTCATAGTTGGGGTATTTAAAAGTGACCTCCCTCTTACAGATTTTCTGGCATTTAACTTAATCTTTCAGGCTTTCTCTTGGCTGGAACACTTGCAGGATCTTCCCCCCCTAGGCAGCCAGTTGACTATTTTCATGCAACTTGGAGGAACTCAGTTTTTCTGAGATTTCTGTTCTGCTAAATTTGTTTGAAATCAACCAGTACATTCTGTACTTACTAGGGGGATGACACAGAACACATCATTACTTAATGTTCATTCCTTACCTAATTTCCTGTGGGAACGTGATGTAAATAATCTTGATCCTAAGAAATCTGCAGAAACTGTATTTATTACTATGAATGCAGTATCCTTTGGGCTGAATCATTAACTCTAACAAACTTTCAATGAGGTGAAGAAAGTAACACCTTTAGGGAGAGCATGGGTCAGAGTTTCAAGTGTGCATTTACATATACCAAATCTCCTTTAAGCTCTAACTTTATCTGCTAGGTCTAAAAGGAACATTGAAGATGGAGGAGAGGAAGGCAAGACGGACCTATCCAAAGGCACTGAATGAGATTGCCTGGGTCATCCTGGGTATAATTATCAAGGCTTTAACTTGTCAGAATTTTCAGTGTTGCTGTTGCTTCTGTTGGAATCTTGCCCCACGTGGTGGGTGATGAGGGACGTGAATCTTTGTGATCCCCCTGAAAGGTGTTACTGACTAAGCAGCCAATCTCTGCTCAGCAGGACCACAAAGTCGGCAGAATCATGACAATGACTCAGAGGAACAATATAACACAACTTTATTTAAATGAATGGGTTGGATAACACTGCCTAAACCCTGGGTGCGTATTGGATAAAGTATTTAGGCAATATCAAACGATTTTTAACAACGATGGTTTGGCATTAGCATGAACTAGAACACTGGTGTAGAAAAGCAGAGCAGATAGGAGAAGAAAGGAAGAGTAAAAATAAGAGGATAGAGAAAGTCTCATTACCCTTGGAACGGTCTCCAGCAATGCTCGTCCTTGCCTTGCAGGGTTCGCAGTCGCTTTGGGTTCCTCTGGTGGTGGGGGTTACGCGTGCACCAACCACAGACATGCTGTTGTCTCGCCCTTTATAGGGCTCAGTTCCTCAAATAAGCATGTGCCGTTGCTCCTTCTGGACAATTCCAGAAATGGGTCGGGGTCCCAGGACATACACATTTGAATGGGGCTGGGGTCTTTGGTGGGTTTTGCCCTCTCCACTGCCATGACCGCAAAGTGACCCCTGATGCCTGCACATGCGCAGTGTCAAACCTCCCAACTCGGGAGGGGGGATCATCTAGCAACAGGTTCTACCCCTCCTCCTAGGCAGGGGAGCTGGTGCCTCCAAGGTGGGGAGCTGGCAGGGGTGCAGGGGCTGCTCCCCATAGCCAGGCAGTCCAAGTTAACATGACAAAGCAGCATGTGTCCAAAAACAATTGTTTAAGGCATCATACCTAATGTTAGTCCATCACTTCACCCCCTGACTTAAACAGTAGTTTTTGAAGATCCTTATAATTATTCTTCAAGGGGGGTGATTCTGACATAGCAGACAGAAGGAGAGGAAAGAGAACAGAGAGAAGCAAGCAGACGAGAAATTATACATTTGACAATAGCTATGCCAACCATCAAAAATATAAAACCAACTAACAATGTTATTCTGAGTTGTAGTAAACATTTTCCCCACCTTGTGAGTCCCAATGACTTAAAGACAGTTTCAAGCCATGTTCCTGAGATCCAATCTGTTGGTTGAAGAGGCTGAAGAGATTGAAGTAGGCCATCAGTCTTTTCAGAGATTTCTCTCATCGTGGCTTAAGCATCTTCAGTGGTGGTACTTGCATTATGAAATTATATACACATCATGCTTTTTCAGTAACAACATGTCCAATGCTAATGGTTTTTGCAAGGTCATTTTAGATACTTGTTGCACCTGTTGATTTAATTCCTTTAATGCCAATTGAGTCCAGTTAGATAATGTCTGAACTTGAGATGTTAGTTTCAATAGGGCCCATCAGTGTTCAGTTATGGGCTTAAAAGGGATAAAAGCATCTTCCAAGCCTAAAGCTGCACGTTGTCCCCATGTGAGATAGTCAGGTGCACATATTTTGAGACTAACTGATCTCTTTTGCTGCCTTCCTGTCAGGAAGTTAAATATACATGCTGGACATAAGGTAACGCTACTCCACATTTCAGACCCGCGTGTCCTTCCAAGGTCAACAGGGAATAAAATTTCCGGTCCGAACACGCCCACGCTAGGCCGAAAGGTGCATAATATACTTCATGGTTTTACAATCACAACGATCTGTTGTATAATCATGAAAACTTAACACAGGAGCAGCCTTTACCCTCAAAGATCTAACAGGGAAGTGTGTTCGAGGGAGGCCACACTTAAGTGATTAATCTTGCTATCAGTAGAACTCTGAGTTTGATTATAATGTGTATTGTCTGCACCATTCCACCCCTTCCATGGTCTTCTCCAGCAAATACACATCTCTGATTGAGGTCCTCAGTCCATTTAAAAACCAGGCTTGTCTAACATTTTCCCCAAGTTATAGTATACTTACACATAAATGAGCTCAGCTTTAGGGGCTCATGGTTACTTGATAATGGCTTAAATTCGCCTTTTAATATTGACCACATCCACATGGGGTTTTTGAATGGTTTATATGCTCCTGGAGTCCATGGAAGTTCTATACACCACTCAAGAGAAACTAATTGATCATACTCCACCTCATAATAGTCAGGAAGCTTTGTGGGATCAAAAGTTACATCAAAAGGGTAACACATGCATCTCCAAGACCTATGTCTTGCTTCAAACACATTATCTCCTTTTACTGACCTACCCCAATTTCCCATATTAATTAGTATTTCAGAGTAACTTACCGAGATGTTTACAGTTAAATTAAAGGATGGTTTGTGAGTGGGACAGATAACATCCCAAGTCCAATCAGGAGCAGAGATGGTCTCGATATTTTTTGCCAGATATTTTTTGTCATAGATCACCAGATAACATGTTTCTAACACACCCTCAACTACAGGCCATCGCTTCCACTTGACTTCAATGGTTTGTTTTCCTTCTTGATGTTGCCATACTCTACCCTGATATCCCAACGCCTTTACAGAAGTTTTAGTGAAGTTAAAGCTAAATGATAGATTCACCAGAATAACAAAAAATCTAAGCCCCTGTACCAAGGAAGGAGGGAGGGTTATGCACAAACCTTGGTCTGTTTGATTCCATGTTCCTGTAAAGCCTCTTATCTTATTCCCAGGCAAGGTTTGGAGACTTATTGTCTCTGGTCCCTCCATCCCCTGAACATCCAAAGAAGCGTGAAAACGTGTAAATGATCTCAAATACAATTGATAAATGCATATTAAGCCAATAATCAATAACAATTAAAATACTCTAAGTCAACATCTATTGTATTGCCTTTCAAGCCGTCCAGGACATTCCACACCTAACTCCTGAAATGTGACCTGAAAGGGAAACAGACACAGAATTAACTCCTGGGCAATTTCCCCCTAAGTAAGGCCTGTTCTTCCCCCAAAATCTGGTGCAAGAACAGCCCTTTGTCTATCCTGAAGCTGCACTGCATAGGTTTTCAACGAGTCAGGCATTCCTCTTACCAAAGGGGTCATACGATCAGGGTCTACTTTTAACAACATGGGGGAAGTTATATAAAGTTCCAGACTTCTGGAACACACCAACTGCAGACAAGCCACCTTATGAACAGTTTCTGTCAGATGGTCCAGATTTTTTGTAGGGATAAGCATGGGGTCCCCTCATTCTAGAAAGTCCATCCCCCCTGCCCAGTATGCTACTCTGTGTAAGTGACCAAGGTGCCCTCCTATCTTCTTCTATGGTGAGGAATACTCCCAGCCCCCAATATCCCCGAGCTTCTTCCTCACTTAATTTAATGCGGTCTTCTCCTGTAAAGGAGACCCTCCATACAAATTCAATCATCGTTTCTTTGGTGACTGGGCTATATTTTTCTTGCAATTTGGCCAATTCAGTGGGACTATATTTCTTTAGTAACAGTGGTGTCTGGGGATTCTTCATCTCAGTCAAATTGATATTCTGTTTTAATAAGGGGTCTTAGTTTCGGGTTATAATTTTTCTTTGCTTGTTGTCTTGGTTTTGGGTTGTAATTTTCCTTTGCTTCTTTCATTTCCTCCCAGAGATAGTTGGAGTATACTTGTTCTTCTACCACGAAGTGTTTCCCCCCAGCCAGAGGTGCTAGCTGAATCTCCCTTCTGATATAACCAATACTTTAATTCTCACAAGCAAAAGCCTCCTGAAGACCTTCCAGGAGTTTTGTGTTCGTAAGATGCTCAGCAGCCAAGAGTTTTTCAACATGATCCCTTCCTTCTCTCTCTGAGACCAATTCCTCCCTAAGGGTTTTGATCACTTGAAGAGATTCAGTCATGGGTTGTTTTATCTGTTGTGTGTTATGCTTATCTTTCTGGGCAGCTGCCAGCATCCAGCAAACTACTGCCTTCCCTTTTCTGATATTAATTTTCTCTTGCCAAGTCCCTGATTCGTTCTGTTATCATTGCAGGCGACTGCCAATTATTTCTGCCCACTCACATCCCCCTGGAGTGGGGCAAGCTTTACAACCTTTTAACAAATCAAACAACGGGGCACAGCCAGGACCACGCTCTGCCGGAGCTGGCACAGAGCTCCACCGGAGGGTTCCCTTTCTCGGCCGTCCCGCCGGTATCCCCCTCTGCTGGTGACTTCGGTCTCAGCCGAAGGCAGGTCACCGTCACCAGCTGCTGGGGGTCAGGAGCCGTCTATCACCCCAGCTCCAGTTTTAGGAGCGGTTGAGACATTGCTCCATCAGGGACAGTCTCCAGAGGTGCTGTTAAAGGTAACGAAGGGCTCGGCCCCTACAGAAAGTTGCTAATAATTTCTTGTCTTTCTGACAAGCGTTTTTGACAGTGTTCATGTCAAATTTATAGAACTCAAGACAGACATATGTTCTCATTTGTTCAATTAGAAGAAACAGGAACTGTACTTTACAAACTTTTTTTTTTCTTTTTTCCCTGTAGGAGCTGTCTTCTCACTTGCTGCCAAGAGACTTGCCAGGAGAGGGAATGCAGACTGCCCTCTGTTCTGGCTGGCTTGCTGTGCACTGCTGTCTCCTTTTTAGCTAAAGCAGACTGACTGCTTCTGGGCTATAAGCTAGGCCCATGGGCTGTGCCAGGCAGCTCTCCCAGCTCATCTGGACTAGCTCAGGATCTCTGCACAGTGGTGCCTTTTGTGTGGGAGTCATGCTGCAGTGTGGAGACTAAAGGCCATACTACTGAGATGCTGTGGAGGTAATGGCAAAATACAGGTGCAGGGCAAAAATGTTCTGTTCCCATTTTCTGTGCAGAGCTGGTGTATCCCCTTCGGTAGACTGACACTGCTGTGCGTTTTCCCATTGTAAGTCTGGAGGGGGGCTATCTATCTGGCATACAGTCAGAGCTAAGCTGAAATTCCATAATTAGGGTGAGCTGGCACAAACTGATAGTACTGCTGAGGGAGATGGCTCTGCTGCCCTCTCCTCCCTCCTCCCCTCCCTGTGCGTGCGAATAGTTCTGCAGCTGTGCAGACAATGTCTGCATGGGTAAGCTAAACAGGCCTGGGGCAGAGGCCCAAGCACTAGCATGCTCTCTATTCATACTGCAAATTGTGGTGTAGTCTATGGCAGAGCTCTGGGCGGTCAGCACCCTTCCCAGCATTACTCTGGGCAGCACAGGCCACTGACTGTTTCCAGCGGGCAGTTTGGTTGTAGCCCTGTTGGTGGCATTAAGGGAGTTCAGCTGTTTGGACAAGGCTGCTCTTTGCAAACAATAGATACGATAAATAACTATAGTATCATGTCATTGTTCTTTAAACCTGGGTAAGCTGACTGTGTCTAGTTGCATATCTTTGGACTCATATAAGTGGGGTTTTCATATTCCTGCCTCTTTCTGTGCTGGACCAAAAAGTAAATGAGTAAAAGAAATATGAGAGCATTTGAAAACCTGTTTCATTAAATGCTATACCTAATTTTTGAGTTCCATCCAAGCATCTTGGTGTGTGGTAGAAAGACCACCTGAAGTTAGAAATATGCAAACACTGAACAGTAACCGCTGTGTCACCTGGGTTTGACACCTGATGTATCCTTAGAAGTTGCAGTCTTTACTCACCAATAGCCAGTGTCAGGACCTAGCCATGCTTGATAAAGCTGAGAAGCAAACACTTCCAGGGTTGAAACCATACTAGATTCTGCACCTCTAAGAGTAAACTTATTTCAAAGTAAAGATTTCCTCCAGCACGTTGAAGCAGAAGTTCCCCGAAGGAAGAGAGCAGAAGGCTCCTGGGAGGATTGCTTTCATTACAGCCAGAGGCCAAACTTTTGCACATGCTCTGTGGCACTTTCCTTTGCAAGTACTCTGCTTAACTGCTGCTTTAGACTAGGTTCTAGTCAGCAGAACTGATTTTTTAATGAACCTGAATGGACACGTTTCCTATTGCTTTTGAATCCCAAAATGCACTGCTCTCCTTTCCCCTCAGAACAGCAGAGTTCACCTGTTTCTATATAATTACTGCCTCTTACCTAGTCATTCCTTTACTATTGCTAGATGGAAGCATGTGCATAGAGCTCCTAACCTCTCCATTAGCACTGCTAAAAGTGGATTTGGTTTCCCAGGATAAAATAATGCAGATACTACATTTTATGCTGAGATAATTTTGTACTGCTTTGTTTCAGGGTTTGCTCTTGACAGATTGGCTTCCTGTTAGTCTAGCAAAGGTCTTCTGACATGTCTGTTTTCTTCATTCTTCTTTTCACAAACTAAAATAGCCTAGTGGTGCAGAGACTGTCAGCATTACCTTTGTTCCCTCTTTATACTTGTATTTTACACAATAATCTCCAGGAAACATTCCTATTCCTGGAAATTCATCACATTCCTTGCAGTTTGTGGCCTCACTGACGGTGTTCTTCAGCTTCTTCAAGTGATTCAGTGGAACTTCCATTTATGTTTGGGATTCCTGGAAGGCTTGTCATATACAGTGCTCTAAAAATCCAATACAGCAGATGAAGCCAGGCATTAAAAAAAAAAAAATGCACAGTTCAGTCTCTTAAATTATTATTAGCCAGTCTAAAGGGGAAGTTATCTACTGCATAGTCTGAGTCTTAAAGGTCTCAAGTCTAAGTATATAATCTTTAGCCTCTTGCTGAACAAAGAGTCATTGTACCATATAAAGTCCAACCAACAGCTAGACCAAAGCAGCCCACATGGATGTTTCATCCCCTTACGTTTGTGCCATAGTAAACAATCTTATCTCTCATCTTAGCTGCATGCAGGCTTGTTTTAGCACGTAAACATATAAGTATGTATGTACAAATACACACAGCCTCAATTCTAAATACTTTAGTGTGATAGTTATTCATATAGATAGAAAGTTCTGGCAAGGCAGCCTTGACTGCAAATTGCATCCACCAGAAACACCTACAGCTGTGAGAAGGGAAGCGCAAAGCCTTTGGACCATGATCTTCCAACTGTGTGAGTGGCTCACAGCCAGAGCTTCTAGGATACAAAACCACTTCTAGAAGCAATAGACTTTTAAATAGTCTAGACTTTTAAATGTGGAGTCTCTCACCTAGCTGAATTGGGTGTAGTCCTAGGGGAGACTGACAGCCTAGGAAAGGGGAAAGTGAAAAAATGGAAGTCATGTATATGCTGTGTGCGTGATGCCTGAATAGTTGGACTGACAACTAGTGTAGGCCACAGATTGCTGTTATTTATGCCCTCTTGCCATAAAAGATTTTTCTGAACAGTCTTCCCAAACACTGCTTACTCTCCTGTGAGGTTACCCGCTTCAGAGGCTGTGCCCACCATGGCCTTTGTACCAAAAGAGTCCTGGAGCAGCGAAGTACGTTGTGTTTTGGGTTGTACCCCTACAGAAGTAGTATGAAGCAGCCAAAGTTGAAACTACATGTAAACTATCCCTAAGTTTTTGGTGTGTGTGGGTTTTTTCCAATAGTTGGATTCAAATTTATTCCTAATGAAGTGCAAGGCTCAAATACATGATTGAAAAACAACAGAGGGAAAGAGAAACCCTTTTAACTGTGGTTGTTGGAGTGGGGGCAAGTCTGAACATAGCAGGCATAATTGCAGCGGGGTCAGATGCATTCCACGTAAGCGACTGTCAGCTGATGAATAAGCACGAAGCACAGTGCAGGATGTACGCTGACTTTTGCTGTCAGAAGTGTGGCCTGGACATGTGTCATGTATAAGCAGTAAAATGTGTATCCATTCATCCTCTGCGTGGGCCTAGTCTAATGACAGGGGGAAATGTTGGGAGCTGTCTCCTGCCATTACTCTAGTAATTTAAAGCATCACACCGGTACCAAACTAGAATGATGATGTGGAGATTTTCATTCTATTTTACCTCCACTGACAGCAGCAGTACGGCCTATGAACTGTGCTTCCACGCTGTGCAGGAAAACTGATACCAGAAACATACTTTTACTGCCTAGTAGCTCAGTGATGCTTAGTACTATAAATCAAAAATATGATTACTTTTACCTGACCAGACACTTCTGTGTTAGGAATCCTACAACTCTCAGAGCTTCTGAGCTCATACAGAAGCCAGCAAACAACACTTCATATTTTGCTCCTTATCAGCTATCTCTGATCAGGGGGATCAGATAATCCCCTCTGCCGGTAAATTGTTGGCTAGCTCATCCTCAGTCCCCTAGGACTTCCTCTCTCCTGCCAGACACAGTATTTCAGAGAATCATTTAGACAAGTGAGTTTTTTCAGTGTTGATCTGTTCCAGCAATTAACAGAAAACATTGTTTAAGTTGCTGCTACATATTAGCGCTTTCTAATTTTGAGAATCCATTCTAATCCTGACCCTTCCCCAGCTAACAAGCATACCATATACTCAGGTTCCTATGCAAAATAGGAAATTAAAAATTCCAGATGATTAACAAATGTTTCTTTTTGTTTATTTTGAGATACCTGTTTTAAAATACCATAAAAATTGTGGGGACACTTACTTTAGCATTTAGATGTGTTAAAGGATATTCTCATGAAGAATGTGCTATTTGTGTTCTTAAACTATGATTTATTGACACAGGTTTGCTGCGTCAATACAAGATCTACAAATAACTGTTTAAAGATAGTGGACAAAAAGTTGGGTTATTCAGTGATGGATTTTCATGGCGGGGGGAACTAGGGAAAAACATTCCAAGCTGAGGTCTAATGATAATGAAAGACTTGAATCCTTGAAATATCCTATCTTAAAGCATGATGCAACATGGACCACCACTGACAGCCTGTCATCTCTTAGCAGGATGTCAGCCAGGGGGAGCATGCCATGCAACCAGTGAGTCCAACACTGCACTGGAGCCAGGATACTGGTCAGGATAGGTCACTGCTCTGGCAAGTAGAGACTTCCCTAGAAGTAGAGCTGCTTTGTATTAATTTATAGATTCTGTGCATAAATTTGGTTATGAGCAGACTGGCTCTGTGAGTACCACGGTCTGGCTTGTGTGAGGGGCTGTTGAGAAAACCAAGTATGAGAGAAAACGAAACACTTGAATTAAGCTATCTCTCTGTGAGTGTTTGAATGAGGGTAAGTGATGGTGCCCATGTAGAAAAAAGCCTGTGTGCATGTCCGACCAGCTACAGCATTTCAGTAGAGAACATCAGAGGGCCTGAGAGTGGGGGAAGGTTGGGAGACAGGACCTGGGCAGCCTCAGCTGCCACCTGAGGACAGCAAGCCTGGTGACTGACTTATCCTGATATCCTCCCCCAGAAGCGTTTGTCCTTGCTACTGTTTATTTATTCGACCACACCCATAAAGGTGTATTGTTAGTAATAAAAGCTCCATTATTTTGAAAGTAACATTTAGTAATTATAAAGTGCTTGTTCTGAGCTCTTCCTCAGAGCTGGGCTCCATCCCTCCTGCCTCGTGGGCTACCCCCACTGATTGTGTCACATCTAAAATGAGGTAAGAGGCTGTATCCTATGAAGCAGAGGGCTCTGTGGCTCAGAGCTGCAATAGCCGTACCAAGCATAGCTGTGCAGCTCCCCAGCTAGGAAGATGTTTTCAGAAGGATCACTGAAGAAATCTAATGATGATCAGAAGTGTAACAGAGATAAAGCACTGATCAAATCCAGGAGCTCTGGTTCAGCCACAGGTCAGAAAATGGGAGTTAGTCCTATTTCTTTTGGCATGTCTTTAGCTCTCTATTTTCTTAATGGTACAGGGTACATGGGGACAGCTGTAGCTGTCAGTATCTTCTCTATGGAGAACTAGTTGGGGCAAATTCTTCCCTGATGTAATTGCACTGTTTTCATTGTAATCATACCAGTGATGAATGCAGCTCATCTTAAGAAGGGCGAAAGAGCTCATGAAATTAAACATCCTTCGGTGTTTTCCTTCTGATTAAAGCAGGGTTTAGTATGTAGGAAATGCTGCAGGCTTGAGAAATGATCGTGTATTCTTCACCTTGCTGTGAGGCTTTGCTTCTCCTGCCCAGACTCAGCTCATAGCGTCCATGCAATTTATTTTAAAAAGCTGTGTTTCCAGTGTGCTGCTATTATTTAAACATCTGGTGCACTTAAAAGTCATATTTCAAAAACACTAATCTGGGGGGAGAGGGGTCAACATGTAAAACTAGAGAAAAGCAAACAAGGGGAAAAGATAAGCTTTTGACAGAAACTTCAAGCAGCTAAGAAGCCCTAGAGCTGTCAAATCATGCATTTTGGGTTTGAGCTGAATCAATTCGCAGAAGCAGTTTTTCAGTTCTTCATCTGAAAGCAATTTAGCTTTTCTGTGTTAGCAGATTATGCTGTTTTCAACAGTTGTTGGAGAGATGACTGATGAAAAGCATTTTCATTGTGGGTGTGTTTCCAAGTTTAGACAATGCTCTTGTATTCAAACCCCTGTTTTCTTGCCCCAATCTCTCCTGAAGCTCAGAGGGGATGTCGTCTGTCAAGCTCTGCACAGCAGCATCCCCTCAGCCCCAGCTTCAGGGCTGCACTTGGGACCCCAGACTTTTGGGTATGGGATGGCATTTTTTAGGGTGCACATCAAATTATCAAGGGATTGGAGAGGAAAAAGAAAAAACAAAACCCTGAGCAGGAATCAGTAGAAGGTGGGGGCTGTATCCTGGCAGATGCTATGTTGCAACGACTTCAGGATTGGGTATCCTGAACCTGGATCACACTTGGGAATCAGCCCATGGGTACATGAATGGGGGATAACTGTCACATAAGCCCTGACAGTGCAACCTGTCCCTGTGTCCGACTGGGTTTGGAGGCTGGTCTGTGATAGGTTTAACTCAGGTGCAAACCAGTGCTGCTCTTGGTTGTGGTGTAGTGTAAGTACTGCAAGGTAGCCTTCAGTAACAGCAATAACACTTCTGAAGTTTGTAAATGAGGAATGACAGATCAGCACATTTGCCTTTACTGTCAATTGTCCTAAGTTTGCAGTAATGGCATTTTTTATGTGACCTATCCCATGTAACCCTGGAGTCAATGAAAAACAAAGAGGCAACCTGAAATCTAAGGATGTCAAAAACTTGCAGTCATACCGATGGTTGAATCCTGTTTCTGTGACCTATCATTATGGTAGAAACAACACTTTTAGTAAAATAAATACCCCAAAATTACTTCACACTTCATCTGCCTAGATGGTCTTAATGAAAATTATCCAGGAATTCATAAATAAATTACAGTTTTCTGCAAGCAGCAAAATCTTTCCAGAGGAGCAAAGGTACCTGAAGCCCCAGTTGTGTGTTTAATATCAGACATGAATTTTTGGGCTCATGTACCAGAACGGCACTAAGCCTCCACCCCCAAACCCAACAGCTATAATTATCCATGGACCATGTTTTCTGTTGCAGTATCAGTGACCTTGCCTGTAATTATTCTTCACAGGGGACACTTAGCACAGTCCTCCAAGTACTGCAGCAACTCTGAACAAAAATAACCCAAAAGTCCACAACAGGAAACGTTAACAATGGCAGGATTACTGGCCACCGTGTCACCGTAAAATAAACAAGCAACTGAGAGGGAGTTCAGGGAAAAGCAGCACCATGATTAGGTAACGGGAGGGACTGACTTATGAGAAAAGATTAAATGAGCTAAGCGATGATGAAAGGGGGAACAGAACAAGTGCCTGCAAATATTTGAAAGAAAAAATCATCCAGGACAGGGAGGGATTCTCTAAGCTGCTGCCAGGAGTTAAGAGTAATGGAAAGAAACCAAGAAAATGAACGCAGCAGTCACCATAATAGTTTCTTTAGCTCGAAAAAGAAACCCAGCGCTTTTGTCCGTATGGAAACGTTGCTTATTTGTCCTGTTTCATTCCTCAGCCATATCCCTCAACGCATGGGGCTAATGCTTACAATTACATAATGGTGCAATACTGCTGAAACCTTGTAGGGAGGTGGCTCTGGAGGACTGTGGGGAGCTATGTCCAACAACCTTTTCCAACTCCTGCCAGATTCAGACGCTCATTTTTTGAGGTGCCTCAGAAAGCCCCGAGGCTTCAGCTCAGGAAAGCAGCTCTGCACAGCAAAGCACTCAAGCAAACACTTCAGTCAAACGATAAGCTGAACTCCCACAGCCATAAATTACATTAGTGATTCCCAAAAGAGGAACCCGAGCCTGCCCTCAGCAGTCCCTGAAGCAGATGGGTCAGAAAGCACACAAAGTCAGAATTACCCGCATCTATCCATGGCAGACCTCTGGTCCACATCCCACTCCAGTTAATATTTTTGTGGAAGAACAGCTGTGATGCTTCATGTTGTATTTGTTTCCATTAACTCCCCCCCAGTGGGCTTATATATTTGTGTTTCTTTGTTTACATATTTATACTCTCCCCAAGGGGATACACACACTATCCCTAAGGTTAGGGGCAAGTCATTACAGGGCAAGTACCTCCCTCTGATGCAGAATTTGTCCCATCTCTTCAGTCTGCCAGAAGATATAAATCTTTCTGGGAAATGTTGGACAAAAGTTCCTTCAAATATGTGGTTTCTTTCAGCAGCAGTTTTCAGCCTGTGCTTTTTGAATTGCTGGGCCCGAAGTTTGTGTTTCCAATTGTAACTGTTTGAGACGCTGTTAACGCAATCCCAGGCTCTTTACAGCCTGGTGTCTTTACAGTCTTTACTCGGCCCTGTGTGTTGAGGTCGAGGTCCTTCCACAACAATTTCTGTTGTCATCCTCCACACGCTGACCGACGGCCACTCCCGGCCCCCCTCCACCCCTAATTACTTTCCACGGCACCACCTGCACTTCGTGGAAGCCAGAACACAACCGCCAAGCCCAGCCTGCTTATGCCTCTTTTGTTCAGCCAGGCCCCACCTCGCAGCCACGTCCGGGCACCGCTGACGGCCGCTCCAGCCGAGGATGCTGCGGGCCCCCCCGGAGGCCTCGGCAGTCGGTTACAGTTAGCGGCCCCCTCCCGCCCTGTCTCCAGGGCAGCGGGGGCGGGTGGAACGCGGCCGTCCCGCCCGCCGCGGCCGGGCCTGCGGAGCGGCACGCCCGATGCGCCGCCGCCAGCGGGGGCTGCCCGGCCCGGCCCGACCGGCGCCCCCCGGCCGCCGCCGAGTGCGTCAGACCGGAGACGTGGCCCCGCGGCGGTGAGAGGGGCGGAGCGGCGGCGGGCGGAGCGCGGCTGCGGGCAGCCTCCCTGCCCCGCCCGGCCCGGCCCGGCCCTACCCTGTCCGCCGCGCTCAACCCCGCACCGCACCGCGGCATGATCGCGCTCCCGCCCGGCCGCCGCCCGTGACCCCGCACCCCCCGTCCGGACACGCACCAGGTAGGTGCTGCCGCACCCGGCCTACCTCTCCCTGGGCCCCCCGCTGTCCGCCCCGGGCGGGGCCGCGCCGGGGCCTGGACATCGCCGTGGGGAGGGGTCCCGGGGTCCGCTCAGGGCCGGAGCCGCCGCGGCCCCCATCGCTGCGCCCCCGCGGCGAGAAGACACCCGGGCCGGCCTGGCCCACGCGGCGGCTGCAGGGCGCCGCTCTGCCCGCCAGCGGCATCGGCGGTGCCGCCCCCATCCCTGGGCAGCACCGGGGGAGCCAAACTTTATCTGGTACTGCCGCCCTCTCCTCCCCGGTGGAGGGGCGCCGGGAAGCGGCCGCAGCAGCCCCCCCCGCCCCATCCCTCCCCATCCCATCCTCTGCCGGGCGGGGCCGCCCCCTGCTGCCGGGCCGTGGCCCTCGGGCGGCCCCGGGAGTGCCCCGCGGGGTGGCGGCCCGGAGCCAAGCGGGTCTTCCCGGGAGCGGGGTCGAACGGAGGAGGGCGAAACAGTCGCCGTGGAGACGGGCGGCTCGAGGGCAGCCCTTGATGGTATTTTCCTCAGGAAAAAAAAAAACCAAACCCAAACCACCACACTAACCCGCATTTCGGGGAGGCTGCGAGCAGGACGGGGACGCGGCGGTTCGGGCGGGCTCCCACCGCGCCCGCCGGCGGCCAGAGGGGTTGAGGGGTGCGCGGTCCCTCCACGGGGGCTGCGCGGCTTCTCCGTGCCCCAGAGGGTCCTGGCGGGTCCCTGCCTCCGAGTCCGGAGGGGAGCGCAGCCCCTGGCGGCACTGCGAGGCTCTGGCGTTCACGGCTCTGTTTTCGAAGAGATGTTTTAAAAAAGCCAATCCCGATTTAAAAACAACTCTGCCTTGTCGCAACGTGATGGGAGGTTTTGTTCATTATTCACGAAATGCGGTTTGTCCGGTTCACGGAAAAGAGTTGACCCAGCAAAACGAGAGGCTTGTGAAAGATTCCAAATGTCTTCTGCTAGAATTTCATTAGGATGAAAATGTTTAAAAGGGAGGAATTTTATTGCACAGATAAGTATGTAAGTTATGCTTTGCCTTTTTTTTTTTTCTTGTAGAATAAGTACTTTGTGTGAGGAAAGACCCAGTATTATGAGCAGCACCATTTGAAAACACAGATGTTCATGTTTGCTCCCACAGAGCACTGTAGGCTTGAATGATGCTGTAAAAAACTGGACAGGTAGAAAGGTGCTTTGCAAGATAGTGGAGAAAAGGATGGCAATGTTGGAAATAATAAAAACCCCTTCCCTTCCCAATTCAACCAAGTATGCATATTTCCCCTCCTCTGTAGTATATTAGACCTGCTTTTACTTTTCTTTTTGGCGTGATGAAAGCAGTCAGGAGGGTAGCACTCGCTCTTCTCCCAGAAATGCCTGTTTGTCCCCGTGGGGCAGATCAGCTTCGAGTGCTGGGCTAAGCACAGTTCCAAGCTGATCCCTAATTTTAACCTGGCCTTGGATTCCTGCTAGTTTGCAAGTGCCCATGCCCAGGGGCTGCCAGCAAGGCACAGCAGCCTGGTGCTGAGCACCTGTGGTTTCTGAATCATTTCCTTTTCCAGTCACATTCTGAGTTCGCTAAATGTGTGGCAGCCATGGTGCTGTTTTCTCCCAGTCTGAATGTTAATGGGCCCCGCTGGAGGTTTTACTGTAATGTAACTTTCTTCGGGTTTTTTTGTTATTATTTACTCTTGTAAGCAGTTGAAAGTTTCTAAATGGAGAGCCTAAAAATCTATTTACTTTGTATGCCCAGTGTTGGAAAAGGCCAGTGCTGGTTGTCAGTATAGAACAAAATCAGAGACTGCTGAATTCTTCACACAAGTTCCTTGCCTCGGTGCTTGGTGCTATCTTGCAATCAGTTTCTGTACCAGTTCGAGTCGATTTCCTGAGGCAGCCGCATCCCACCTCAGTATCTGGTTTTTGAGGCCCACTGGGAGGGGTCAGCATCCAGGCTGGACAGCAGAGAGGGTTAAACAATATTCAGCTGGCCTTAGTGCCAGAGTGAGGACACAGTAAGACCCAAAATAATGAACTGGGTCAGAGAGTGCTGGGAGGAGCAGTTCCCCTGATTGTCCATTGAACACAGTTGCAACTGGTTGAAGTTGGCCCCTATTCACCACCAGAAAGGCACTTCCCAGCCCAAGCCTTTTTGAATGGTACAGGAAGTAAAAAAAATTTCTATTACCATCCAAACATTCACAATAACAGGAGCTAGAGTTTAATTTTACAGGATTTTTTTCCTCTTTGAAAAAATTCTGTGAAAAGATATTGTCCTCCTTGTCAACACAGAGTTGTGAAGGGCAGGGGCTATATATTGAAGAAAACTCTGAAAATGAAACAGTTTACCTCTGGGGAAAAAAGAAAAAAGAGAACACCAAAATACTTCTCTTAAAACCTAACTTAGTAAAGCAGAGAAGCCATTCTTCATCCAAAATGATTTGTCAGAAGAATGTTAACAAGTGTTAGATTTCACATGCTCAACATAATGGAAACTTTACTTTCTTCTTCTTCATCCTTCAGCTGTTTGCCCAGGGATTTTGTGCGACAAAACGCTGATGCAAATTCAAGCTATAGTGCAATGACTTCTCTGGGGGTTTATGTTTCTAAGATCTCTTTTCTACTAGGAAGGTACTAGGTTTGATTCACCTTCTTGGGCATACGTATGCGATTCGCTCTGTTGCTTTCATTCATAATACAGCGCAGGCATCACTGTCTTCCCATCCCCAGGCAGACAAAGTGTCTTACAGCTCTCTTTAAATGTGACAGACCTTGGATCAGCTTTCCCACACTGTATTCATTTTACATTTTAGTGCCTGATGCAAGCAGCTAATCAGACACAGCATAAACTTTACAGTTGTATCATCCAGAGAGTTGAGGGCTTGGACCAAGATATGATTTTTTTAGGCATTTTTTTTTCCAGTGTGGAGGTTGTGTCCACTCTGTTTCCATCTCCCGTGAAGGACTGATTTACAATCTCATGTTTGATCAGGTCAGATTTTTAAAAGGTAGGGTAGTGACCTGTATGCGCTTTGTACATTTCACATTTGTTTGGGAGAATCCTGCATTAAGATACGGTGCATGTTTTTTCTTGGTTTTAAAGTATAACAGAGGCCTCCCTTGAAGCACAGAATGGCACCATTCTCCATGGAAAGTTGCTAATCCTGCTGTCACGGTGAGCGTACAAAGTTCCACTGAATTTGAACCAGCATATGTGAAAATATTTGGACCTGTCAAGTAGCATTAAAATTCCATTTCTGCCTCTGTCAAAGTAAACCTTAACTTTTCCATTGACTTTCAGGTGAGCAGCATCCAGGCTTTTATACCAACTTCAAATCCTGGGCTAAACTATGATCCGCTGCAAACAGAGACACCAGCTCGTGTCTCCCTTCAGTGGCAATAGCACATAGTGATTTTGTATTGATGGGAATCCAAAATTCAACAAGCCAGCAATAAGACTGCTGAGGTGCTGAAAACATTTCCAATTTTATTTACTCATCGCTGAAAGCAAGGTGGGAGCTTGGATTAATTGCTTGCTCTGGTGCATATGGTGAAGCAGAGCACGGGTCGAGCCCTGCCCTGAGCATGCAGCAGTGTAAGGTCCTGATGTATGTGTGATTTACAGCAGAATGCCACAGCTCGGTAGTGCAGGTTGCTCTCAGAAAGCAGGTTTGGTGTTCTGAGCGAGCACTGCTAGAGGTGTCATTTTCCAGGCGATGTGAATGCTTGATGAGCTTTCTCAGGGGCAGATAGTTTTCATGCAGGGTTGTAGCACAAGATGGGTGTTCACAGATGATATTGTCGGAAAAGTTCTTTGTTAAGTGTAATGAGATTAAAAAGAGTATTTGCTCTTTGCCATCATTTACCCATGACAACGTAATTTCAAAGACCTGCACACCTGCTATAGTGTGGTCAGAAACGCCCCCCAGCAACTGCTTTGATCTCACAAAGTTTAGGCTTGATGGAAACAGCCTTTCTTTCTGTTTTATGGTGCAGCAACAGACTTTTTGGTGGAACAAGTTTAGAGCAAAACCCTCTTTGGTGAGCCATGACCGGACACTGCTGAAAAAGTCCAGTAGAGAATTTGGGCAGATAGTTCTGATTTTCTAAATCTCTGAAGTTTATGATCTTTACAAGTCATCTTACATGAATAGCGATTCTGATTCTGTAGCTGTTTGTATTTATCTTTGAGTATGTGTAGATCACATCCATTTCATGTGCTTGAATTTACTATCTGTGTTAGTCTTTCTTATTCTTTCAGGAGCATGGATGAGACTATGAACCTTTTTTTTTTACAGTTGGGGATTTTTGTCACAAAGGATGGTTAAGGGACAAGAAAATTTATCAGCTATGTTTCAGGCTGAGAATACCTGTATGTTTATCCAGGCACTTTGGGATCCATGTTTATGAGACTATCGCAAAGTTTAGAAAGCTCTCTTGTGTAGCATGCAAGCGGGAGCAGAAAAGACCCTTTATATGAAAAAGTCTCACAAATTGTGAAAACAAGCATTTCTTTAATGATTTTGGCTCAATCACTGCATAAAAAGTTTTTAACTAACTTTTCAGATGGTTGAGCTGCTTAAGACTCAGAATGGACCCTTTGTGCTTCCTGTCCCAATTAGGAATTAATTTTTAATTATATCAGCTGAACATTTTTTATTATGAGCACTTGTATTAGCCTGAGGCCCCTGATTATTCTTTTGACCATGAATGGCACTCGTTTGTGTGATAGTGTCTGTCCTATGACATTCTATGGCATTAGTTCTGTCTTCATTATCTGAGTATGTTAAATAAGTGTTTGTAGGAAACCTGGTATAACTTTGATTAAAACCTGATGTGAGTTTACTTTTCTCAATCATTCAGACATATTTCAGGAGTACTAAAATACCACTTACTGGACAGTTTCTTTCTTAGTGCTTTGGTTTGCTGGTAAAGGTTTTCACTCACATTAAGAACATTTTGCAGCTCTGGAAAGTGGGCCGTCAGCTTGAGTGATAGCCCTGATAAACTAAGAATGTTACTCCCAGAGCTGAAAAATGGTAAGTATTGCCTTTGAAGTAGTCTTTGAGATGGAAATGCGAAGAGTATAGTTTTCTTTAGATTTGGACAAATAGCTCAGCAAAGCCAGGTCTCCACACAGGCCTCTGTGCTTGGTACAGAAAGAACTCCTATTGATTTCACTGAGACTTTATCTGGCAGAATCTGGCCCCGAACACTTCTTGTCTTCAGTCCAACCAAGTTGAAGTCAAAGAGCTGCTGACAATAGGAAGACTTTTTGGTATGTAACACGTGAAAAAGTACTATGACTCAACTGAAACAAACAACAAGGTTATTGTCCAGGATCCGTTGCCAAAGCAGCACTTACTGTATGTGTAGGTGGAAATTGCAGCGTATATTTTGAAATGCAGTTTATTAAAGTTACTTCCTCTTTATGTTCCGTTTGTCTCCTCTGAGTTCTGGATTCAGGCCTTTGAGCTTCCACTGCCAGAGAGGATGATACCAACAGCAGAGCAGAGCACTGCCACCCCCAAATCCACCACACTCCCTTCTGGGTGCTAGGCAGAAGAGAAGGTGAAACCTAAATGTACACCGTGTGCTTGCAGTGTGGGCCTCGGGGAAAGAACGGAAAAGGTCTAGGTGTTCAGCAAGTTTCTGGAATTTATACTCTTTGCAGTTTTTTCAAGCAACTAAATCCCTGGAGATTCACTGGAGTCTTGCCCAGGTTTGGACCTGCAGAGCCTGGGTACTGGGGAAGCTCAGTTGGGGCAGTTGGTGTAATGGAGGGCAGTTTTCCAGTGGCTGGGTTGTGGCTGTGCTGGAGTTCAGGTGGCACAGCCTAGCCTTCTCCAATCAATGCACCTAGAAATGAAGCCCCGTTCCTGCGCTGGATGGCTGTCATGCAGGGGACAGCCTGGTCATGGCCAGCGTGCTTTCATCCACGTCAGCACAGGTGTAGCCCCTGTGAAAGCTGCGTGGGTTGCACATGTTTTGTAGGAACACTAAATTGTGGAATAGTGTCTTCTGAGGGCAGATTGTATTTTGTCTGCTCTCCAGATTGCAAACTAATACCAACTGTGACATGTAATTTTGGTAATGCGTAGTATGAAATCAGGTTAACTCCAGTGGCTTTGCAGGGAGGTTTTGACATGCTATCAATTTAGATTCAGCCTTTGCAGACAACTGGAAAAAGCAGTATGTTATGTTTCTGTAGTATTGTTAACTTATATTTCCCAGCAAAGGTAGAGAAGAAAGTAGAAAACTTTCTGTTCTGCAGCTGGAGAAGTGACAGCATGACAGGTCAATGTGGCGTGTCCACAGCAGGAGCACAGGGAACCCATGTCCGGGTCCCAGTGGGGACTCATGACTCACGTTCTATTGTTCCTCCAGGCCACATTTCCTCACAAGCCTCAGCCTGGAGAAGATGCATTTGTTTGAAAACACAGTAAACACATGTGCTTTTAAAAATAACTGTTTGGATGCAAATGGTTTGTTTTTAATGGCTTTTCAGTTCCTTAACAGGGGATTTATACTTAAGCAACAGCATCATTTGTTTGTATTTCTTCTTATGAAAATCTGCCTTATAGTTAACAGAACAAAAAGTAACCCATTATGTTTGGAAAAAGTGCCACATGTGATACTTTTTGCTATATTCCCAAAGAGCCAGCATTCAAAAAATTTTTTCAACCAAAAAATTTTTACAGTTTTTTTTGTTTTCTAAATTAAATTTTATATTACAGGAAACACTAGTGGCTGTAAAGCCTAGCAGGAAAACTGGTCTCCTGAAATGCCTCAGATACAGGGAGAAGTTAGAAGCAGAGATATTACCAGATGTTACACAGGAACTGAGCAAGCACCTACACTTTCTAAAATGCTGGACCTTTTGGTCAGTGGAAACATATCGCAAGAGAATTACCGAAACCAAATGTCAGGGTAGTTCAGGCATTATTTCACTGTGTGTACCGTGTGTATGAGAGTACACAGATAAGGGTGGAACATCAACCTCTTGGGAATTAGGAGTTGCTAATTCCAGCTCTTATCATTGTATTTCCCCCTTAGTCTAATCTCAGTTTTTCCAGACGTGGTGCCTTGTCCCTGAGTCCCCTTTTAGTCCTCTCCCGGTTAGGTGATGAAGTGAAGCAGGTTCGTTATCTGTCATCTGCCAGCATGGGCAGTGCCAGGGTTTGTGAGGGGCTCCTGGACGTGCGCTGAAGATGAAGCGTTCAGCTGCTGAGATCAGAGACATGCAAACCCAAAGGCTTATAAATTAGCCAGTTATGGGCAGCTGTTCACACTGCAGTAAAAACTGTGTCCCTGATACTTAAGCCAAATTTTGGGGCATGGTGGGTTCTGAACAGTTTAAAATAAGAAGTCTGTAAGTTTTGTAGTGTGCGTAGTCCAGTGTTGTTCCCCTAAGCTTGTTTCTAGAAATACTTTGAATAATGGTTGGCTAGATCTTCACTGAAATTTTATTTTCAATTAGACAGGTTTTTCCTTATGGTAATTTTTGGGACCCAATCCCACCCCAAAATACAAAAATTTGGCAAAGTTATAATCGACAGAAAATACAACTGATGCTGGTAGTACCAAGCCATTTTTGTGCCAGGCTGTGCCTATCAGCCCCAGCTAGAGGAGACTGTGGCCCTAAGCCCTGGGGCTCTGCATAGATCAGTGGTTTTGTTCCAATTGGCTATTTAAGAATACATCACCATGAACCTGACTGCAAAACTTCCTTATCCCTGCTTATTTAACCATCTCTGTGTGGGATTCCCAATCTGGCAAAACAAGAACGCAAAATCCTGCTTTTCAGTGCAGCCTCAGGCCCCGTGCTGAGTATCGCTTTAGTGTAATAGCTTCTGGCCCAAGGCTGCCGAGGCCAGACAGCACAGAACCACCTGAAAAAGCACCTTTATGGTGTTTATGCAGAGTAACAAATGTTTACAGCCAAGGACAGTAAACTGCTGTGCAGGGTGTGCAAGGCTGTGCCCGGTGTAAAGCAACACCCGTTGGAGTGAAGCCCTTGCACAAGTGGCCCACAGCACTTGGGCTCTGCTGAGTCCCCGCTACCAGCTCACAAGCTTGTTGTGTGTTAAATATGCGTGTGCTCTGTTCCTTTAATGAAGATGGATATGCAATAAATCATGTATGGGAACCAACCCAGAGACCTACTTGCATCACTATTCCCAAAAGACATTTCATAATTTATCCTAACACATGTAGGATGTTTAAAACAGGCAGGAGGGGGGGGGTTTCCCTAGCCCAGCACTTTCTCCTTTCAGTAGATCTCTGATGTGAAAAACCAAACAGTCCCAGCTGAATTGTCTCTTGAGGTCATCTCAACCTTGACCCTTCCTGGTGTACTCAGCTGGGCTGCAGTTGTGGCCCTGTGGCCACCAGTCCAAGGCTCTTCACACCAAGGGGAAAGCTCCTTCCCTGTGAAGGCGTCAGGGCCATGTCCATAGCATGCAGGACTTGTGTAGACCCTGTGCCACTCTCAGGAGTTGGTGGTGCTGATGCTGCATATGAGGAGGGTTGATGTTACATCAGAGAAATGTGGTTGAATGTCAGCTGTCTAATAATTTAAACATCTTTTCTATCCAGCTTAAGAGATCTCACCAATGTTTCATGCCTCCCAGTTGTAAACCTCACTATTTCTGCAATGTTTATACCCTCCTCCTGTTATGCTCCTCCTCCTTTTTCCCTCTGCTGTGTTAATCATAACCTGCCCCTACTGAACCAAAAAATTCTGAATGTTAATTGCCTGTCTGGCTCCCAGGGGCCCCATTTCTGGTGTGTGGCTGTGGTTGTTCCCCTTAAACAAGCAACAGATGACAGTGATTGCTTCAACACATGACAACATGATTGAGTAACTGCTGCTGGAAGAGTAAAATAGCAGAGGGCTTGACTTCTGGTGAATAACACCTGTAGCCTGGTAAACACAGCTCTGGCAAGTCCTAGTCTCCCACCTACAGCATATGAAGCAGCAGTGACACTGCTTCTCTGTCACAGCAAGGAGGCTTTAGCTGGGGCACAGGCTGGCTGGCACCAACAGGTAATAGCGAGTGTTGCCTGCGGAAGGGCACAGACTTTTGGCAGCTTTCCTGACAGCATGGTGCAGGCAGCCCAGCAGGCGTCTTGCCATGGTGGTGGGTGGTGGTGGGAGCTGCTGGGGATCTGCCTCAGTGAGGAATGCACACCAGCGGACCTGCCACAGGTGAGATAAAGGCAGAGCCTCCCAGGTATTTCTTACTCTTTCACTTGGTGTGCTTTTTTTAATTGCAGTGTCTCTACAAACTGTGCCTTGAAAGCTGAGGTGGGGCAGAGTGGGAGCGCCGTGGCAGTTTTCACTGGTGACAGAGTGCTGTCCAGCAGCGTACCCTCTAATTCTGCTGAGGGCTGGTGTCAATCCATGCAGTTATGCTCCATAAAATGAATGAAGTTTCTCTGTGAGAATATGCCTAAAAATAGCAGCCATCACCTAGCAATAGCTGGAGCGTGGGAGCTGGCAGCTGCTAGAAGCCAAAAGCAGTTTTATTCAGGGTTGTACCAGAGAGACACATCTCTGAGTAGTAATATGTTTTTTTCTTTGTAAAGCATCTCTCAAGATTCAGGATGAATACAGCTTGATCTCAGACAGGTCGAGTGTTTAAACTTTTATGTGCCCAAGCATTTGCCCATTTGGCAAGGTGAGCCCTTGTCTTTGACTGGGGTCCCTTGCGTGCTGCTGCAAGTCAGGTCACAGAAGTTGAGTGGACATGAAGCCATGGGGACACTCACAGCGCCTACTTGTGAAGCATTAAGCCAAGGCTGGGGCTTGTCCCTGGGCTTTTGCTGGCCACAGTGCAACAGCTAGCACTGCCGAAGAGCCCCACCAGCGAGTAGTGCCAGCCTGGGCATGCCATGCTGTGGCTGGGGAGGGCTGGTCCATTGGGTTGCTATCACTGGTGGAGGTAGGGTAGCTACACTACAGCTGGAAGCTGTGCTCAGCATCTCTGCGCCTGTTCTCACAGAGGCCTTGCTGACACAGCACTGGTGGCGGAGGTTCGGTCACTGCCCGGCAGCCCCAGCCGTGCTGCTTAGCCCTGGGGGTACCAGTACTGCAAAGGCAGTCCCTGCCCAGAAACTCACCAGGCAGCCTGCCCGAGTGTCCACTGAGCCACCAGTGGGCAGGAAGTTAATTAATTAACTTCCTTTGTATTCTGCAGTGCGTGTCACACAGGTTGCCCAATTTGTAAAACATACTCGTTTTTCTCTTCAGCAGCACTGTCAAGAGCCATCATTACTTCTCAACTATCCGCACCGCTTTCCTTTACTGATGAAGGCCAATTGCTGAGAAGCTGGTTTGCTCCACGGTGTGGCCATTTCACAATCATCCTTTGATTGAATCTCTTGATTTTTTTAAGTCTAATTTGTTTCCAATACTTTTCTTTTTGACTTGGACCTCTTTATTCTCCTTAGCTCTTTTAGGTCACATGAAGTCATTGTGTCTTGCTCCGAATCACCCGTGCATTAGCTGATTCTCGTAGTTAGTTTTTCTGTTGGAGTAAATATCATACTTTCTCTGTATCTAGATTCCAGTATTGCATCTTACTATCATGTATTCATTTTCACTCATCAAGTTTTCTGTATTTCCTAGAGATTCTAAAATAGTAATAAAAACCCTTAATAATTTCTCTCCTCTCCGTTTTTGTTGGGTTTTGTTTGGTTGGTTTTTCTTTTTTATTTAATATGGCAAACCCTTTTCTGCAGCACTGCTTAACAGCCAGTACAACTTGTTTTTTTAATCCAAGTTCCTTTTTTATTTCCTTCTGGTAGCTGAATACCAAATGATTTATCTCATGTACGGTTTTCTTTTCTCTAGAGACTGAGGATTGTTTAGAAATGCAAGAGAGACAAAAAGAGAATGAGTTCTGATTTTAATTGAAAAAATCAGAATATTTAGAACTCAATATTTCCTAAAGTAGACTAGTACTTAACATAAGTCAGAATCCACATTTCAGCTGTGATGTATTGTGCCATTAAATAGCATTTTGAATGTGAGTGAACTGTAATTAGTAGTGCTGTATTAGTTTTCACTGGCTGAAATGTTTAACTCCTTTTCTTCTATCTCCTTGTTCTTAGAAGAGATAAGAATGTACAGTAGATGGTGTGCTATCCCTGAGATTGCTGTGATTTGGGCTGCAGTGTGATTTTTTTAACATCCCTGGTTTGATTTCTTTAAATTAATGATTGAGTGAATCATGTTCTTTTGTACAGACCTGGTTTGTGTGTGGTTATAAATGAGTCTGGCAGTGGTGCGGCTTTGGGTGTAGCAATGGGGAGGAGCTGAACCGTGGCCACGGCGGGGTTTTCAGGTTTGCTCTGAGCCATGTGGACCTGCTGTGTCTCTTCTGAGGCCTCAGAGCCACTGCTAATAGATATCCTTCCAATGACAGGACAGGCCAGAACGGAAAAAAAGCTAGAGGGAAGAGGGAGACAAATAAAAAGTGATTTCCTGTCATCCTGTTCTGCATGCAGATACCAGCAGTGCTGGTAAGCGTAGGCTTCTCTGCACGTCTTTCCAGCATTTTCCCTCTATTGCTAGTGAAGCAAGGGGAGAAGCAATAGGGTTTCTCAAGAGGATGCTGGAAAACAGTTATCCCCCTTCTTCACATCCAGTCTCCTTTTAAAGCTTCTTATGACTGTCTCTTTTCCTGAAGTTAAAAATACTGTCTGCCATTAGAAGTTGTTGGTTTATTTACCATTATTATGTGCAGTACTATAGCCATCACTCAGTAACGTTTGTTTTCTGTTTTTTAACATTAAAGAGAAACGTAAAGTGGCAGACAGATTGTGATGTCTGGTGTTGGACTGCAAACCTTGCAGTGTCAGAGATGGGTCTTCTAGCACTGCTCAGAGAGGCTTTCTGTATGCAAGTCTCTCTCTGCTTGTCCCCATTAACCAGGATAACAGTATGTGCACTCTGCTAATGAGGAGTCACACTATGCAAATAGCAGCCTCTAAAGGGAACAAGGGATCAGAGCAGCATGTATTTGTGGTGTCAGAAACTATCTGCCTTCATCTAAATTCCCCACACATCACTTAGAAGAAATAAAGCAAATATATAGTACAACAAAGACCCCTAAAAATACAGAGTGAAACCTATCAAATGCCATAGCCAAATTAATTTTTGGTCTTGAAAGCTGTCCCTGCACAGTAATTTGCAAGACAGTTTCCAGTCCCATCTGCTGTCAGGTGCTGCCCATGTTTCAGTACTGCCAACTTTCATAACGCCATGGCTCAGGCTCACAGACTTGTTTAGATGTCTAACCAGTGAGGATTTGATCTCTGCATGTTTTGGTGCATGTGAGCACTTGGGTTTTCTCAAGAGTCTCCACTGTAGGGAACATGATTCTGGCTTAACTGACACTCAAATTGTCTATACTTTTGGAAAAACCGTACAGATAGGACCTCTAGAGGCTGTGGCATCAGAATATGGAAAAGCACTCATAAGCCATTATCAAAGGGGGTAAAAAAAAAAAACAGAGGAAATGTCATGGTTTTAAAGGAATCTGTTAATACGTATTCTTGGGTGAACTGATGACACTCCAGTCAGCTAACTGGCCTCAAAACCTGAGCCAACAGAGCGGTATACGTTTAAAAGCTTTGAGCAGAACAGTTGCATGGCAACTGATAGCTATCCTTTGAGGTAGTGTATTCTTTTAAGAATTTATATGTTTTTCAGTGCTTGATAGGAAAAGGATTTCTTAAAGCTATTGTCAGTCACCTACAGTTTATGTAGGCAGTGGAATGCATGTGGGTATGCAAGAGAGATGAGTGCGCAATATTCTTCAGCTCAGGGTGCTGCTAGTGGAGGGTTTCCTCTCCCTGGGTTCTGCTGAAGGAGTGCTGGGCATGTACTTAAAGCAGTGTTGGGCACCTTTTATTTATGAGATCCATTTTTTCCACCAGTATTTCTAAAAGAAAAGTGAAAGGCAGTAAAGGTTCATCCCAGCAGCTACCCTAGCTCTCCTCTGCTGTAGAGGTGTATCTGCCCTGATACTACTCCTGAGCATTTGCAGGACAAGAAGACAAATATCAGAATGGCAGCTCCTGGCTGCAATTTGATAATGAATGCTGCGTTCCTTCACCACCACTGCAGCAATCCAGGCCTGTTGGCAGGGACACTGCTGAGCCTCTGACCTGCCTGTGTGAAGTCAGGCTTGCATTGCCATCATTTTCACTGATGGTCTATTAATTTGCAAGTGCTGCAGAGGACAGCCTGCCTTTCTCTTGGGAATTGCAAGCCATGTGAGTGGTGTGTGCAATTTCATCTGGCATTGTAGTGTGCATCCTGGGGACAGCTTGTAGAAGGACAAGAGGCTGAGAGAGACATCCTCCTGCCTGGCCAAGTAGTGCTTAAAGCAATGCAGAAGGGTTGCAAGAGGAGGGGGGCCAAGAGGAAACAAGGGTTAAGAAGTTTTTATGCTACTTACCTAGAAAGCTGCAAAGCCCCAGCCTGACTACTAACCCAAGGTCATTTACAGGCGTCACCTTGTGCCTTTGGGGACTGTGGAGTCTCCTGAGGATCAGCTGGGCAAGCAGAGGCACAGCAGTCCCTGAGAAGGTGTCAAAGTGAGCACCTTTTCATGAAAGTATGGCCAGTGTAGTGGGAGTCAGTTATAAATCCTTGGGAGGCCGTATGCTTGTGATGAATTGCCGCTGTTAGGACCTGAATCCTTCCCTGCCAGATCCCCAGCTCTGAATGAACTAAATCCCTTAAGTACCTGGGCGGTGTATCAGCAAGGGTGTGCTTATCGCTAAACCTGGGCACAGCTGGATGGCACCAAACCCACACTAACAGCTCCCAGTGTGCAGCTGTATCAGGATTATAGACTCTTCCAATATTACTGTGATATGAAGTGATTGTGGTGAGCATTTATGATGGTAGTTGACGGAGAAGTTTTGTAAATTGCCCTTGGGAGTATTTTTGTTACATTCCCATGCAAATTTGTCTTTCCATCCTAACTTACTGGGGAGTTTCAGTACAGGTTTGATCTCAAGGATCCAGTTACACAACATGCTGTAGGCATTAAAAGCAGTTGCTTTGCCTGTACATGTTCACGTGTTAACTGATTTTTCAGAGGAAGTGATGATGTAAGCTTAGACATCTGAGGTGAAGATGAAGCCCTTGATCTCCCTGCAGTTTTACTTAGCTAAAGCACTTTAGCAACTTGCACTCAAAACGTAGGTATAAAACTGCAGTGAGTGTGCATACAAATATTCCAAAACATCCCTGAAAGCACTGTGAATAAAATGGAAGTAAATGAAACATGGTAGCTAAAAGGTCCTGTGAAATTTGAGTGCAGGACAAGCATTTTAGCCAGACCTTTGAGATCAAGGCTAACGTGTGTAAAGCTGAATGTCTCTGTCTACAGTCCAGGCTAGTTTTCAGGGATTCAGAAGGCCTGCTGACCCATCAGATACAGCTGGAGTCAATGTAGAGAGGGCTTTCCCTACCTTCGTGGACAGGACTCTGGTCTTGCTCTTCCTTCCTCCCAGGAGCTGCATGGGGGCAGCACAAGCATCCCTCTTCTGAGGCAGAGTGTCAGAGGGACGGCTTGGGTGGTAGCTGGAAACTTTTATGCCACGTCCTGGAATGTTCATTTCCAGACCAGGTTTTTTCAAACCTCACAGAAGCGCTTGGTCTTACAGATGGAGGGGTATGGGCTTCAGGAGGCTGAGTGCTGGCCTTGCTCTTTTGCAGGACGATGATTCCCGTGACCGAGTTTCGACAGTTCTCGGAGCAGCAGCCAGCGTTCAGAGTGCTGAAGCCGTGGTGGGATGTGTTCACGGACTATCTCTCTGTTGCCATGCTGATGATCGGTGTGTTTGGGTGCACGTTACAGGTAAATCAAGTGGGATGGAAGCGAGGCAGGTGCTCTTGGGGGTGCTGAAAGAACACCACAAATGAGGAAGGTCCTTGGAAGGATGGTGCAATGTCTTGTTTTATCTCTTGGGTTCACTGTGAACTAAGCAAAAACTTGCTGGTCCTAGGATTAAAGCTGTTTAGGTAGCAACATAAATAACCCAGGCCACACTTTTAGCAGCTGTAAATCAGCAGAGTTGCCCTAGTCGATGGAATGGTGCCAGCTAAGATAAGAGCTGTTGGTTTGGCTTGTGCCTGGATGCCTGTTCGCACCACAATTTGGCATAGCAAAACGGATGATCAGCTTAAGTTCTTAATTGTTACCATTTTTCTGTTTAAAAGTTTGAAAAATATAATTTTGTAATTTGTTTTTCTTTATTTGGCAAATATTAATATTCTTTCTGTCATTATGCTTCAAAGAGGCTTGACATGAACGTGCTTATTTTATTGACACCACCCACAACTAATATTATGCCTCTTCCATTCCAAAACATCTCTGATGATGCTTACACGTAAACAAATGACATTGCTGTCAGTCACTGTTACTTAACATTTTGCTAAAGAGCTAAAAGCTGAAAAGAACTGGAAAGTAATGTTTGGGATAGAATCCACAAAAATAGAAAGTTGTAGTACTAGTTCAAACATGAATGTCACGATTCTTGGTGTGACTCAGAAATTGAGCTAAAGGGACATCCTGACAGAGCTCTTATATCAGGAGAATTTGCTCACTTACATGGCCCAAAATTTTAACATACTATGTTCCAAATTTCACATGAAATCAACTGTAGTTTTGCCAGTATTCTGCATTTTCAAGTAATTTCAGTTGAAAAGATACGTCCATGTTTAAAAATCTCTTTATATAGGGCAGAATTTTTCGTTAGTAGCTAACTGGTTGCTTAAGCACCCAAAGTAGAACACCTGTTATTTTTAAATTCACCTGCTTGATTGGATGAAGCACACTGGAAAATAATGTGTGGAAACACTGCATATAACAGGCGGTTTCTTTTTTTTATTCCAACTTATTCCCAGAGGCATGAATCCAGGGTGTAAGTAAGGGTGTATATCAGAACAGCATTTGCAGACAAAGATTAAGTGCAGGAGGTTTTGACAGTTATGGCACTGATATTGTTCAAAACATGTGTGGTCTCATCTCGGCATCTCCATGCACCAGGGTGGATCATCAAGGAGGATCTGATCTTGGTAGGTTCTGTTGCATACGCTATATTTAGTGCTTTCAACAACCATGGTGTCAAAGAATACATCTACACTATACCCACATTCTAGTTTGGGCTAATCCCAGTTAGTCATTCAGGATAAATAACAGAGCTCCCTGGTTTATCATGTGGGTTAGCATTTTAAATTCAGACCTACAGGGATTCTTGCACTGAGCTTAAACTGTTATCCAAGTTAAACCAAAGATGATTGGTCCCTAAAGGCACTCTGACCTCAGTTTGTCAACATGGATGGCCAGCCCAAATTAAGAAAGTTGCTTTTTTGCATTACAGACAGACTCAAGAACAGGACAGAGCTACTTTTTTTGCCCCCAGGTGTGTGGTATGAGGACTCTATGCATATGTATGAGAAACTGAAAAAAACCTATGCCTATGTGTACAAATGCCCTCAGTTCTCTATTATCCCTATCTGCCTTTATTAAGACTGAAGATAAATAACATCCCAGCATAGCTATGCCCACATTAGCTCTTTGTCAGCCATTTTTGGTCTGGTAAGACATCACAGTGTGAGTATACAGCCACATGAATGCAGTTAGGCTGCTTTCAAGCTTAAGCTATCTCTGAACATGGTGTAGCCAGGGTGAATACGCCTGGTAAAAGCAGTCTGTCTCTGGGAAGAGCAATGGAGGAGATCCCTGCTCTTTTCTGGAAGCATTACCCACACTTTTCCTTTTTCTGGATTATCTCAGTGCCATCTCATTCAAGTTATGGAAAGCTAACCATGATGAAAAGGGTTGACCTAGTTTTTGGGGTATAGAACAAGTGTCTTTTTGGAAATTATAATAGCACAGCCTGTGGGGTGGAATGCCTGGCAGCTGGAGGAACTCCAAGGACAGCTACCCATTGGTACTGCCACCATAGTCTGTACATCAGTTTAAAAGGTATCTTTTTGTGTGTTTCAGGTCATGCAAGACAAGATAATATGCCTTCCAAAGCGTGTACAGCCTTGCCAGAACCAATCTAACAGTTCAAATGTGTTTAACACAATTCCAGATACAACCCCCCTTCCTCCACCCA
This sequence comes from Bucorvus abyssinicus, assembly GCA_009769605.1. Classification (NCBI taxonomy): domain Eukaryota; kingdom Metazoa; phylum Chordata; class Aves; order Bucerotiformes; family Bucorvidae; genus Bucorvus; species Bucorvus abyssinicus. The sequence goes on along the minus strand of CM020034.1, from coordinate 16,852,985 downwards.
AGCCATCCACCCCTCCAGCTACAGTTGAAATGAAAGGACTGAAGACTGATTTGGACCTTCAGCAATACAGCTTTATAAACCAGGTGTGCTATGAGCGTGCTCTGCACTGGTATGCCAAGTACTTCCCTTACCTTGTCCTTATACACACACTGGTCTTTATGCTGTGTAGTAACTTTTGGTTCAAATTCCCTGGATCGAGCTCCAAAATTGAACATTTCATTTCAATACTTGGGAAATGTTTTGATTCTCCCTGGACAACAAGAGCCTTATCCGAAGTGTCAGGAGAAGATTCTGAAGAGAAAGATAACAGGAAGAACAATATAAGCAAGTCTAATACTATCCAGCCAAGCACTGAAGGCACTTTGGTCAAGACGCAGTCTTTAAAATCAATCCCTGAGAAGTTAGTTGTGGATAAGGGAACCCCTGGGGCATTAGATAAGAAAGAAGGTGAACAGGCCAAAGCACTGTTTGAAAAGGTGAAGAAATTTAGACTGCATGTTGAGGAAGGTGATATACTCTATGTCATGTACGTTCGCCAAACTGTACTTAAGGTAATTAAATTCCTTATTATTATTGCTTACAACACAGCACTTGTCTCAGAAGTTAATTTTACAGTAGTCTGTAACGTTGATATTGAGGACATGACAGGATATAAGAATTTTTGCTGTAATCACACGATGGCACATCTGTTCTCTAAACTTTCTTACTGCTACCTGTGCTTTGTAAGTATCTATGGCCTCACATGCCTTTATACACTATACTGGTTGTTCTACCGTTCACTGAAAGAATATTCTTTTGAATATGTTCGTCAAGAGACTGGAATTGATGATATCCCAGATGTCAAGAATGACTTTGCTTTCATGCTTCATATGATTGATCAGTATGATCCTCTCTATTCTAAGCGGTTTGCTGTCTTCCTGTCCGAAGTCAGTGAAAATAAGCTGAAACAGCTGAACCTAAACAACGAGTGGACTGCAGATAAACTGCGACAGAGGCTGCAGACAAACTCCCATAGCCATTTGGAGCTACAGCTTTTCATGCTCTCTGGACTACCAGATACAGTTTTTGAAATTACTGAGCTGCAGTCATTAAAACTTGAAATAATTAATAACGTAATGATACCAGCAACCATTGCACAGTTGGACAATCTCCAGGAGCTCTCATTGCACCAGTGCTCTGTGAAGATCCACAGTGCCGCCTTAGCGTTTCTGAAGGAGAATCTCAAGATCTTGAGCGTCAAGTTTGATGACATCAGAGAACTTCCCCACTGGATGTATGGCCTCAGAAATTTGGAAGAGCTCTATTTAATTGGCTCCCTAAGTCATGATATTTCCAAAAACATTACACTGGAGTCTTTTCGGGACCTTAAAAGCCTTAAAGTTCTTTACGTAAAAAGTAATTTGTCCAAAATCCCACAATCTGCAGTCGATGTTTCAAGTCACCTGCAAAAGTTGTGCATCCATAATGATGGAACTAAGTTAGTGATGCTCAACAACCTGAAGAAGATGGTCAACCTGACACAGCTGGAATTGGTTCATTGTGATTTAGAGCGCATACCTCATGCAGTCTTCAGCCTTCTCAGTCTTCAGGAATTGGATCTAAAGGAAAACAACCTCAAATCCATTGAAGAAATAGTAAGTTTTCAACATTTGCGAAAACTGACAATCCTAAAGCTGTGGTACAACAGTATAACATACATCCCAGAGCATATAAAGAAACTCACTAGTCTTGAGCGGCTTTCCTTCAGCCATAACAAAATAGAGGTTCTTCCATCCCACCTATTCCTATGCAACAAAATCAGATACTTGGATTTGTCTTACAATGACATTCGCTTTATCCCACCTGAAATAGGAGTTCTGCAGAGTTTACAATACTTTTCCATTACTTGCAACAAAGTGGAGAGCGTGCCAGATGAACTCTACTTTTGCAAAAAACTTAAGACTCTGAAAATTGGGAAAAATAACTTGTCAGTCCTTTCACCTAAAATTGGTAATTTGGTATTCCTCTCCAACTTGGATATTAAAGGCAATCACTTTGAAATCCTCCCACCTGAGCTCGGTGAATGTCGAGCTCTGAAGCGGACTGGTTTCATTGTAGAGGACACCTTGTTTGAAACATTGCCTTCTGATGTCAGGGAACAAATGAAAGCCGAATAACTAACTTCCTCTCACTCACTTTTACAGAAATAACGCTTCTACCAAATAGGCTGTAGGAAGTGCATACTCCAAATATGCATTTAGTTTGTCATTATTTTTTTCTTTTTCAGACAAATCCTTTCTGTACAAACAAATTTGGAGTAAGGAGTACATATATTTTTAAATAAAATTTTCTTGTATTTTTTCACTGTTTTAAGATATTTTTTAAGTTTATTTTGCCCTGAGGACAAGGGTGTCTGTAACTTAATTTTTACTGGTAAAAGTAAATGATTTTATCTGCTGATTTTTTTTTTTCCTTTGCCGAATTCCAACAGGGGAACTGTGTTTAAGCTGTATGCTTTGGGTTGCATAATTTGTCATAGATTATTATATTGTCTTCCTGATTATTGTTAATCCCTTAGGACATGGTCTTCAGCGGGTGGTGCTGCAGGTGTTGAATGCTTTGTTTCCTCTTTTCTTCAGTGGCAGTAGAAGGTGTTCAACATCTAACGAGATCAAATCTGGGTTGGCCATCCTTTTTTATTTCTGACATGGTCTTCTCAGATGGTCAAAGCAAATAGAAAAGGTTCTTTTTGTATTTTAACGGGTCTGAGGGACCTCCTTCAGGGTCTTTTCGCAAGTTCAGCGTAGCTGTCCGTTTGCACACCATACTGAGCAGGAGGCACTGACTGCCATTTCCACTCTGGTGCAGAAAGAGTAAGGTCCCATTTCACAGAGGAGTCAGGACCAAAGTGTCTCACGTTGAAGATTTTCTAAACAGTGCAAAGGGACGCAGCTGCCCATTTGCTGCTGACTTGAATGGAAGGGGTGCAATGAACTCACTGTGTTGGGAATGGCAACCCAGCGAGATGAAACTACCTTGAAAAATCCCATTCCTCCACTAAACACCTCATCCTGCAGGGGAGAAAGTGCCCTCTGCATCCCTCCATTCGCATCCCCACTGACAAGGGGATGCTTGGCACCTTGCACGAACAGGATCCAGAAAAAGTGCAATCATGTTTAGTTTGTAAAGCTTCTGACAAGGAAATAGCATCTGTTATGCTCCTGAATTGAGCTTGGGTATCATATAACCAAGCTCAGCAGAAGAACATTGCAGATTTGCAAAAATGAGATTAAATGAAAACACTAACTTCTCAAAAGTCTCAGCCTACCAGAGGACAGTGATGAAGGCTGTTTTCATCTCCCAGCTAGTAATTAAATCGGAAATCATACAGTTGGAAGTCTGCTTTTTAAAATCATGTAATAATCTGTAATGATTATGCATCAGGCTGGGAACTTTATCCTCTGAAGCCATGTTCAGTTGTTTATTTAATCCAGCCATTTGCTTTCTTCTAGGCAAGTTTGGCAGGTATGGGATAACTCGTGCTGCTCACAAGCTTATTTTAAGCTAATAAAAAATAACTGTATGATGATGAAATATTCTGCTGGGAGGAGACCTCTTCATCCTATCCAACAACACATATTTGCGTATGATGCAGGCACTGGATAAATGCTTTGCAAGAATGTCTAGGAGTAAGTACTTCTTTCTCTAGGAGGCAATGCTCTTCCTAAGTTGCAGAGGTTGAGTTGCTGATTGTTTAGACTTATGTAAAATAATTGTTTGATGACTGTCAGGTTGGTTGCTCTTAAATGTTTTCTAACTGCCATTGTGTGTCTTGAGCTACAGTGAGTTCTTGAGCTTGGTACAAAAGCCTACTGTTGTTTTAAGAGTCTGACTTATAAAGGTGGGGAGACAAAACTAAGATGAGAGTTTTCTCCTTAATCCAGGGTGTGCTATGCTATCTGGTACGTGGGCTTGCCACAGTACCAAGTCAGACTTTTTGCTCTTGGCTGTGTTCTGGGGAAGATCCATGTGATTTATCAAAAATGGATCAGGCATGAAGGAATCAAAGCAAACTTTTTTTAAGGAGTTTGATTTAGTTCTATTAAAGGCCTATAATTGATGTAGCTATTGTGAGAGCTACTTTACTTGTGTGTGGAATGCACTTATTGGAACAGCTTGGCAGTATATATATTCTAAATATATTTCACTTTGATGTAATGTGAGGGAGAGAAATGTTTCATTGCTCATATTAACCTAATTGTGTAAACCAAAGTGCTGTTGTCCCTGATGAATGTAAACTGTTTAAAATGTCCAAGTAATTGGTGGAGTTGTATAGTTCTCTTACTTAGATTTGAAATACGGGATTACATTTAAAGTTGGGGTTTTTTAAAATCTTCCTATTCCTAGATGTAGCATTTTAAATCCCTAATTTATTTTGTGTCCGATGTTGTTAATTAATTTTTATCTAATGTCTAATAACTACATGGGTAGTTTGTATTCTATTTTCTGAATGAAAGTTATGCACGCCTCATAACTGAAGGTTGGAGACTTGTTCTACACCATTTTTGTACACACATCACTGAGGGGATGGGGGGTTTTGTTGGTTACTGATTATACTTACACCAGTGCAACCCCTCATGTGGACACAGTTACATGAGTATAAAGTGCCTTGTGCTGGTGTACATTTATTCACTTTGATAGGAGTGAACTATACCAGTCTAAGCACTTTCGCACTAATAACTGTATCTTCTCCAAGGGTTTGGTCTGCTGAGACAGTTTAGTCAATCTAACAGCTCACTGCCACGGAAAAGGGGCAGTTCCCTCCCTCCTCCTCCCATGCTCCCTATTCCTGCCAATGTGTTCCAGCTGCTTCTCTTGTACCTTTATTGGTCTGGTGCTGGTCTGATCCCTCCACAGGACAAATCAACTTTTTAAGCCAGTAGAAAACTAAGCCAGTTAAAAGAAGGAACTCATTTTCTGCTGGATTAGCTCTCCAAAGGATCAGATGGACACTAGGGTGGGAGTAGCAAGGGGACAGGACTCTGCAGCCAGGGTCCAGGCAAGGATATAGTGGGACAAGTCACTTTGGAGGTGCTGAGCTGCTAGGTCAGTTCATCATCTTGCCAAGCCATGTGCTTGGAGAGCTGTGTTGTTTTATCTATAGCAGGTTTAGGCAGCGTGGCTTTTGTGGGTAGACAACCCTCAGGCTCGCAGTGAATGATAAAATATCACATTACTGTTAACTGCATAAACTTAATGAAACGAACTCAGGTAGCTGCACTATTGACTTTTCTAAATCTCTTACTGTCTAGTCTGTGGGGCATATTTTCCAAAACCGTATTACAGTATTTTAGAAATGCATCAGCTAAGAGAAGATTGTTTCCTACTTCTGTATGACACCCAGGAAAATATGTAAAAGTGCCATATTTACCCAGTGATTCATGTACAGCTCATGTATATTCATATGCAATGCATACTAGACTTTTCTGTGACCTATAGTATTGACTTAGAATGGATGGACATTTTGTGGATAATACTTTAGGCATGGTTTGTATATACACAAAGGTTTTATATAACTACTTACATTAATCAGGTGCCTAACAAATACAACAATTCCAGAATATAAGCAAGGCATTTTACATTATGGTTCAAAAACAATACAAATATTCCTTGGTAACAGAAGCAGAGATGACAAAGAGTGCATAAAAATAAGATGACAACTTTAATAGCATGTTAAGCCTGAAAGGCAAATCTACTTAGTGATCAAAATCTGGAGATGTGCATCTCCCCCTTTGTCAAAATAGGAGGGGTGTTTGTGTTGACCTCTTGTATCTAGCCCATCCAACAACTTTTGCAAATTCTGTTTGGAAAGCACCTCCTCCAAGTCTCATATCACATTCCTGGCACTTCCAATAATTCATGTGCTTAAGTGGTGACAAGCCCTGTAAGAATGCCAAGGAAAAACTTTGACATTTGACTAAATGGACAAACTTCTTAATTCTGTAGCAAGAATCTAAATATGATAATAGACCTGCATAGTGTTACATTACAATATAATACACCCAGGAAAAAAATGGAAATAAAATGCTCTTTTGTAATAATGAACGTTATCAGCCTGCAATGTGATTATTTGTTTGGGAAACCTCTTGTTTCTGGATTACCTAAAGATCAAACATAACCATCTTTTGGGTTTGACCCCTTGGGAGGCAAGTCAGGAAAATATGCTTGAAAAAACATCGTTAGACTTGACAGGATTTATAGCCACATGGTCTTGCTTCTGTGCCTCCTTCCATCCCCTCACTCAATGGCCAGCAAAGAAGCTGTCCCCACGGGAACAGCTCCCCCGCCCCAGTCCCTGTGCTCTGCCAGGGCTCATGGGGGATGTGGGGTCCCCGCCAGCCTGGGCTCCCACACTGGCCCCAGGCAGCCAGGGGTGGGAGGGCTCCTGCCTCCCCCCGTCACATGCCTGTGCTGCTAAGGGAAATGATGCTGTTTGCACTTGCGTCTGACGTAACCCCCTATAAATCTCCCAACCAAAGGGCTTGTGCTGTCTGCATTTGACATGGGACACTTTCCTCGTTTCTCTGCATCTTTAAGTTGGAAGCAATAATATGTTTCAGGGGTTTTTTTATACCAAGACAACGCTGTCCTGCTGAGATGGAACAAGAAATGGTCTCTCTGGTCCTTGTGGTCCAAGGAAGAGGAGGAGAGCAGTAAGCGTAGCAGCCTGAGTCAGCTTTGCCTCTGGATAAGCTAAGCCTGGCAGGAAGCTGGCACCAGGGACATGCTGCCCCTGGGGCACGGTGGGTCTTGTGGAGTAGAGGAAGTCTTGCTGATGACGCCTGCTCTTAACCTCTGGGCTGCTCCATGTGGAGGTGCACAGGGCTGGGAAAGCTGGTCTGCTCCTCCCAGCCCTGCTCCTTCCCACTGTCCCTACAGGAGATACTATCCCAGGGCCGCACCTGGCGGGATGGGAATGATGGTGCAGGCAAAACCACTGGGAGGATCCCTGGGGCAATGAGGTCATGCTGCTGGAGCAGATGTCACCCTGTATTAAGTGTGCTGGTGACAGAAGTTCACAGCCTGAATTAGCTGAGCCCTGACAAACTCTTCTTTCAGTTCCCTGAATATGCATGCTGGGGAGCGGAAGTTAACCAGAGCAGATCCCATGCCCCGAGAAACCCCAGCCCTGCAGCCCGTGGGGCTCCCAGGGCACAACCCCATCAGCAGCAATGTCATCTGCTTACCAGCAAGCAGCAACGCTAGGCATGTTTTCTCCTTCACTTCATGCCAAATTGCTACTGGGAATTCCCAATAACTTGTATGTCTTCATATGCATGGGTGATGGTAAGAAAACTCTATGTCTGTTCTTTTTTCTCCTTTGGAGCATACACAAAGCCCTGAAGATTCAGATGAAGTAGAAGTTTCTGTTTCCCTTTTTTTTTTCCATCTGCGATTACCTCAGAAATGCCAAGGGTGCAAGTCTTCCCTACTGCTGCCTTCATCCCCGTGAGCGGTGGGTGCATGGAAGCAACGTCCCGCAGATGAAGGCCAGGGCCACCTCAGGAGCATGGAGGCAGGAGTGGGTCTGCTGGGAAAGGGAGGACGAGCCCCTCGGTCTCCTCCCTGCTGGGGCAGTGCCAGGGCAGAGCGGGCAGGCAGTGTCCCACTGGCAGCGCAGCTCAGCGTGGCGTGTCTCTGCAGGTCCACTTCTACCCATGGGCCCTTGCATGCCCCAGGCTCAGCTCCCGATTTCCAGTCATGCATCCTGCCCCTCATCACACTCTTGTCTGTAGCACTGAGTGCAGAGGACCTGACAGACAAATCCGGGCTGGACCTGCCCTGTCCCCACTGGGATCAGAGAGGGCTGGTGTGCTGCGGGGGAACATGAGGTTTGGCAGATGTGCGATGGATGGCAATGGCCCCAGAGCTTCCATACAAGGAAGCCCAGACCAGCACGAGGAGCTCACTCCAATCCTCTGGCTCCAGGCACACGTTTGAAGGAGCTTGTGCTGGCAGAGAAGTTGTGCCTTTATCACTGTCTCTATACGCAATAGCCTGTGTTGTGACTTGTCTGCGGCTGACAGCTTTGGCTCTGGCAAGTAAACTGTAAGGCTGCTTGTGGTGGTTGGTGGGGCCATGCTGGGTCCTGTCTGCAGGGCTGTCTGCAGGTGGACAGGCCTGAAATGGAGCTGGCTTTCAGAGCACGGCTTCCTCCACTTGGTCCAGGCCAGGGTGGAACGGAGTGTGCCCAGAGGTTGTGCTTCCAATGAGAAAAGAAATACAGTAACGTCAAGGAGTGCAACCATCATGGCCAGTGGGGTTTGGTGGCTTTTGGCCAGGACCAGAGCCCCAGGTACTACTATGGGCAGCACTGACAAGGTGTGCGATCCCAGGGCATGGAATGAAACATCTACATTGCAGACAAGCTTGAACCGTTCTGCTACCATGCATGATTTTATCAGCCCATCCTCTCCTCTGCTGCCAAGGCTTATGAAGTTGCACCTAAACTAGGGAGTTTGGGTAGCACATCCAGCAGCATCCTTGATGTGGCAAGGTGGCAGTGGCATGGGCGTTGGGAACGCTAATGGCAAGATGGTGCTTCCTTCAAAACCAATGTCCACAGTGTGACAGTGTCCCTTTACAGTGCTGCACTGTATAGCTTATACTAAAGGTGGACCTTTAGCTACTGCGGGTAAACTGGAAGGTCCCCTAGGAACAAGACAGAGGTGGCAAGGGAATTTAGGACTGCCAAATGCACGGAGAGTCCCCGAGCATGCCGAGATTTCAGTGAGGAGTCACTTGCTAGTGACTGTGTTGCTGCCAGCCTGGTGTGATACTGCAGTACATGTGCTGACTTGATTTGTTGTGCTGTTACATTGCTGCTAAGCTGTTGCTAGTCTGTTGGAGGTATTTTGTCACATGAATTTTATCGACTGTGGTAAATAAGTGTTGATGTTTTGCTGAATTAAAATTGAATTTAAATGTAACCGTTGTCTCTTGCCAGTTGGGGTTATGTGGCACTGTTAGACTGGCTTGCGGAGACTGCCTGCAGTTCTATTTATTTAGTAAAATATTTTGTCAAGCTGTGGCAGCCCGTTTCCTTGCTGTGAGCAGAGAGAAGTAGTTAAAGAAGCACAGAACTTCAGTATTCAGAAGCACAGAACAAGGTTACCCTCAGGAACAAGTTGCTGGCTACAGCTAGAAGCTGAATGAGTTTTTTACAAGTCCAGAACAAGTTGCAAACAAAACCACAAGCGAAGTAATCCCCTTGGCAAGGAATAACTTTAGGAAGCTGAAGGGTCAGGAGCGAATGCCAGCAGCACAAGTGCTGGTGAGATCTACAACCTCGTTTACCCTGTTTGTCCCTCTCCAGAGGCACACGATGCTCTGCCGTGCAGGGGTGGAGGGTGAGCGGGACAGGCTCACTGTGGTGGGGTGCAGGACAGCAGGAAGGAGCAGAGCTGCGCCTCTCCGGTGTTTCGAAGGCGATGCTAGCCATGAGGCATTTTTGCCTGCCTGACTGCAGCATCTCTGCACTGGGCGTGCCCAGTGCCCAGTGGAGAAGACTGCCAGGTTCAAAGGGACAGAATTTATTATTTTCTTTAACTATAAGAAACCTATTGCTACATCCTCACTGCAAGGTCTTAGTGTGCAACCTGTGGAATTTGACCCTTCTCACTGTCTCCACCAGCATGTCAGAACCCTACGGGGGACTCTGAGTGGGATAAGACGTGGTAAATAAATACCATTACAGCCGTGTTCCCAGCTGGTAGCTACATTGCTCCTTGAAAACACAGTCTAACCTTTGTGGGATTTTACCCCCATTGCTTCAATGAGCTGAAAAGCTTCAACAAAGCCAAGGACCCAGATATTTGTTTCAAACCAGAAAGCTTATCAGGGGCATGAATTTGTTGAACAGAAGAGAAAAGTAACTTTCTGAGCTAGTTAGCTTTGCAAAGCCTGGCACTTGCCTAGTGGAAAAGCAACTAAGTGGTCCAGCTGGTTCAGGGCAGGATCTGCCAAGCAGGCAGGGGCGGCTTCTCCTGCCTGAGCAGCCCTTCCTGGGGGCTTGGCATGAACACCCTGATAAGCTGCTGGAGAAACTGCCAAGAACACACTTTGCATTCTCCTGCAATAATTTCTGCAGAAGTTCTGAAAGTGGAGAAGTTGTGAAACTGCTTCCAGACTGCTGATTGCGCCCGACATCAGGAACCAGCTGCACAAGGGGCTTGCCCTGGCTGGCGCCAACATCTGGGCACCTCAGGCATCATAGCCCAGCTCTACTGCAGGAGCTGTACCATTCACAACTCCTCCAGAGCTGTGGGACCCCTTTCTTAGCACCATAACCCACACTCTCCTGTAAGCACCCAGGTACTTGTGGGAGTTTTCTTTGGGGAAGTGAGGCTGGGACTTGGTGAGTGAGCAACCGGTGCATCAAAAGGAGCTTGTCCCTGCACCTACTCATCAGTGGAGGTTTGCATAAATCTCCCAAAGCAAAAGATCTTTTGTGGGAAACCTGTGAAAAGTACCTGAAAGGAAAACTTGACACTCATCAAACCTCTGAGGAGGGCAAATATAAGCTTGCAGACCTGGAAAAAAGTGAGGTGATGAGGCAGGGAGCTGCTGTGTCCCATGGGGCGTGATGATACCCATAGCAGGGAAGGGTGCTGCTGGCCCTAATGCTGCAAGGGCACCTTAAGTACTTGGGGTTATGTAACATTTTCATGAACAGGGCAACAGCAGCAAGGCAACCCTTTGTAGGACAGTAAAGATTTTTGCAGTCAGTGTGGCCTGGGGAGCGAGGGACCAGTGAAAAGGTGTTTTGTTGGGACTTGGACTTCTCCTGGACTTGTGTTGACTCCGGCGGGGCTGGAGCTCTCCCTTGGTAAGGAGTGGGAAATGGAGGAAACAGATGTGTTGCCATGGCAATGCAGGGAGCAGCTGCCATCTGCACAAGCTTCCTTTTCTGCCGCTTTTCAACCTGTGCTGAGAGCCAGCATCAGGGATTGTGTGCCCTGGAAGGCCCATGGCCACCCACAGCCAGGTGGGCATCACTCAGCTGGGTGAGGTGTGGGACAGGGTGACAGCAGCACCCATACCAACAGCCAGACTGCAGCACGGGGCTCCCACTGCTGCCCCCCAGCACCAGGTTTGCCATTAGGACACTTGGGGCTTTCATTAAAAAAAAAAACCTAAAACCCAAGCCTGTGTTTACTTAAACTTTTTTTTTCCAGCTTTGCAGCTCTGATTTCCATTAGGTAGGCTTCAAGAGTCCTCATTCATAAGGGTGCAAGAGGCTAAGTCACACTCTCTAAGGAAAGTTACACATAAATATAAAAATACACCTAAAAAAATGTGTCTGCCCACACTTGCACATTTCAGACCTGATCGCCTCTGCGTCCCAGTCTTGCAAAGTATTTATTGATTTCCACCCCGCCCCCTCACCCAGAAAAAAATCAGATTTCTTTAGTGGGCCTGTAGACAACCAAAATGATGAGTTTCCCAAAGCCAGTCACCCCCTCATGCTCCCAGCATCACCACACATCATCTCACCAGAGAGGGCAAGAAGCCTTAAAACACCAGGAACCGGGCCATGTGGCAGAGACCAGGTGAGGCCAGTTGAGATGCTCCCAGCATCACTGACAGGTCTCCTCTCCACTGCTGCAGGTGTGCTCAGTCCTGTCTGGTTTAGTCCTTGGCCCAGGATATTTTTAAAAGGGAGAAATAATTGCTGTCTGAATGAATCAGTAGGCTCCAGGGGTAGGATATTCAGTGGAACAATTAGGTCCCTCTGCCTCAGACCCCTCAGGTGGCACAGGCTTCAGTTCCCTTCTGCGTCCTTTGGCTGGAGGTGGAAGCTGAACAGTAACAATGATGTGATGCTCAAACCCAAGCAGCCAAAAGGAGGTGAGAAGATCCCTACCCAAATGACTTACAGTTGGATACCACCATCCCTGGGTGTTCAAGGGTGCTTGATCCCAGCAGTTGGATGTAACGCTCTACAGAGTACAGGCCAGCTGGAAAACTGTAGCCAGGATTTTGGTATGGGCTGAAACACTATCCAAACAAAAGTGAGCAATGTCCCCCTCCCGAGTCAGTCATTAATAATATGTGGGGGGATGTTTTCCCTTGACAGCAGCACAGTCAAGCCTTAGCCTTATCTAAATCTCGTTTAACCAGCTTTCCAAGAAAGTTTTAAGAAGTGACTGGAAACTGCGTTGAAGTCCATCCATCTGAGCTGCAATTTCATCCAGTACTTGTTTAGAAGTTATGCCCAAGAGATCTGCCTAATGTATGAACGTGTTTTCCTTACACATTGTCTGCCTTGACATTTTGCCATTGGAGATCACTCAGCTGCTGGGGATCTGTGATAATGATGATTTAAAAACAAGGCCAGCAAGGAATTCAGAGAGAGTACAAACAAATGGCCCAAAGCTGCCTCCACCCCAAGCATATTCCCATTTTTCACACCCTTTACAGTGTAGAAGGCTCATAACACTCCAAGAGTACATGTTTACAGTTGCTTCAGGCCTCCAAGGGCATCCTGCATTAAACCATCTCTCATACAAGAAATGTTTCCAATTTTAAGAGGCCTTAAAGTGAATTCCATTAATCTCACACTTCTCTTGGTCCTGCAGCTCTCTCATTGCGTTTTGATCTCATCTTTATGTGCGCCTTGGATGCTTTGGTTGCCTTCCAAGATAGCAAGACTGATTCCCTGTTTTTTAATAACATGGTGTCCCTGAGCACTTTGTTTTCAGGTCTTTAAAGTATTATTTGCCATGGGTGCACGGATAATGGAATAGATGCCAGATTTATTACACCTTATGGAGATTCTGTGAATTTTTTCCCCATTGCAATCCACATGAAGAAGTTTGTTTATTCTGCAAAACTTCAAAGCATTCAAATTGAAACATTTTCCTTTCCCTATTATGGCTGTGGAAAAGAGAGGTGAGACCTCAGGGTGTGGGCCTCTTCCACAGTGTCACGGATGGGCAGCAGACATTACAGAGGCCGGGGCAAACAGAGGACACACCAAGCAACATCTTAAAAGAGTAAAGGGTGGGGGATGAGGCGAGGAGCACACTGAGCAGTGCTGCCATTGGAGATAGCAGGAGCTGAAAGGCCTCAGCCCCACTCAGAGCTGGCTTGTGCGGCCAGGAATGGGTGATGGTCCCTCTCCAGATTATGACCCTTCTTGAGGTGAAAAAGCAGGATTTATTAAAGATGCTGCTGGGGACAGTCTTGGAGAAGCCTCTCTCCTTCCCTTGCTGATTAATTCACTGGGCACACACTGAGCATGATGCCAGGCATTCCCCCAGGAGGGGGCTTGTGTCTGGTCCCGCGTGTGGGACACCCATGCCAGGAAGGCTCCCTGCAATAGCCCCTGCCAAAGGCTCAAGCTACACGCTGAAGTCATAGCCCGGTATTCAGCATTTCACTCACTGCCCTGTGAACAGACACCCTGTGTGACTCTGCCATCTCCATCCTCACCTTTGGCACGGGGGAGCATTTAAAGGAGCTTGTCAAGCTGGCAAGAGGTGATGTAAGATATTCTGAGATCCTCAGGTGAAATCCACTTGTAAAATAACCTGTTAGAGCTCTGCGTCTCGCAGACTTCCCTGAAACCGTCTCTCGCGACGACGCGTGCAGTAACACAGGGTGTATGCACCAGCAGCATCGCTGAGGGGGTCTTTCCGCTTTCCATGTGCAACAGACCCTGATTTGATGCAGGTGACAGTTACATATACACCTGATAGTACTTAATCTGACTTGCCATGGTAGGAAATCTAGTTCCATCTGTGGTGTAAATATAATGTCTGCTCGTTCTCTACTGCTTTATACCTTACCACCAGCACACATCCTCGGATGTGCCAATGCTGTGGTGGCCTATCACAGTGATGTGAGGCAGGCTCCCCCAAGCTTCCCAGGCTGGGCAGGGGCTGGGATCGCCTGCCAAGTCCCTCCAGGGTTTTTGCAGCTGAGTGAAGTTCCCAGGCTGGGTTGAAAAAGGGACTGGCAGAGGCTGAGTAAAGCCAGTAGGAGACACAGCACTGCAGAAGCCCTTAGCAGCATAGATGCACCCTGTGTCAGCAGCACACTTGCTCGTTTGCTCACTTTTGGGCTTGTCTCCTCTTCCTGCAGCTTCTGCTGTTGAAATCCTGGCGGTGCCCATGCCCCAGACTCACTGTGCCTGGCTCTGCACTGCACCATGGAGCTGCAGGGTTGTGGCCGGGTCCCATGGGGTGGGAGGGCAGCTGCTGGCAAGGTCACAGAAAGCAGAGCAGGGCATTGAATGTGTTCCAAGGCGGCAGGGCTGTGTGGTTTTCTGGGGGCAGGGAGCCCAGGCTTACACCCATTAATGTGTCCCTGGACGGCTGCAGGGAGCACAGCAACTCCAGCCCCGGGGTGTGCACCAGGGAGGACTGCAGGGACCTGACTGCAAACAGCAGTGCTGAAAGCCTGCGTGGAAGAGGAAGGAGGTTTTCCTGCTGCTCTAGAATTCTGTTCTTTCTTCATAATTAAAATCTGATGGGTATCTAGGGGAAGCTCTTATCCTTGATATCGTTCTTCTTAAATTCTTCTTTTTCCCCTCTGTCTGCTTTGAAAGTTTTTTTTTATTTCCTTGCCTGTTTCCCAAAGCTTCTCCCTTTCCTTGTTCCCCTGTCCTTGAGAATAAAAAAAAAGTCCCTAAACCAAAACCAACAACAAAAAATTAAATAAATAACCCAGACTTACAGGAAAAACTAGGCTATTTTTGCACTTCCTCTCCCTAACTTTATTTCTGCCTCCTTCATTGCCCAGTGTCTTCTGCCACCCACTTCTGGGCTTGGGTGTGTGCACAGGCAAAGCTGGACAATTGCAGAATAGGGGCCTGCTGGGACCCTCCCAGGGCACGCTAACCTTGCTACCTGCTCGACTGGTCAAGGCACTTTCCCCAGGGAGTGGGGAAAGGGAGCTTTTCGCTGCCGTTAGAAAGCAAAGGAGTACCTGAGCTTGCCAGGAAATTCTCGCACGAGCAGGGTACATAAGCAGTAGCTCAAATGCTCACCAAATCAGAGCACCCAAAAAACTATGTCATAAAAGCAGATCTATATGACATCACCTTAATGGGTGTGCTGAATTCACGGGCTGATCACATAAAAATGAGCAACTATCAGGTCAGATGGGGAAATACTGTATTTCTCGGTGCTTGCCTACATGGTTCTTTTTCCTGCTTTTGGCTTCTTTTTCCTGCAAAACCAGTTTTTTAGGCAAGATTATCATAGCTCGTTCGATGAATGCCTCACTCCAATTTGCTTTCTGCAGCTTCTTCGCATTTGGATCCTCTGATAATAAACAGTCACTTCCTTTTACCTCCCTGTGGGAGTATGCGAGAGCCTGCAGGCAAAAGGGATTGAAAGCATCATCTCTTTCCTCCGCCGCTGAGCTGGAAAGAAAATCCTACTGCAAAGCCCGCGGGACACAGTGCTTGTAGAAAACCCGGCTCAGATGAGGCCAGGAGTAGCACATGGATGAAATGATGCACAGAGGGACCCAAGTGGCTGCCAGAGGAGGGGCTGACCAGGGGGATGGCTTCTCCTCCAAAAGAAGCTGGAGATATCTCATGCGACCCATGGGGTTGTTTAGCCTGGAGAAAAGGAGGCTGAGGGGAGACTTTATTGCTCTCTACAACTACCTGAAAGGAGGTTGTAGCGAGGTTGGTGTCGGTCTCTTCCCCCAAGTAACAAGTGATAGATCGAGAAGAAATGGCCTCAAGTTGCCTCCTCCTGCAAGGGGAGGTTTAAGGTGGAAATTAGGAAAAATTTCTTTACAGAAAGGGTTGTAAAGCATTGCAACAGGCTGCCCAGGGAAGTGGTGGAGTCACTGTCCCTGGAGTTATTTAAAAGACACATAGATGTGGTACTGAGGGACATGGTTTAGAGGTGCCCTGTCAGTGCTGGGTTAACTGTTGGACTTGATGATCTTAAATGTCTCTTACCACCAAAATTATTCTGTGATTCTGTAACTTTCCCTCTTTGTGCACAGAGAGGAAGAAATCTCTATCACTTCTCTGCCAGAAGTGATTCATGTAGAAGGAAGAAGGTGGATCTAAAAAGCAAACTACAAATCAGAACTAAAGGGTTGTAGCTTCCTCCTCCTTTGCTATACAGGACGAATATCAGAATTGAAAGGCAGCTTATTTTTTGTGAAACAAAATGCAAAAAACTGGAGGGCTTCAAGTGCCTGATCTATTTATAATAAAGCCAGTGGGAGGTGTAATTTGCTTATTTTCCTAACACTTAATAAAATATCTGGCAAACAGAAGTGATAAAACCACTTATGTTAAAAATCTTATGTTTTCACTTCTTCGACAAGCCTTTACATGTGGGCTGTGCTCACCCTGGGAGATCATCAAGGGAGACTGGGAATTTGGGGAGTTGAAAAATAAACACACAAACAAAAACTCTGTGAACAAATCTTTCATGCCTTATTTCTTGTAATTAAAAGAAAATACCCCCCTTTCGTCCAAGATAATTTCACACCAATTTAACAAGGATTCAAAGAAATAAAGAAAGGGAGAGGTCTTTAAAAAGTGCAAACCCTCTTCCACTTCAGTTAACTGAGCTGCTGCCAGTGGAGCCATTCTCTGGGGGAGCTTCTGTGAGGAAGCCCTGAAACAGGCTGAATCTCTGCTTGGGGAAGAAGATATTTCTGATGAACATCTCCATTCACAGAACCCTATGACCCACTTCACGGTGCCTTTGAACAGACTGGGAAGAGGAGGATGTAGAGAATGGGGGAGGTGGTATGTTCCTCTAGACATTTCTTCCCCAAGGCCTTCTGTAATAATGTAAAAATAAAGTTGAGGGTATCTGAGAGGTCCAGCCAGGCTGGAGGCCTGGCAGTGCAAGACCCAAAGGACAGGGGCTTGGTTTGCAGGCAGCAGGCAAGCAGTGCCGCTCACTTGTCCTTCGCCAGCACCGGGTCCCCCTTTGGACAGCATGAGGGCAGCACTAAGGGAGCTGTACTCATCTGAGCACTTGCTGCAGTACACAGCTGAGGGAAAATGGGACCTAGGAGAAAAGGGCATGCATTTATTTATTTGCATTATTTTTTTGCATATATTTGAAATGTACGTAGGACTTCGAGCCTCAGAAGCAAGAGAAAGGATGAAAAGGATTTGAAAACCTATGTTTCTAACACACACATTTTCCTTCCCATATACTCTACAATAAGGCTTATGAAGAGCAAGGGACTTTGCACCAAAGGTGCTGAGGACTGTGGTGTTGCTCACTCTGCATAGGAGTGAGCTGTAGGACCAGCTGTGTTGGTGCAGATTAATTCAGAAAGCCAAAGTGGCAGGTGTAGGGCATTGGTCTGGGATCAGTGCTGTGCTCAGATGGCTCCACTGCAGGTAGGTGCTAGGTTCTCTGCTCAGCAGAGCATGGTGCACTCCATGCAGATGGGACGCTTTGTGCCTGGTGAGTGTTTTTGTGGAGGTGGTAGCTGTGCACTCAGGATGAGCTCTGGGTCTCCATCCAGCTCTGGAGTAAGGTGTCCCACATCCCTGCTGCTGGACACTCTCTTCCCCTGTCTGTGGATCTCACCTCCCACTCACAGGCTCCTTCCCACAGCCTGCAGCTCCTGAGCCCCTGCCACTGGCTCCCTTGAACAAAAGGGCTTTGACCTTCATTTGATTTTCTATAGGATGCTAGAGCAGAAAATGGAGGATACAGTTATAAGCTTGTGGTGCTGTTGATGGGGAAAGTTAATGTCTTGTCCTACTGAGGAGGTGAAGGGGGACTGTGTGAGTGGTTTTTTGGTTGGTTTTTTGTTGTTTTTCATGTGCTGTGCTCCCCTAGGATGGTCTTTTCTGCTGGTCTTCCTTTAACCATTCGTTCCTACACTATTAAACATTTTTCTAAGGCAAATGAGCTCCTTCTCAATGTGTTCCTTGAACTGCACAATGCTTGGAAAGCTCAGAGAAATGTTGATGCCCTGAGGGCAGGGAATTTTCAAAGCCCCTGCGTAAGTAGCTGACTATCAAGACCTGGCGAGTTGTTTGTCTATATCTTGGTCTCTCTCACTCACCTGACATTTACCCACACTCTCTGTTGGTGTTACAGCGGCTGAAAGAGGCATCTGGTCTGTGTCAGCTTTTATCTGCCTTTTTTCTTCCTACTCTGCCTCATTATGTCTGCTCACTAATTCAATTCAGATTTGAAAGGAAATATATGAGAAATTAATTGGCAAGATACCAGCAGCTGCAGGAACTCCACAGAAGAAGAAATCTGTGAACTAGTGGCAATGTGAAACCTAGACATGACTGTAAATTACTTCAGAACATGTGAGTCTCAAAACAGAGAGAGGATCCAAGAAACTGGAGAGGAGTCAGGAGAAAAATACCTGACAGTCAAGTGGCATTTTCCTTGCTCCTCTCAAGGCTGTGGGTAGACTTAGAGCAGAGGAAGGCACCTTGCAGCGTGCACTGGCAGGAAGACACAGAGGTTGCACTACTCAGTAATACAATGGCAAAGCACGTCAGACTCATTCAGAGTGGCACGGGAGCTGCCACCAAGACCCAAGGCATGGTGCCAGCTATGTTCCTGAGCCCTGGGAGCACCCAGGGCTGGGTCCTGGCTGCCTGCACTCCTCAGAGTCACCTGCCTGTGTCATGGAGCAGGGATACATCTGTGAGGAGCTTGCCATGGCCATCCTCCACTTGGCTCCTGCAGGACAGTCGGGTCCAAGTCATTACACACTTTGAGCAGTCTTACTACAGATACAGAGACAGCTCCAAAAGAGCACTCTGTCTAATTGCAGATTTGGGGTGTTGATGTCAGGATTAAAACCACAGCCACTTCCCCTGGAAGATCTGTGAGGTGGCTGTGATGACTCCCATGGTTTGGAAGAGTCCACCCCAGCGCCAGGGCACCAGGATGCTGGGGGCACTGCACACGTTGTGGCACAGCTGAGGGGTTATGCTGCTTTTCTTCTTGTTTTGTTTTGGTTTTTTTTCTTTTTCTGGTTTGTTTTGTTTCTTTGTTTGTGGGTTGGGGGGGGGTTGTTGTTTTTGAGACAAGTGACATAGATATTCCCTAACACTAGGGAGCCACCTCTGTTTTTTAAGATTAGACATCTCTTACCAAAATGCTTAGGGTGGTTTCCTAAAAGACCTAAGCTTACACAGACCTCTTGCTGGCAGCCAGCGTTACCAGCTGGGACTCCCAGGCTGTCCTCAAGCCAGGGGACAGACTGGGGACATCCCACAGAGGGGTGCCAGGGAGAGGGATGCCAGGCACAGCCCAAGTGACAACAGCCAGCACACAGAAAGCCTGCAGCTTTATCGAGCTGCTCAAGGTTACAGCTTCTGTGCTGTAACTCTGCACGAAATGGGAAGAATGCTGCAGTGAGAAGAAATGTTGCGCTTTTCAACTGAGGTTTGTATTTGGCCAGAATGGAAAAACCAGGTACATGCAGGCTATTGGGATATGCTTATGCTGCCCAGAACCACTGTACAAAGTGCTGGCAATGTGAGGTAAAGAGACTCTTTAAATAATTTGGCTGAAAAGTAGCCCTAGGTCAGCAGTCCTTACAGTAGCCCTGCACCGTGTTGCCATTGCAAATTGCTCTTTTTATCTTGCTGATTATAAAAGCAACAGCAAAGTTTTTCTTGATGTGTTGTGTTTTGTTTTTTTTTCTCAGAAGGAAAAAAGACGGACCAGTGCTCTACAGGCACTGTGGAGATAAGTGAATGTCCTTGGCCACAGAATGAATTCTCTTCTGTTTTCTTTCTGGTCCCTTTTCCTGGGGCGCTCGTCCAGCTCAGCTGGTAAGATGCAGCGTGATGAGCTCCAGTACTATGTGTTAGACTTACCAGGAGGTGAGTCAGTGAGGACTGAGTGTGGGGAAACTTGTTTCCTGAGCAACTCTTCCTGACTGTTGTACTGAAACAGGAGTCCTGACATGGAAGCTATGATGGCATGAGGCTTACAGCTCCTGGAAACCAGCTGGGCTCCAGATCTGGGGTGTAAAGCTACCAGCCCCACAGCCCACACGCCATACCCATGGTGTAAGCATGGTCCAGGACATCTTGGCAGTTCCCTCCTCTCCTTGCAGATCTGTGGCGAGTGCCTTGGGATGATGGCAAGGGCAGAGGCAGCCAGGGCTTCGATAGAGGCTGTTTTACTGACCCAAGTGCCCAGGCAGTTGCAGATCATACCAGCTGCTCTGTCTCACACTGGGAATCAGAATAAAGCAAGCTGCAGAGATTTTTAGACCTATAGTGCCAAGCTCACCCTTCCATTCACCCTATGTACTGGATTTGCTCATGGTACAGGAAAGGGTGCTCAAGAACCCCCTTGTTCCAGCTCTGTGATAGCCAGGAGCTGTGGCATCAGGGTTGGCTTAGGGGCTGCTCAGGGACAATGTGCAACTCCAGAGCAACAGGCTGGCCCCGGACTCTGCGAAGGAGCCACTGGAATAAGAAAGTCATGAGACATCATGGGCTTTGGGCACCCACTGGGGAAGCAAAGATCATCAGGAATGAGGTGAACTCCTGCAGGCAGAAGTGAAATAGGTTTGGTGACAGGAGCCAGGTCAAGTTATTTCAGTGAGTTGCTCCATTTCCAGGTTCATTTTGCTTTATGAATGTCAAATATGGGTTTGTTGGGTTTTTTCTTTGCCCTGTTGCTGTTGGGCATTGCCTCTGGGAATTACTTTGTTCAGACCTGTTGAGATGTCCAGCCGTAAGGAGACCAAGAACAGAAAATTCCTTATAATGATATTTTCCAGGATACTAAAAGATTAATTTATTTTTGCTTGCAGAAGACGACCAAGCAGAAGCATGCTCTTATGTAAGAGGAAAAAAACCAGCTAATAGGAATTGTCTGTAAATGCCAGGGAATAAGGTCTAGCGGAGAGTGTTCTTTTTCAGGTGCACTACTGCAAATCTTTAGGAGATAAAGCATAGGGAGAAGAGGTTGCTAGGATTGCCAGCACTGTGTATTTACCTACATCTGTAGAAACAGTCAAATGCCTTTAATGTGATTAAAGAACAGAGGTCGAACCTGTTTTACAGTGACTTTGGACTATCCAGAGGGAGAGAGACTTGGACTCCAGGCATCAATAAGAGGGTACAGATAACACAGCAGGAGCAAAAGAGAGATGTCCACAAGTTTTTAAAGAATAGAAAAAGGAATTTAAAACAGACAACTCCTCAGAATGTAACTTGAAAAACAAGCAAGTAGAAAAAAAGAAAATGCAAATATTTCCAGGTTTCCAATTCTCTAAAAAATTGATGGTTCAGGTGTGTGATGAGCAGATACTTTCTCTGAAAAGCAGGCAAAATATTAAATCAAAGAAAAAGAAGAATGTATGTACATATGTATGCACTTTGAAAGCCTCCTGCTGAATTATAAATACCTTTGAATCATAAAATATAGATCCTGTCAGTGGTTTCTATCGAAGTTTGAACATGCAATTTTACTTGTTCACAGCACAGCCTGTGTGTGCCATCACATTAAAACCAGAGAGAAGTAGGAAAGACACAGAAACATTCTGTAGGTAAAAAAACCTCACAAACCTGACTGACAGACTGAGTAATTATTAATGGGAATCTCAGCATGGATAGGCATGTGGAGCAGACTCCTCTGAGAATCCGCTTTTATCACGCAGCAGTCAACAGATGATTGCAAGAGGTAAGGTTCTTCCTTCCCTTGGAAATGCGGGGAGGTTAAAACTGTGAAGGCTCACAGCCAGCAGCTGTCCCAGTGCAGTACAGATGCTGTGATGGGACCCTGCAACCCTTGATCCATCATGTGGAATGTATGTGAATGAATGAGTTGTGTTGAATGGTTTTTCCCACCCATGCACAGAGCTTGTTGACAGCTGCTGTTACTTTAGGGTCCCAGGAAGGGTGTTGAGGTGGCTGAAGACCTCCTCCATGGTGAAGGATGCAGGATGCGGGGTGGTCCTACTGGTCTACAAAGGCTCCACTTACGGTTGCAGTGATAGCCCACCTGTGGGCTGATGTCCTGGCCGAGCCCCATCCTCAAGAAGGTGCCCAATGCCCAGGGCTGGAGCTGCACCTGGTGCCTCCTGGCCTGCCCTGCTCCCTGTTTGGGGGGCACCCTGGCTCCCTGCCCTGACACCCCAGGGACCTCCCATGGTTCCCAGCTCCCAGACAGCCTGTGGCCCCAGTGATCTGGAGGGACAGGGACCGTAGGCAAGACAGTCTCTGGAACTGCAGGCAGCAAAGAAAAATTTCTGGCAGGAAATGTACGACTGAACCTCAGATCTTGACTGTTGTCTGTAATTCGGGGAGGAAAACCATGACGGCGCTGCAGACAGTGTGTACAAAGGAGGAGGGAGGTACCACATCTGCAGGTGCAGCCTGAGGAGCATGGAGATCTGCTCGGGAAGGAAGAAGATCTGTGAGCAGCTCAGCAAAGGTGGAGGAGGACGCATCTCTGACAGAAACAGTGACCTGGTTTCTTAGATCACTGAATTGCAGGAAGACTTGGAGTCCAATTCAGCAGCCAGCAAAAAACAAAACCAAAACAACTAAAAAACCCCACACCAAAACAACCAAACCAAAAAACCAGCAGAAATTCAAATTAGAGCCTGTGAAAAATGGGAAAGCTTTCTGGAAAGAGGAAAAGGATGGCACTTTCCGAGAAAACAATTTTGAGGTCAAGGTGGACAACAATAGAGGCTTTCCAAAGCACTGGGAAAGCAATCTAGTTGAACCAGCAGAAAGTTTCTCAGCTGGACAATATATAGGAGCAGATCCAGGAGGCAAACCTCAACACATGGCAAATGCAGGTAGAGACAGTTACACTGCTGTGAAAATACAAGGGACGAAGTAATTGTCTCCTAACCCTGTGGACACTTCTCCTACATTATTAAGGCTGTGCAGCCCCGGTAAGTGGAAACTGGGTCATTTAGTAATTATGTATCATAAGTACATGTAATCATATCATATGGGCATCTTTTATTGATTTTCATTGCTGCTAAAAAGGAAGTAGTGTGAGATGAAGCCCTTAATACAGGGAGATATCTGTATGGATTTCTTGCAGCAATGCATGGAAATCTGAATAGAACTCTACAAAAGGAAAATCTTCCTGCTCTGGAGAGTGAGTGTATGTTTGTGATGCCCAGAAAGGCCTTGAGAGAAGCTGTCTGAATGACTGGAAGGTCCGCAGGAGAGGCTCATGCTGCAGCATGCCTTCAGAACTCTACAGTTTCCCGGTGCAAACACTCCTGTGAGCGCATTTGCAGCAGCTAAAGAGATTTCCATCTGTTTAGCTTGTCTTCATGGATGTAAAGAGCAAGTTAAACCCAGTTAATATTATCTGGATTCACTGCGCATCAGGTACCGAGTCAGCAGGTTTAAAGCAGTACCTCGAGGCCAGATTTCTCGCCTCTCCTGCTAGCAGTATGTGCCACTCAGAGCAAAGGCCTTTGATGTCGCTGTGCTGCCACCAGCCCCTTGGTGGGTTAACCTGCAGGTCACCTTCTTTGTACGGCACACGTTTCTCGCAGGGAGGTAATTCCTCTTACCCTGCCCCGTGCCCAGGGCAGGCTGTGCTTTCACACCACTGCAGCCTGCCCGGCACCTGCTGCGCGTGGTGGGCACCTTCCTGCCCCGTCACCACTCAGCATGGTCCCTTCCACACCTGGTGATGCACAGCTGACAAGATGATGGGAATTTGGGGGGATCTGGGTTTTTTTTCCCTCGGCCAGGGGCTGGAGCAGCAGGTGGCAGTGCTGGGGAAGGTGGAGGTTGCTCCTGGTTATGCATGTCTAGTGAAGGCTGTTCGTGTCGTTCCCTTTAAAAAAGCACCTGGAGATACTGAAGCTGGAGCCTTGAGCAACATCCAGAAGTACTGAGGCATCCACCAGCTGTCATCAAGAGACAGCTAGACATAGCTGAGGTGGGTGATGGGCAGAAGCAGAGTAATACATTTGGGGAGACCTGGTCAGCAGTGGAGAGTGGTAATAATAAAACACCATAGTAAAAATGTGGAGGTACGTAGCACTTCATCATGTAATGCTCTTGCTAAGCAGGTGAGTGCTGTCTCAGACCCTTCATGCAGCACCAGATTGGGTAATGCTGCTCTGTTCAGTCACAGCAAACCTGCCTTTGATAGCATGGAGTAGCACTCAGTTTCCACCTGTCACCTTGGAAGGCATCCGTATGGAGAGATCCTAGAGAGAGAAAACAGATGATCCAGGAGCCGTAGCTCACTGGGAGAGAATCATAGTACTTGCTCATGCTTTTTTTCCTCTCCTCTCTGCTGGATCTCTGAACTAACCATCTCTTGTTCTCCATTTCCCTCTCTAGAACTGCAGGTTTCCAATGTATCCTTAGGTGTCTTCTCTGCTCTCCAGCTGCTGCTCCTGCATGGACCAGTCTTCTGAGGGTCTACACTGTGTCTGGCAGCTCTGCAGTCTCTGGGCTGTCTAAAGTGGTGGGTAGGCAAATTGTGTCCTGCTCATCTGCAGCCACTACTGCCAGCCCCTCCTCCATTTCCTGTGGGCCCTTCCTGTCTTCTTCTTCAGCTTCCTTTCAGACCTCGGTGTCATACCAAGAAGTTGCAAATGATCTCCAACATCTCAAGCGTTTTGCTAGAGTTTTGGCTGCCTGCAGAGTCCACATCAAAGCCACAGCTACAGCAGCAGTGAAGCAAGTGGAGAGATGCTGGGTCTGAGCCCTGCGTGGCTTACTGTGACACTGGGAGACCATCTCCTCCCGCTCCTCAAAAGTGAAGCGCGCTCACAGGAGAAAGAATTTCATTTGTTTGTGGATTCAGCTGCCCAGCACAAGCAGTGTTTGCTAGCACTGGCACGTAAGGGCACGGCATGGTGTCTCTCCTTTGCTTCCACTCATTATCCAGCCCCCACAAATGCTATACATCTAGTGGAGGATTTCCCACGAGGGAGGGACTTCCATGGGCTGAGAAGTCCTTGCAACTTCCTTCATCCCTAATTTTAGGACAAATCCATTAACTATATGCAAGTTGGGGGTTTTTTTTCCTCTGCCTTTCCTTCTCCCTTCCCTCCCTGCTAGTCTCTTTAAATACTCAGGTGTGTAGTGCTTTCCTGACCACAAAAGTCAATTGGAAAGAAATTGGAAAGAAAACAGAAGTTAAAAACCTGGTGTCACTCTGAAATTCATTCATGGGGTCGGTATAAACCAGACACCGCTTTAACAACAAAGGACATTTTCTCCTGTGGTTGCCTCTCTTATAGGTAATGGAAGAGGGAAATGTTGCCTTTTTCTAGAGCAAACACCAGGGTGGGGGGGATTTTGCTGGGTGCCAGCACTGGCCTTTTCCCCCACGATGTTCACCTCGCACAGCGACTGGGTGCTTCCTACCAACGGACCGCTCCGGCCCCCGCCTTCAGGGGCCGCCTCCCCGGGGTCCATCCCCGCGCAGGAGTTGGAGACCGCGGCGTGCCAGCACCCCGCTGTACCACAGCCCGCTCAGCGCCAAGCCCCGCTCGGCTTCGGGGGTCAGCAGCGAGCCCCGCGAAGCCCCTCTCCCGCCGGGGCCGCGCTGCCCGGTGCGCCGGCCGAGCCGCGGTCCGCAGTGGCACCTGCTGTCGGGGCCCGGCAGCGCCGCCGCCTCGTCGCGCTGCAGCAGCGCTGCCTTTAACCTCTGTTTGCCAGCCACCGGGGACGGTTTGTTTCTTTCGACAAGAAAGAATGTTGGTAGGATTTAGGCTGGATTGCGAACCTAATTCCTTCGTTTCAGTGGGCGTTTTGCCCGCCTGAGAATGTGACCCATTAACTGAAGGGTCGAATGACTGCAGAAATACTTTCCCGCATATGCTCAACGGTCGGCTACGCAACAGCTCATGCGGACGGTTTGCGTGGAGCCCTGACCCAGATCAGAAAACAGCTGTAGCTTGAGGAGAGTTTACTTCCAAAGCCTAATCATCTGTAAAGCATCTTTGCAGTAATAGATAAAGTAAACATGTCTCCCTCACAATTTTTGCTTATTTCAGTTGTGCTGTAAGAGTGGCCTCGTGAAAAAAGAGTGCTTTCTCAGGGCTGGAACAAAGCAGTCATTTTGTAATAATTATTGGAAGATACCAGTCAAAGGCTGCAGTCATCTCTGCTCCAGTTCGGAGCCTGACAGAAAGGGCTGTTATCTGGAAGAACAAAGGGAACCAGAAAGTTATTTATAACCAGGCTCCGACCACGCACGGCAGATCCTGAGCCAGCTTGGGGTTCCTGCTCCCTCTGACAGTGGCCGGCCCCAGCTGTTGTATTACCATGTGGCCATGACTGGGCAGTTTGGTAATTTCGCTTTCGTCTTCCTCCAGAGGGCTGTTAAATACAGCAGATGATAGTGAGAGGTGTGCAGAACAAGACCAGGAATGCAACCGTGGCACGTGCACGACTAAACGAGCGAAGCAGCAAGGCGTTTGCTTACTCTTGTACCCTGGGAACAGGCTGCTAGCAGAGGCAGTGAATGGAGGCGGGGGGGTGCAGGGTCTGGAGCTTGCTGGGGAGCCTGGGAAGGGCCAAGGGCCCCTGGCTGGACAAGCTTGCTGCCTCTGGGTGCTGCAGGCAGGTTGGCCTGCCTCCCTCCCCAGCTCCTGCAAGGAAAGGTGGAATGCTGGGTAGGGATGTAAGGAGGGGAAGAACATGTTAGCAGGCATCTTCCAAAGACAAATTTTATTTGATTTCAAAATCTGTTCTCGCTTTTCTGTCAAGGCATATGAAAATCGACTGCTTTGTGTCCTGAAGCCATGTGGATGTTGGTTTTTCTAGCATAACTAAGGATTTGATAGTTTGTAGCTGACTATAATGTGGTCTGATAGGATATCTTCAGTTTGCCACTGTAGATTAGTTTCTTTGATTGCCTTGTGACTAGGGCAATTGGAAACGTATTCCAAACGCAATGATGGGAAGAAAGGGAGGCCTACATTTCCCTGCAGTGCTCCCCATGGGATCTATCTGGATGTATTGGGTCTGGCTGAGATGGCATTAATTTTCTCCATAGCAGCACTCATAGTGCTGCGCTTTGTGTTGGTAGCTGAAAACGTGTTGCTAACACGTGAGGTGTTTTGGCTACTGCAGTGCTCACACAGCATCAAGTCTGTCTATCCAATATTCCCCCCTCACCAGTAGGCAGGGGTGGGAGGTAAGATCTTGGGAGGGGACACAGCCAGGACAGCCAACCCAAACTGACCAAAGGGATGTTCCGTACCATATGACATCTGCTCAGCGATGACAGCCAAGAGGAAGGAGGAGCTGGGGAGGTCATTTGCTATTACGACGTTTGGTCTTCTGGAGCAACCAGTAGGCGTATTGAAGCCCTGTTTCCTGGGAAGTGGCCTGGCATTGCCTGCTGATGGGAAGTAGAGAATAAATATTTTGTTTTCCTTTGCATCCAGGCATGGACTTTGCTTTTATTAAACTGCCTTTATCTTGACCCATAGGCTTTCTCCATCTTAATTTGTCTTCCCCCATTTTGTCCTGCTGAGAAGGGGAGTGATAGTCCAGCCAAGGTCAACCCACCACAGTTCTTTTTGGTGCCAAATGTGGGCATGAGGAATTCAAGATAATGATAGTAACTGGGAGAGGTAATGGGCAAAACATACACTGAACAATGTTAGATAACGGAATGATCACGGGGAATTTTGGTTGTTGTAATTGTGGTGAAGGGACAAGGGGTAGATTGTGTGTAAATTGTCCACTTTAGTTCGGTGTTGTGATGATGTTATTTTGATTTTGATGTGGGGAATTCTTTTTTGTTGATGTGAGTGAAGTTTGTAAGCACTGTTTGATGAACGTGAATTTTAATGATAAATCTTAAATATGTGATTCACAGAGGCAAGGGGTGGAACATATTGAGTTTGCATGGCAAGGTTTTGGTAGCAGGGAGTTACAGGGGTGGCTTCTGTGAGAAGCTGCTATAAGCTTCCCTATGCCCAACAGAGCCAATGCCAGCCAGCTACAAGACGGAACCGCCGCTGTCCAAGGCTGAGTCCATCGGCAGTGGTGGTAGTGCCTCTGGGATAACATATTTAAGAAGGGGAAAAAGTTGCTGTGCAACAGTGTTTCGCAGCCAGAAAGATGAGTGAGAATGTGTGAGAAAAACAACTCTGCAGACACCAAGGTCAGTGAAGAAGAAGGGGGAGGAGGTGCTCCAGGCATTGGAGCAGAGATTCTCCTGCAGCCTGTGGTGAAGACCATGCTGAGGAGGCTGTCCCCCTGCAGCCCATGGAGGTTACTGGTGGAGCAGATCACGCCTGCAGCCTGTGGAGGACCCCAAGCTGGAGCAGGCAGATGCCTAAAGGAGGCTGTTACCCTGTGGGAAGCCCACACTGGAGCAGGCTCCTGGCAAGACCTATGCAGAGAGGAGCTCATGCTGGAGCAGGTTTGTTGGCAGAACTTGTGACCCTGTGGTGGATCCACGCTGGAGCAGTTTGTGAAGAGCTGCAGCCTATGGGAGGGACTCACACTGCAGAAGTTCATGGAGAATTGTTTCCCGTGGGAGGGACCACAAGCTGGAGCAGGGGAAGAGTGTGAAGAGTCCTCCCCCTGAGGAGGAAGTGGTGGCAGAAAAAACATGTGACAAACTAACCACAACACCCATTCCCCATCCTTTTGTGCTGCTCGGGGCGGGGGTGGGGAGTGTGGGGGGTAAAGTTGAGTCCAGGAAGAAGGGAGGGATGGGGGAATGGTGTTTTAAGATTTGGTTTTATTTTCTCATTGCCTTGCTCTGATTTGGTAGGCAATAAATTAAATCAATTTTCCCAAGTCGAGTCTGTTTTGCCTGTGATGGTAAGTACTGAGTGATCTCCCTGTCCTATCTTGAACTATGAGCCTTTCAATATATTTTGTCTTCCCTGTCCAGCTGAGAAGAGGAAGTGATAGACCAGCTTTGGTGGGCACCTGGCATCCAGCCAGGGTCAACTCACCACACTGGATCACAACCCATGCAGTTTTCTGTGGTTCTTCTGCATACAGCTGCCCACTGAGAAAAGTAAGAGTCTCCCTGCTATTTTGACATAAAAGGAGCCATTCTGGCAAAGCATGGGGTTTTCCAGGTTAGTAATAAAAGTAACGTTGTCTTAAAGATAGATCTTCTGCAAGTGCTCTTCATGAAGAAGGTGTCATGGGGTGTGCTCAGAGCAATTCAAGGTCTGCTTCACTTCCACGCAGATCCTGGAAGTTTTGCTGTTGACTGAATACCCTGCTTCACCTCCAGTTGCTATTCCAGCAGAAGAGAGGTTTCCCATGGTCCTATGTCACATGTGCAGGCCCTTCTGGCTGTTGACCTATTTCCTTTGTGAAGTTGTGCCAGGTATTGATTTATCAAAGGTGTAGTAAAATGCTGCATCTTACCTTAAAGTCAAAAAACACAAACAAAAGCTTTGGTCTGCAAGTGTCAACATACAAACCTGCCGGGGCTGGTGGGAGAGCTAAGTCCTTTCCAGTGGCTGCATTCAGTGTTTTTAAAGAAGTCATGCACCATTTTTCAAGCCTGTACACACTAGAATCGGAAAGGAAGAAAACATCCATAAAACTCAAGTGAAAGGACTGGGGGGAAAGTCTTGAGAGAGCAAAGAGGCAATCCAGCAAATGTGTGTGTCTCATCCACTCTGGCTTTTCCACACACTACTACTGACACCGTCTCGGAGTAGTTCTAAAAATATTTGCCCATCAAGCAAAGACACAGCTGTGATGTCCAAACCAGATGAGGTGTGGCAGGTTGGCATCCCACAGGTCCTTGTACTGCTCCACTGTGATGTGCACTGCACTGCAGTGACAGATATTGGATTAGCTTTGAGACAAACTGCAAACTATAATCCAGCATGGACTTGCTCCTGAGAACACAATGAGCTTGCCCCTGTGTATAGTGACTTGCAGCTCTTTTCCAAATGATCTATTTCAGCAAAAAAAACCCCATGAGTGTCTCACATTGACATGAACTCAGTGATTTGGAGATTTTTCTGTACTTTATGGCACTGCTAATTGAGTTGAGTGAAAAGACCATCTTCCCTCTGCTTCTACTTCTTCTGTTCTCTCCAAGCCCAAAAGCAGGAGGTGAGGGCGCAGCCCACACTCTGTGTGAAGGCAAATGAAGAGTGGAGGAGAGCACCCTCTCTTCCTTGTGTCTCTTATGGCTCTGGTGCCAGTGGTGCGGGGCTCACCTTATCCCTTCCCCTCCCTAAGCCCAGCAAACCAGACAATATTTCTGAGACCCAATTCTGCTCACCCAGAGGTAGGAACTTCAAACAGGGATAACACAAAAAGGGAGTAATGGGGTTGTATTTAAGGGATCTTCACCTTCTCCCCACCCCCAGTTTCTCAAGATGGGACTTCATCCCAGATCATCACATGCTTAGCCAGACACAGCAGAGATCGGCTCTTCCTTCCCATTCATGCAGCCCTGGGCAAACTGCTTGTACTTTGTTCGGAAGAATAAACAGCAACCAGCATCACGGTCAGCTTGTTTCCACCAACATCACTGATCTCGATCTGTCAACTGCTTTTGCAGCTTCTTATTTGTTGGCAAAGACACTCAAGCCAAAGGTCCCTTGGGAGGTGCAAAGACAATAGAAGGAAGCATTTGACTGCTGTCTGGTGTTACCGCAAAGGGTTGGCCAGTGCACATAAAACTATTGGACTTACGATGGAAAATTTCATGTGAAAATTGCAGGGATAAGACATGCACTTCTAAGGACCTATCTGCTCCCTGATGCATGCTCCAAATCTGGCTGGAATCAACCTTTTTCAAGCAAACTCCCACTCCTAGAGCTGACAGGCTTTTGGGTTGGTTCAGGTAGGCTCAGGCAGTCACAGCAGCTCCCCAAGTCATTCTGTTTTCTATTCCCAGTCCCATTGTGTCATCCAGATTTCCAAAAAGGGACAGCTGTTCCCATCTGACTACTCCTGATGTGTTGGTAACCCAAGTTACCAACTATCCAATCCCAATCCCTCCTGGAGTTTTTTGTTTTGCATTTTGGCTCTCCCCTCTTGCACCAGAAACACCCTAGGTCAGACACAAGCGGCTGCTTGTTATCATGTCAGATCCTTTTGTATCAAAAGAGATCCTGTCTATGCATGAAATGAAACCTAGTTACAAAAGAAGAGAAAAATGTGGATGCCCTTGGGTTGGGGACAAGGCTGCAGGACTGTCTTAAACCTCAGAGATTAATTGCTGGTTCTGCAAACGAGTTCTGTGTGGGAAACAGTCTGATGGAGGCAGCCCCTTCCACTACAACTAATGAGTTGAGACTCATCTATGGAAAGGTCACACCTGTGGGACATGTTGTGATGGACCACTGTCAGTGCAGGAAAACTACAGAACACTGCACGGTCAGCAGGAGTAAATTGGAAAAGTCAGACTGTCTTCAGTGGATTTACTGTAGATTTAGTAATATTTAATTGTTATTTTATACATATATTCAGGTTAGTCAGATATTCAGATATGATGGTTAGTCATCCAAGCAAAGGGGCTTGCAACGGAAACAGCTGCAGATCAGGAGGTTAATGTATGTGAGTACCAGCAGAGCTCATGTCACAGCAGCACCAAGCACAGGGTTACATAATTTAGAAGTATGGGTACCCATCTCCCACTGTCTTACACTAATCTGAATTTGTTTTGCAAAGGACCATATACAGGAAATGTCTGCATGGCTGTTTTTGAAGACAAAAGAGAGAAGAACTTTTGAAGAGGAAAGAGAGAAAGACAAAGGCACAAACACACTAGAAAGGATGTGCAAAGACTATTTAAAGATGGACTCAACACGAAGAAGAAATGTGAAGGAAAAATTCTGCAGTAAGCACAGGTAAGACAGGGTGTTCTGTACAAGGAAAATTTAAGAAAAAAATGGGAATTGAGAGTAACAGCGTAGAAACAGACAGGTCTGGGGTTTTTTCCAGAGATTTGGAACTAAAGGAGAGAAATTCGATATAGGAAAACCCATGGATATAGAGACGTCAGTCTCCTCCAGGCCAGCATCACCATCAAATAGCACTCGGAAACTGGACAGATAGCAGAAGCTTTCTCATATACTGGGAATCAGGAAAGATTCCCAGTAACGCATAACACATGCCAAGCTAGCAGCAAATGTGGGCTCGAGTCGCAGGGGGTGTGGGAAGACTCTGGGGTGCAATAAGCTATGAGAACTCCTTGTTGTAAAAAGATGAGCAAAATTGGGAAGCACAAGAAAACTGTTAGCATTTTATTGAGTTCTCAGATCCGAGCCTGCTAAATTAATGTTTTAAGTAAAATAACAAGATTTTATAACATGTTTCCAACTAGTCATTTGACAGCTTTCCACAGATGGTCTGAAGTATGTAAAAAAATAAAAGTGGAAAATTCCCTGTCTAACTTTATAGCATCCTTATATGCTCTCTCATGTGCACACCTTCTGCACGTCCTGCGGCAACAGTCTAAACATAATGATTTCATGACCACTGGTGGTTTTGAGGTGGTGAGACGAGGCTGAAGAATTGGAAGCAGAAGAAACCTAGCAAGGAAGAGTGTTGTTCCCAGTAGGAAAACAATGTGGAAATGCAAGGGACTTGCAATGAAAAGTGAGGGGATCGGTGAAGGTGGTGCTAGCAATTTATCTAGGAGAGGGTAGATTGTGGCTGAGATGCAAGATGGAGAGGCATCCATCAGAAGAGTGGCCAGCACAGCTGTGCGTGCTATCTGAGGCCCTCTAGGCAGATGAGATGGTCTCCAGAAGGTGCCCCAAGAGACATCTGTGTCTTTTACAGGGGTGGGAGGAGAGGGCAGGGGTGCCAGAGACTCCCAGGTGGAGACAGCAAGGCACAGATGGTAGAAAGGAAGAATGAGTAATCTACCTCAGGTGGGGATGGAGAGAGGACACTGGGAGACCTGGTCCAAGAGGTTATGTGAAAAGGGAGAAGGTGGCAGAGAAGAAAAGCCATTTTGAGAGACAGGAGAGAATATGACTTCAAAGGGAATTTTCAGTCAATGCCACCAAAAGCAGCTAGACAGCCGGGGGGGCTAGGGATGGGGATGGAGAACTGAGAGGCTGTGAAAGATGATGGTGCAAGCACTGGAGTAAAGGCATATAGGTCAAGGCTGTTAGGCTGAGGCTGGATTTGGCTGTGGTGCTGGCTGGAATTTCCCATTCAGAAGACAAGGAAGAAGAAAGGTGGGTCAGGGTGGGATTTGGGGACAGTGAGAGATTATAACATGCTTACCTTGGAGGGCTTGATGAAGGAGCATGGAGAAAAGTGAGGATTTGGAGAGGTAAAGGATAGAGTAAGGCTAGAGGAACAAGCTATCAGGAGGTGGGAGGAGATGAGGTTTCTGGGGTATTTGAGTAGACAAGAGCAGTGAATGAGAAATGTTGTTAGCTGTGTAAGAGCCAGGGAGAGTGCAGGAGGGGAGCAAGCCTGGCCCAGTCCTCAGAGAAGCTGGCAGTGCCCTGCACAGGGGTAGAGGAAAGAGAAGAACTGTACAAAGGAGTAGCCTGAAGTGGTGAGCAGGGGGCCTAAGGGGATGGAAACTGGAGGAGAAAAACTGCGAGAGAGGTGCTAGGCAAGAGCACAGGAGATGTGAGTAGTAGGGAGTTGAAGAGGGAGGATGGCTACAGCAGTGAAACAAGGCTTTGTGCGGCTGAGGAGGCCAGGAGAAAAGGGAATGGGAGTCAAAGACCAGAGCTAGCATGAAGGTGGAAAGGATGGAGAGATGGAAATGTTTCAAGGTGGAAGAGAGGGAGAGCGACAGATGAATCGGCAAATTATAATGCAATAATTAGCTGCTACGGAAGGAATTTGATTATTGCCCAAAAAAAAGAGGAAGAGGCAGGGAGCTCGTGAGCGAGGAGGAGGCATCAGCAGGCGGGCACAACAGGCAGGCAGAGGAGCAGAGGTGGGCCAAGCGCGCCTGTGTGCAGAGGCAGTGCTGGGAAGCAGCAGGCAGCAGATGTTGGGGCTGCAGTTCCTATGGCAACACACGCAGGCGAATGCAACCGCATGTGCAAACCTGGTGGTGTTAGCAGTTGGCAGCTCAGTGCGGTTCCGTGTCACGCTGCTCAGGGCGGGAGCAGAGCCGTGAACCATCCCTGGGTACCAGGGCTGCAGGGCACTGCCTCTGCAGAAACCCACACAAGTTACCACCATATTTTAAGGCCATCCCCCCCTGCATCCCACGGCTGAGAAACGGATTTCTTGTGCTCTTTCTCCTCAACTCTAGGTGGTCCGAAACCCAGAAGAACGAGAGCTGCTGAGCATTTTGTCAGCAGCGAGGTCTGTGTGTGCAGCACGGTGAGGAGGCAACTGCAGCGCGTGGCCTTTGGAGCGGGAGATGGCAGAGCGAGCATCCCTCCCTCCAGTCACTGGGGCACATGCACCACGGAGCTGGGGGCAGGCACGTACTCCCAGGCACCTGCAGTGTGTACGTGCCTTCCAATGAGGCTGTCGCAGCACAGGCCAGCCCGCTTTCAGCAGGCAAAAACAGCACGCATTTTTCACAGGCTGGGGCCTTCTTGTTCACTACCCAGTCTGACAATTTTGGCAGAACTTTCCCTTCCTCTCCTACTGTAGCTCCTGTAAATAATTAGTGCTTTGGGAGTGCAGCACTGCAGCACTGTATTAATTAATGTCCTGTGCTAAACAGCTGGAGACAGAGCACAAAGGCCTGTTTTTCTGTCCAAAGAAGCAGTTTTCCCTAACTCCTGAGAGAAAGGACACCTCTGACAGCTCCTGAGCAAGGATGCTGCTCCTTGTGCCTGGCAGGAGGAGGCCAAGCCAGCCGGGCCACGTTGCCCAGGCTGCTCGCCGCCACCTCAGAGCAGCCTGACGCGAGTCGCACCCGCCCTCCGCAGCAGCGCTTGGGGTTTCGAGGGGTTTTCAGCCGTATTTCGAAGCGCGGCGATATCCAACAGCAGAGGGAGCTCTGGGAGAGAAAGAAGCGCAGACGGAGCCTGGCAGAGCGGCCCTGGGGAAGGAGGGAGGCAGGCGGGGGGTGGCAGAGGTAAGTGCAGGCAGTTCTGCTTCACCAGGCAGGGAGCTTTTAAACAGCACAACGGGGTGAGGAGAAAGGGGGACTGAGGGAGGGAGAAGTGCTTGAAGAGCAACCACCGTGGAACGAAATGCCAGAAGAACTTTATGTATAGGAAGACATGAAAGAGGCAAGCGAAAGAAGCGTCTGGGTGCTCTTTCTCTTGCAAGATTTAACGCTTAGGCTAACTTCAGGGTGTCTGGTGCTAAATAGCTCTAAGGAGGAGGAGGGTATCTTAGCTACTCGGGCAGTGTTTTCTTTGTATTTAAATGTTAAAAAGGTCCGGCTACGTTTTTGCTTGGGTTTGTTTTTTTCTTGTTTTGGGTTTTTTTTTTTTTTTTTAGGGGAGAATGCTCAGTGTTGAGCGCTGCTCTCACGTCAAATTAATTTTAGAAAGTTTCAGCGGTATTTTGAGAAACTCTAGTGCCGTGAATTCACACCAGGATCAAAGCAAAGCTGTGAATATGCCTTTGTGGCCGTGTAAATGCATCTCTTGGAAGACGATGGCCATTTCTGCCACACATGGGATGACAGCAATACCAACCAGCCGCACCACAGCGCTTACAAAGCCAGAATGTGGATGTGACTCTCTAGCCACCGAGATCTGAGCAGGAAAATGAATATTCTGGTCCTTCCATCCTTTGTTCCCCTTGGTCCTGGGTGCAATATAAGAGCAGGTATGATTCATTCTACGGTCTCTGGGCACCCAAGGGAAAACCACCTGCTAATTTCAGTTTCTGATGTCAGAACGTATAATTAATCTGACAAAACAAAATGTTATTTTGGGTTAAGGCATGATCAGACCTTGCTTCTCCCGCTACTTTTTTCATTATGGTGATAAAGCAAGCTGGAAGTGTTTGGGGCTGGAGGAGGTATATGTTTAGTTGTTTTTGTGTTTTGAATTCACTCCACAGTGCTTTCTCCAATTAATTTACATTCAAGGTAAACGCAGAGAAGACAAAATAATTTGGAGACTACAGTAACCTGCTTCCGTGCACTGCACATACGTGCAGTACTCCTCCCTTGTATATGTCTTTGGAGCAGGAGGTGAAGCAGGTTTCAAATGAGTGTGCTGACTGCCACAGTGGCTGTGGACAGGAACCACAGGAATACATGAGATCTTTAAGGTGTGTCATGTTAAAGTAGAGTGGATAGTGTGATGTTAAACTGACAGTGGATATCTCATTGTAGAAGATTTAGGGGCTGGAACACTTCAGTTTAATGTCATAGTATTTGAAAGTGTTGGGAAGAGGATTTCAGAGGTGGAGTTATATCATGTTGTTGCTATGTTTTCCCTTGGGTAGAGTCTTTAGAATGGAGTGATTGATTCTGTTTGATCTATAATATGTACATGTAACTAGCAGAAGCTGCTGCAGTTAAAGAGAAAAGATTAACCTAGCCATTTCAAGCAAATCTACTTCTTAGTGCTGTGTAGGCGAGCCTGGGTTCTCAGGCTCCTAGGCACAAGAACAGCAGTACTGTTGCAGTTGTTGAGGTGGAAGAAGAGCTCCAGGTCCCTCTAGGTACCTGTTTAAGGATTCCTATTTTTAAATAAGCTTTCTCTACTCTCATTCTACGGAATGACTGGTGATTTCTTTGCTCCATGGGAAAATAGGAAGACAGAGAGAAGATGCAGCATGTAAGAAATAAATTATATATTATTCCCTTATCCCTTTTTTTTTTTCTGCTATTTTTGCCTGGTCTTCCCAACCTTTTCTTTTAATGGTCCAGCTGGGTTAGTCCTTAATCTTCAGCCATTTGAATGAGTGAAGATCAGTCATTTGCAGACTCTGAGCATTTTAGTCCCACATATGTTCTTTCTTTTTCCTCCTGCTGCTCAGAAAGCGCTGCCCAGCTGTGCGCCCCATTATGCCCTTGTGGCTAGGTCATTTTAAGAAAACTTATTCTAAAGGAATAACAAAATCAACAAGCTCTAACTGTGGGATTGGGAAGTTAAGGTTAAGTGCTAGCACAGGTATAGCTAAGCACTCTAAAAATAACTGGCTTGCCATTTCTTTAAAGACCACTGTTTTCCTAGATCCAGGCAGGGCACTGAGGGTTTTGTGTCATGCCATTTGCACACAGAGACACAGCCATTTCTCTGAGAAAGCCAATAGAGATCTGAAGAGGGAAGAAGGGTTTTCAGACATGATTTGAAGAAAGAAATAACAGACTGAAATGGCCCAGAGGGAGGCAGGGAAATCATTCCATTGAGCTGGGCTGGACAAGCCGTGACAGCTGAAAGTTTCTGGTCTTCCCCTGATAATTCTGGTTATGACAGGTTTTTAATTTTTATTTCCTGTTCAGCCTCCATGCTTATCATTTAGTACTTGTGGAAACCAGGGTGAGCAGAAGAGGTAGAGATCATAGAACTAGTAAAGGGCAAAATTAAGGAAATAGCGAGAGCTAAGTAGATTAAACAGACAAATTTAGTCACAGACAACCCCCCTGTCCCAGCCTTCTCGCTCTAAAGATGTGAAGGTACTCGATGCCTCAGTGGTGGTACCTGGTCTGCGGCTGAGTTGGGATCTGAGTTTGAAGATGCCATGATACCAGGCACTACATTTGACTGACACAGGCCCTACGTCAGTCTCACCAAGGAACGCACAACCTTATTCCCGCTTCTGCCAAATTAAATCCCTGCTCAGGCAAAGCAGCCAGGGTGAAGGGCAGGTGATGGTGGTTGCGAGCAGCACAGCTTCCTGCCACGCCTGCCTTCCATCTCAGATGACACTGTGTGTTTTGTGAATTTATAGTTCTTTATTAATAAGTACAGAATGAAACAGATTGGCCATCCATCGGTATATCCACAGGGTGAAAAGTGAAACCTCATGAAAACTAGATCATCTGCGTAACCAGAAGCAGCCAGCAGAAGTTGTTACATGGTTCCTGCTGTCACTTGGAAAACTTCGCTGAGCTGCAGTGTGACAACACACACTGCTTACCATGTACACTATCATGGCTGCTCCTCTTGTTGTTTCAAAATACAAAGATACTTGCTAAGAAGGAGGCCTCATCCCTCACATCTCCATCTTGTTTTCAGATGGACATACTGCACACTGAGTGACTGACTTTGTATTATCACAAACAAAACAGACGAACTGGTGAGCACACTGTGGAGTTCTGGAGATAATTAGAAGGGGAAAGAAACTGCTTTTTATTTTAAATAGTCGTTCTGATGCTAGAGAGACTCCTCCTTTTTTCAGCACACAGACAAGGTAAGGAGAGAGTGACTTCTTCCAGACGGGAGGCTCAGAAGCTGTTGTGGCTCTGGAGGAAAATAGCCTGCCTTGCAAGGCCTCCAAAGGTCCCCGTGCTTTTAACATAGAGGCTGCTGTGCCAGGTGTTTGAAGGCAAGCGTGATAGTGAAGTGTCTTCAGAAAAAGTGGTAACATGGGTCTGGATAATTATTTAAGACAGACTTGTAAAGTAGCAAAGAAAGTTAGTTGGCAGGAATTAAAAAGACAAAATGGATGGAATTATAAATGAACCTAGCATGGCAGGGACAAGGTTTTGCAGTGCTTTTTATAGCGGAAAAACATGCTGCTTTGGTTTTCTTAGGTATCTTTGGGGTTGTCAGTAAAACTGTAGCTAACGGAGAATTGTCTGACATAATTTAGTTAGACTTTTCAAACCTTTGACATCGTCTCCTGGTCACGGGGCACACTAAGCTGCAGTCACCCGGACAGGTTTCCCTCTCCTCTCTGGTAGAGCAGAGACCCTGAGTCCCTACCCATGGGCTGGTTCTCCATGCAGCAGTCTCTCTGCAGCCAGCCATGGGCACAAGCAAAGCAGGCACTTGCCAACATCATCTGACTGCAGGGCAACAAAACAGCTACCAGTGCACTGCCTAATTTTGCCTGGAAAGTGAGCCTCACCACCACTGTGGGAGGGCGCAGAGGTGGCACTAATGGGGGGTGAGTGGCAGATAGGGGCTGATAAGCGTGACTGCATCCCCAACCCTATCTTCCTACTCATGTGTCCTGGATAAGCACCATGGGCTGAACTGTTCAGCACTTAGAAACCTATTTTCTTGGGGCGGGTGGCCAGTATCCAAGTGAAGTGACTCATACACGTCCTCCTCCTTATTTAAACTGGAGTCTCCCCTTCAAGCTTTGCCCATTCCATGAAGCTAAATTGCTGTGTTTCCAGAGAGGAGAAAGCCAGTTGCTTGCCCCTATCTCTCTTCTACTTTGTCATCTGCCCTTCCTCTCAAGTAACTACATCATCTACCTCTTAATATTCCCTGCATCTTCAGTTTGCTTGGGAGAAAAATCCGTCAACCCACTCAAAGCCAGGACTGAAATATTTCTCAGCATGGATTTTCCTCACTGTTTCCCAAAGAACCGCTGGCGTTCTCTATTTTTTGGCATCATGTCTTCTTTATGTTCACCTTCTACTGGTGTCCCTCCTGCACTTGGCTCCCTTGGACAGAGTTCGGACAGCCGCTGGACAATGTCAAGTAGACATATCTGAGATGTACAAGATGGCCGTTTGAGTGAAAGAAGGAAAGAACTGGAAACCATCTATCTCAGTATAAATTGTCAGCTTTTCAACCTTGCCAAAACCACAATTCTAATGGAGGATCAATATTTCCCAAAAAATTTTAATTATACAAGAATGGAGATAATGCTAAAGTGGAAAAATCTGTCATTTTTTGGCTAGTCAAAGTTAGGGAATTTGAAAAACTTCAACTTAAATGCAATTGTACAAACAAACAGGATGCATTTACCCCGTGAGGCATATGGCTGCATCTCTATTGCTTGTTAATGTAATCACTAATTCAGTCCTCTGAGTCACAGATCAAAATAACAATATTTTATTTTTAATTGTAAAGGGCCAACGTCAAAACTGTGCAAGCGGAAATAAGGCATTTTCTGACATCCCTTTTATCACATGGAGTAACCTGGAGCTGGCTGACTTGTACTTCTGCTGAAACAACCCTATAGATTATAGCAGGATAGCAGAACAGCTGGGACACCTATTTGACCCAAACTGAGCTCTTTCCGGCTTTTAAGTCCCCTCCTCTCTTTTCTATCCCACCTCAGCGTGTCCCAGGTGGCCAGAGCCAGAAAGAGCTATCTGGAAAGAGCTGCCCAAAAGCACTGAGATTTGAGGCCACAGAAGAGCAAACCTGAGACAGTGAGAGAGGTCTTTGCTAGAGAAGCTTGAAAAGAAGGAATGTAAAGGGTTTTAGAGTAAAGAAAATTTGAGTTACCTTTAAATATGCATCATAACAAAGGGAAAAAAACCCTAAACCAAACAAACCAAGCAACCCAGCATATGTTCTGTAGGAGGTAAGTCTTTCACACTTACATTTGCCCTGTCAGAAAGGGACTCTAATTGGATCTGGATCTACCCAGTTCCAGGTGTCTTCTGCCTCAGGACCCCAGAGCTATTCATTTGTTTTGCTAGTGTGCCTCAGCTTGGCACGGTGTCTTGATTGCCAAGTAAATGTGGATTCAGCTAGCTCTGACCAGCTCTGGCATTTGAAAAAATCCTTTTTCTTCCGCTTGAATTTCTCTGCCAGCTGCCTGCAAGTCAGGATTTCCCAGCCAGCAGCTCTTGTTATTATCTGTTTTCACTTGCCTTGATGTTTACCAGATTGGGCTGCTTTTATCTCTATTAACCCCACATCACTGTGGAGACCCAGTATTACATGCCCTATGTGGCTCGGGCACCAGGCAGAGCAAAAATAAATCAATAGATAATAAATTCACCTTACTGAGGAAACAGTGAGGTCTACAATGCTGGCTAAAAATAACACAAGTGTTGATGATCTCAGGGGAAAAAATAACTAAAAGGCCAAATGAAGGTATTAAAAATCAAAGCTTAAAATAATTGACAGCTCATTAGACTAAATTTGAACTCTGCTAAAATTCTCCACCAGATGAAAACGCTGGTATGAAAATAGTGCTGAACAGCTGAGAGCAGGACAAGCTGGCCTGATTTTCTCTGGTCTCAGAAGCTGAATTGCTGCTAAGAAGTGCTTTAATTTGTAACCTTAGATACATCTTACAGTCATTTGGACCAGAAGGTCCGATTAAAAATGCATCTAAAAATTTAAAGGGGAGATTCTCAGTCTTTAAAGGGACATAAAGCTATTCTGAATAAGCACAAAAGGATCATTTCCCACCTCCTCCAGTTCCTGGAAATCATGGGGATGAAGCAAAATTTGGAAGATGAGCCAGTATTTTTTTTAAAATTCCATTCTTGATCAAGTTCAATGTAGTTTCAAAAGTAACAGGTTACATCCAGTTCTAGTTTAAAAAAAAATCCACGGGTCTGGAGCCATTTGTCAGGTCAATGTTCAACAAAGACTTCAGGATATTGGTGCCCTTTCAGTTAAAGGAGGAAAAAAAGTTTCTAATGGATTTTGGGGTGAGGATGAGGTTCAGTTCGGCTCCTTCCTCAGCGTGCCTTGTTCCGTCTCGAGTTGCAGTGGAGGGATCAGTCCGGGTGATCCTAACGGCTGCCGCACCCCACCCAAGCTAAAGCTGCCTTTGATTTTCTGGTTCCCTCAGGGGCTCAAGAGAGAGTCAAGAAAACCAACTTCCCCCCCACGCCACCCCCGCGATAATATTTTAATCATTAAAGCACATAATTTGAACTTGTCGCTATTTCATTCACCTCACCGACTACCTTTACCTGCACAACGAGAACAATCCATAGCCTTTGCTACAAGACGTTTCGCTTTTATTGCTGCCGCTCCCAGGAGCGCCCGTTCACAACGTGCCAACCGTGCAGCGTTTGCCGAGCCCGGCAGACACCGCTCGGCGCTCCAGCGCGATCCCCCGCACCGAGATTTGCTCGGGTCACGCTTAGCAGCCCCCCAAGCCGTGGCGCTGCGCCCCAAAACCCAGCGCCGGGCCGAGCGACGCCTGACGGGGCTCCGCGCGCGGCACCCCCCCGGCACCTGAGCGCGGCGGCTGCGCGGGGGGCGAGCGGGCGGCGCCGACCCGGCTCGGCCCTCACATGCGCGGCGCCACGGTAGCCATTGGACCGCCGCCGGGCCGCGGGCGGCGCTCTGGGCCGCGGGGCGGCCCTGGCCGCTGGTGCTGTCCGTGCACCGAGCCATGCGGGTGCGCGCTGCGTGCGGAGAGCGCGCTGCAGGGCGCTGCTAGAGCCCAGCCGAGCCTGCCCGGCCCGGCATCCCCCTCCTCGCCCGCCCGCCGCCGCCCGCATGGCAGCGCCGCGGGAGTGACCGCCCCGGAGAAGGTCTGCGTCCTCACGGCACGGCCCGGCGCGTCTCGGGGTCCTCCAGCCCGCGGGGCCGTCCCTGAGGTGAGGCGAACGCGGGGCCAGCGGGAGGCGGTCGGGAAGGCGGTGGAGGGGCTGCGGGAGAGGAGGGGGCGGCATCGGCACTAGCACGGGTACCCCCCGCCTCTCCCTGCGCTTTCCGTCGCGCTTGTTTCCTTTTCTCTGCCTTCCAAACGGCCTGGACTGAATGCTCGCATTGCTGCCCGCGACGGTGTGCCTCGGGAGCTCCTCAGACCCTTGGCACAGCCGCTGCTGCGACCCGGCGGGGCGGCGGTGCCTCGCCGCGGGGTGGGCGCACCTCCTCGCAGGACGCGCCCGCGTGTGCGGAGCGCGAGCGGCGTCCCGCGCGCTGCCGTGCCGTGCCGGGCGGCGGCGAGAGCGCGGCTGGCCCCGGCTGCGGGTCTGGGAGTGCAACGTGCTACTGGGAAATGCGGCTGGCAAAAAGCGAGCCCCCTTCCGAGACGGGTGGTATTAAATCCCTGCGGGGACCGGCAGCTGTGTGCCTTTTGTGTAGGGTCAACTGCTCTTGGTGGTGCACCACGCGCACATTAAAGGGGCCTAAACCAGCCAACACAACACATCTTCAGGGCAAAACCAGCCCTTGTGTTTTTTCGAGGCACGTCTCCTCCCTTCCCCCAGTACGTGGCAATACCGACTCCGCTCCCTGAGGATCCCTGAGCCTGGCACAGCAGCTCCTCTGTAGTGCAACCTCCATTTCCCCCCCGCCGTCCCCGGTACCAGTGCTGCCATTGCTGTTAAACAGACACGAATTCGGGCACAGAAGGCTTGTGACTTGCCCAGCATCACTTCAGGAAGCTGGTCTGCGGTCAGCGGGGGGATGCGGGCTGTGCTTTTGCAGCACGCCAGCAGCCGGTGGCAATTTCTCCTCTGGACGCTCCCAGTGTGTAAGAGCCATGAGGTAGGTTACTTGAAAATGGAGGACGGTAGTGGTAACCAGCCTGTTGTTTGGTGGAGTAAGTCTCAGCAGTACTTCCTGTAATGGTGGTGCTGAAAGTGATGTTTTACTTGGCTTAGCTGCTGGTACAGAGAGCGAAACGTCTTCCGTACTAGCTTTGGGGTACCTGCTACTCATAAGTATTGTCAATTACAGCTTTTTTTAAAAAAATGTAGGGAAGTATTTTGGGTTTTTTTCATCCTTATGTCTGTCAGCTGTGATAGGAAAGGATCATCTTTTCTGCCTCTGAAACTGAAGGTGGGGAATGGCCGTGCCCCCTTGTTTGGGAGGGCTTTAGGATGTGAGGAATTTGTAGGAACAGCACTGAGATTTTTGATCCCACATCTCTGAGCTATCAAAAAAGCACTCTCATCCCGGGTGGGGTGGCTAAGTACCTTTTTTGGTTTTTTTTATTTTTCCTTTTATTTTTTCTCTCCCCTCTTCCTGGTGGCAGAGGAAACCCCCTTTCTTCAAACTTAGGCAAAGGATTGATAGTGTAGAAGGTTAGGGTTGTATTATTGGCTCTT
This sequence comes from Bucorvus abyssinicus, assembly GCA_009769605.1. Taxonomy (NCBI): domain Eukaryota; kingdom Metazoa; phylum Chordata; class Aves; order Bucerotiformes; family Bucorvidae; genus Bucorvus; species Bucorvus abyssinicus. The sequence continues at coordinate 16,809,264 of CM020034.1, read as the reverse complement.
GATTGCTGTCTTAAATTAATTCACTAAGCCTTGTTGAGAGGCCAAGATGCTGTTCATTCTTTGTGATTTACAAATCCCCTATAAACCGTTTATTGTTAGTTGAAACTGATTTATGAGGTCCTGACCTAGGAATATGCTACTGTGGCTATATTTTCTGTGCTGGACACCGTTTTCTTCTGTTTCTGAGCAAGCATTGCCTTTGTAGTAAACTCATTTGGTGCTTTGCCTGTATCATGCTTAGTGTGAAAAACGCTTGTCTGTTACGTTATGTTTTCTTGCAGGTAATAACCAAGGAATATTTAAATAGATAGTTATTTGTAAGCGAGATTACTAAAGATACAAAGTTTACATGAGGTAACATGGGGAAGGGAGCAGCATTAAGCAGTAATTTATTTTGTACAATCCAGATGGGTACAGTAGATATCCATACCAGTGCTGACATCCTTGAGGGATAGTAATCTGTCCAGCGTGTACAGACCTGGAGGAGCATTCTAAAGCAGCAGCACTGGTCACGGAGAAAGTCTGTGTGCTGGCATCACAGGAAGGTAATTATTAATAGGAAGAAACCTGTATAATAGCAGTGCAGAGAGTGAAAGTGCTTAGGTGCTTGCTGTGGAAATGTTAGCTAGTGAACATTGCACACGTGAAATACAGTTGTTCTTTCTTAGCCCTGTGTTCCTGTCTCCTCAGACAGGCCTCTTTCTCTTCTGCAGCCGGAGGTAGGAGTTATCACAACTGTGCAGTCTGTATACGGACAGCTTTCTTGACTGTGTGCCTGGAAAGTAAGAAAAAAGCTGATGCTGTTGGCAATATGCTTGCAATAGGTCCTGCCAGTGACTGAAGGATAAGAAAATGGATACTAGTGAAGGAAGGGTACATACATCCCTGTTGTCAAAAGTACTTGCCACCGTGTGTGTGGTGGTTTGGTGCAGTCTTACAAGTGACTGTACTGAAATTTCCCGCTTTGAAGTTAGTTCTCTTAATTTCTCCAGGTCTTCCTGTTCCTTCTGTGTATTGAGGTCCCATTCGAAGTCTGTTGAAGCCGGTGGCAGTAAGCAGGTTTTGAATCGGGTCCTGTACCACTGGGCTGAGTTTCTTTTTTCCCTTGTGTTCTCTGATGGCACTGGCTGCTGTGTCAGTTCCTCCTTTTGCTGCATACTGGTGGACTGGTGGGATGTCTTGCAGGCAGAGTGCTGACTCAGCGCCAGTCCAGTGTCTCTGTTTGCTTTCTCCTGCTCCTCTAAGAGCCAGAGGGTAGTTTTGATACAGGTACATGGACATCATAATCACTGAGAATAAATTAGTGTCCTGAGGCTTAAAGCATTTAATCAGTGTGGAGCTGGTGATGGCTGTTTTACTGAGAAGTAGCTTGAGTCACAAATGATGTCATGGGGGAACCCAGTAAGCTAGTTTCTCAACTGGATGCAAACAAAAGGGAGTTTCAGAGTTAGTGTTTCACCAAATAATGAACTCTGAAGTGTTTTTTTTTTTTAAATTCCTTTTCAAAAAAGCAATCTGTATCTTCCAATTTATTCATGGAATTGCTGTAGTGCCCTAAATAGTCATAAAACATAACTAGCAGTATTTGTTATACTCAAATGTTATTATATAAAGTGGAAGGAACAAAACATGTTTTTTCAGTTTCTGCTGTTTAAATTTCTCTATTTCTTGCAAGCATCGAAACTAGACTACACAGTTTTCTTCTGTGTTTTGTTTGTTTAGTTATTGTCTCTTGTTGGTGGAAATATTATATCCTAGCAAAAAAAAAAAAGTGCTATTGATGTATTAAGAAAAATGGAAGTAATTTTCTTCAGAAACCTTGGATGAAGACTTGTCTGTGCTTTTGCATAACTGACGTTTTCAACTTTTTTTTTATAACAAGCAGTGAAAAGTCTGTGAACTTCACCATGCAAAGACTTGTGCACATAACTGATTTTCCACACATGTGTGGCCTCATGAGCACATACACGTGCATAAGGCTCTCTGGGATCGTGGTAAAGGTGCCTAATCTTAGAAGTGTTTGTTCTTGGTTGTGATGTTGAGGTGCTCTGGGCCTACACTTAAAAGTATTTGACAGACAAGGGCTGAAATACAGAGCAGGATGTTTGTGAAATACAGTTTTCTAGCAGCTACCAGCATTATATTTGTAAAAGCGATTGTAATCACTGTTGCAAAGCCATTCTGTACTACTTACATTGTGAACACTTTGAGCCACGGTTTTTCAAAGCTTGACTTGCTTGTGTTGGGCATGGGTTTGGCTCAAGATCATTTAGCCTAAACAAATTGAGTGCAATTTTCTTTTAACCATATAACAAAGAATAGGTACTGATTGCTTGCCAAACAATTTTTCCCCTCAGAGATTCCAAACAAATTTAGGAAAGAGTAAAACCAGTATTTCTAGTGTTTAACTTCTTGAGAATCATCTTGGGTTTTGGCATGCTAAAAAGGAAAGTGCGTCACAAGTCAAGTTGGCACTTTCTAATATACCATCAGTAATACTCATTTCCACATCATTAATTTTAATTGACACTGCTTCAATCTTTCTCTCACCACAAATTTCTTTAATTAAAAGAACTGAAGCTCTTATTTCTATATTTTCTTCAGCTGTATTCTTCTAGTCTTGCAAGAGAAGAGAAGCTCAAAGACCTTCATGTAGCAACTGCCAGAGGGTTCAGGGAGATATCTTTGGAAGGAAGAAGCTTGTTTTCTTAAAATCAAGCCAGCAAAATGCCATTTTTGCCCAACACTTGGAGACTAGCAGTAGTATGGGAAGAGTCTATGGCTGCACCAAGGACCTGTTTGTTGGCACTGTTTTAAAACGTCTTCTTTTTTCTTCTTTCTCTTCCAGTGTAAATCAGGATATGAAAACACATTCATGCAGTTTCAAAACTGTTGTTATGTATAATTTTTCTTCCTTACACTTAAGCTCTTTCCTCAGAAGTGATTTGTTTTAGGATTGAAGTCATTGTGATATTTGGGACTTCAGAAACAATCATGGTGTGAAATACAGCCACCCTTAGGGGAGGAGGAGAGTTATTTGTTACTCAGATTTTTTTTTTCTTTTCAGAAATCTTTTTCTTGGTGATGGTAACTCTGATGGAGAAGCGATAAAAATAACCAGGCTGGAAGCATGTGGCAGCCAGAATCTCTTTTATTCACCATAGTCCTGCATTTTATATTGTGTCACCAACAGGAAAAAAGTGGTTCTTGTGATGTGCCTTGATCCCTGTTAGTGTTAAAACCCTCCACCTCTCTGTAGATGGTCTTTTTGTTGAAGGTTAGCCTCTCATGTGTCCTGTCTTACAAAGATCTCCTTTGAAGACCAGGAAAATGCAGTGAAAGTTTTCTCAGACCCAAGGGGGTTAGATATAACAGATAATGAAATGCTGTTGCAACATTTTCCTCTCAAGCAACTCTTCAAACTGTTTGCTGTTCATTTAAATTTGAAAAATTTGAAAAAAAATTACACAATTCCCAAATTGGAGTTTTAAAGTCCCTCTCTATTCACTTGCTGTCAGGATTTTTCTGTCTGAGTCATGTCTCCTGATGATTTCCCCTGTATGTCAAGGCCATTGGTGGGGCCACCTAAATACAGACAGATGTCTGTTGCTGTTTTAGCTGTCTTACCTGTGACACTCACATGGAGCTGGTACATGTGATGAGACCCACAGCAAACAGTGTCCCAGAGCATCTGCTGGAGACCAGTGATGCTCTAGATGGACCCCTTCCCTAAATTCATTATGTAAAGATACAGAAAGGAAAAAGCCAAACTTTAAGACTCGTTATAGCTCTTGCAGTGAAAGAGAGAGACAGGCTCTTACCTGCCCTCATGCAACCTAATGGCTGCAAAGCCATAGCCAAGATGTAGGTTTTTGGGGTTTTTTCCCTACCTTGTACTTCGTTATTTACAAGTCAGCACTGAGATAAGTTTATCTATAAAAGGTTTTCCTGATCGTTCTTGGGTTCTACAGAAGTCAGGGCTGTCGTACCTCTACTGTTTTCAAGTCTGGCCAATGCCACAGATACCAATGTGCCTGCTAAAAGCAGTGTCATTTTATTGAATGGACTTGGATTGAAATACTTCATACTTGTTGCAGTGATTTTCCAACTTGGGATTCTAGCTCTAAGTGAAAAAACAAGGCATAGGATGTGTATGTGAATATGACAGCTGAATATCTATCTGTTCTTGAGCCATCGCAGGGTAGGAAGGAAAGGAAACTTAAACACAAGTGAGAACTTGTGTAAAGAACACCCATGCCTGGAATAACCCTAGTGCAGGTTTGCTAAAGCTCTGTGTGCTAGAGATAGAGGCAGTTCTATAATCTTGCAGTACCTTAAGGTCAAAACAGAAGCTGGTAACCCCAGGGAGATCTTTTATATACCTTGATGCATGCACAATCAAAGTTTATTTTGTCAACAAAAATTATCGTTTGTCTGTCTTAAATACGCTGATTAAAAATCAAGCTTATACAACACTGATTTGCTAATCATTGAAAATAACCTTTCAGTTCAAAAGCTTTCTCTGAATATTAATATTTGATACAGAAGTGTTATGTAATAGACATTTTGTCATCTTTGCAGCCCTGCACAGCTGAACACGTTGTTAAGCTGATGTCATTTGGCTTGCTCAGTATAAATTTGTCCACTAAACCCATGCAAATGCTAGTGAATGATTAATAAAATTTAATCTTGCATATTTGTACATAGCACTTTGCGTACAGATTGTGGAAAGGGAGGGTAGGAATTATTTTAGTCTGGTAGTCTCTGCATTAAAACTGGAGAGAGAAGTGTGAAAGGCAGTGCACTAGCTTGCTTTGTTTTTCAAGCACCACGATGGTTACAAACACTTTCCACATGCATTAGCAATTGCCTTCATCAAAGATGCATGGAGGAACCAGAGTTCATGCTTAATCTGACTGGTGTTTTAAAGTACAAACTGAGAAGTCTATATACAGGGTTCCTTTCAATGGCTGCCATCCAGAAACTTTCATGTACTTGCTTTTTGTCTAATTAAATTAAGAAATAAAGCCTAAACTACCTAGCTTAGAAGAGGAAATGACAAAAGGGAAATGAAACTTCTCATGCACTTGGGTTTTTTTAAAGTAACGTTTTCTGTTTTATAAACCATACTAAATTTCTTCTCTGTTTTACCTCATTGGCATCGTTAGCAGACAGAAAGGGAGGAAGACTGGCTTTTTTTTCCTATTCCTCTGACAACAAATCTGTTGGCTCTTGAAACAAGGAAGCAGAGGAATGCAGATACACAAATGCTCATTGGTGCTGTGGAATTTGTGAGTTTGGTCAGTGCTAGTGCCCTGATGGAAAGCGAGTAGAAAAGTACCTCACAAGAGGATAATGGGAGAAGACTTGTTCTTGGGAAAAAAAGAGAGGTCTGAGAATGATAAAGTGTACTACTAATAAATCAGGAAAATTAAAAATACAGTGGTTTGGACAAGATTCTGATTCCAGTGGTTAAAATTTGTGGTTAAACTTGGTTTATTTTTAGTGTAACTTGATTTAAAATGTACATAAATTGAAAGGTGAATTTAAGAATGTCATTAGCATCAGCCAGTTTAACTGAAATAGATTTTAAACAGAGGAACTGCCGGGGCCTGAGTTACAGAAGAGTAAAAATAGTAAAACAAGTAGTAAAGCTAGAAAAGAAAAATGAGGCATGCAAAAAAGAAGGTAGTAACAGTGTGGCAAAGGAAAGAAGATAACGAAATTGTTGAGATAAGTGAGTAAATATAAAAAAATCTTAAAGCATTAAGTGGTATGTAGTGTTCTGCACTTGAAAAATGTATGAATTCTGTTTGTTTGAGGGAGTCTCATCTCTAGAAATGGGGCTTTCATGCTCACAGCTGAAGTTCTTCTGGCTTGCAATCAGCTTGAAAGCGTGTTGCAAAGTAATACAGACCCCTGTGTGGACTTAAGTATTTATTACAGCAGGTCTAAGGGGCCCCTATAAGCTTACAGGTTGAATTGGTACCGAACAGTTTGGCACCTGCCTGATTTGTGTTGTAAACTTGCAGTCTGTCCACGTGCACAGCGGTCCAGAGCAGCCTGGTCACAACCAGTACGCAGCTGGTCAGCGAGAGGAGCGCAGAGTGCTCCTCCTCTACTTCTTTTGTGAATGAAGAGGGTGTGGTGGCCCTCCATGCTCTTATGGTTGCTACAGAAAGAAGCAGCAGCTATATTAAGGCTTCTTCAGTGTCTGATTATTTCCCTGCTTGCTGTCTGAACTTGTACGATCTTAGATGTGGGTTGCTGTCCGCTGAAGAATGTGATAGCAGCGCTACCAGCAGCACCTCCCTCTCGTACCGCCTGTGAGTCAAACAACGGGTTGTCTATAGCACTGGAAATCTTGCCCGCTCGCTCAGCGAGGTTTGATTTGTTCGTGTTTGGTTATGTTCCTGCCTTCTGTGGCAGAAGAGAGGCAGCAGGGGGGAGTTTGCACACATCCCCTAGCTCATGGAGAGGGCAAGAGGAGATGGCTACAAAGAGAAGGAAAGAATTACAGGGACCTCCCGAAATAAAGGGGGTGTTGGGTGGCATGTGAAAAACTGCAGGAAGGCCCTGGTGTAGACAATGAACTCCGCAGGGAGCGGCAGTGGGATCCCGTGGGCTCCCATGGAGTCGGGGCAGTGCCTAAGGTGCTTTCCGAAGAGAGTGTGGTTTCTAGAGCAGCTGGAGCAAATTAGAGCTCACACTACTGTTGAAAGGGGAAGTCCTGCCTTTCTGCCCACCCACCTCTGCCTTGGTGGGGCAGGACACTTCTCCCAGGCGCACACGAGGGGGAATGTTAAGCAGCAGGGTGGCCAGAAATCTACTTAATCTGACTGTGGAACCTCACTCAGAGATAGCAACAAAATGGGTACTTACCTTGTTAGGTTACCTGCTGCTTTAGACCATACTTCTGCAGCAGGCTTCTGTGTTGGTTTGGGGGTTTTCTTTTCTCTTGACATTTTTCCTGTGTGGTGGTTTGTTGTTTTTCTTACACAGTAACAAGGGAGGAAGGTGGCATTTTAACCACAGTGATTGTCAAATGCCTGCTTTTGGCTGGCTGCTTGGAGGTACACGTAGAACTGAGAATTATTCAGTTGTGCTGAAATTAAACCTCTAATGACTGGAACTGCTTCAATTATTAGCCGAGGTTTTTTTCCAAGATCTCTACTTCTCTGATATACTGTGATTTTCCCCCCTTCTCCTTTACAGAATTCACAATAATTTGCTCTGTAAGTGCATCATCTGATTTCTTTCACTCTGTTAGCAATGATTGTTTCTCTGTTAAATGCAACCCCTGTTAAGTGCAACAGAAGTAGTGTTTTCCTTAGTGGGAAAGATGTTTGATCAAGTGACTGTACAAGTGAAGGCAGCCGCATGTAGGATACATTATATAGGACATGGCATTTGGAGGTGGCACATGTTATGCCTGAAGTGCCAAGTGCCTGGCTGTGATTCAGATAAAATTGGCGTTGAGTGATGCCAACACCCCAGTGTAAATGGAGTGTAAGTCTTTTCCTATGCTGAAGGGGCCTGAAAGAGGATGATTAAAGGGAATGAGTGCTAGAGAGGGCTAAGTTATAAGAGAAGTGCTCCTTATTTAACCTCCTTTGTATCCACTGTCCCACATACTGGTTCTATAACAGTGGGTGTCTGTTCTTGTATCACAGCAGATGTTTCTTAAGATACTGCTTTGTCTTAATAAATTGAGGTTGTCACTTCAAAAATAAGAGGGGGAGCTGATGGAAGAGGCATAAAGAAGAGAGTTAATCAAATTGGATCTGAAAAAAAAAAAAAATCCAGGTGGATTTCTGTGGCAAGAACTGCAGGGAAGATTCCTTCACTGGTCTTGGCTCTGTCCACTTATGCACTGATGATTTATTTGAGAATTTCTTATTTAGGCTGGGTTTTGATAGGTTTTTCTTGTTTGTTTGGGGAGTTTGGTGTGCTTTTTGTTTTTTAAAACCAGAATCCTTATAAGTGTGGTTTTTGTCATTTGTTTCCCTGCAATTCTCCTCCAGGTATGATCCAACTCATGTGCTCAGTCTTTTCTGGGAAAGGTGGTGGTGATGGACCTCAGCAGTCTTTCAGATTGTGATACAGCTCTTGAAGACAGTTGTCCTGTTCTTCCATTGTTTACCAAGTGTGGTGGTGATGCTGTTCGGCCTCTTCAGACACCTTTTCCTTAAATGCTGATGCATTTTCAAAACACGCAGCCCTCATAGTTTGGAGGTGGGAACTGCCTCTTCTTTCTATTTTCAAAGACTTTGCCTTTGGGGTGGCTGCTGAAGAGGGGTTGGAGGGCATGACGAGCTCTGCTTAGGCCCTTCTTATGTGTGTCTCTGACCTTGTGCAGAAAGATTACAGAAACAGCCAAGGTGAACGGCCCTGTGGCTGTGAGACGTTTTCTTGTCAGAGCTCAAGTACAATCCAAAGGTCTGTTCTGAAACCTGCTTGCAACAGACCTTTGTAAAGTATCTAGTCAGAGCTTTTTTTCCCCCCATGTATTTAAAAAACAACAGTCTCTGAAAACTCCAGTTCTAGTGATGTATGCTGCAAAAAAGAGGTCCTAGGAGAACTAAATCCCTGATTACACCAACCTCTTTGAAGGAGGAAATTCTTTAAGACGCATATTTCATTTGCATATTTGGCAGTGTCTTCCCCATCTTCTTATCCTGGGTCTCTGCTGCTGAGAAGAAACCTGGAACAGGAGGTTCCTGCTGAGAATGCAGGAACCTTTAAAATGCTCACTGTAAAGCATGACACAGGGCTTGTGCCACTAGGCTTCTGAGTGCCAGCAGGTGCCAACCCTGAAAAGGCCTCAGAAGATAAATTAAGAGGGAATTGTGTGTGTGTGTGTGTGTGTGTGTGTGTGTGTGTGTGTGTGTGTGTGTGTGTGTTGGGTTTTTTTTTTTTTTCTGCAGTGGCTTGGGAGCAGCTCTGGTGGATGAGTGCAGTGTGCTTGGTGCTGGGCACAGACCCTTAACAGCAGAGCAGCTCTCCCCTGCAGCCACTGCCAGCATGGAGCAGTGGGCTGGTGGCAGCTGAAGGAGGGGAAGCAGCCAGTTGTCCCTGCCTTTGAGCCCTGGCTGAGGGGTGTTCCCTATGCTGGGTTCCTGTTGAGGTGCTGCTGCCAGCTGGTGCAGTGGTCGGCAGCGCTGGGGAAGAACTTGGGCAAGCAGCAGTGCAGATTGGGGTGCAGCCAGGGCAGGTGAGGCATGAGAAGGGCAGCAGTGTGGTGGCAGCAGCCAGTCTGCTGGGCATGGAGAGTAGTGCAGAGTAGTGCCTGTTGCTAGGGGACTCAATTCAGTTACGGAGCAGCATCAGTCGACATAGCAGCTTTCTTGGTGTTTGTTGATTGGAGGCAATTACTGTAAAATACTTGATTTATAACGAGGCATACTTAATAAGCAGCAAACTAAAATAAATACTCATTAAGTACCTGCTGGAGTCTGGCTGTTCATTTTGCTGAGTTTTTGCTTTCCATCTGTGGGCTCTGCTCTGCCCTGGAGCCTCTGGGGTTGGAGGTGAAGGCAGCTCTGCTGGGGTCTTGACTAGTGCAAGTGTTGTGCTAAAGCAGAAAGGGAGAGAATCCATGTCTTCTCAATTTTGTTCATCCCGGCGCTAGAGGTGTTTTCCAGGCAGCTCATTGGCTCAAGGTGGGCTACTTGCCTGGCATAGTACTGGAATGCTGCAGTTCAAGTGTGATCGAAGTGGTTGTGTGGAGCACACGCAGTGTGCAGCTGCCATGTCACTGGGGTCCTGTCTGGCTTTTACGGGGGTGTAGGGAAGCGGCAGCATAGAAACAGCAGCTCTCTTCGTTAAGTTTGGATGAGCCAGTAATGTTTAAGAAAATAAGTGGGAAATGGCAAATTGTTAGTTTGAGGGATCTCCACTCTTCAAGAACATGACAACTCTTGTAGAGTATTTCTGAAATTTTTAAAATAAGAGTGTGCTCAGCCTTCCCCAGAGATCAGGCACTGGTGGCAAAAGGAAGACTAGCATTCTGCTTTTGTGTCACAGACTGGTGTTTCTCTGACACTTTACTAGTGTCAACGCTTTATTTGGCCGCTTTGATTCACAGCAGTTTCTTTTTATACAGGAAGTGTCTGTGGCACTTGTCAAAATGAGAAAGTGATCATCAGCGCCTGGCTTGGTCACCAGCACCTCCTGCAGCCAGTGCTCAGCTCAGCTGAAGCCAGAGGAGGAAGGAGAAGCAGCACAGCCTGATCAGGTACTGAGCCAGGAATGGGAAAAGTTGCCTGATGCCAAGTTAAAGTTTGCACGATCATTAGTTGAAAAAACAGAGCTCTGTTTCTTAAAAAGTCTTGTTAACATGTGTGATGCAATGGTGGCCCTGTAACAACAACTGCATCTGTGGGCCTGGTATGGGTACATGCTATATGTTTGAGTTCTGTAACAGATCTCAGGTGAACAAACAAATGCAACTTCACCTTTTCTGGGTTATTTGACTTACGCATCAAATGTGCAGTACAGCTCAGTATGTGTTTGCCAATACCTGAATCTGGGCTCTGTGTGAGTTGGAAAGAGTGAACTAGGAATAATCTTTACAAATGCCTGAATGTTGAAGAACAATTTGATGTCTTGAGGAAAGAGTTTTTCCTCAGCTTTATTCCCTGTTCTAATAGGGAGATATAAATGCCAGCTTTTGAGCACAATGTTATGTGGCAACCACAGAGCACAGAAAGTCAGCAAACTGATGGGTTTAAAGACAAAACAAACTGTCGGCTTGCTAGCTGTGTTTTTATTTGCTGAGATTCCCATCATCATTCCTGTAAACTGCTATTTATACTTGCATTCACATCTATCAGATTGTCATTCTTAAGAAGACTTATTTAGGTTTTGGTTTGTTGTATTCTATTTTTTTTCTTATATAACTATACTTTCCAGTTTATATGGAACTCCTACTCCGAGGACCATGTTCTGAAAAGACTGCATATTTTTATGCACCTTTAGAGATTCCTTAAGAACTACTACTTATGTGTGCTGGTACAATGCGTGGGATGGCAGTGGCCTGCAGTTTACTTCTAGAGGGAAGAATTCTTTGAAGAGGCACAGTGTTTTTCACCTCGAGTGATGTTTTCTCTCAAGAAATACCAGCATCTGTCCCTTAGATTGCCTGAATTTATTGGTCATATTTTGATTATTTTTTTTTTTTAACCCAGGTGGAAACAGTGAGGGTTTGTTTAGATGATCTGTTAAGAAAATTGTTCCCAATGTTCTAGGGTTAATTTCCAGCTCTGTCTGAGTATACCTTTCCTTGTGTGGTTAAAAAAGGGAAGTCCTTTTCTAGCATGCGTTAAAAATCCTCTTTTTTTGCCATGGAAAATAAGAATCAACTTTTATTTGATTCAACAACCAGCTTCCTGCTTCCCAAGGAAGAGACAGTGGCTCTCATTCGCCTGCAAACATCCCTCCTGTGGAGAAGCTTTGTTGGGAGTTAGAGGAAAGCTAGCAGATATTAGTAAAACGGCTGCATAGCAGGATGAAGGGGGATTATTGAAGAATTACTGGGAAATTCGTGGCTATGTGCAAGACCTTATCTGCTCCCCAGACAAGCTGACCTAAATTCTGCAGCCAGGCCTTACTGATTTCTTTGATGATGTGGTGTGGCAGGCTGGATAACCTGCAGTGGATCTGGGTTTAAAAAAAAAAAGGGGGGGGGGAGGGGAACAGAGAATATTTGTATTTGAGTAGAAAGACAGGGCAGTCTTTATAACTGTACTGAATCTGTCTTAAACTTTGTTTTCTAACCCATACTTCTCTATTCTTAATATTGAGTACTTTTCATGTGGTCAGGTTGAGTCTGTGTTAAGAGGATGCTCATTAGAAGGAGTGGAGAGGTTGTTTATTCCTGGATGGGGAAATACATGGGTGTTTTTACTCATAAGAGTCTTTTACAGATGGTTTGGAGTTGTTAGTTTTAGCAAAGAGTCACACGGAATGGTGAGGGTGGAAGGGGTCTCTGGGGATCATCTAGTTCAATCTCCCTGCTAAAGCGGATTCACCTAGATCAGGTTGGACAGGATTGTGTCCAAGTGGGTTTTGGAAGTCTCCAGAGAAGGAGACTCCGCAGCCTCTCTGGGCAGCCTGTTCCAGTACTCCATCACCCTCAAACTGAAGAAGTTTTTCCTTATTTTTAGGTCGAACTTCCTGTGTTCTAGTTTGTGCCTTTTGCTCCTTCTCCTATCACTGGGCACCCCTGAAAAGAGACTGGCCCCATCTTTTTGGCACCTGCCCTTTAGATATTTATAAATATTGATAATATTCCCTCTCAGTCTTCTTCAGGCTAAACAAACCCAGGTCTTTCAGCCTTTGCTCATGAGAGAGAGAATGTGTCCCTTGAGAGATAATATATAAGCTATGTATTTTATCAGTAGTGAAACAGTTAACTCACCCGTAGTCATCTTTTGGGGGGGGAAATAGGATTAGTTTCTGCTTGACATAAATGGAATGGCTTGTACTTAAGTTTTCAGGCAGCGTGTTTGTTTCTCAGGATTATTCATTGCACACAAAACATGACACAAACATCCAAATAGAAAACTAAATGCCATGTCTGTCAAAGTGAAGTTGGTCAGTCTGATTTGTGTGCAGAATTTTACTGCTGTTACTTCTCATAGTAGGACTGTGACTTTGCAGTTTAGTTTCTACTGGCACAACCCTGGTGTGATGGCAGTTACTGCTTCCTGCCTTTTTCTGTTGACTGATGCAATACTCTCTTTTGCTGTCACCCCTCCCGCATGCATGCATGCTTTTGCTACCCCCTCTTGCCATTTCCTCCTGAGGTGCCCCTGTTGGCTGTGACAGGAATTTTTCCCCTGGTGCTGCTTAAGCCAGGTCCTATGAAAGGAACAGTTTATGCAAGCAGGAAAATTTTGCAGCCACTCAAAGGGCTTCTGCAGTAAGGTTTTTGCTCGTATAGTTGGGAAGCAAGGAAAAAATCTGATCTTGGCTGATACAGCTAAATCAGCAAAATTAAGTTAAAGTGTGGCTAAAGGCTTTCCTGTGCAAGTGTTCTGATCTGGTTACTGTGATGGTGGGTGTATGTATATATATAATATATTTGTGCCTGGAAACCTCTTTTATGGAGCATGAGTCAAAATGACATCTATACCTAAGGAAAAATTTACTCCTGCATTGAGGCAGCCTTGGCAATGACATTGTTGCAAGCGAAAACCAGTTTATCACTTTGGAGGGAATTTAAATCAATTTATTTGTCAATTCTAATTACTAACTTCTAATTACTGCTACTGGTACTGAAACACAAACACGAGACAGCCCTTGCTCCCCAATCCTCTTGCCATACTTGGTCGCAGCAGGGAGGCAACCGGGCCAGCATGTGGTGCTTCCTCTGCTGGTCACAGAATGAAGAGACCCAAGGAAGCATGGATTTGCTTAGTTATTTTCTTTCATTTCTTGTGTCCTGCTTTACTAGCATTTTGGCATGTAGGTCCTTTGTGTGGTGTAAGACAGTGTTTGTTCTCCAGAGGCAGGCAAATCTGACAGATTTACAGTTCCCTCCCTGATTACAAAAATGTATTGATACCAAGCTTGATGTTATGAAGTAATGTGTCAGCTTGCTCTGATCTGTTCAGAGAGTGAGTGCCCAGGTGTAGCTTGTGCCAATGGTCCTTTCCTGTATTTCACGTGTTTGAGCTGTGTGACCTTGTGGCAGAGGCAGAGACTGGGAGTAGCTCACTTAGGAAAATAAAATCAATTTTTGACAAAATAAAAATCAATTTTTGCCAGCGGCTACCAAAGGGCAGACAAGAGATGGATTTTCTGAAGAGCTGTGTGTTTCAAAGCGTCCCCCAGCCTCGCGGGGAGGGTGTGCTGGTTCCAGATGCGTTGCAAATAGCAGATTTGCCTGAATGTTTGCTGGCAGATTGACTTCTAGCTTAATACTGAGGTATGCTCCTGCCATGTTGTAGCGGTTCCCTGCAGGTCTGCCTGCTCACATATCAAGTTCTATCAATGTTGGCATTGGCTGTGGTTGGCATGGTGTTGGTAGCCCAGGCTGAGGGAGGAGAGCACAGCTGCCCTGCGCTGGTCATGGCAGTTTCAGCCAGCTCCCCAGCCAGCACAAGGGACCTGCTGTGGGCCAAAGGGGAGCCTGAAGACCCTGCAGGGACCGTGACCGAGGCACTGCAGGGAAGCTTTACAGGTTGTAGATGAGTGTTTGAGAAGGTAGAGGTTGTTGTTGGTGGAGCAGGGAGGTATCAGAAGGGATAGCAGAGAGGAGCAAAAAGCACGGGTAATGTTATGGGGAATGTATTTGTCCACTCCTCGTTTGGATTGTGCCATTCTGCTATGTGTATTTAGACTGAGATAATCTGAGGTAACTGGCTCTTGGCTTGGTAAAATAATCGGGTTGCCAAGAACTCTATTGTCTTGTTAAGCATCATTTCAGATTTATGGCATATTTGTCAATCTTTAATGCAGTTAATTTAAGCTATGCAGATTTGCTTTTTAGCGCTCTAGTTTCTCTTCCCTACAGCTCATGAAAATTTGTTTGTTTGTTTTGGTTTTGTGCTGCTGCTCTGTCTCAACCAGGGTTCAATCTGAAGGCAACAACTGAGAAACTTCCTTTCACTAGAAGGGTATATCTAGGTTGTAGAGAATGGGAAAATGAGGATTGGAGCTCTCATCCATAAACGTTTTACCTGAAAGCTTATTTCAACAGCCACTTCTGACATTCTTATAATAGCTGGAGCTATGCCAACCTAAAAAGCCCCAAACCTGCTTTGCTTTGATGTTTAGCTGGATCCTTATGTGTAATATCCTAATGAGGGGTAGAGTTACTTTTGTTTTCCTTATATGTTGGGTAGCACTTACATACATTGTTGGTAGAACTCTGGCGGTTTTTTTTGCAGTGTCATTGAGTTGCTTTTGCTTGCGTGGGTTGCTCGCATAACTGTGTTAGTGGGAAGACAAACACTTGAAATAGAAAAATATGATGAGGCAAGGGCTGTCAAGTATTATGCATATATTTTGTACCTTGCATGCTGAAGCCCTGACCTACTTGAGTGCTTGAGGCCTCTAGGTACTTCTGCAATGAAGCGTTTAGCAGTGATAAACTGCACTGTCTGGCCAGAGGGGTTCAGTGTGCGAGAACAACACCTGAAAAAACAACCTTTAATCCTTTCCCTGCAATGAGCCAGTTTCAAGGTTTCTGTTCTTTTGGGATGGGTTGGACAGGGTGCTTCCATTCAGTGTATGCTGGCGTGGTATTCAGTAGCCAGCACCTTGTTTTAATACTTGTCAGAAAAGTAATATTGATAGAGCTAACTTAGTTGACTTTTCCTGCATGTGTGCTGCAGTAATTCTTTGAGTATGTGTGTATATATATTTTTTTTTTTTTCAGAAATAGTCAATATACCAGGTAAAGCTCTAGTCACAAATAACACCTGAAACCTGCTCTCTTCCCCACCAACGCCCCCCCCCCCCCCAAAAAAAAAAAGAGCAGAAGACCAGAAAGCCTCCAGATAGTCCCTAAAGAACAACCCGACGAGATATAATGTGGTTAAGGAGAGCACTGCTTGCAGCCAAGGGTACTTGTTAAAGGGGAGAAGGGTTATGAAAACCTGACAGCTATCTTTGATTTTTTGAATTAGGACAATTGTAGTTGTGATCTTCAAATAAACGCTTGGAGTAGCCATGTTTCTTAGTGTCCTTGTAATATTAATCAGCTGAATATCACAGCTCGTCACAAAAGGCCTTGGAGCTTATTCTTGGCTTTCTGGGTAGTCTGATCACAGATGATGGAACTAGGCAGGCTAAAGGGTCATGGCATTTTACAAAGAGATTCTCTTAAAAATAACTCAATGACCTTTTTAGAGTTGGAGGTATCCCCGAGATGAGCTGTTTCTGATTGATCTGAGGCCAGGGGTGTGAGTGTTTCTTGATTATTAAATGCACCAAATAAGGATAGATGCATATAGGGTTAAAAGGCTTTGTGGATCAGCAGTGGTTGAAAATGTTTTCTGAAGTTTGAATGGATTAAACAGCGTTACTGATGTTTCTTGACACCTTTCTTTGGAATATCATCCACCATATTAAAAGTGTGTTTAAGGGATGGACTTGTTTTCATTCTGTACAACCAGAGGGCATATAAGGAATGTGCATCTTCTTTTCAGAGCAGTCATAGACCAGTCGTCAGGAGCTGACTCACTGCTATTTTGTAAGCAGGGTTTGCCTTCCTTTCATGCGGTTCTGCAGTTTTCCATTCCCTAGTCTGTGGTAATTTAGATCTTAAGCATGCTGGTGTCAGCCTGCTTCCTAAAGTAGTGTCTTATCCCCATGTGCGTGGTGTGTACTGGGCCTGACTGGATATTAGCAAACGTAATTTTTGATTGTTTAATTTCTTTCTAGTTGGGTCTTCATCAAATTACTGCACAAAGGCACCTTGCCTGCAGCTGTCTAACATGAACATTAATAAACAGTTATTAATCATTTGGGGGGTATTGTATTTAGTCTGTTATTGTTACACTGACTCACTTGTATGAGTTTGTTTTCAATTTTTCCTACACGATATTTGAGACTTTCCTGAGTTTGATTAATTGGTTTGTTCTACTTGCATTTTAAGTGAGCCTCCCTATTGGGATAACATGGTAGGGTGGGACTGGGAAAAATGGGCTGCTGGAAAGAATGAGAGGGAAGCCTATGGCTCTGTAAGACTTGAGCATTCAAGATACAATTTATAGCATGTAGAACACCTTGAATTATGAAACTGGATTCCACAATTGACTTTCAAGATCACTTAAACTTACTCTCACACCTTAGTAACACTTTATTCATGGCAGGTGATTGATAGTAACTTTTTATTACTTCCTTTTACTTGGATCACTTAATTGTTGGGTTTTTTTGTTGGTTTTTTTTTTACTGGCAGCTTAGGAGGAGGTAAGGTGCCAGAAATCTTTAGCACTGTTGTCATTCTTATTTTTTAACTAAAAGCTTTTACGAAAATAACTGTGCATCAATGTGTAAATCAAAATCTTCCGAGAGGTCTGCTTTTATTTATAGCTTTGCTAGGTTAAAGTTGGAAGGTCTGATTGATTGTTTTAATTGATGTTTTTGCAGAACTTGTGTGGCTGGAAAACTGACAAGAGTCATGTGAATTTCATGTTGCTTCTGCTTGATTAAAATCAATGGCAACAGTGTGGGCAGCCACTAGAAATATTCCCAGTAAAACCATATGGGAAAGACTGGGGGAGAAATAACCCAGCAGAGACTTCTATTTCCTGTTCCTCCTATTCTACTGTAACTCCAAGGCTGAAGATACTAAAAGAGAAAAATGGAAGCCATTCTCATGGAGAAAGGGTGGATAGGTAGTTTCCTGATAGTAGCCAGGAGGCTGTGGAGAGGGGAGAAACAATAGGAAGCTTTTAATTTCCTGGGTGGAGTTTCACATTTGAAACCGATAAGTAGGAGCCTGATATGAAGATTGGTAGAAAGGCAGCGCCTTCTCAGGGAACTGCTGGACTTCAGTCTGGGTGTTCCTGCAGGAAGCTCCACCCTCTCGTTCTATCTCTGTCTGGTACATTTTCTAAGACTTGATGTCATCATCTTGTTACTGCCGGCAAAAAGTTGCGTGTGTGGGAGATATGCAAATGTGTTGTAATGTTCTGATATAATTTTAGCGCAGGAAAAGAGCAAGCTCTGTACGTAGGTATAACCAACTGAGCTCCAGTCTTGCAACTTACTTGACTGAGCTGTTAACTCTGAGAAGAAGTTTACATGAATTTGGGGTATAGGATCAAGTTCACAATTTTGTAAGCTTGAAAAGCAACTCGTATCAAGCCATGCTTCCATAAAATGAGATTCATTTACAGACGGTAGGAACGTCTGTATGAGTGTAAAAGAACTGTGTTGTTTAATGGCGTGATTATTGAGGATTTCTGATGATGTGATCATTGCTTGCAGTGTATACCGCCACTGAAAGAATACTGGCTTTGCTATGAATAAAGGAGGTGGACTTTATCTTCTCTTGTTCTCTCAGTGTAAAAAAATCTAAACACTGTTTTGCCCTATGGGTGGTGGGGGTTTTTTTTGTGCTTTTCAGGTTCAATGAAAACATGATGTTTTTGTGCGAGAGAGGAATTAACCTTCCTAAATCCTTTCTCATATGCAGGGTTAAGTATTGCACTCAGGAGGGTAATGTTTCAGTGGAACTGCAGTCTTCTCATAACAATTTAGACTTTGGTGAAGAAAGTGGATGAGTCATTGCAGGGGTTTGATGGCTGAAAAGATTGATTAATAATTAATTTAAATCCAAGAAGCCCTTTTCTCTGTGTCCCAGCTTTCAGCCGTTCAAAAGATCATAAGATTCCCACATGTAGTTTAGCATTTGAGTACTAGGGACATGTTTGTTTTGATGGCTTTCCCTGAACTGCAAATGTTGATTTTTTCTTTGTTTTGGCTGAGACCTTATTTATAGAGATATAAATGTCAAATTTGGCTCAAGCATTTTGATGAGGTTACAGCACTTTGAAAGAGCCAAATGTTCACATTATTTTGCTGTGAGTGTTAGGGTTAATTATGCTTGCTTCATAACCTTTTTGAGTTGCGCTGGTATACTAGGTGCTTCCTGAGTAAAGGTCTTCCAGTTTTTCAGTATTTGTATGGTCTTGCGTACAGGTTCATTTACTTTTCCTTGATTGGCGTTTGTCAGTCAAGGCCTTAGGTTTCTATGTGTTTGTGTTTGAGTTGGGTGTCTAACAGGAAACCCTAGGTCTGCGGTGCCTTTATGCTGGGATAGTGGTAAAAGTGGAGAGTGCTGCAGACTGCAGTGTAACCCTGAAGGGCTGACTCCAAATTGGCCCTTTGAATTCAGATAAATTAGCATAAACAATCTCTGAGGAGTTTTTCAGCAGCAGTAGGCCAAAGACAGGGTCAACGAAAACCAATTCATGAAGGGCATGGAGGCTTCAGACACCTTTTGGAATCCTTTAAGATGTAAATTTATACCCTCTGAGCGCTCCTGACTGGGACGGGTCTTTGATACAAGGTAAGTCTTGTGGCTCTGATCCTAGAAGAGGTAATAAACTGGAGTTTGTCTTTTTAGTTACTAAAACCACGCTATGTGAAGTCCTGGACATTTTTTATGCTGAATCTTCAATGTTGAGTGCACGGTGAATATATGTCAAGGCATTTGTTTGCTGACAGTGTACAAAAAAAGCACTCTTCAACCTGTGGTGGTATGGTCCCCCTGTCACTGAAAGCCTACTTGAAACCTGAAGCGATTTCTTTCCCTTGCACATCAAGTACATCTGTACTTGAGTCGAGGCCAACAGAGGAGCGATACCAAACATCCGAAATCAACGATTTCTGGGTCTGTGCAACTGGCAGAAAACACCAGAATATGTCAACATCCAAGGTGGGCCAAAGTGGGAAAATATCTGACAAAAGTCAATCATCTCCAGCCCTATAAACAGCGATCCTAAAGCGAGACCCTTTGAGCTCTCCTGGATCGCAGCAGGCTGTGTCCAGCATCTCCCCTGGGTCGGGACGCCTCTCAGGTACAGACTGCGTGAAGAGGCCAGGACGAAGTCAGGGTTCTTGAGACTCAATAATGGTCCATTGAGATTGCTGGACCATCGCGAGTATTCGCTCTCAGCTTGGGAAGGAAATTTCAGTTACAGGCTGGCCTCTCTTTTGTTCACCTTGCTAACACGAGTGTGGATGGGTATATGTTTGTCTGTGTCTATTTGTGTGTTTTGTGATTTGTCTATGCATATGCACACACACACATATATATCTAAAGGATATCCTGCAGTAAGTTAGTGTGAATCTTGTCATCATCGAATCTGTAACTGAGTTGCTATTTGATTGTAACATATTCGACCAGGTCACCTTGTTAATTTTAAACTGGTTAGTGATTAAGTGCCATTACAGAATCTACCCCTCACTATTAATAAATCTTAGATTGCTGCCTATTCACAGCTGCATCGACATTTTCTCCTGCAACACAACCTTTCTCTCATTTTTATTTACTTATAAATGTGAAAGGTGAATGAAAATGGGTAATAATTTTAACTTGAGCTGTCACCATCATTCATTATTTAAACCTGAAATGCTTCACATTTTCAATTCAGTGGTCCCCTTAGTCATTAAATCCTGAATTATCAGGCTCCTCTGAAAAGGAGATGGCTGTCAGATATTTGGCATTGAGATGTAGCTATAACCTTCTAGTGTTGGTGGTTGTGACATGGCATTTTGTCAGATACGTAAGGTGCAGCAGCTGAACCTTGCACTTTTCAAGGCCTGAGTCTGTAAAGAGTTGTCTTGAGTTTTCCAGCTTGCAGATAGCGATACACTTTGGCCTACTTTAACCGTGAACTTTGATTTACCTTAGTCAGAAGTTAAGATTTAGTTGCACTGCTGTATAAATTCTTTATAACATTTATTGTGTGGTGCAGAGTTACCATGAGTAAGGTTTTTAGAGTGGAAAAAGAGTGTGCAGGACTGCTTTGCAAGGACAGCATTGGAGTTAGGCTTCCGTTAGTTTTGTAAAAATGTTGTTGACCGTTGTAATAAAACTACCACTTGCCTTGGCACAAAATATGGAAGGGGAAGGATTTTGGTTTTTTTTTCCCCTCATTAATTTGTGTTAAAGGGATTGAGAGTGGGAAATATGGAGGATGAAGAAATCTTAGCTGCAGGGAAGGATATGCAATTTTACTTATAAAGCTAGACCTCCTTGACTGCTTATTTTACTCCAGTAAAACCTTCTTAGGTAAAGGTCATGAGCAGGATTTGATTTGGGTGTTCACCTGCTGGGTTGTAGAGAGAGGAAGACAGGAAAGCAGTTTGCTCTTGAGAGGTGCTGGGCACAAGTAGATGATTGCATAGCTTCAAGTAAATAAAACTTGCTCTGGTGGCAATATGGGCAGTGGAATTTGATGAGAAGTGGGAGGGGAGAAGGATGTGTGCGACTAGGGTGATACTTTGCATCACAGAAGGAAGAAGCAGGGTCTGGAATTTGTAGTCTGACATTTTTGAATGTGTGAAGTAAGCCAAAGGAAGCTAGTGGGTGTTGGGGCATGACTGATTTCCTCCAGTTTGTAGAGTAGCTGCCGACAGAAGAACAACAAGAAATGACTAGACTCTGTTTTAACCTAAGGGGCAGAAAATTGTGCAACTGCACTGCTTAGAAGAAAATGTCCCAAGGCACTCTGGCCTGCTCTGGGTCCTGGTGTTTGAGCCTGGCAGTGCAGCTGTATTCAGTTCAGAGCTCCAGAGCTGCTTCGCTCTGGATTCCTGGAAAACCTCCTAATGCAGAGAAGGTCCTAAACAGAATTAGTTGCAGTTACATTTGCTTTTCCTGTAGGATCGCTGCAGAACCCTTGGACAGATGAGATAGAGGTCAGAGATGACCTGTGTTTCCTTCAGACTTTAGTTTTTCCTATTTGCAGACTTGCCTGCAAAGAAAGATTTGTGGACTGAGCAATGGTGCTGTAAGGGGATTCTGTGGCAGAGCAGATGGATCTGGATGTTGAAACTTGCCCCAGAGAGCAGGGCTCACCAGGGCACCTCACCTTGTATGCTCAGTCCAGAGCCTGTAAACCAAGAGTTAACACATGCAAAATAGGTGGCTAAGCAGTGCTTTTGCTTTAAACTTTGGTAACTTTTGTAACAGTGTACCACTTGCTAATTACTTCACTGCTGATGAATAGGTGAGAAGTGAGATTGTTGGTTTTTTCCTTTTTTTTTCCTTTTTTTTTTTCAATCTGAACTTAAAATACTCCCTATAGGTTTTCAGGCTTGGCCACAAGGACGTTACTTGTCATGTGGTGTCACATCAACTGAGAAGTCCTCAGACAGTAAGCCTGCTTGGATCTTCTGACACTTCCCTTTCTCCTAGTCTTGTCACATTTCTTCATTATTCAGACTGACCTCTTTTGTATGTTTGCATTACAGGGGGTAACAAAGCTTGTGGAACTTGACTGTCCATGAAATATAATACTCTGTAATATTCTTTCAGCTTCTCTAATGGGATGATTTTTCACATGGACATTTGCATTAATAGCAGTTGGCTTCTATTTAATAAATACAGTGCTCTGTGAAAATAACGGGTTATTAGGATTGGGTGGGTTCCTCTAGTGCCCCTAGTGCTGCAGCTTTCACTAGCAAGCTGTGCCTTTGCTTGCGTGCACAGCAGAGTTGTTTACATGTTAGGAGTATGCTAGAGGCAAGGAGAAAGAACAGCTTTAATGTGATGCAGCTTAGATGCTCCATGGGGGAGGCCTCAGAATTGTTCCTAACAGGATCAAATGTTGATCAATGTTTCAGGAAGAATAAAGTTACTGTTTATGAGGAAAGATTAAGAACAGTGTATTATGTGCTTTTCATCTGTCTCAAAGCCATCTATTTTTGATCCTGTCTAGGAAAATGCCCCTCTCCTGTGGTTCTTTTCAGCCCTGTAGAATATCAGTGGTGCCGAGTAGAAGCATCTATCCGGACCACTCCTCTTTAGCTCCAGCTGCTTCTCTGGGCTGCCTTTGGTAAGGAAACAAGTAAAATGACATCTTTCAGCTCTTCCATGAAAAGCGTGGTGATCATGTTGTTGAGGGTGCTGCTGGAACATTGTGGCTACTATTAAATTTGTTTTAAAGGCAGAGCTTGCAATTTACTGGCTCGATAGGGTAAGAAATCAGTTACTCTGACATAAAGCCATGAATGTGAGAAAATGGCTTCTCCCTTATTGCAAGATATAAACTCTGGAAGGAAAGGACAAAGACAGAGGAAATGGCTAGAGAGGACTGGAGAAGAAAACAGCTGAAAACCTCCTCCTCTCCCTCCAGAGCTATTTTTTGTCAGTGGCAGAGCTGTGGGATGAGCAAAGCTGATCTGTTATCTGCAGCAGGCCGTGGCTCTGATCTGAAAATGTATCCCCAGGAAAAAACAATGAGAGCCTAGCTGCGGGGGAGGGAGCATCCGAAGTCAAGGCACCTCTCTGCTGGATCTGAACCTGCAATTCCTGTTCCAGGCTGCTTTGCATTGTATTCAGGTGATGCTTGGGATTTTTACAAGGGGTTGTCATGTTTTGTGTTAGATTGTGTCCTGTGTGTCAGCTGTCGAGGCAGCAGGCTGGGCTTTGGGAAAGAGCAGCTGGGGGATGTAGCTTGCAGAGAAAGGGTAGGGATGGGGAGGGAGGGAATGGAGAGGAGTCTTGGAAAACTCATGTCAGAATAAAAGGCTTTTCAAACTAAAGCTTAGGTGCCTGTTGGGCATGCTTCTCTAAAACAAACCTGGCAGATACAGTCATGAATTTATTTACTAGAATTCAAGCTTTTCTGACTGTGTGGTTTCTTGCATTCTTCTTAGAATGGTTTGGTGTTGAACCAGCATCCTGATGTGTTGTCTTGTTGGAGCCTGTCTCCCAAGGGAGATATTTGGGACAATTACTCCCAAGTAAATCCTGTGTGTGGTTCTGGGCTTAAAGGCTTGTCCTCACATGATATTGAGAAATTATTTGAGTCAGCTGAAGGTGCAAATTTAAAGTGAATTGCTTCAACTTCCCTACATCTCAGGCAGAATAATTGAGAGTCACTGTGATTCTGGAAGAGAACGTCTAAAGAGGGACTCAAGCAGTTTAATCAATCAATCAATTTTTTAATTTGTATGGTTTGTCTCTTAAGTAATCCAAAGTGCCTTATGTGGACAAAGCCTCAAAGTGGATTATGTTGTATAGGAAGGCTGTTCTTAAGGATTTGGGAGGGTTTAGGTGGATGCAGATGTATTGCTAGTCAGGAATAGCACTTATATTTTAAAGTCACTCTGTACTTTCATTTGAATTTAATATTCAAGCAAATCCTTCAGACTCTGCTAACCTTAACCAGAAATTATGAGAGGAATGTGAACTGACTTCAATCTTTGTAATAGACCTTTGAAACACTGTTACGGTGTCTTAAACCTGTCATTAACTGTGTGAAGACTGAGAGTTTCAGTAGAAAAGTTCACATATTTAATCTTTTATTGTGAATGGAATGCAATTCTTAGGTTGGTAAAGCTGATGATTTCTTGCGAGATTCTCTAAACTGGTGGGGAGGAGGAGGAGGAGGAAGGAAGTTAGGGGAGTATAAGTCCTCCCAGCAAATCTTGAACTTTCAGCCCAAACTGAGATTCTTCCCATCCCATACAAAGCTTTTTTAGACACGTGTATGAAGCAGAGAACTTTGGCGAAATCTGGGTAATAGAAAAAGACTGAATGTTTTAGTATCTGAGGCTTTTGGCAACCTGCATAGTTATGTTTGCCTCAAGCCTGAGAAGAAGGGACAGAGGAATCCAGCACAGGGAGTGTACACTTCAGACTGAACTGTCTGTGCAGACTGGTGATTTTGAGTATTTGCTGCCTAATTTAGGGGGAATTTGTTGCAGAGTGTTGTGGGTAGGGCTCTCTATTTTGCTTTTGAATGTACTGCTACAGTCTTTTGCCCCCTTGTTCACTTCCTTTCCCATTTTGCTGTTTTAATAAGACAAATGACCAAACTACTGTATTTTTCCTTAGTCATTTTCAGTTGTACAAAATAAGTTACCGTGGCTGATGTACAGCAAGAACCCAGGTTATTTCCTTTTCAGCTACTGAATTTAGACTCTTGCTAAGTATCATAAGGAATTTCTAACTAAATGCATGCTAATATGTGCTTGAGGAGACATGTAGGACTCCTGATTATGTGGAAAAGTCCATCATATATGTTGAACTGCATCTGTAGACTTTTACCACCACGCTTGCAGGATACTTAAAAAATCACTATGTATGAATAGTTGGCATATTTATTTAAATAAAGTTGTGATACTGGAAAGTTCTGAATGTTTTTCCTACTGTTGTGGCAATTACAAAATCAAATGCTGTGGTTTTCTTGCTGAATCCATTAAGTTTTATAGCCCTGTAAAAGTCTTTGTGCTGGAGGCTCAGGTCTGATTCTGTGCTAAAGTTTAATTGACTGCATGTGCAAATCCAGGTAGAGTGTAGATGCTTCCACCTTGGATATACAAGGAACGTTCTATCTACCCTCAGAATGAGTATGTTTTGCACTGCCTTTCTCCTCTGCTGAGGAGCACTGCAGTTTCTGTGGCAGTGCCGCACTGGGATGGGACTGAGGTCGGTTCATTTTGCCTTGTTCATCAAACAAGCAGAAGATGGCTGGTAGTATGCAGAAGCTATTAACCTTGGTGATGGCCAGGTGGAGGAGAAGCCTGAATGTGATCATTGTCCAGTCTGGTTGAGTCACCAAACTGATGACTTGGTAAATACCTTACCTTTGCAGTCAAGGAATAGAAGAAATTAATAGGTTTTTCTTAATGCTTTTTGGAGATGTCTGAAATGGCTAATCAGCAAACATACACGTTTGTTTCCCTTTATGCACTCCGCCTTGTTTTGTTGCTTCTGAGGTGCTGAACATCCTGTTGGCATCATGGGAAGGTGTTCAGTGCCCTGGAAATTCAGGCCATTGCAGATCGGCTCTTCTTTCAGCTCTTCAGCTAAGACAGCTACTGTGTACTTTGGTATCACACAACTGGAAGTTGGTGGTTGCCATGAGACCATTGAGTGTGACCCAGTTACGTACAGGATGGACAAACAGAGCAGTCCCAAAGATATTATGTGTAATGCTTCAAAAGAGCATACTTGTCATCACAGAGAATTTGATGTTAGGTAGATAAATGTGAATGGAAACAGAGATCTCTATAAGATACTAAATAACCCAAAAGCTGAAATTCTGTCTTAAAGAAAAAGACAACTACTACATTAACAGCCTTCTGGCTTCAGGACATATCTAGAAATTTCAAAGCAAATGTAGTAATGAAGAGGACAACGGATACATGAGAATTGGCACACATTACAAGTTAGGAAATAAGTTACAGAAGTAATTCTGCCTATTTTCTACACCCGAAGTATGTTAGGAAACAAATAATTCCAGTTACCAGATGGAGATAAAGTAGCTCATGCAAGAAAAGCAGAAGTACTTGTTAGTATGGTTCCATGTGAAGGTGCAGACTTATACCATGAATGCCATTCCAACAAAGAATTAAATCCATCTTAATCAATAAAGCTTTATTACCTTCTAGGGATATGTAGATCAGCAGCACTATGACTTGATTGTTTTGCTGGAAAGTCTGCAGGCCTGCAGACAAATTTTAATAAGTGTTGGTATTGAGACTCTTAAAATTAACTGTGCCAGAGTAGACGAGGGAAGGCTGAGTGACTGATTTAACCATATTCCAGCTAGCTTGACATTAATCCTCATCACAATATTGTAAAAGTTAATGCAACATTCAGTTGATAAAACATTAGACAGACTAATACCAGTCTGTGTCACTTCAAGGGAAATGTGTCTTAGCAAACATGGTGACATGCTAGAAACTTAAGTTTTATTTGAGAGAGGTACCTGCACGAGATGTAGTAAAGCTATGTCTTCAAAATGCATCTGATGCAGGGGCATGGAGACAATCCAACCCTTGCAGTTCCCTACTACTCCCTACCTCCTTCCAGGTGTTACCTATACTTCCCTTTCTTGGCAACAGCAGAGGTAGTGAGTTAGGACTGACATACCCCTTTGGGACTCCTGTTCAGACACGTTAGTGCTATGTGGTATTGCAAAAGTACAGACTAATTAAGAACCGACTAACTGCTGTTTAAAAGTTAGTCATTGATGGTGAATCATTATCAAATGGGAATGCTGTTAGAAATCTGTTTTAAGGATTGAGGGGAGGCCAGATTCCGCTGAACCTTTTCATCAAGTACCTGGTACTGATGTAATTGGCAGGCTATATCACAATAGGCAGCATGGTAAGCTAGGACAAGGCCTCTTGTACTGAGTCATCTGGGTGTCCTGATGGACTATATCAACAATTTTTATTTTAATTTAGTCTGATGCAAGATTGTAGGGCCTGCGGGTGCTGTACTTCAACATAGTGACAGAACAGAAGCTTGGGGAGAAGAATACTTGGGGCTACTGAGAGTAAACAACTGTACACAACTGCCCTCTTGCAGGGCAGCAAAGTTGCAGAGCTTTGGGTGTGTAAGTAGGAGGGGCAATAGGCAAAAGAAGGTGAGTTGTGTATGATTCTGGGGTCCTGAGCAGCCTGTTGAAAATGGGAGTGAATTCAGAAAAGTCAGAGGAGATACTTGAAGGCTAGTGGGTGTCCAGGTGCCACAAGGAGAGCCTGAAAAGCTTATTCTGTGCCAGATCTGTTGTTTCTTGGTAGATAAATCGGGTGGCTTGATAATTGTTGGAGAGTACCTTCTGAAGGAGAGCAGGCTGGAGGCTAAAAAGCTAGCAGAAACAGACGTAACACAGAACTCAGGGCTGGGAGCTGAGATCAGGTAGTTGGAAATACGACATGTCTTTGTGACGGTGAGAGAACATAAGTGCTGGAACAAATAAATGACAAAAGAAAGTTTTAATGTTTCCAGGGCTGAAAGCTTTTCTGGAAGTGGTGTGTTAGGCAAACAAAGGTTTGGCTTGCAGTTACATGTAGTCCTCTGGGCTAAATACAGGAATAATCAAGTATAGTGGTTGTAGTGTCCCTCTGGCTTCAGTAATTCATAGATGAGACTTACGCAAACCTGTAAAACAAAATGTTCCTCATATGCTGAGTAATTGAATACCAGCTGACCTCTCTAATAGGAGGTATATATATTGTGTGTATGTATATGAATGTACATATGTATGTGTGAGGCATATGCATGGATAGTCCCTCTTGGTCTGAGATTCATAGTTTCTCTGTTACGTATTTTGAGAGCAACAGAAGAAATTGAAGCCCACAAGTGGTTGCCAAGAGTTTCCTAACCATGCATATGGTTCCTTATGGGCTCAAATGGGGAAACATGAGTGCATTTCCACTCTGCTTATGCCAGGAAGTAATTCCTCTCTGCAGGGTGAATTAGCTTGTGCCTAGTGCTGACCTCACTCTGCCCTCCTCTCTGGAACTGATCTTTCTTGCATATAACCAGTTTTGAAATCTTTGTGCTGCTCTGCTCTTGCAAAGGAGTAGCTCAGATCTTTCTGTTCCTCTTCTTGAAGATGGTCTGAAGAAATGACAAGGAAAAGTAAATGGAATGGAGTAAGTGCAGTGGAAGGGTCACAAGGAATGAGTTTATAAGCAACATATTTGAGGGGGGGTTGGGTGTGGCTTTTTTTCTTCTTTTCACAGTAGGCAGTTAACCTCTGGAACTCACTGCTGCGTGATACCATTATGGGTAAGAAATGATATGATTCTAGGAAGGATTAGACACCTCATGGAATGAAATTATTTATATTTCATATAAATCTATAAACCCTCTTGTTCTAGGGTTTAAAAAATTTCATAACAATGGTGTCTAACGTAGTGGGCAGATTATTCTAGTTGTTTACTAGGAAACTTCTTTTGCTGTAACATCTGTTTCTAGCTACTTTCAACAACAAGAACTGGTGATTCAGAGGACTCTTTCTAAATTTAACAGGAGAAGGAGCATAGTGCTGGCTGAAGGAACACTGAGGGTGTGTATACAAAGGGGAGACAGTGATAAAGGGAGGACGCATGCTGCATACTAAAATGTGTTGTTGTGCCTGTGATCGCAGGGCGTTCATGCTGATCTACAAACAGAATATATGTGGATCAGAGTAACAAACTGGTTTTGGTCATTCAGCTTTTCAGTGATGGCACTTGTACTGTGTCCCTCCGTTGTATTTAATATCATTGATCTACAGAGAAAGTACACAGTCTTTATTTGAGGATTGATGTCCTCAGAAGTGGAGAGAGGAGTGGAAAGGAGCAAGGTGACTTAATGTGTGAAAGGGAGAAGGCCTAGCTGTGTTTCTTCATCAAGCAAAAGTTTCCAGTTTCCTTTATTAACTACCTCCTGACACTTGTTTTGGAGAAAGCTTTTGTCTGTTCTTAAATGGAATTACAAATGTTTCAGTCTTCATTACTTCTTTTCTGTTTTTTTTTTCTCTCAAGGTTACATACAGGGGCACACAGACACACCCACAACTTTGTGTATGACAGTTGTATCTGGTAGTTACTAAAGGACAGAAATTGTTGGTGGGAAGCTGCAGGTACAGGCATAATGATTGAGAGGGTTGTTTCACTGCTTCTTCCCTTTGATGGTCTCCCAAGCACTGGGAGCTCTCCTTTCATGGTCTCCGAGCTTAGCCTTGTTGGCAGTGTCTACCTCAGTATGCTCCTGAGATGTCACTTGAGGAGCAGAGAGCTCTTTTGCGTTTGTCACTGTGTCCACACAGAAACACATATACATGCTCAAAGAAAACCAGTCAGCTTCTCGATATGTCTTCTGACCCATGTGTTTGTACTGTCCAAGAGTCTTGGTGGAAAGGAATCTGCAGAATTGCAAAGAGAGGGAGGGAAGTCTTAAAACAAGATCAGAAAAATGGTAACGCAATAAAAGTTCTAAAGCTTGAGCAAATGCAAAAGATGAAGCATTTTGGCATCTCTGTCCTTGTAGGTAGGAGTGGTTATTTTGTGATCATGCCATTTGTGATCCAAAGATGGGACCAGTGAGTGCTCTTCCTTTGAAGCTCTGTGCAAGGGTAAAAGTAATAGCTCAGTCCTACCTCCCTGGGCTGCCTATCTAGCTTAATATAGCACTTATCTGGCAAAGCAGCAAGTAGGGATACTGGACCATTGAGCAGAGGAGAATCCAGTGTTAAAGTCATAGATGCTATGACTTAGCTCTTAAGACCTGCATCATGAAGCACAGTTCATAAGAATGAATGCCGTATTTTTCCCTGCACGCAGTCATTCCAACACAAGTTAAATACTTTGTAGAAAAAGGTAAACATTGTGGATTGCTGAGTCTGAAATACAGATGATACACTGCGACAAAAGACTCCCGTGGGATTTTTTTGAGATGGGTTTTATTTGTTAAATGAGTTTTCAGTAGTTCTTTAGTACATGCTATTGTACTGCTTGTGTGATGTCTTACAGTGTCACTGGTCTGATCTGGACTGTGATGACTGAGTAACTTGCATCATTTGCTAACTGTGGAAAGATGGTTTGATCTATAAGACATATTTGTGTGTATGTGAGTTTTGTAATGTAATTGTAAATAATGGATTTAAGATGTTCAGTTAATGCTAAATGCCAAATTCATAGCTCTTGGGGTTCTTGTCTTGCCCACAGGAGTTCCAAGAGTCATAGGGGATCATAGACGAAACTGAAGCTGCTTTTGTACTTTGAGGAGGGGAAAGTAATGAAATAAGTTATGTAGTCTAAGACATCTTGAAAATGGACACTTTTAAGTGGTCTTTGGGCTCCTACCAAAGAATATGCTGCTGGCATTTTGGTTTTGTGCATTAGAGGAAAGAAAACACTAGAAATCTGGTGGCTTTCATGTATAAAGAAATAACGACACTTTGCTGCTATGTTTTGGCTGTGGGGTTTTTTTTTTTTTTTTGCATGATTGTGTTAATTTATATTCTGTGGGTTTTTCAGTGACTTAAATTACTAAGAAGAAATAGGTTGGTGAGATGGTGTTACAGTTGGCACGGGGACCTTCTCTAGGAGTTGGAGGATCAGACCCGTAGTCGGTTGTAGCTTCAATAGTGAGAGGTGTCTCAAAGGAGGACTGGATGAGACTATAGTAGCCGGCTGTGATGACATAACCTGGTTGATTATTTCTTGCTGACCTTTGTCTTGGACTGTACAGGTGTAGAGCTCCTAATTAAAAAGCTTAAATGCAAGTCTAAACTGTAAAGTTTGAATATTTCATGTTAATCTGCTTATGCTTTTGCTCATTGCTAATAAACATTAGTTCTGAGTTTGTGTTACAGTGCAGGGGTAGAAGGATCTTTATTCGAATCTCTGCTCAAATTGCAGCTATTCACAGACAGCAACTTGGAAGCAAGAAATTGTTTTATGTAATGATAATTTCAAGAGTGCCATCATCACACAATTCAAAAAATTTTCTTTTGTTAACTGAAGGCAGTAAAGCTTCCTTAATAAAAGAGTCACAATAGCATTATTGCTTTTATGTATACAACTTGAGATCTTGTAGTCTAAGCCTCTTCGCCTTTACCTCCATGAGCGTTTTAATTTTTGATGGGGGCTTTGTTTTGTTTTAAAGTCACTTTATGATTTTTCATTTTGTTTGCTTCTTGTACATATACAGCCAGTTGTATCTTCTCCCTTTAGGAGGGGAAGTAAAGCTTTATTATAACTTGCTTCTCTTAATTTGACAAAGCAAGTATCAATGAATATGGCCAGCTTCAGCAACTAAGTCTATGCAGAGCACTAAGAAGTGTTATCCCCAGGTTAACTGTATGTGGAAACCTCAGCTACACTCCCTGAGGAAGAGTTCCAATAACTGGAGAGAAATAATTTTATTTGTGAGTTGTACACCTGCACAGAAATAGCAAAATTTACATCAATGATATCTTTGTTAAATCACTTTTCAAACTGGAGTCACATATTATGTTCTGTATACGGAACAGATCTTCCTAGAAGCTATGCTAAAGCACATGGAGGACAGGGAGGTGATTCGAGACAGCCAGCACGGCTTCACCAAGGGCAAGTCCTGCCTGACCAACCCAGTGGCCTTCTACAGCAAAGTGACTGTATTGGTGGCCAGGCAAAGAGCTATGGATGTCAACTATTTGGACTCCTATAAAGCCTTTGACATGGTCCCCCACAACACCCTTCTGTCTAAATTGGAGAGATATGGATTTGATGGGTGGACTGTTCAGTAGATAACAAATTGGTTGGATATTTGCATCCAGAGGGTAGTGGTCAATGCCTTG
Organism: Bucorvus abyssinicus; assembly: GCA_009769605.1. Lineage (NCBI taxonomy): Eukaryota > Metazoa > Chordata > Aves > Bucerotiformes > Bucorvidae > Bucorvus > Bucorvus abyssinicus. Next base: position 16,777,501 of record CM020034.1, on the reverse strand, counting down.
GTGTCCAGATGGAGATCAGTGACAAGTGGTGTCCTTCAGGGGTCTGTACTGGGACCACTGCTGTTTAATATCTTCATCATGGAGTAGACAGTGGGATAAAGTGCACTTTTGACAAGTTTGCAGATGACACCAAGCTGAGTGGTGCAGTTGACATGCCAGAGGGACAGTATGCCTGCCAGAGGGACAGTATGCCATCCAGAGGGACCTGGGGAGGTGGGCCCATGTGAACCTCTTGAGGTTCAACAAGGCCAAGTGCAAGGCCTTGCACCTGGGTTGGGGCCGTCCTCACTATCGATACAGGCTAGGGGATGATGTGATTGAGAGCAGCTCCTGCAGAGAAAGACTTGGGGGTACTGGTGGGTGAAAGACTGGACATGAGCTGACAATGTATGCTTGCAGCCAAGAAGGCCAACCATATCCTGGGCCGCATTAAAAGATGCATGGCAGCAGGTCCAGGGAGGTGATCCTGCTGCTCTACTCCGCTCTGGTGAGACCTCAGCTGGAGTACTGCATCCAGCTCTGGAGTCCTCAGCATGAGAAGGACATGAACTTGTTGGAGAGGGTCCAGAAGAGGGCCATAGCAATGATCAGAGGGATGAAGAACATTTGCTCTGAGGACAGGCTGAGAGATTTGGGGTTGTTCAGCCTGGAGAAGAGAAGGCTCTGGGGACACCTTATTGCAGCCTTTCAGTACTTAAAGGGAGCTTATGAGAAAGATGGAGACAGTCTTTTTAAGCAGGATCTGTTGCAATAGGACACGGGGTGATGGTTTTAAACTCAGAGGAAAGATATAAACTAGATGTAAGGAAGAAATTTTTTACCATGAGGGTGGTGAAACACCGGCACAGGTTGCCCAGAGAGGTGGTAGATGCCCCATCTCTGGAAACATTCAAGGTCAACTTGGATGGGGCTCTGAGCAACCTGGTCTAGTTGAATGAAGGTGACCCCGCTTACTGTAGGCGGTGCTGAACTAGATGATCTTTGAAGGTCCCTTCCAACCCAAAGTGTTCTGTGATTAAGGAATAATTCCAACAAGCTGCTAATACCTGCAAACTTTTTCAGGATCTCTTTACTTTGTGATTTTTCCTATGGTCAAAGTGTTGCTGCTGTAGAAAAATAAAAGGATATTTACTCCTATTTCTAGCCCACAGCATAGACTTAAAGGTTCTTCCTTTTATAACTGGTCAAGCTCAAAACTTTGCCTTCCTCAAACACTCTGCTTTGTTATACAATATGAAATCTGATGCAATTCAACTGAATTTTTGGGCTATAATCTTTTTGAGACAGGATTACACAATGCATAATGCATTAAGGCTTTGATACAGAGTAGGAAATTGAACCTTCTATGCAATATAAATATCAAGGGCTTAGAGTCTAGCTCTTTGTCCAAAAATCACATTATTTTTTGTTTGAATACGAAGGAACTCTGACCAAGACACGGGAGCTAAGCACTACACGAGGAACATAAAGCATACAATGCAAGTATTGTGAAAGGTAGTTGTATCTGATGCATGGCATGATGCGACAGAGAGAGGACATCCCTAATGAGTCAGGAGCAGGACTGCCATAACGATCTGTGGTATAAAGAATGTTTTAACCCAGAAGTTGCTCTGCCACTTGTAAGAGAGCAAGCAGCACAATAATCCATTAGCCCCATTACGGGACAAGGCTGCAACTTTCCGCTGAGCCTAAAGGAAGACGTCTGTCTGACTGCCATCCAGCCGTTGTGCTGGCTCTTCCCTTTCTTGGCTTGAAACCCAAAATAACAGCTATCTCATGCCTGCTTACGAGTGCTGAGCAAGGATCCTTCTTCAGTATCTCTGCAAAGGCCTCGTGATCAGGGCTGCTTCCGTGTGGACGTGGCTGTGTCCATGTGCAAGAACTTACAGCAGTAACACATCATCTGCTGCCTTAAAGTCACCATTTCAGGTCTGTGTTGCAAGGACAACTGATTGTGTGTTGAATGTCCCAAGCTTTGTGATGGGGGTAGAGATCACTCCTTCACTTTGGCTTCTTAAAACAAGTCTGTCCTTGGGAAACTGAAACCAGTGAAGGCTTAAAGGAATAATTTAATTAAGTTTTGTTAATCCAAAGTTGCTTGGTGGGTTTATATCTAAGAGAAAAGATTTTTATTGTTAGCCTTGGAGGAACTTGGAGATTAGAATAACGTTTTAGCCAAAAGGGAACAAAAACTGTCATAGAGTTTTGGGCCTTGATAAGATTTTTCTTATTTAAAAAAAAATGTACTTGAGGCATAATTCGGCAGGCAAAATTCTTGGTTAAAGACAGGCTGTTACAAAACTTTATAGTAAATTAAATGGATGGTTTTGTTCATGTTTTGGTCTGGCCATGACAAATCCTAAACTCTTAACTGACGGTTTATGGGAATGTAGTCATATGTATATTATTGCTGTACACCCACATGCACAGGCAGTAGTCCGAGCGTGCAGATGATATAACAGGAACACATAAATAAAGTGGCTGGGTAGTTGTCCTAATGTTCTTGAGTAGATCCTTGTTAAAAGAGTTCCAGTCAAACTTATGAATAGAACTCACGTACCGAAGATTACTCGCATTCAGCTGTGATGTGATACAGGTCACTGTGTGGGCAATTTGTGGCCATTTTGTGGTGTGGTTTGGTTTGGTTTTGTGTTGAGTCAACAATCTGAAATGCAAATCCAGAGCTCAAGTAATCTCTGCTGTCCCCTGGTAGCTGCAGGTTGCCTTCAGGCCATGCTGTCCCAAGAGAGGCGTGTTTGAGGTCCACAGGGGCATGCCACCTGATCACTTGAGAATATGAGGAGGTCTCTGCCTGCCCTGGGAAGGGAACACTGTAGCCATGTCCTGTCTCCCACCACTGCACTGGAACTGGTGTTTTCTGGCACTGTTACAAGTCAAAATCAACATTTGCTCTGTTGTTCCTGCTTCATGTATGTGAGTAGGTGATGATGCCTATAGATCACACATGCCTATAGAAATACTGCTGGAAACAATGTTAAAGAACAATCTGCTTTAGGACATGTCCTGAGTCTCTACCTTGTTCTGCACAGTACAGCAGGGCAGCAAGGGGCGCTGGATCGCACCTCTTTCTGAAAGCCTGGCATTGTGCTTGGTGGAAGGCATGATGAAAGCCAGGGCTCTGAAATCAGTGGTGGTGTACTTCCACAAGTTCAGACTTCGTTTCCCTGGTTTTTTGAAATCTTGGTATGCCGGTGGAAGGGCTAGACAGGTTATTTAGAAGGAAAGGACCTTTCTTCTCCCAGGTCAGTATGATGCTAGTGCTGCTTCCTGAACTGCTGGTTACCTGTGCTTGCACACAACCTCCTGGGGACCTGACTGGGACCTGCTGAAGGATGTGAAAATTACCTGGTTTGGTGGGGTTTTTTTTAAACCATGGCAACAATGAAACCTGACTGTTCTGTTTTCCTCCTTTTAGAGGGCAGCTCTCCTTTTATTTCTGTGTCAGCTGGGGAGTGGCTGTTGTGCTGCTTTAAGTGATGAGTAATGTGCCAAAACAAGTTCAAATGGTGATCACCTGCGGCAAGGGGAAGCTGCCTGCAGAATAAGAAAAGCTGCCTTTGGCCATCCAAACAGATAGCAAATTTGCTGTAAAAGTCAGACAGACAGTGACATGGTACATCTCTACATGTCTCTGAAGGTGGCTGCCAAAAATGTTGTTGTGAGTACATGGGGAAGGCTGTAGTAATCATGACAAGGTGCTAAGTGCTGGAGCAACATCTGTCCATAGATGACATGGAATAAAATATCCCCTTTCTATATTTTTATTTGGTTTATTTGAGTTGAAGTGAAGGACATACTCGGAAAGCTTCCGTGTGTGTTTTTTACTGGAAAGGCAGACTTCAAAACCTAGTATGTTTAGTGCCTTATTTTTGAGATAGCATCATCCTCAAACCAGTAGCAAGGAGTATGGCTAAGCATATAGGAATGCTGTAACTGTAAATGGATTTATCTGGACATAATGTTAAGCCTTTCCAAAGATAGCAGTGCATTAAAAATGTTAGGTTTGATTATACTCTTAATCACACTACTATCCCACTTCTATCTTTTTCTAGAAGCCTGATGGGGTTTGGGTTTTTTGCATTGAATTTTGCAGCCACAAACATGCTTGTCATTGCCTAACAAATAATCACTTTTAGATTGTAAGCCTTCAGGGGCAAGGGTTGTCTGCTTGCTGCCTGCTGGAGAGCCCTCAGTGCAGAGGTTATAATTCCAGCCGGAGCATTTGAGTCAAATCATAATATAAATTTAGCAATAGTAAATATTTAAATTGGAGGCTGTATGGATCTGTTCGTGCTGGTGAAGGGCAGGAAGCAACACACCTGAGCTTTACGGAACCTTTTTGCAGAGGTGGAAGCTTGCTTGTTAGAGCAGGAATGCTGCAATCTTAGGAAATACAGCAAGTCTTTTGGCACGCAATTCTTAAGGCAACATTTTGAATGGGGTTTTGAGAAAATAAAGCATAAAAAGGAAGGAGGTGATCTGAACTCATCAGCAAAATTTCAAAACAACAGCCTCCAAAATAGGTGGTGTAGCATAATTCCTTTTTAAGCTTAAGTACCGAGATTGAAGTGTGCACCCTGAACCGAACGATTATGGGACTAGATGGACTAAGTAAATAACTTACCTCTTACAGAAAGCAGCTTAAGTTTAGTGGAAGAATAAGAAATATAGTAAACTTAAATAAATCCCTTTGAGGATAAAAGCTTCAGCTGCAGGCATTTTTCCTGGCATGAAATCACTGGAGATTCAGCTATTGGAAGCTTGGCAGGAATGCAGTAATGTTAATAAATCATTCTTCATCTGTTGATCAGTTTTATGTGAGAAGTCATCGTCGTTACCCATCTGGCAGGATGGCCGAAGCATAGAAGATCTCTTTGCTTGATAAAGAGCAGGTAGGGTCGGGAGCAGACCCAGGGTGGGGGTAGACAGGGTGGTCAGAGGGGTGTTGGAGGCTGCTTAGCAGTTATCTCGAGTAGTTTCTGTTGTATGGCTTTACAGCTAGTCCTTGGCTTGAGTGAGGAAGCCTCCCCTTCTCCCTGGGGAGAAAAGCTGTGTGACATTTAAGTAGGAACATAGTTTGACTATTGCCCCATAAAGAGTTGGAGAGACTGTGTGTTTGAAAACTGAGGGTGTAGCCTATTTATTGAGCTGTAAACTTGCCTTTTTTAATCAAGGCATCTCATTGTTGGTATAGTGGGTAAAAGGAAAGGTGGAATTAAAGGGTGCTTTTTAATATCCCGAATCTCAGCTGCACTTGATGTACCTTCCTACTGCTCTTGCCACTGAAAAAGATCTTGGCAGAAATAGAGGAACACTGATGTGTGAACAGGAGGCTGGTGTTTACATGTACTTTCTTGTATTGCTGGGTACTTTTTTTTGGGGGAGGGGGGCGGGGTGGTGGGGGTGGTGGTTGTGTGTGTTTTAGATTGCTTTTGTTGTTTTAGTTTTTTAATTTAAGTGCGACCTTTCCTAGATTGCTTTTAGTAATGGAAGTGTCACTGCAGGTACTTGAAAATACAGTAGCTCATGTGTGTGCAAATCTTACACATTAAACACAAGTTTCACATATAACCCAGTGAGAATCACTGTGTTTGCTGTTCTGTCTGAAGAGATGAACCAGCTCAGGTAGGGAACAATGGAGCTCATTCTTTAGTTAGAGGAACTTTATGTCTGCTCTTGGCTCTAGGTATCCATGAGGATGCTGTAAATGTTCCAGTGCAAGGTTGCTGGCATGTCCATTAAAAATAAAAAGGAAAATATTCATTGAAAATAACTTACTTTAGTTACTCAGTAAACCTGCTTCCATTCTGATGGGAACACAGTTTAGAAATTAAGTAAATCTAGACTCTAGTACCTAGAGTTAGGGTGGGGAGGTCATTTTGCCCTTAAGAGTGGCTATTAAAACCTGCAGCAATGTCAACTTTGGGGACACATTTCTTTTTCTTTGCTAGGCACTCCTTTCTATTCCTTAGGTATGTTTAGGGTGTGTATTTAAAGGTACTAATACATCCTGTAATAAGATTTGTATCTTTACATTCTGTGGCTTAAAATCAGCAAACTAGTAGCTCTATGCCAAGTTCAATTTCTTACCGCTTTTGAACTTGCCCCAGTTCCAAGTGAATCCAGAACAAGATGAGACAAGAGACTGGCAGCATGTGTGGCAATGGATCAGAAAGGAGTGTTTTTCAGAGGAATTGCATGAGTTGCTGAGTGCCATCTCTACCTGAGATCAAGCTATTTCATATAAAAATTTTGTAGCCATGTGGACTTATGTAAAAGCACATTTTAAATAACATCTCAGGTTCTAAACCATTTTTAACTCTTCTATTTTTCAGATTTCTGAGCTGAAAAGGAATTAGAATTTTGTTATTTTTCTCCTTTTTCTCTTCTAACCCTTTTGATTTTTAAAATAAATTGTATTGCTAGGGGGTTTTTAATGATAAAAAGCCAGCCTCTAGGGACTAGAGTTACCAGATGTGCTTTTATTTTGGCGCGGCTTGCTTTTGCATCTTGATAAATTCCCAAAGTGCTCTGGTCAGTAGAGTGCCAGATGTTACTACTGTGAGTTCCTGTACTTCTGGTAGTGGTTGTGAAAACACTGCAGAAACATCACTGGCTAAAACATCGGGGAACAGCAGATTCTGAAATGGCAAAGGGATTAAATGTTTTAACACTTGGAGCACAAGCAGCTTTTAGAGTTTATTGGATGGTGTAACTTCTAATTGCATCGTAAGTTTGTCCGTGTTAGCACAGGTAAAATCAACTGCAGTAACTTTCAGTTGTATGTACTTGAGTAAAAGTGCTTCGTCTTAAAGCACTTGGTGAGGGTCCTGCACACACGGGTTAGGCTGTCTTTTCAAGATTACCAGTTTGGGTATGTTTTCGGAATTCTGTGAAATAAGGTAAGTGTCCACTCACTGCTTTTCCTTTATGTAAAACAGAAAATGCTTTTGGAAGTCTGATCACTCAGCCTTAGAGTTGCTACTTCGATCAATGGTGGCGTGCTGCCTCAGATGAGAGAAGGGTGAACAGGTATTGTGTAAGTAATGGTGGTTGTAACAGCAATGAAAGGTTTGGAGTGCATGTGCCAGGGTGCACAGAGGTATGTTCTTTGACTTTGTCTACAAGGTCCTTGTTACTCTGCTGTGGGATTTCTGTTCAGCGAGTTGTGCTATGCAAGATTCATGTTCTTCCCGAGAGAAATTGCTTGTCAAATGCCTGTGCATTCATGGACTGTTACTTACAGACATGAAAGCATAAGTTCAGTACCCCTGCTGGGGTCTGGCCTCATTAGTCATGTCTCTTGGTTTCTTGCATGTTGCCTTGCTAGGTGGTTTATTCTATAACTGTAAAATCACTTGTGGTTAACTTACTTGAGATATAACATATAGTTACAATACTGAGCTCTTTACCAGCTACAGAGAGTGATGCAGAGGGATGCTCGAGGACCACTCTCCTCTACACTCTTGTTTCCTTTCCCATCTCTTCTCTCACATCCGTTGTGGTCTCTGATGCTACTAACCTGTGTGAAGTGAGGATGGAATAGTGTTACTGAATGGTCAGCTTAGGATATCTCTGAGCTTTTCAAGGTCAAAACCTAACAAATCGTGTTCTGAAAGATACTGAGCGCCTGCACTGCACTCTGAAGCCTGGGAATAAATGTGAATAAAACCCAAAGCTGGTAGTTTTGGTCAAAGCCACCCTCTCATAAGAGCGCGTCTTAGGAGTACTGCAGTGTAGGCAAAGTGGGAAGTTACTCGTTGTCTGTGCTCTGTGGACACAACTCGCGTGTGGCAGAGTTAATTGTGTTAATCTTTGGATGCTTTGGGGAGCTAGTCAGAAGTACAACATTGGGCTCTTGTTTTGAAAGTCATCCTTAAACAGTCCTCTCCAGTCATTTACAGCAAGGCAAGAATGAGGTATGATTCAAGAATTTATTGTTAGGGAAATTATGGCCACTAATACTGCTTTTTAAATATTGCATTGATTACAAAACCATCTGTGTAGGAGTAGTGTGTAGCACTAGACCTTCAAAGAGATGGTAAACAAAGAAGATTCAGTGTAAACACTTAAATAGCACCATCCAAAAGTAGGTTAGAGTGTTATACAATCTGAAAAAGCCCAGCTTCAAAGGATAGACTTTTTGAAGATTTTTTAAAAGTGTTTTTTATAGATTTAATTTTTGTAAATAGGTACTAATTTCACATTGATTATATAAAGCAAGAATCTTATTTTTGTCTCCAACTTACCAAAGCCTAATATTTCTGTATGCAATCTGAGAGAAATTACATGTCAATTTTTCATTTACCAAATTATTATTTGTCAGGTTAATGTTGTTCATAAAGATGAAAATTCCTTAGCTGGGGAATTTATTTACTGTATACATCAGAGATTATATATTTCCTTTAAGGGAAAGTCCAAAATTATAGCTGTGCACTTAGGGTAGTGGGATGGGGGAATTAGGGAGATGAGTTAATTGTGGGGTGTTTTTGTTTTTCTCAAGTAATGAGTTTGGGTGGTGCTAATTAATCCTCCTTAATCATGTAAGTATGTTATCAAATAACAGCACCATATTTTTCCATATATATATTTATATAATGAGATTCAGTTATATTGAAAAGCTGTTGTGGAGCTCTTGTTCCTTAGTTGGAATGTTTTGCTTTATAGGAAATCTTTCAGCTTTGGTTCACTGCTTTTTCCTATGCAGTTATCATCCATTATGCTCCCAGAGCATCTTGTGGTACACCGTCTCTAAAATACTACCTTCGGAGTGACATGCAATTAATTTTAAGAAAGTCAAATCATTCAGATAAATATCACATAGAAATTTGTTTAGCCTGGAATATCAAATAGCCCAAACAAATAACAATTTGCTCACTCACAGAGTAGCCAAACAAAAATAAACCAACCCAGATCTTACAGGTTGATCTAAAACTGGTAGATTTGGTTGCTGTCAGATGTTTAGGGAAGAAAGAGTGAGTAGGAACTCTTATCATTCTAATTTGGTGGAAAAAAATAATGGAAATCTTTTTCTGTGCAGGTTCTTTTAAGCTAGGTCTGTTTCTGATCTCCCTGAAACAAAAGCACTGATCAGGATGTATCTGATACCCTAAGCCACACTGTAGTCCTTCCATTCTGGTGTTAGTTATATTTTCTGCAATACCTCCTCTCACTGAAGAAACTTTTCATATAGTAGGGAAACTATAAAAATGCCTATGATGTATTTTATTCCTGGGCTTTTCAAGTAATAGGGGCACTCAATGTGCAAATCCATGCTTAGCTGCGTTTAGGGGTTTGATTCACAGGATGCTTGAGAAGAAAAGCTGTAGTCACAGTTGTACCTAAAACTGTTTTTGTGGCTTGAGTCAGGTCGGGTAGAGCAAAGCACAATAATCCCCCTTGGAGTAAAGCAACAGAGTTAACTCCTTTTTTCAAATGGGCTGATGCTTCTCTACAGCTACCCAGAGGCAGTGCCTCAGCCAACATACTAGGACCTGCAAACTGGATAAAGAATAGTTAATATTCTCAACTACAGTAGCAGGGCAATTTCCCTCTATTACTAGATACCAAAGCCTACTGGTGTTTTGGTTGAACCTCCTTCAGTTTGTTTTAAACTTCTCTTAATCTCAGGAACTGAATAACCAATGCAGGCCATGAATGTGTCTGTATTATCAGAATCCATAAATTAATTTATAGGCTCTTTTTTGAATGTCTTTATGCTTTATTTTGCAAGGGCTCCAGGGCTTCTTACACTTGGTTCCGTGGGGAAGAAAATAAAAAAGAATGGTGCCATTTTTTTGGTCTTTGTAGATTGTGGAACAATTGATATTTGCAGTGTCTTGCCTAAGAGGAATCTCATAATCCATTCTTACCACATTAGTGTCCAATTGCCTGCCTTAAGATATTGCAGAAGTAGAAAAACAAAGGAAGTAGAAATGGTTGGTGAAAAGAGAGAGTAAAATATACAGCGGATATAAATTTAAACCTATGGTCACTTGATCAAAAGCAAGCTAGCAAAGCCTTTTAGTTATGGGAAAACCTTTCTTCCCCTTAATTTCCTGTGGGAAGGAAGAAAACAAGTTCATGGTAGCACTTTTTCTTTTCCACTGGAAATGGTGTTTTGTTTTGTTTTTTTAAATTCTTCACCAGTTGCAGTGACAAGGGTAATTCAAGCATCTTTTTTGTTTCCTGAAACGAAGTGGGCTTGTTCAGAGTCTTGGGAACCTGAAAGTAAAATGAGAGGTTCATGTGCTACAATTCTATTTTCATTTATTTGTCCTAACATTGAATTTGCTTTAACTTTGAATATGCTTTTAAAATGGGGGTGGGGGGGGTGGCGGCAGTGAATTATAGGAGGAGACAGACAAAGTATTTATCAGTAAGTACAGGAAGAAGTAGGATGTAAATAAACATTAGTGACATACTAATCTGCTGCTTCCTTTTCCTTCAATTTCTGTATATAAGATAGAACAGTTTCTTCAGAAAAAAAACCTCAATATGTCCACTTCATATTTCAGCATTTATAGTCTGAAATATGTCTTAAATCACCAGGTTAATCACATTCTGAGGTCTTCTAAAAAGTCTTTCTTTAAGATCAATGAAAGGATTATAATTGGGTTACAAATATGATTTATGAAATTTGTTGTTACCCTTGCTGATTTAGTGTGGGTCTATAACTTAAAACAATTGTATTGTCATTGCCAGTTTTTTATTTTTATTCTGTTTTCACTGTAACTTATATAACTGCAAAAGAAACAAAGTGGATTTAGTTCTAGAGCTCCATATCTCATTAGCAATGGAAAGGGAGGTAGTTCTACTCTGCTTTCAGAACTTTACCTTAGAAGGTAGCAAGAAAGAGTTGTGCTTAGAACAATTGCACTTATTTGGGTAAAAGAATTTATATTTTTTTCCAGGAAAGAGAGTGCTGGAGCTGGGAGAGGTTAATGTTGTCCTAGAGTGTCATCCAAGTTACAGAACTGGAGACAAAGGGTGTGGGAGGAAAAAGGATTATTTGTTAAAATTAAAGGTCTTCCTTATTTTGTGTAGCTGTGCAGCCCTAAAGATCATACTGCAATATTGCAGAATTAAAATCTATGCTTATTTAAAACTAAACTAAAATATATTGCTTTAAAAAGGAAACTGTGTCCTGGAATTCCATATTGGGCATTAAAGCTACCATAGTTTTCTAGTTTGGGTCTAGATCTTGGTGTGTCAAAACCCCATGTTCTGCTGAGCCTCAGGGTCCATTTGATGCCTTGCTAGCACTGAAAAGGGATGAAGGAAATGCATGTTTTCACCATGAGAAATAAGATATTTTAGCTTTCCAGTTGCATAGCACTCTTCTTCAGTTTGAGCTACCTGCTTACAGACACTTTTTGCATCAGGCTTGTGAATAGAGCATGCACTGATCTTGCAGGGAGACCACCTACGGCAGGCAGTGGCAGGCTCTGCCTTCCAGACACAAACTGGCATTTACAGGTTTTTTCCTTCCTTCCTTTCCTTTCCCCCCTTCCTCCTTTCCTCCCTCCCTCCCTTTAAAAAGAGGTGAAAATTGGCAGTGGAATACTATCTACCTAGTCCAAGGAATATTCTGGACAGTTGGCATTAAAAGCAGGTTTTAAAAGCTTTAAATAGTTTAAATCTAACCATGGAATAAAGAAAACCCAAACCCATTGACCTGTTGTTCAGAGTGCCTCTTAATAGTTTGATTTCTTGCCATCTGCAAAAATGAAAGTAGTTATTAGTTTAGTAAAATCAAACACTAGTACATGTTATGATGGACTTGAGAGAAAATACCAAATTTATTTGCAGCCTGTCAGTCAGAAAGTGTGTTATACTGTGTTTAGGTTTGTAGGTTTTCATTTTGTTTTTTACGACTTGGAGCATTTAAATATCTGTGAGGACAGAAACCTGTTTTCAGCTCCTGAAATTGATTTTGGGTAGCTAGAAAAAGATCTACCTCTCTTTTATGAGACACAATATTAGATAGTAATACCATGGAGGGGTTTGGTTTTTTTGTGTTTTTATCACTGCTGATCTCTGCCAAAAAAGCAGTTCTTCTGTGAGTATCAGTAACTTGAAAGAAAGGACGTGTTCAAAGCATTGACTGTGGTACTGCTTGGTGTAAAGCTCCTGTTACACCACACTGCCTACAGCCTCACAAAGAGGATTACACAGGCTCTGTTTTGTCTCCTAATCTTTCTTGAAATAATTTTGTGTGTACAAGACAGAGGTCTGGTAGAAGTGATTTTTAGCTTTATCTTTTTTTTTTAATGTTCTTTCTAAGTCTCTATCTGGAACCACTTTGTGGTCTCGTTTCTTTTCCATTTTTTCAGTTGCTTAGAGCAGCCACATCTGCAGTGCTTGGGTTTTGGTCTGTTATCCACATGTCCTTATGGCAGAAGCAAAAAATCACCTTCATTCTGTGAAAGGAATTCTGTAGGTTGTGCCCCAAACCACAATGAAGTAACTTCCCACGTAGTTAGCTAGTGCAGAGTTGAAAGAAAGGCCAGCCCCAGAGGAAGACGCAGTAGCAGCTACTCCTGTTTGTTACAGCAGTCATCTCGATCTTCCTTTCCATCCTGCTTGCTGCCTCCTCCTGCACATTGCATAGCTCCATGTGCAGAGGCATGGCTGTAGTAAGCATTCATGACTTGTCCTTGCTAAGCTTTTGGCTCTGTGCTGTCCTGTTCAATGATTGCACTAGTAACTTGGTGGACAAGAAGTTCTTGTGGCTGCCAAGGTGGGTGAGACCACAGTGAGTGGCCAGGAGATCCATGAGAGCATCCCTTCCAAACAGCTTCCCAGGAAGGAAAAAAAAAATCCATGCAGAAAAAGCCCCAACTCTGCTGCTGTGTTGTGGCTCTCCTGTCTTGGGCAGGTAGCAGTTGTGCCTTAGGAGTAAGGAGAGTCCTTTATATCTACCTGTTCACATTAGTACAAATTACTAATGCTATTCTTTTGCACTTAGTTGTTCTTTTAATGTCAAAGGTAGCAGTTCTAGGGCAAGCAGTCATGCTGTGACTCAATCTAGGTAAGCACTGAGAGACAATAAAGAAAATGGGAGTCTGTAGCTAACTAGGTAAAGCACGGGTGAGGCTTTGATAGCTGTGGGGTGTTACTGGTCTATGTCCTTCAGCACTTCCTATAGCAACTACTGCCCTGGGGAGGCGCATGGGGAAAGGTTCAGGAGCCATGCTGCTGGGAGGAGGCTCTTGTGGAGCTGGGAGAACTGTAAGACTGTGACAACTTGTGTTACTCATGAGGGTATCTGACATTTGTTTGCTTGCTGGAAAAGAAAGAAAGAAAAAAAAAAGCTGGAAGTTCCTTCTGCCCATTCCCTGAGAAACTGAGCCTTAACTTGTACATTTTGGCACCTGTGCCAAGAGCACAGAGATGGGTGCTGCAGTGAGGTGAAACCCTCTTCCCTCTGGCTGCCTTCACCAAATCCCAGCCTAGGTATGCAAAAGTGGTAAAAGCTCCTGGGAGGAGAGTGTGGGAGGCCAGGGGCTGGATCCCTTCCTGTGGTGGTGAAGCAGCTTTCATTGTGAGCTCCATGCTGGCCTCTGTAACGGTGACCGCTGGCCTTTCCCACAGACTGAGATCATGGGAGCTGCTTTGCTGGTGTGAGGGAAGAGAGAGGCTAATGCATTCCTTTGACCATATAGGCAGCAGCCAATATTTGAGTTCTGGGTATAGAAATGTCTGTTACCTTCTTCAGAAAAATGTAAACTAGAAATAGTCAAACAATCATGTTGTATATTCATTGCCTGTGACACTGTCTTTTGGGGTTTGACGTGCAGGTCTGTATGAATTGGTATGCTACAAGTTAAAAATAATAAATCTGATGCATCTTTATCCTGCATGCTTTGATCTCCTTGTGCTCTGCGAAGCTGTTCTTCTCCCAACCAAGGGCAGCCAGACTCTGTGTGATAATGTACATCCTGTCTCCTTCCCCACTCCAGGTGTGCACACAAGCTGCATATTTTACTTCAGAAATGGCAAATTTGGGACACAAGTTGAGCAGTTAAAATGATGATTTTACCACGTCCTGCTTGCACAGGAAGCTTGTTTTTAAAAAGCTCACTGAGTCCTCTAGATTTTGTCAAAACAAAAAGCAAAGCAAACTATTTAAAGCTGCAAGGAGGTTTGGATTCTCACAGGATCAGTTTGCTACTTTGTCTCTCAGTGCATATGTTTAAAGTGAAAGCCTTGCAGCCTACTCCTGTGCTACCTGGACCAACAGCTTCCTGTAATCACCAGGATGTGATGATAATCTGAAAAAATATTTTCGCCTTTATGTTAAGGAAGAGTTGTGGGTTTTTATCTTGGTTAGCTGGGTTTGATTTTTCTGAGTAAAGATTTTTTTTTTTTTTTTCCCATTAACTGGGGAAAAACACTTATACAGTACCATTTGGTCCAATGAATAGGTGATAACTGTTTCCAAACACATTAAAAAATATTGTGCCAAATATTCACGTAGTAACTGCAAGACTTTTACTTGTGTAGTGGTACTTAAGGGAAAGGAGCCAGTCAATCTGGTAAGCAATGTGGATGTTCAATAGCAATGAGTGGGAGACATTGACTCTTACTGTGTTAGACGAAATGAAATGAGACCTTTCTCGTCATGTAACAACAGACCTAAAATGTGCTGTGCAAGTCATGAGCAAAGCATTTAACAAGTGCTATTTCATTTAAATGCAACGTACTACAAAATAATGTTAGTGCTGGATTTTACACTTTCAGACTCAAGCAGTCATCTTCACAGAATCAGATTTTGTGCAGTGTAATCAATTGTTGCTATTCATATTATTAATACATATCAGCTACAGCACTTTACCTTCCAGATATTTCAGTTGCACAGGGCAGGCCTTGGTGCTTGTGCTGTGAAATGGCAAAGATACGTAAATATCATCTGGCCTGAAACGAGAAGACTTCTGTTTTCATGCTAAAGTAATGCATCATTTCAGTACATATCCTTTGAGAAGTGTCAAGTGGAATGGTGGACAACATATGACAGGCAACAAAACATAATGAAAATTGGAACCTTCTGAGGATCTATATATCATGGCTTGACTGTTACTAAATGGTAAAATAACCTGCTTACTAGTCAACAATACTGATCTTTGTCTTTGTTCTCTTGTAGGAATGTTTACCCTTGCAGAAGTTGCATCGCTTAATGACATCCAGCCAACTTACCGTATCTTGAAACCATGGTGGGATGTATTTATGGATTATCTAGCTGTTGTTATGTTAATGGTTGCCATTTTTGCTGGAACCATGCAGCTGACCAAAGACCAGGTGGTCTGCTTGCCAGTTTTGCAGTCTACTGTAAATTCAAAAGCACAACCCAGCACATCAGGGAAGGCTGACTTTACCACTCTTGAAACAACCACTGGTCAAGGAGAAGAAGCATCGATGAGAACGGTTTCCTTTGGAAGCACCCCTACTGTAACACCTGACGTACCTCTGAGCAGAGCTACCTCTTCTCAGTATCAACCCACTGAATCAGGCCAGGAGCTAAAGAAGGAGCAGAAAGATTCTTCAGGCCGTAAAACAAATTTGGATTTTCAGCAATACGTATTTATTAACCAGATGTGCTATCATTTGGCTCTTCCTTGGTATTCAAAGTATTTTCCCTATCTTGTTCTCATCCATACTATAATTTTAATAGTCAGTAGCAATTTTTGGTTTAAGTATCCCAAGACTTGCTCAAAAATTGAGCATTTTGTGTCTATATTAGGGAAGTGCTTTGAGTCCCCTTGGACTACAAAAGCATTGTCTGAAACAGCATGTGAGGACTCAGAGGAGAACAAACAGAGGTTAACTGGTGCCCAGTCCCTGCCCAAGTATGTTTCCACTAGCAGTGATGAAGGAAGCCCAAGTGCCAACACTCCCATGATAACAAAGTCTGGCTTCAAATTTTCAGCTGACAAGCCAATGATCGAGGTTCCCAGTGTTACTATTTTAGATAAGAAAGATGGAGAACAAGCCAAAGCACTCTTTGAGAAAGTCCGTAAGTTCCGGGCTCACGTGGAGGACAGTGATCTGATTTACAAGCTCTATGTTGGCCAGACTGTCATCAAGACTGTCAAGTTCATATTTATTCTCTGCTATACTGCAAACTTTGTCAACACCATTAGTTTTGAACACATCTGCAACCCAAAAGTGGAACACCTGATTGGCTACACAGAGTTTGAATGTACACACAACATGGCTTACATGTTGAAGAAGCTGCTTATTAGCTATATTTCCCTCATTTGTGTCTATGGTTTCATCTGCCTCTACACGCTTTTCTGGCTGTTCCGAATACCTTTAAAAGAATATTCCTTTGAAAAGGTCAGAGAAGAGAGTAGCTTCAGTGATATTCCTGATGTCAAAAATGATTTTGCATTTCTTTTGCATATGGTAGACCAGTATGACCAGCTGTATTCTAAGCGATTTGGTGTCTTCTTGTCAGAGGTAAGTGAGAACAAACTACGGGAAATTAGTTTAAACCATGAATGGACTTTTGAAAAGCTGCGGCAACATGTTTCCCGTAATGCCCAGGACAAGCAAGAGTTGCATCTCTTCATGCTGTCGGGGGTCCCTGATGCAGTGTTCGATCTGACAGATCTAGATGTTTTGAAACTGGAGCTGATTCCTGAAGCGAAAATCCCAGCGAAAATTTCTCAGATGACAAATCTTCAGGAGCTTCATCTGTGTCACTGTCCTGCAAAGGTCGAGCAGACTGCCTTCAGCTTCCTCCGGGACCACTTGAGATGTCTTCATGTGAAATTCACAGATGTTGCAGAAATTCCTGCATGGGTGTATTTGCTCAAAAACCTCCGTGAATTGTACTTGATAGGCAACTTGAACTCTGAAAATAATAAAATGATAGGGCTTGAGTCTCTCAGAGAGCTGAGACACCTTAAAATTCTCTATGTGAAAAGCAACCTAACCAAAATTCCCCCCAATATCACAGATGTGGCACCACATCTGACAAAGCTAGTCATTCTTAATGATGGCACTAAGCTTGTGGTACTCAATAGCCTTAAGAAAATGACTAATGTTGCGGAGTTGGAACTGCAGAACTGTGAACTGGAGAGAATTCCCCATGCCATCTTTAGTCTCTCTAACTTACAGGAACTGGATTTAAAGTCAAATAGCATACGCACAATTGAAGAAATAATCAGTTTCCAGCACTTAAAAAGACTGACTTGTTTAAAGCTGTGGCACAATAAAATAGTCAACATTCCTTCCTCCATTACCCACATAAAGAATTTGGAGTCTCTTTATCTCTCCAACAACAAACTCGAATCCTTACCAGCTGCAGTGTTCAGTTTACAGAAACTTAGGTGTTTAGATGTAAGCTACAATTCAATCGCATTGATTCCAGGAGAAATAGGTTTGCTTCAAAATCTGCAGCATTTCCACATCACAGGAAACAAAGTCGACACTTTGCCAAAACAGTTGTTTAAATGTCTTAAATTGAGGACTTTGAGTCTGGGACAAAACTATATTACCTCAATCCCAGATAAAATTGGCCAACTGTTGCAGCTGACTCATCTGGAACTGAAGGGAAATTGCTTGGATCATCTGCCAGCCACGCTGAGGCAGTGTCAGCTTCTCAGGAAAAGTGGGCTCGTGGTGGAAGATCACCTCTTTGATACTTTGCCCTTGGAAGTTAAAGAGGTGTTGAATCAAGACACAAGCATTCCCTTTGCTAATGGGATTTAGGCTGAGGTGGAAAGCTCAGTAGCTGACCTCCAAATGGCAATTGCTAAAAAGTATGGCAATTGTGAGACCATGCATCTTAGAAAGCAGAATTCCTTGGAAGGCAGGACTACTAGCAGGATTAGAAGAGGTGTAACAGAGTGTTCAATATTTGCAGTGTTTTAAAAGATTATTTCCAAAATTTTTTGAGAGGATAAAGAACCTTAATAATCTCAATTCTTTTTTCCTTAAATCGTTTGTAACTTGGATGCTGCCGCTTTTGAATGTTTACAAATTTGCTTGCCTGCTTAAAGTAAATGATTAAATTGATGACCTTTTCTTACTATGCAAGTTATTCCTTAAGGTCTGGATTTACTTTAGTGCATTATGGGGGAAAAAACAAGGATAAATGTTGTATACAGTATGGTCCTAACAGCACTTGAAACACATGTTGATGTGTGTTGTTAGTGTTTAGCCATCCTCGGCAAAGGAAATCAGTTTGGCTGTGCTTTGAACTGCACCAGAACCACCATTTTCCTGCATTAAGGTATGTGGTTTGCATCAGGCCAAGTGTGTTTGCCTTCATTCTTCGTCCTCAAGGCCTCATGTTGTTGGGTGAGATTTCTTCTGTGGTCCAGTATGCTTCTCCTTCACACCAGCAAAGACTGGTCGCATTCCCGCAGCTGGTCTCCCCCGTCCCACACAGCAGTGGGTGGTAAAAGGGAGAATACTGCCACTTGGCTTTCGAGTGGGGATAGTTTTGGTATTTGAACTGTTTTGCGAGGTGACTTCGAAAGCCATTAAACACCAAGTGACTTTACTGCTCATGTTTTGCTCCTCTTTCAAAATTTTATCTGGGAAATTCAAGGCATTTTATGAGTTGGTGATTGTTTTGTTTCACAACCCTTGTGTTACTTGTTTAGGAACTGGTATGTCTGCTCCATTTACTAGACTAGTGACAGAGGTATAAGAGATACGATTTACTCAAATGTGATTTATCTTTATCACCTATTGTGGTGTGTCTTCCACACCTGGACTTTAACCATAGGACCACCCTTCTCCCTCACCTCAGCCCAAGTAGTTTGATGTTTTTGAACACTTACACACTGTTAGAAAACCCTAACTGTGTGCCAGATCAGTCATCAAATAAAGACGAAAGCAGACAGCAGTAAGCGTGGGATTCTTTTTAGTTGGTTTTTTGGTGGTGTTTTTCTAACTGAGTTTGCATTGCCAGAACCATTAAAGAAATATAATCTATTAAATCTGCAAAATCATCAGTTGTAAATCTTGACCATTTACATTCCATGGGTGCAGAAAAAGTACTATGCTGGGAGATGATTACATGATTACTCATGGTTTAAACACAATTCCCTATTGTAGTGCGGTCAGGACTGAACTAGTCTGTCGTTCAAGGGACTGTTGTTCTCACACAGAAATCCTCATGCACAGCGATTTCTACTGTAACTTCACCAGAGCTGCCCTGACTTACACCACTGTTAATGAGGGGATAGTTTAGGCCTAGGGGCATTGAGCAGTCAAGAACACTTCAAATGAATCTTGCACATTTTCTTGTTAATCATTTACTGTTGGTCATGCTGGGAGGACTATTCTCAGCTGTAGGTAGCAGTCTCTGAATACATACCTGCATCATAAATTTATGTCTATCAGAAGACCAGTTTATGAACAGTGGTTTTCCCACTTGTTTTGGGATACAGTCTGTTTTCCACTTGCCAGCAGCTAGTAAACTTGGGATGTTGACAGTTCCACAACACCAAGACCACAGGTTTGGCAAAATACTTGCAGGTACTGATCTGTCCTCAACTGGGAAATTTAGTGCTAATCCTCAGAATTGTTTTTTTAAAGTAGAAGTTAAGGCTGCAGTGGATTATTTTTATTTTTTTTAAGAAACTTTCATGTGTTTATTTTTTGCACATAGATCACTTTAAAATCGCTGGACTATTGAGTCTTTAGAATAACTGTGGAATATACCATTGGTGTATGGTTTGTATTTGCTGTTGCGTGTCATTTCAGCTTCCAAGAAATTTTGTGTAGGATGGAGGAAGATGGAGGATGATAAAATAATTAAAATACTTAGAAAAATTGTTCTATTTTTCATCCTTTTCCCTTATTTTAATAGCAGAGTCACACAGAATGCGGCCAGGGATTGATCCATCTTTTAAAAGCTTTTTTTTGGTGTTTCCGATTCTATTACTGTCCCCACTCATGTTCAAAAAAATAAACCCATGTCCACTTCATATGAGTATGGTATACAGAATTTAGACTACTGTTTTGACTAGTTATTAGCCAATTGTTCTTCTTTAGACAACTTCTTCCAAAATAAGTGTATGTTAAATTCAGATTTGTGATGCTTGCTCAACATAAACTCCATTTTTGTTTTTAGGAGAGCTTTCTCAGAGTGGGAAGGAACTGCCCATTATCCCCATCTCGCCTCCCCTCAGTCCTTCCTCCTCTTCGTGACTGTTTCTAATGTTCCTGTTTGCTGTGTGTCAAGAGACACAGTCTTGCTTTAAAGTCTTGGGAGTTCATCTCTTTCCGTGTAAGGCATGTGAAATATATTTTGCATTTCTATTTGATTTAATAAATAAGACGTTTATATCTTCCTCTAATCTATTTTTTTAATGGGGAAAAGTGTGTTTGCATAGTAAAATCTCTGATTTTAGATATCTTATGCTGAATTTGTTGTGAGGTGCCTCTGTTCTAAGATAGAAGATGTATAAGTGGCTGCCCCTAGTAAATTGTGTAGATATGGTTTGTAACTAGAATACAGTACTTCAGGATAGGTTTTTTCTTTTTTATATATACATAATCTAAATGACCTACTATGTCATTTTATTTGGCCAGTGGAGTTTTGCGGAATATATGTATGGCCCTGGAAGAAAAAATTACTGTGCTCATTCAAATGAGAGGAAGTCGGAAAAATGCCTGTTCTGTTTGCTCCTGCAACTGTAATATATTTCTGTGAAGATCCATTTGTTTTCCAGTAAATGGTCATTTTGGAAGATGCTTCCTGTGATGCAAACAGAGCTATGACTGTCCTGAGCAGGCATCAGGCCTCTTGGTGTAAGGGAGGA
Organism: Bucorvus abyssinicus; assembly: GCA_009769605.1. NCBI lineage: Eukaryota > Metazoa > Chordata > Aves > Bucerotiformes > Bucorvidae > Bucorvus > Bucorvus abyssinicus. The sequence continues at coordinate 16,756,694 of CM020034.1, read as the reverse complement.
TGCTGACACTCCTGAAGGGCTCTCTGCTGCTAAATAAATGGCTTTGTAGTCCTGACCTGCCTTCTCTCATAGTAAAGGGGGAAGCTCAGACACTGGAAGTCATGTCTGGCTAAGGGGGATCTGCTTTGTGGACTGTATTTTTAATAAAAGTCTTACAGAAATAGCTGTTCTGTATACTGTGTTTCCATGGATGCGCACAGAAATTAGTGGTGTACGGTTATGTGAAGGTAACAGGCTAGACTGATTATTTAAAGTCAAGTTAAACAAATGAGGTGCTCCTACAGCTATGGTGTCGACCATCATTCTGATTTCTTTGAGGAGGAGATTTTGGCTTTCAGACTTCTTGGTTCTCAAGACAGGGAGCTATGCAGGAACCTGGCAATCCTGAGTGTAACTCTTCTGCAGCTCATTGGGAACATGAAAAAATGAGGCTTCTGTTAGGTCTGTGGAATGTGAACCTGTGAGGGTCCTAAAGATCAGAACAAAAGCCTTGAATTTGCTGAGGCATCCCAGTGTTGATGGCAGAGGCAGTGGGCTAGAGGGTAGCTTATCTGGGCTGCTGTCACCCCGTGTGATGGGATTACTCTCTGTGCCACAACTGGCCTTGAAGATAACATCGAGCACAGGACTGCTCTTCAGTCCAAAGCAAGGAGGGAGGCTAAACCTGTGACTTGAGACCTACTTTTGGTTTTGGCGTGACCTTCTCCTCACCTGAGGAAAAGGACTTTCAAATTTCCTGTCTAAGCTGGGGATTCTTTGATGGAGGTAAAATGCATGAAGGGTTGTGAAAAACACAAATCCTGTAGAAATGAGGTCATATAGAAAGATTCAAGAGGCACAGGCAATCACGTCATTAGCTGCATGGCAGAGCCCCGTCAATGCATTTCTCATGTGTGATCCCAGAACAATTTGATTTAGACAGCAAACTATCATAAGCAGAACTAGAAGATAATTCAAGATCTCTTTAAACCTGCCACCCTGCCTCACACAGAAATAAGGTTCCCTAACTTACTCCTGCTAGATGTTTGACAGGTTGTAGAAACTGGTTAGACAATGACGGAGATTCGAGCATCTTGAGAGGACTGAAATTTGTGATTCCTTTGAAAAGAGCTCTGAGGGACAGCTAGCATCCATTTGGTTACAGATACAGTGCAAAAAGTTGCATCCTCCAATGACAACAAGGCCATCCACAACCATGGTGCAATGCATTTATGGCTGGTCTGCCTCATTGTAAGCTGGTGGTTGACATCCTTGCCCTTGCAAAGTCGAACAAAGCCTGGGTGGTCTGTTTGTTCAGAAAGACATTTTGTGAAGGCATTTAAAGAAAATGTTTTTTGAGCAAGTTCGCTCTAGGAACATGCAAGGTGATCTTTAAGATCCTAAAGAATTAAACTGTCTGTAGTGGTTTTAACCTTGGCATTAACTTCTTGTCTTGCACTGTGAATTGATAAAACTGCTGTGCAAACTACTGATTAGCTTACAGGGTTCTCTGAATGATTGGCCATTTTAGCACTACAGAAGAGTTCCCAGTTCAGGCTGTCCACTTGTGTTTGTACAGTGTGTGCAGCACTTGAACTGCAGGCTTCAAACATTGATGTTGCAAAACCCTGTGGGCTTATGCTGTGACCACTTTCCCAGGACAGCAAATCATTCCCGATGCTACTAAAGGGAGGGAAAGCTGTGTTACTGAGTACAGTTGTTTATGAAGCAAAGATGAGGCTTTAGAATGAAGCTCAGAAACAGATTTTCCAAGCTGATTACAAACATGCACCCATTCCATGATAAAAGTCATGAGAGATGTTGTTTCTGGCAGGGAGTCACTGAAAATAGTTCCTGTAACTCAGCCAGGCATGGGTGCAGAAGTGGCAGCTCTTTAATGCTGCACATGAACACAATACAACTCAAGTGAGGATCTTATAAAACCACATGCACTGGAGTTTGGCCAGGCTGCATCTCTCTCCCTTTCCTGAAGAGAACAGCCCCTAAGCCCTTTTGCAATTACTACAGCCAGGACCTTTGTTCTGTCTTGCCTCCACAGCATGTTGCCCCTTGATGCTGGAGGTAACATAGGGTTATTGGTTTAATAATGACTGTTTGGGAAGAATGCCATCTTCCAAATTAACACCACAGTTGCTTGCAGGAAGTCTTCCAGCACAGAGCAGGTCTGTTCCCATAAAATGAACATGTTGTGCCCATAAACAACAAGATCTTGAGTTAGGACTGGGTTGCATAGGCCATTAGGAATAAATGCATGAACACGTTGCTTTTCTGCTAACCTGTCCTGAGTAGTTTTGCTGCTTCAGGTGGTTTGTAAAAGTGGATTTTAAGACCTTTTCCCTAACGCCATCCTGCAGTGTCTCTGGAGCCAACGTTGCTTGCCCGGGGCAGGCTGGCTGGCCCCAGAGGTTGTTGCTGGAGCTGCCCTGGTACAGCTGGGGTGGAAGAAGGCCACACCCTGTGGAGGCTTTTCTCTGCTGGGGCAGTCAGATTTATCTTGCTTCTCCTGAGGCGTCATCTGTGGGAGATGCCACATGGGATTGTGACTTAGCTACGAAATAAAGGGAATGCTGTTGAATGTGACCTATTGCCAAGCAATGCGTCTGAAAGATGGTGACCATGATAATAGGAGGATATACAGAATGGGGGGGGGGGGGGGTAGAGAATAAATAGTCCTGAGAGGAAGAAGAGCTCCTACCCCCAGCTTGAAATTTCAGAAGTTTTAGAAAGATGGTGTAAAATCTGGAGTGCAAATTACAGCTACTCCTGCCTAGAGCCAAGTTTAAACCCTCAGGGCACCCTATGACTCTTGGCCTATTTTTTTTTCCTTTCTTCTGCCCTCCCCATCTCTCAGACAAGGTCTTCGTGCATGTGTGGCTGCTGTTTGTGTGCTCTCCTTCCCCTTCTGTTCCTGTGCAAGTATCTGTGATAAGATACTTGCAGAACTGCTAATGCTTATCCTAGGGCGGCCATACCCAGGGCTGCCCTCCTGCCCTGGCTGCTTGCTTGGCAGCGCTCTGCAGGGAAACCCCAGGCACTATCAAGGGCCAGAGTCTAATCTTGGAGCTGCAGCTTCCCTCATGAAGGGTTGTTCTTCCTCTGGATGGCAGGTGATACCCGAGTGGGACAGAGCCCTGCCAGCACAGGGAGTCTGAAGCTACCTCCTGACTCCCAGTCTCCTGCTTCAGGGCTGCTGCGTGGAAGTGCTGCAGAGCAGATGATGCTGGGGCTTGCATAGTCCTGTCCGCCTCCAGCTCTGACACAGCTGGGAGAAATGCGCTCTTTCTGCAGCCCTCTGAGGAAAGGGTTTCCATAAGATCCTTAAGTTGTCATTTGCATAGGCATCCCCATGGCTTCTTCTGTTGTATGTCCTAACAGCCTCCCCTATCTTTGTTGGAAATGGGGTTCTGTGCTTCTTACCCTATTCTTAAAGGATGCAGAGAGCACCTGATAATTGTCACAGCCTGCTCTGCAGTGAGTGCTTCTTCATCACCTCTTCAATTTTTTTTTTTTCTACCCTAGGTTAAATCCCTTCTTTCAGCCTTCAGGTGGTGTTTAGGTGTGTTTGTTCTGTAACTTCTGTTGCTCTCTCCTCAATCCTCTTAGTTTATCAAGTTTGGTAAAATTAGAGGTGTTTGTAATGGGATGTGGGTCCTGGGTTGAGGCGTCCCACTGTAGAGCTGCTGTGCCTGGGGACATGCAGCCAGAACAGACTCCCCAGGAGGAACAGTGTCACACTGTGTGCCTGGGTTGCCCAACCCTCCTGCTTACTCCTCCTGAGCAGGCAGCCCTGCAGAAAGCCTGGCCACACCAACTTCCCAGCATCCTCTGCAGAAAAGAAATTCAGGGGCAGTTTTGCAAGGCGACTTCGGTCTGATGGCTGAGCAGGGGAGAGTGGCAGGGTGTTGCAGGGCCTTAAAGTGCCTCTGCTCAGGGCCAGGTCACTCTCCTGCTCTTGTTTGCTGTTTGGCTTCTCTGAGGTCCAAGGGATATGTCTGAAGATAGAGGTTGGTCTCCAAGCCCTCCAGGCTCTTACCAATCACAAGAGTTTTGTTATGGACTTCTTCCCATACTGTAGCTGTAAGGATGCCCTGTGGATGGAAAATGCTGGGCAAGTGGAGACTCCAGGTATTTACCCAGTGCACAACAGAGCTGGAAACCAGATGGCTCTCTGGACCTCAAGTCCTATTACAGTTGGATAATGTGCTTAACGGAAGGCAAAGTCCAGCTGGGTTGTAAATTGATCTCTGTCAGTACCAATGTTTGTGTATTTGAGACCTAAGAAAATGCTAGCATGACCTAACCCAGGAGAACAAGATGCATTTCTAGCTGTCTTTGTACTAAAATCTAGTTAAGTAAATTGGCTTCAAAATTGAGTGTTAAATCAGTGAGAAGCGATGCTGTCCCTGCGAGCCAGCACTAGTGCACATTAACAATTCACACGCTTAGTACTTGGGAAAGTTCCTCAAACCTTCAAAGCTATTTATTGCTGAGCGTGTGTACCTCTCACCACAAATTTCAGCCTTCACACAGAGCGTGGGTGCTTTCCGCAGGTGGTGGTGGCCTGAAACCACAGTAATGCAGTGCCATCTCTGCTAGGCAGCGGTCAGCTCTAGGAGTCCACACAGCCATTGCCTTAGAAGCCTTAATGCATCCTCTCTCAGAGGCCATCCTTCTTTCAGTTTAAAACAAGTAAAGCTGATGGGCTGCAGTTTTGAACTAGAACTGTACAGAAGAGGCCTTAATTAAATCATTTTTTCTGAAGTAATTAAAGACTGCAAAATGAACATGTAGACGGCAGTGCTGCACTGTGGTTTGAAACCTGCCTTTCTCCTCCTGCCAGGCAGCCAAGCTAAGCTTGGCCACCTCTTCCCTGGAAGCACAGGTATGCTTCCAGCTGGGGTGTCTGCAGTTGTTAGCCCACCAAAGAATTGCACCCACAGTGAAAGGTAAGTGCATCTTCAGAGGCAGGCATTCCAGGCTTTGTCTCTCTTTGTGCTTGCATTGATCAGTCTTAGCAACATTTTTAACTCTGAATATATTCCTTTAATTAAATGCTTTTAACGTTCCTTATGGGGCTGTTAATTGCTGACTCCCCCAGAGGAGCTGGCAGCAGACAGCGTGAGGCGTGAAGCACCAGTGAACAGCCTGGGTGGGACTCAGAGGGTCCCAAAATAAAGGTTTTAGCTTTACAATCTGCTGCACTCTCCTCACTAGACTGAGAAAGGGCTGGCTTGGAGGAGACCTCAGAGATCCAGCATCCCTGCAGTTTTGTTAGACTGCAATCAGTGCTCCTGAAAACCTGAAGGACTGCTGCTATTATTAGCAAAATGTTGGCAGTGTGATTAGCTCCGTACAAGACTTAAGTTCAAAGAAGCTTAAAGGATGAACACATACTGGACTTAGGTACTGCATATTATACAACTGTGGCAGTCCTGTGTGATGCGGAAAAGCTGTGTAGACACTGCTTCTCCACTTGCTGTTCTGCTGGCCACAGCACTTCCAGTGCTTTGCAGCTAACAGGCCTTGGTGTGAGCTACTGCTCTTTGGTTTATGAGAGTGGAGCAGGCTGGAGTGGCTGGGAGGGATTCCCCATTCTGGGATGTGCAACAGGACTGAGCAGGGTTGCGAGGACCCGGGGTAAAAATGTCCTGAGCCCCAAAGCCATGGGCCCTCAGCAGCCCCACTGCTTGTAGTGCTTGCTGGTTCTGTTCTGTCAGTAGCTGTGAATTACACATCTTGGAAAAAAAAAGCAACCCTAAACACTTGGTTTAGCACATAAGTATTTGGTGTGGTGCTGTTTGGAGATTTGCAGCTGTAAAACTCCTCACTATAGGATATTGGGGATGCTATGGGTTTTTATAGTCTCAAGAGGACGCAAAGGAAGTTAGTGGGAGAGAACTCCATGGAGGATTAGTCAATACACGGAAGCACCTCTGCCATGGCGTGGCCCTGTTTTTTGCCCTGGTTTTTCTATTATCTGCAGCACCTCCTTTGGCTGCTGTCAGAATGGGTGGCTCTTGGACAAAATGCCCTGGTGCAGAACAAACGGCCACTGTCTGCTGCGCAAGCCTCCTTTTTCCCCTCAGGATGCACTGCAACTACGGCATCCACTCATGCCTCAGAGTGCAGCAGTATGGCTGCTAGCCATGGGCATGGCTTTGATTCCTTCATCATGACAGCTTTATTACAGACTGCTTGGGATAACTTTCTGTGCTAGAAAAACTAATTTCTCTGTCCTTCTCTGCCTTACTTTTGTCCAACCTCCATACCCCTTTTGCTTTTTCCAGACCAGCCTGTGGTATTGTCTGGGCACAGAGGTACTATCTCCTCAAAGGGAAGAGGCATTACTTCTTGGTGTAAGCTACAGTCTGTGATAGATACTTCTTTGGTTCTGTCATGCAAAGAGGCTTAAACTGCGGTACGCTGCTCACCTTTGCCCTTTGTCTGGGGGGCTTCTCGCTGGCAGCAGCCCCTGTGTGTTCTGCCCCATGCAAGATGCCCTGTCATTTGCTAGTTCCGGAGTGGTCTGAGCTTGTATGACCTGCAGAGACTGGTCATAGCATGGGCTCCTGTACAGGAGATAGGGAAGGAGCTTCAGGCACGGCTGGCAGAGGACACCTGAGTCCCATGCCTGCTCACACAGCGGGATGAGGGCCTGCCAGGTACCCCCATCCTCCCTGATTTGTACCAGACAGGCACGTGACAGCTGGAGGAGAGGAAGGAACGAAGGATCGGTTCTTGGCTTCTGCTGATTTTGTGTCTCTCCGGAGCACTGTGCACAACAGGACGCGGATGGGGCTCCTCCACTTTGCCTGCATGCTGGGGGTTGCTCAGGGGTGTGCTGCATTTCAGAGCAGTGTGAGATGGGAATTTTGGAGCTCACGTTTAAATGCAACGGTAAACAGCCTGAGCAGAGCAGGGTGGCCCTTGCTCTCTCCCAGAGCAGTCGCCTCTTGCTTCCTTCTATGAGTTCTCACACAAAGGCAGTGGCTAAATGGCTGTCAGAGGAAGGGCTGGCGGAAATCTGCTGTTTCTAATGTTGCAGAGTTGAAGTCAGGCACAGCTTATGAGGTTAATGCAATGATTACAAGTAGTTTGGAACAAACCACAAAAAGCAAAGAAATCCTGCAGTTCAGTGTGCTGAATGTTTGCAGGCCTGTTCTGCCTCTCAGCACCCAAAACTCTGTCATATAAAGGGTAGGGTTAAATGAGCTCCAGTGAAACCATCCTCCAAAAAACCTGGGACGCTTCTCAGAGCTTGATCACTAGCTGAGGTAGAGGTGAACTGTTTCCACCCTGACCCCTCTTAATGGACTTTTTTTTGTTCCCAAAATGTTTATTCTCAATTCCTCTGGCTTCACATCTGAAATGATTCGAAGCTGTTTTTTTTCCAGATGCCTCTTTTGAAAACTGAACCCTTGAACCATTGTGCATGGCAGCTCTGATTTCAACCTGCTAAAAGTTTGACAACAATCTTTGCAGTCTTTATTTTCTCTTCCCTGTGGCTTGGATTTTGTTTGGGTTTTTGGCTTGTTTGTTTTGGGTTTTTTTCCTGGCAAAAAATTTCTTTGTCACAGTCAGGCTGACAATGGCCTCCAATATCATTGTTGGATTAAAAGCCATATGGCATTTAGAGTGGTCTTTTATAGGTTTCTGAATCCAAATTATTTCTGTGTAAGAAACTACAGGTTCTCCTGGAGCTGCTGAAATGAATCACTTGGGTAAACACTTTTCCTTCTTTTTTGCTGCAAATCTGAAACAGTAAAAAGTCTGGCTAAATCCTTCCTCCTAATAAAATCTGATTCAAAACTTCCACGTTTGGAGGAATTGTTCTACCACAGCACCCTTTCAGTATGTGGGGACTATTTTCTCCCTGAAAGGATTTTACTGTACTTGTATGCTAACTTCATCAGAAAAAAGCACCTTCTAAAATTCAGGGCTGCGACATCAGCTGTTTTGGATATGCTGCAGTCATTCAGTAACTAATTTGCTGGTTTATGGAAACCGCAGACTTGTGGAGAACATTCCTGTGCCAGACCTTCTCAATGGGCTGGTTGTGCAGGTGAAGTGTTCAGTGCTGTAATGGTTGCACAATCCAGCCCTTCAGCTTCTGTAAGAATATCCTGTTACAAGCTCTAAGATCAGAAGTACCTGTGATATTTTTACTTTTGGTGCAGTTCTCTTTAGCAGTGAAGGGCTGTGTGTATGGCATATTTACTGGGCAAACACCACGGCTTCAAACTCCTGCAAGTGAAACTGCCTTTATTGATTTTTCACTGTCTGAGGCATGCCACAAGCAAATACAAATACAATATAGAATGTGGATCTTCAAATGCCATTTGGGGATAAATGTTTACAAGGACTTGAGTAACAGGCAAAGAAACGTACTTGTGGCTGAAAATTTCCAAGCTTTATGTTGTCCCTGTCTGCCGATCTGTTTCAGCCAGGGAAATAGCAGTGAGTGCCTGGCCAGTCAGCCCTGTCCTGGTGCCTGGATCCAGAACTAGGCTTGAGAAGTAAGGCTGAGAAGGCAGGTCGCTCCTTGTACCTGCTCTGTGTGATTTGCTGAAGCCTCAAGAGGAGAGCCAGCTGGTGATATTTGTTCTGGTGGCATTGAAAAGTGGACACTAGCCTGCTGGGAAAAGATCCCAGGCCATCAATTCATTTTCATTTCCCATGTATCAGTTAGATGGTGAGAGTATTGAATTAACCCGAGAGCTAGAATTGATAAAGCCATATCTGTGGTTGCAGATATATAGCTTTGCTTTTCTTGTGACTTAGAGCTTGTGGGAAGTGGCTTTAAATGGACAGCGTGTGTGTTGTCTTTGAGGAGAGGAACAGTGAAGGTCTGTGGAGAGACAGTTGCTCTGACTCAGCCCTCACTGGATGGATCCTGGGCAGGTGGGACATTACCTTGGTTGTGATCAGTTTACAAATTTCTTTAATTTGCTGAAGGAATCAGGCCTGCCAGGGCTATAGGACTTCATAAACAACTTTAATTTTCTTTTCCCTTATCCTTACTCAGATCCTCAGGTGAACATAATGTGAGGAGATATGAAGCTCTGATTCACAACGCCGCACCTATGGCTGATGTCATAGGCGATCCTGTCCCACATTTAACAGCAGTCTAGTTTCTGTGTTTTAAATAAACACGTGGGGATTTCTGGCCTTTTCACTTGAGGTAAATGTATGTGCCAAGGGGAGGGTATGATCACGGTGCAGGGTCATGTTCCAGTTCTGCCTTTAATTTGGCTGGTCTGATAGTGGCATGGGTGTCAGCAAGGGGTGTTGAGAGTCTCTACTTAAAGTGTCTGTAAAAATACCTTTCCAAATGTTGCTGGCACATCCCTGACTGCACACACAGGGATCTCACCTTCACTTGTTAGTAGGTGGCTCTCATTCCCCATATTTCTATTGCCAGGGAATTTTGTGATTTTTTTTTTTTTTTTTTTTTTTTGGTAACTTGGATGGAAAGTGGTATTTTGTTTTTTTCTTTGTGATTGCTCCTTTCACTCTCCTTCCCCTGGTATATATCTTAGAGAGCTTATACATCTTAATGAAATTATGCAAAGGGGAGGCATTGCCCAGAGGAAAGGAGAAAGTGGAAAAAAATTGCATAAGCTTCCAGAAATAACATGGAAACCAAATTTTTTTCTGTAGTACTGAAAGCCTGTTCTAGATGGGTAAATTAAAACTCTATGCAGTCATACACTGAACACACAATAAATGTGTGTTGAATGGGACCTGAATGGGATCCCCACCTGTAAAGGCACTGCTACCAGAGAGTTTTGCTGGTGTAGTCGGGGGTTTTCCAGGGGACAGGCCCTGGGATGGCCCCTTGCAAATGCCATCTGATGAATCATGCTTGTCTGAGGCAGTTGTGGAGCAATCTTGGCTCTGCATCCAGATTCCACTGGACAGACACAATGTAGGAAAAATTTGTTATACATAAGAGGAGGAGAAAGCTAGAGCTGGTCTAGGCCACGTCAGTTCCTGGGACAGCCATCTCACATGTGATCTCTGAACCACACGAAGCTGAAGCTGGCCTTTGTATCTGGGTGTGAGCTGGGCAACTAGAGTGCTCGGGCCCAGTTTCAGGCTTTACCCGCAGTGTGTCCGTTTCCAAACTCTGGTATTTTGCATGCAGGAATGAGGCAGGAGGCAAGGCAGACCATTTCTTTCATGGAGCGCCAGTCCTGGCACTCTGAAGCTGGCCCTGAGTATCTGTGCCTAACGTTATGCTAGACATGTATGTTTGCATTTGATTTTTGCCTCTCATGGAGAAAAACATAAGCACGTATCCTTCACACTGTAGCTCTTTGCTAGCTCGCCTGTAGTTGCTGGAGCCGTATGTAACTGGGGAAGGAGAGAGAAAAAGGAAGAGAGATTATCTCAGCCACAGGGAAGATCTGTGTCAGAGACCTGACAAAGCCATTTCACCAGTGCCTGTGGCTGGAGGTGACTGGGCTTGGTGGTAAATGTCAACAGAAAGGGGCAATGTATCCATTTCTTTTTTGTTTGAATCCTGATTTGACCTTTCTGTCCCAGAATGCTTAACATATGTCACTTAGAAGGGAAAAATAACAAATATTCATGGCTCCCTCCCATAGCTACCTAAGGTTCTTCTGGACTTTGTGTGGGAGTCTCAGTAGTGAAGGGGGTGAACCTGGCATGAGTTGAGGTTAGATGTCCCTTGGTAGCAAAAATAGGTAAAAAACCCCTGCCTTTGAAGTCCCTGTCAGCCCCTGCTGCTCACTTGTGCCCTTCCTCAGAAGGTCCTTTCAGGAGAGGTGATTCAGCTATTTGTGTGGCTGCACGTAAACTGGATGAAAGGACAAGACTTTAAAAGGTCCTCAAAAAGGGGTGGGATGTTGGGGGTGGACCTGTGCAGAAAACACGTTATACATCTGTATTAAGATCTATAATAGTGATTAGTTGTAGTTATCTGCACTTAAAGTGCTGCTGTATTGGGACCACAGACGATGAGGTTGGCTGGAATCACATGCCCAGGATGTGTATGACCCTGGAGCATAGAGTTGAGTGAAATCCATGTTTCACTGGGATTTCTGAGAGGCAGCCAGCACTGGTTTCAAAGTGCTCTCAAGTATCGTCGAGGAAATGTTGATAGACACTGCAATCTTCACACTGATGAATGTGCTTAGGCTGTGGAGGGCATCTCTACATTCGTGCCAGGACTTGAGACCCAGAGTAACAAGAGCAGTGGAAGAGAAGGAGGAGAAAGCAAAAGCTGATACTGAGCAGATGCTTTCTATCATTTTCTAGATGAGCTGCTTTGGGCTCAGCAGAAGCTGCTGTCTCCTAGCAAGGCAGAGCTACGCTGTGGAGCAAAGCAGGTAGAGTTACCAGGGCCGAAGTAGTTTTTCAGACCTTGGAGTGAAGCTTCCCAGGACAGAGCTGGGGCGATGAGACACCTCTGTCAGTGCCAAGCCACTTCTCTCCATGACACCCTGGGAGCTGCTGCCCTGCCGGCTAACATGGGTGGGGGGTGGCACAGCACCCACTTTTTGCAGTGAGTAAACCTATCCTCTATCTCCAGACCAAGGCTCCAAAGCAGGTTTAACAGCACAATTATTGAGCTAACAGTGTGTAATCATCAGATGTTTCACAGAAAACAGAATGTTTGGATATGAGGCTCCTCAGTGCAGATTAATTCAAAGCACAATAAATGGAAAGCACAGAGAAGCATTATTTTCAGCATTAAAATTTTCAGATTATACTAAACACACATTACTTGCACAAACCTGATCCAGGAGCACGTACAGCATGTGCAGGTTTTATAAGCCTTGAATGATAAAGTGTTTGCTGAAATTTCTGTCATCCATGAAGTGCATGGGAAGTAGCATGCACGCAGTGTAAGAAAGAGGATGTAGCTATTTTCTTCTCTTATACATTTTAAAGGATTCTGATTATGTTCCTTGTTTTCACAAAAGTATGCAGCAGTTCCCCTATAAAATGTCAGTAACTTGGAAATAAACTGTTATGTGAAAGATTGACTATGTTCTGTGGTGTACACACCATATCATAAATCCAGCCAAATCAGATGGCAATTTTCCCTTCTTGCACTATGTGAAAATACCTTCTGCAGACCAGCTCCTTTGGTAATACTCACCAACATAATACAATGTAAGGAAAAAAAATGCTGAGCACTCTCATGGCAGAATGTCTTGGGCCATGTGGAAATTGTTCCTGGAATGAACTACTTTGGAAATACAGGAAAAAATACCTGAAATATTCTGTCAAACTGTTGACATTCTGGTAATCCTATCACAAATCTTGTAACAGTTAGAGTTTGCTGTGCACTTCTGCAGCCTGACTCAAGAAAGCAGGGAAACTTGAGCTTTAAATAACAATAAAAATGAGAAATGAAAAATGAGAAAAAACATTGCTCAGAGTTACACTGAAAAGTTCGAGAATAAAACCCAAGAGCAAAAGCTCAGAAAGTGGCCTGCAAGTTGAATTAAATATCTCCTCTACCTTTTTTTTTTCCTCCTTTTTTTACTTATTTTTAAACTCTGTGTGAGTTCATGGTAGTTTTGAGGATGGAGCAACCTCCCACCTCTGTGAACAGTTCCTGTAGGAAGCTCACATCCTTGACTCTTCTAAGCTTACTGCAGCATGGAAGAAAAGGAGACATGTCCCCTTCGATCCATTTCCCTACAAAAGCAGTAACAAATATGCTATCATGTCCCACTAACTGTACAGCGAGAGGCCTGATATCAGAGTGGATATGGCAGCCTCCTGTGTGGTTTTTTTTCTGCTCCTATGGCAGGTATCAGTTTTCTGTTTCTGAAGAGCCCGCTTCATGGGGGATTGCCTAGAGCAGGTCCCTTCCCATCTGGGGCTCTGCTTTTCAGGCTTCTCTTTTTCTTCCTGTAGTAAACCCATGGATTTTTTCTACACAAACCATAGTCACAAGAAGGACTAGAGACCAAGATCTTTGGCCTTAGAAGTCCTCAGCCACTTGAGCTGTATCAGCCAGTTATTTATTTGTTCTCTATAAGTTTATATGCTTTTTCACATCTCTCTTGTTCGGGATTCTTGTCTGCAGTCACAGTAACAGCATCCTAGTTAATGGTGACTTTTATTTTAAAGGGGCATGTATATAAACATATCTATACTCTGAGATAAGTTGACTGACTGCTACTGTGTGCTGCAAGCGTTATCTTTATGGTTTTTTTCTTGCAACCTCACAGTTTGTCATACATGCTGCTTCTATCTAAAATGTGTTTCAAAAGTATATGCACTGGCTAAACTATTAAGGAAAACAGTGTGAATAAAACCTTGCTGTGATTGGCACATTGCTACTTCAGCTATGCGGTGTGTGTTAGAGAGGGCGTGTGCATAATTCCACTTAAAGGCAAAATTTCTTATGAGGGAAATGGGTTTGTGCCCTTTCTGATATATAAGTACCTATAAAGACGTGTTGAAAAATATTGGCAATGAATACAATATGTTAGTTATATGTCTTGTTAGGCTTTTTTTCCGAAGGACAGGGAAGGTTAGGCAGGGGCTATGGCACAGACATCTCTAACATGGGAACAAATGGGCATATATTCGGCAACTGAAAGAAGTGCTCCAGGACATCAGTGGCCTGGCTCACAGTGAATGGGCAAGGAGCAATGACAAGTCCAGTTCTGTCTTTAGGGCATATATGCAGCTTTGACTCACTCTGTGTGGAGGCTATAGGGCAAACAGCCCAGCCAGAGTCCTACCCACCTCCAGCAGTACTTTCCTGCAAGATTAGATAATAACTAGAGCTGGCCTCCGAGGAGTGTAAAGTAAAAGTAAGTTGTAAATCTAAAAATCAGCAAGCATAATTGCTCATGAGTATTTGCATGCAAGAAAAATAAGGCACTTCACTGATAATATTCCAATTATTAATAAGTTGCTCTGCAAAGATCATTTTTCCTCTAGGGCTGTGTGATAACCAAGCTGTTTTCTTCTCTCCATTCCCAACCAACGAGCAGTTGGAAATCATGCCAAAAACCTCTGAAGCCTGAAATGGGTTCTGCTACCATCGCTTCTGTGTTCCACTGTGACCCAAAAGTTATAGCAATTTCTCTTTCCGGTGAGTGCTCACTGCTGCTTGTGGGACACTGTTGGGGCTCCAGCAGGGCCACAGCAGCATGCAAGCTCCAGCAGGTCTGTGCTATGGTACATTTAAAAGCTTCTAGTCTTTCCTGTAAAGGAACTATATGAAGTAGTCTGTTAAGTTTGGTTTACTTTTAGTCTATATTGTAAGTGTGGGGTTTTTCCTGTAGGAAAGGATAACATGATTAGTATGTTTCTGCATTAGGATGTTTTCGCTCCCTCCTGAATTTTAGTGCTTGTATTGTACAATATATACATACAGAGGCCATAATATTTCAGCACTGGAAATACCATATTATGGCTTTGATTTATGCTGCGATGACAGACGTAAGAGCCCACTGAAATCAGTGTGGCTCTGGATGGTTACCATGGTTCTTCTGCAAGGCTCAGACAGAAGGATCTGCCTCTATGTTAATATCTAAGAAGAAACAAAGAATTAGATTTCATGTTCTACAAAGAATTAGTGCAATTTTCATGTTCCTGCCCTACTCCCCATCATCCTAAAATGCAAAGAAAGCCAAGTCCTGAAAACGTCAAGTGTCAGATGACATGTATGTTAAAAATTAAATATATATATATGTTCCACTGCTGTGAATGCTGTTTGAACAACATTGTAGAGATGCACTGTTGGAGAGCTGCACTCCTGTAGATTTAAGCATTATGTCAGTCACACCTGCTTTAAACAGAGTTAAGAGAGAGTGAGCTTTCATCGAAGACCATACAAACACCAGTCCCTTATTGTCAAAGAGATTTAGATGAACTCTACTGTAATGAAATACAGAGGATTTGTTAGTCTTGGCCTCCACAATTGCTAGTACCTGGTTAGCAGCAATTGATTTACAGAATTTCTTCAGGTTTAAGACAATGCTTTAAATTAAAGGGTAGGAAGAAACACAGCACTTGGAAAGAGGAGGAGAAGCTATGGGTAGTTACAGTACTGAACTACAGAAGAGCAGCATTTCACAATAACTGTGCTGCTGTATGTGCTTGGAGGAATCACTGTTCTCTTATCCTTGTACTGCTCTGAAGAATTTACAAAAAACTCAGGAAAACAAACCCAAGGAAGTAGCAGAACATGAATTCAAGAGCGGAATGGGATTGTACAGGGAGATTCAAACTGAACTGAAATACTCATTTTAGATCCTTGAGAACAAATGAAGTACAATACCAGTCTGTTCCCTTTCTCCTCTTATGTCCCTATTTTGTTTTGCTTTGCTTAGCTTAGATTTTTTTCCTTTTTGGAGTCCTGCAGGGAGGAAAGAAGGAGCCTTTGTTTTAAAAGGCCTGAAACCAACAGTGGCCCATTGATCATAATTAAGTCTAAAATAATACGCTTTTGGTGACCTGTTTATATTGAATCAAAAAAATCGTATGTTATACCTGCTGTAGCCTTGGTCTGCCCCCAGATCCAGTTTCTTCTCCCTGTGCTTCTGGTTCTGGGACAAGACCTTTAAAAGTCCGAATATATCTCTGTGTTTGCAGGGCTGCATGTGAAAGCACCTCCTCTTCTGTCTGGTGCCTGAAGTGGTTTTTGGTATGAGGACAAATTTTTCATAATCAGATGTTCTCTTTGTCACATACCCTCTTTTATTTGACAGACTGCCGTCCCCATAACAACAAACTCTGAGTGTAACCTTGCCATGATGTGCATGGGTCCAATTCAGAGCTTCCTGAAGTCTGTGTGAATCTCTCTGCTGATTTCAATGATCATTGGTTTCTTCAGGGGCTGCTTCTAACCTTTTGAAGTCAGATTTTTAATACGACAAAATGTACAGGCTTAACCCTGTGACTCTTGGTACTCTGGTATGCTCTAATGTGTAGATACGCTGATGAATCTATCAGCAGAACAAATGCTCTTCAGGAGAATAGCGGAGAGAGTCACACACACAAAAAAAGATGCCTTTTGGCATCAAGTCCGTTATCTTACAAAAGGGGGGTGTTAGGTGCCTCTGTCCTGCTTCTGCCCATTCTCACTCTGGGTCTTCACAGAGACCCACACCACACGCGTAGTGCGGATAGACTGATCCTTGTTCTACAGATTGTGTGCTCAGGGAAAAACCCTTTAAGGGTTTCCTAGTATCTGTCTCTCAGACTGCTCCTTGGCCTCACCAACTTATCTGACTTGGAGTTAACGAGCAGATCACATGTATAGACACAGAACAGAGAACATGATCACATGAAAAATAGTTAAAAACAGAATTTAAAGAGACCATAAGACAGGCAGTGGCAATCAGTCACAGAGCTCAGCCACACGAACATATTGACCAGCAGCCTGCTTACATGCAAGCGGTCTTTTTATTCCCCTTCTCCAATCCACCTCAATCTTTTTTGTTCTTCTGCAATCTACCTTTGTTCCTCCCTTACTTGTCTTCGGCCTTTCCCCCAAACATCACATAATAAACCTGTATCATCTTAACAGTATCCTGTTCAATCCCAGTGTTTTCCTCTTGGACACCTCATCATAAATCCTGTTCTTTGTGCAGTTAGTCCCCTTACATTGCAAAGCCTACCAGACAGAGTTTCCTCTGTTGAATCCCTCTGTAGGTTATGTACTAGAGCAACAGCTAAATCATTCACTTTTGATAGTCTTAGGGGTAGCTGATTCAGATGAATCGTTTTTTCTGGATCTTTGTGTTTATTTTGTTAACCATTAGCCACATATTCTTACAGTGATTACAAATCTAACTATTCTGCATGACCTCCTCTCTTCAGAGCTGCTTATTCAATAGCATTTTCATTAGCCATCTTATTTGGCCCAGCCAGATGCATTGGAATGGGGTGAGAACCCACTTAGTGCATTTCTCAGCAACTCATCCTGCAGCATGCATTGAGTTCTCAAGCAGAATTGATCCTTGACTGCTCTGTGTTTCAGGCCATCTGGGAAAGTAAGTTTATTCCCATCATATTCGTATTGAATTGTTACATAGGATAGCCTTTGGATTCTGTGCATGTATATACTATTTTTTAATTCCTCACATTTTTTGACTGGCATAGAGCTGTGCCCATGCATTTTCTTGCACAGGAAAAATCTTTAAAAAAATTGTTTTTCTTGAGAAGAGACAACATCTGTGCCAGGTTGTGGTGAAGTGGCAGGCAGGCCCTTGGCGTGCTTGCTGAGTGGGATGCACAGCAGCTGGTGCCTTGTGACAGTACAGCAGCCCCTGACTGTACAGCCCCCATGCTGGTCTGCTCCCATCTGCAGGGCAGCACGATGCTGCCCCTTTTATCTGTTCACAACCACAACATCAGGTTGAGCACTGCTGCACCCAGCAGTGCAAAAAGGGATCCGCAAAAGAGGCTGCTGCGTTGCAAACATGAGGCATACAGCCCTAAATGTATAGGAAAATGCCTATTGTATAAATCTACTATTCAATGCAAGGAACTTGTCTGGTCTGCACAAGGTGCATGTGTAAAGGGATGGGTGCACTAACAAGTCTGTATGAGGGCTCCTTGGACCTTGAAATCACCGCTCTACCCAAGCATAACGTACCTTTGGCTGAGATGTCAGTGGTGAAGGCGAAGGAAAGGTTCTGTTTGGCGGGCAATAACCATTTTCTCTGCATCTATTTCTCCTTGGATGCTGGGGAGAGAAGGGAGCAGAGCGCTACCAGAGGAGAGCTCAGCAGGGAAAACCGCCTGCTGTGCGGCTTCTCCCTTGCTGTAAGCGAAGTCTGCAGTTCAAGTACATTCGCATCTGCTGCCATCCAGAGCTCGGGGAGGGAAACTGATTGCTCTGCCAGACAGGTTTTAGTTTAATACAAAACTTGGATTCTGGGCTTGTCTGAGTCAAACCTTCCTTTCCTGCAATGAGGCTTTTATTACTTTTCAGACTGGGAGAAGTTGGAAGTATTTGATGCCACCCAAGACCAAAGGAAGCCCCGTTTCCACAACAAAATCAATGCCCAGGAGACAGGGCTGTGTCTGCCCTTACAACCTGACAGTTCACCCACAGCTTATCCTCAGAGACACATCGCCAGGTTTTTTGACCAGATCTGCTTATCACCATCTCCCTCCCCTGCTTTCCCCCCTTCTTTTTGTTTCTTTCAGGATTGTATAAAACATAAAAAAACGTATAAGGAATTAAGTACTTCTCCACATACGATGTTCACACGGGACTTTGGTGTTTTTTTTGCACTATTATGTGTCGGGGGAAAAGTCTTTTTCTTCTTCAGGTCTTTGGCTGGGTGGAGGAGCACAGCGTTCTCCGGCAACTCACTGAAAATGGAGGTCTGTGGTTAGCATTGGCCTCTTCCATCACACCCTGGTGTGGATGCTGAAATACTTGGGACTGGCAGATGAACTGGTGTTAATACATGCTAGTTTCATCAAAACGGGGCATTACAGGGGGGGCATTGCTAAGTGAGTGTTTTATTTTGCAAACGTGACTGTTTTGCACAACACAGCAGCAGCTGCCCTTGGGAGCTGGCAGGGCCAGGGGATAGAGCTCCTCACACCGGGGCTGTGGAGCTGCACAGAAGCCAGGGAGCGTTCCCTCCTGCCAGGCACTTCTAGCTCTGCATAAGGGCAGATTTTGGTACTTGTGCACCGAAGGGAGTGTTTTCTGCAGTGGCTACTTGGCCAAGACCCAAGGGTGTGTGGGGGGGAGGGTAAAGGCCTGGATGTTTCGCCAATGATAATCCTGGAGCAGCTTCAAGCATGACAGGGCCCGATGCCAGAAGGCAAAATGTCGTCTACCAGGGCCCAACATGGCTGCCGCGAAGCCTCTCTCGTGACACAGCCGATCCGGGCACTCTGCGCCAGCGCTTCTCGTGGCGTCGCCGCCGGTCCTGGGCCCTTCTGCTTGCAGGCCGGCCTGCTCACGTGACGCAGGGCTCGGGCCAATCGCCGTGCTCCGTGGCCGCCCTGCCGCGCGTAGGTCCCGCCTCGCCTCGTTGTGGTGGAAGGCGCCATTGAGAGAAGCAGGAGGTGTCGCCGCGCTGCTGCGGCCGTCAACAGTCCGAGGGAGCAGGGCCCGCCGCTGCCGCCGCTATGGACTACGGGGAAGGTGAGGGCGCACCCCCAGAGCAAGGGTAGGGCCCGGCCGTCGCCAGCGCTGCCGCCGCGGGGCCCGGCCGTGTCTCAAAATGGCAGCGGCCTCTTTGTTCCGCGTAGGACAGAGCCCCTCTTATCCACCTCTTCGTCCTCCTCCTCGCCGCCCCTCCCGGGTCGGGGGAGCTGCGGCGGCGGCGGCCGGCGGCGGGAGGGCTGCGCGGGAGGAGGGCCCTCCCGGGGGGTGGTGCGGGCTGGCGGGTGGTGCGGGCGGGGGAGGCCCTCCGCGGGGCGAGGCGCCCTGGGGCGCGGGGCGAGCGGGGGGCGAGGGGGAGGCGGTGGGCGGGGGCGGCGCGGGTAGAGACGGGGGGAGCTCGGGGCGAGCTCCGTGAGGGGGTCGTGTCAGGAGACTGGAGATCCGACAGGAGAGAGAGCCGCCTCTTGTTGCGGCTCCCTGTCTCTCCCCTCCAGCTCTTGCTAAGCACTAAGTCATTCTCACTGACCCATCCTCTCCAGCTGAAGACAGAGATTGGAGATTCCCAGATACCCCCATGCATTGTGGTGTGAACATGCCCAGTGGGTCAGTCTCAGGTATGAGCTATAAATACGTCTAACCTGTAAAAAGCGTTGGGGCTGAACAGTCAGTGTTGACAAAAACAAAAAACAAACGGGTTATTAAAAGTACATAACATGGTTTGACTGCACATGTTGTTTTCTGGAGGAGTTATAGCTGGCTGGGAGTGAGACTTGATTTTCATCTTGGGCATGTCAACATGAACTCCTGCACGTTCCAAATCAAAATTGTGAGATCAAGGAGTGGGGATGGGTGGGGAATACAGACTTTTTTTATGATGATGCTTTTTGCATAAGTCAGTATTTCATTTTTGTATGGACTACTGTGTTTGATTCTTACTACTTCTACTGAGAATAAAAAGGATGTTTCCCCCATTTATACAGACAAGGAAAAACCAGAACCTGAAATGATTTGATTTTTATTTTTGTTTGAAATATTTGAAGTTTACTACCAGTTTGGGAAAGAATATAGAAAGCATTTAAAATAAATGTGATAAGGTAGAAGCTAGCTATTGTTCTTACACTATCAAAAGTACCATGGAGATACAACAAAAGGGAATGCACATATTTTTGGAAGATGTTTCAGGTTATGAGTTTAGTAAGACTCAAGAAATGATTTGGCATTTCTTTCCAGCAGGCGAGCAAGTACTGAAACGATGTTAAGATAAAAACTTTATCATAGACTGTACTCAAGCTTCGTTTACAGATGTCATCAAACAAGTTTTTGATGTTGGATTCTTGATATTCTTGCTGGCTGTTATATGGAAATAACATTTTGATTACAGATGCATCTTTGATTGCAGTATGGTCACTTTAATGATATGTTCCTTGAGTCTTAGCTTTTTTGCCAATGATGTTACTTTGCATTTATCTTTCTTCAAAGTAAAATAAGTAAATTAAAGCTATGGCCCTGTTTTTTAATCTTCTTCATTGATTTCTAATTAAATGTGATTTAGATTTTTAGTGAAAAGGTTGTTCTTAAGTGGCAGTTTATATATCTTATTGGAATATTCACTGTAGCCATTTACCAGAAGCTGCTTTTCTGAGATCTGATGACAATATTAAAGTGAAACCAAGCTCATCCTATGGCAAGTAACCAGTCAAATATGTATACAATTAGATTGTTCCTTTCATGTACCTCTGTAATAATAGTTTTCATTGTGATAATTAAGCTTTCTGTTATTCATAATTACTAAACAAGTTTAATTTTGTATGCAGCTTGAACATTTGTTATTAGTGTAAATGTACATTAGATTTTATTTATGCATTAGCATTGTAAGTACATTAGTAAGGCATGCATAAAGCTTTGTCTTCCCCAGTACAGTGGGCTAAAGGCTATTTTGCAGCGGTCCAGTAGATGGCAATAGAGGATGGATGTTGGAGAGTTTTCATCTGTGCCGTTTTTATCTGAGTTCTTGGTAAAGCTTTTTCTCTTGGAAACTTTTAGCCAGTGTGAAGGACTTTTCATTGCATGGTTGATGACTACAGTAATCAGCAGGGGACAATGATGGGATGACTTGCTTTGAGACAGAGATGACATGGCCTATAGAACAAATTCTGTTAATATTATTAGCTGAAATATTATTAACTTTTCACATTAGTATTTTGATTACTGTAACTATTGTCCTTTTAATCCGGAAGGGGAAGTAGCTTTTGTTTCTATTGTTCAAATTCATCTACATTTTGGATTGGTTCCTTGTTTTGCATGGGATTAAATGGTGTGTTAAAACTTTTGTATCTAACGACAAGGTTGTGATCTTAAAGCAGGCATGGTGTTATGAAAAAACGTACTGTACCTAGAAAAAATGTTGTACGATGGATTCTGAAGCTTATGTAGTCATTGGGGATTATGAATTTAAAATATAGGGAAATTTAGTTTCAAACCAGTACTTCTGGTTTTTATTGTTTAAAATTACTTTTGTTTCACTGAAGGCTTTTTTTTTTTAATTATTATTTATTACTGCAAGATCTTTCTCCTTTCTTATCTTCCTAGCCTTTTCATATGCTGCACATGGAGGACACTATTGAAAATTACTTCTTTGTGCTGTGAATATGATTTCATTGTTCTCTGATATTAAGCTTTTTCTTTTAAGTGTAGTCCTTTGTACCAAGGGATTCTGAGTCTCATCTACTCCATTTTTAACTTCCTAGTTCTTTTCCTTAGGAAAACTTGTGGGTTTTTTTTTTCATTGCTGGCTATTGAGATTTATTTTGCAGCTATTTTCAATGATTTTTCCACCAGATATGACTTTGCCTTTTTTTCTTTATCTGAAGGAATACACATACATTAATATTTTGATTTGTAAATGGAACTTGTCTTTTAGTGTCCCGTTCTTGTATATTTTAGAGGAAATATGTTCTTTTTCCACCTTTGATGTAGCTCTTCTTCGCTCTCCTGTATGCCAGTAGACTTTTAATTATCGTCTAAATATGAAAAGTGAGATTGTTCTTTGCAATTCTGTTTTTGTATTTTAGTTCAACAGATCATTCATCCACACTGTATTTATGCAGATACCAAAACTTGATTTGTTCCTTCAACAAACTCTTTGTTTCAGATACTTCGGCAGTGCCTTCATCAGTTCAGAGGTTTACTCTTTACTTTTTAAACTTAAGGAGCAAATATGAACCACTTCTTTTTTCTTTTCTTTTCTTCTCTTTCTCACTCAGTAGTATTCTTAGATACACAGAAAAAATGGTTTTTTTGATAAACAGTCACTATTTAAACTTAAGTACTACATGTTTAAATTTTCATTTTGAGACACTGCAATACAATTCCTGGTGTTTTTTCTCTAGTGCTTAAGCACATGTTCTCTTAGCATGTGAAACAATTTCACATTTAGTCTAAATAGTTTGCACAGACAGGCAACTTTTGTGTCTCTCCATCTTTGGTGACTGCCAGAGCTAAGGTAACAGTGAATGGGGAGCAGGCTACAGGCAGAGGAAATTGTTCTCTGCAGATACAGATTTTTTTAATGCTCCATGTCCAACTGTCCTGCTTTAGTCAGTAGAAGAGGAATCGAAAGTGTGAAAGAGGCCACTGTGAGTGGATTTAGATGTCTGTATTTGTGAGGTTTGTCCACTAGGAAGCTATTTACCTTGAGACTGTAATAATTAAAGCTGTGTGAAATCCTTTTATTTTGGTTCACCTGAGTATTTACTGTCTTAGACTTTATCATAAAAAGGGGGAAAATGTACATCTGGAGAACAGACTTTTAGAGTAAAGAAAAGCTCAATGCCTGAAGAAATACTGCAATTCTTAATTTGAATGCAGTGTCTTTGTCAAGTGCTGGGCAGGAAATGTAAAATCTGTAAATCATTGGAAAAGTTTGCAGCTGGCAAAGTGACTGAACCAGGAGGTCAGTGGTTGGAATGATAGGTTAACTGCTCAGCAATGTGAAACAGTTAACAAAATAGTCAGAAGGAGATCATAAAGATCACCTTTGTTAGGTCAGATCAAAGATGCATCCGTCCCACCTCACCAATATCCTGTATGTCACTGTCCATTTGGAAATGTGGAAGGAATAGTACAAGTACTCCTTTGGTATATTTATATGCCTTCACTGGTTTGCAGCTGGGGGACTTTCTGAACCAGAGACATAGTCTTTTGTGTTCAACATCCTTGGAATTTCTTGTCAGTGAATTTATCCAATTTCTTGCTTAAAACCATGTAAATTTTTAGTAATTTTTTTGTCACAGAGCAATTCCAGAACTTAAGTATCTGTTTTGTGAAAAGGGATCAAATTTTTTTAGCTTACTATTTTTAAGTTTCATTTGCTACCTTCAGTTTCTTGTAGTAGAAAATCATGCAAGTGATCATCCCTCTTCACTTCTTTGTACCCCATCTTAAACCTTTTCAAACTTGAGTGTATTATAATGTAGGTAGATGTAGTGCAGGGAGTCTGGAAAGGATAAGTAAGCTGTTCACTGTTAGGGAGGAGGTGGTGATGTCCTAAAGGCAGTTACTTGAGTAGTGAGGGACTGGCATAGCTCCTCAGGAAGACTGTTGATGTTAGATAACGTGAACCGTGGACAAGTAGGGAGAGTGGTGAGCAAAACTGGATGTCAGAGGTGTAAAACACTATCGTATTCGCTTTTGTGTGAAAAACTATAGACTAAAAATTTATTTCAAAACTATGCTTCAAACTGCTTTTTGGAAGAGTTATTGTGTATGTGAATGTTTTTGTGTTTTTTTTTCCCCAGTAGTGAACTTCTGTCATACGGACCACACTGGTCACTACTTACTACCCTGTAACAGAACTGGACTGCAGTGGCAGTGATCTTGA
The DNA here is from genome assembly GCA_009769605.1 of Bucorvus abyssinicus. Taxonomy (NCBI): domain Eukaryota; kingdom Metazoa; phylum Chordata; class Aves; order Bucerotiformes; family Bucorvidae; genus Bucorvus; species Bucorvus abyssinicus. Next base: position 16,732,737 of record CM020034.1, on the reverse strand, counting down.
GAGTTATCTTGTGTTCTTCCTTGTTGAATGATTTGATTCACCTCTTCAGCTCTTAACCTAATTACTTTTGTGCCATCTCAAGGTCTTTAGATAATAGGAAGGAGGTGAAACTACAGTAAATTATTGGGTACTTTCAGGTCAGATATTTCAGTTTTCAGAATGTCAGTGTCTCTTTATTAGATACAGTGTATTTTTAAAAAAAAACAATCCCAAACCACCTTGAATCTGAAATAGACTGTGGGATCATCTAACTTTAATTTCTGTGAAAATGAATTTATTTTATTGACTGCCTTAATCACATTACTGGCCTGCATCTTTTGTGTAGGCAGTCTGGAGGGTATTCCACTGGATTATGTGGTAGATCATTCAGTCACACTGGAGAGGAGTGTTAGATGCTTCAATTAGAAGGCTCAGCCATCTCTTTAAAGAGTATCTTCTGGCAATTTAAGTTGATGCTCTGTGGTGCTACATAATTAGTATTTTGAAAAGCCTTTTTTTTGTGCTTTGCTGCAGAATCTTTATTGTATGGCTGGAATATGGAAAAGTGCAGTGAGTCTTCCATGTTTGAAGTTTTTTTGTGGTGGTGTTGTTTCAGAAGTATCATCTTTAATTTTTTAGGAAGTACCTATGATCATTAGAAGAAATCCAAATCAGGGGTTCTTAATTTGTTGGAGTCTCTATTCAGGCATGCTAAGAACATCTGTGTAAAAGTGATTGCTCGATACCATTTGCAGAATTCTTGTTGACAGATTAAGAAAGTAAATTACAATGGCTGCCTGGTGCTAACAAGAAGCAGGTATAACAGGAAATAGTGTATATATATATACACACTTTTTTTCATGAAATGATATGCATAGAGAATTGCTGTGTTTCTTTAAACAGTAAGATTTCTTACGACTTCAGGTGAGCTTATTGTACTGTTGTCTTCTGTAAAGTCAGTGGTTTACAGTGGAGATTTTGAAATGTATGAAGTTTTTCTCACTCTTGTCAGAGTGGACAAGTCTTTGTGTGGTTTTGTTTTTATCCTTCCTGTGTTCACTGTGTTTTCTTTCTCTGCGTTTTCCTTCTCTGTGAGGCTTGACTTGCCAGGCTTTCTTTGTATTATCCAAAAGTTAGTGTTGGCTAGTACCGGGAAGCAGTTTTGGTCACTAGAATGCCAGTGAAGTGTAAATTGTATGTTACAGGAAGACAGTGAATCATACTTGTTATGCAGATCTACGACACTGTTGCAGTGCTTTGAATTTATGAGTGATTATTTAACCAGAACTTTTACATAGGACTTCTACTGTTGAGGAGGAAGTTGGTTCTTTTACCAGACTTCATTATAAGATATAAAGATGTGATGACATAACACCAGTTCAGCTATAAAATACCAACATCTTAGTGCAGTTAGTGAACTGCAACTCAGTGCTTATTTGGGTGGGTATTTGTGCTAGATGGGAGAAAGTTATTTTGTTTGATTATAGCCTTTATACAGAGTCTGCACTGCAGCATGACAGCTTGTAACCTTTAGCTGGGGTGTCTGTCAGTGTGAGTGAAGGTTTCTTGTGGTTTTGGATAAAGCAAGCAGATGCCTTTGAGCTGTGGGTGTCATTAAAGGGTGGGAAGTGGTCTTAATTCTCCTCTAACTTCTGACATATTCTACATTGGGCATCTCCTTCTAATTCTCTCAACTTGCGTCTGAATTGCAACTCATGTAACAATAATCCCAAGTTATCCACTAATGGGAAAAAATATGAACTTGATTTCAGTTAAGAGGTGCTCAGATGATGACAAAGACACACGTCTTCCCGAAGCACAGTGTCGAAATTGTTTTGAACTGGCAGTTTTGTATTTTGTTTTTAAGCACTGTGGCAAAGAGTAAACCTTTTACTTAAGAATTTAAGCTAGACTACTTAATAAGACATCTTGCTTGCTTTCTTTATAAACATTTTTCTGCTCTTTTTTTAGACATGGACCGTGATTACGGGCATGGAGGCTATGGTGGCCCACGATCCATGGACTCTTACCTTAACCAATCCTATGGGATGGAGAGTCATGGAGGTGGAGGCGGAGGAGGTGGTGGTGGTGGTAACAGGTAAAATAATCCTTTAGTTGTCCCAAGAATTGATCAAATCCAGTTTAAGTTTAAATCATCCTGTCTTCTAACTTAAGTGTTCCTGAGGCATGTTGTATTGATTTTGTATGAACACTTTTTGTTCTGAGTCTTCATGTTCGATAAATACTGGCAAATACTAAATGGCAAGATCTAGATTCTTGTAATAATCAGCATTTTTGTGGAAAAGTTTAGCAGAGAAACAATGCATCTTTGAATGAAAATGGACAAAGTTTTATTTTTCAGCAATGGCTAGATATTTGTATCTGATTGGCCTGACCTACCATTTCTGACATAGCAGACTAGACCTAACTGGTTTGGTGCCTTAGACTGAATCTATCAACATTCCGTTTTCAAGGAACATTTAGGGTATGTGTTCTTTGGTTTGAATGTGCAGTGCTCAAATGATCTTGGTATTGAATCTGAAAGTCATGTCCAGATTATTTCATTGGCAGGTACTGATTACACTCAAAACTGCGCGCATGTTCTGGGCTGCTTTGTAAGATGGATTGGTCTAAAATTAAAAATTCTGATGCAGTGGTCTTAAAGATGTGTATTTAATGCTAGGATACTATTGCTGTTGCTCTTTCAGATAAAAACAGGGAGCAGCTGATTTGATTTAGGTCTTAATATCGTATTCAAATAAGCATGCCTTTCAGAGTAGCGATTCTATCTTGGAGGAACTAAAATGTGAAGACTACTTAGAAAATCTGATGGTTTTCTTGTGTGCGCCCCTGAATTCTTGTCTGGCTGTAGTCGCTGTGGTGCCACTGGGCAAGGACAGTACTAAGTAGAGAGGCTGGAGAAGTGTTGTGTTTTGCTGCACGGTTCTGTTTAATGATGAACATTAAGATTGACTTAAAAGTCTGAGCAGAGATTCAGGAATGAGCTGTACCTACCATATAGTAATCTGCATATGATTGAGGTTGAATGACTACTTGAACACTGAAATGTTTCTTGCCATGTAACATTAATGTTGTGCATGGGCTCTTTCTGTAGATAGTGTCATTTTCTGTGTAGCTTTGGGTCTTCTGAGACTAACATTTTAAAATGAAGGCATTCAGTTTGCTGTAGATACAGTTAGTAATTTGAGTCTGTTCTAGCTTATATTTTGTCAGTCAAGGCACTGTCTTTCCAAACTCCTGCTGAATCACCTTATAACCCTGCAGGGACACTAATGTGTTTCCCTTCCAAGTGGTTACAAATATTGATGATTTCCAGCCTGACCCACCCCCCTAGGCAAAGCAAACTCTTGATAAATAACTAAAGATTTCTGCTCCTTGTTACTCTACTCTGAAATTCCGAGGACTGTTTTTGTGTCCACTGTGCACGCATTGGGTAGACTTTCAAAATCCTGAGTTGCTAGACTTAATGGTCTGCAAGCGAAAGATGGATGCACTGGAAATCATGAACTCCTTGATGGGGAGACTGATTTTTACAGGGAAGAAAATTTCCAAAAGTACAAATATGAGTGGAAGAGCATGTGTATTTTTCCTTTAAAATTAAACTGTTGAGTGTTTAAGACTCGAAACTGTACCACTAAAAAAAAAAAATCTTTTTTTTCCCCCTCAGTTCAGAACTAAACCGCCTTTTAACTGCTGTTTAACTGTTGGAATATGAGGGCATAATTTTGAAGAAAGGAGAGTTTGACTAGCCTATGAATGTCTGCAGGTGGTTATTTTCGTGAGACTAGGGCTGGGCTCTAATAATGTTTTAGTAAGTAACTGTTGCTGAAAATTTTAAGTAAACAAAGTTCAGGCATACTGAACTTTAGAATTGTTTGTAACAAAAATGGCTCAGATAGCTTTCTATCTGGTCATAGTATGTGATTTGCCCAGCCCTAATCAAGTTTAAACAATAACAGAACTGTACAGACCAGTATAGTAATAAATTGATTTTAGTTGATAAATGTCAACTGATAACTTGTCTTTTGAAATGTATAACATTAGTAAGCTTACTTTTTTTTCTCCTCACTGTGCAACTTTTCCAGGTTTGGACCTTATGAGTCTTACGACTCCGGGTCTTCTCTGGGTGGGCGAGATCTGTACAGATCTGGCTATGGTTATAATGAACCCGAACAAAGCCGCTTCGGAGGTAGTTATGGTGGTCGATTTGACAACTCCTACCGGAATAGCCTTGACTCTTTCGGAGGTAGAAACCAGGGCGGGTCTAGCTGGGAAGCACCTTACTCCCGTTCAAAATTGAGGCCTGGGTTTATGGAGGACAGAGGAAGAGAGAGTTACTCTTCCTACAGCAGTTTTTCTTCACCCCATATGAAGCCTGCACCTGTAGGCTCTCGGGGGAGAGGAACGCCTGCTTATCCTGAAAGTGGATTTGGAAGCAGAAACTATGATGCTTTTGGAGGACCATCAACAGGCAGAGGCCGAGGCCGAGGAGTAAGTACAGAATCTTTTCAGATTCTTTTCACTAGACACTCTTTTAAACCCTTTCAAGACCACTGCTTTTAAAATGAATGCACTGTTCAGTACAGTGTGGGTTTTTTGTCCAAGCAAACTATCATGGTTGTCAATGTTGTTTACCCCCTTGAAGCTGTCTTCAAGTAGAACCCAGTCCCTCTTTCTGTTGAAAGTATTGAGTAATAGAAGACTAGTTGATAAGGTTTGTTAAATCTCTCCTTTTGTTTGAAAGGTGAAGATAAAAGTAATAGGTTTGGTCTAAAAGGGATTAAAAGGACTTATATTTTTCCTTGTAAACACTGGCATTTTTGCTGCTGGTGGGGAAGTTCTTGAATATTGTACAAGTTTAATTCAAAATCTTTTGAAGTTTTGAGTAGGTTAAAGGTGCAATGTATAAGCTAAAAATAAAACCCAGGTTGTGAATGCTAGAGTAGTTTTTGTTTCCTGTAAAGGTAAAAGTTTAGCTAATTCTTTTAATATGTTGAACACGTGCTTTATCAATCATCAAGTCTTCTTTTAAACTTAATTCTTACTCTGACTTGTGTATTGGAGGTATGATGGGGAAGAAATGGCAAAGGTGGGTGGTTAGCAGTTACAGTGATTCTTTTTCAAAATTAAAGCATGGTTAAAGGGTCATCATCAACTTGAAATCAGGTCCTTTCACAGAATTGAGGTTAATTTCCAGATCGTGTGCCTAGTCCTGTTACTTGTATTCATTTTGTTTTGAGGACTTATGTTCTAACTCCTTTTCAGTGGATTGCTTTCCAGTGTAGGATCTAAAAACTCGTATGTCTAAAAAACAGCAAGGTTAACTGTACACAAAATAGTGGATCACAGTTTGGAGAAGTAATGCTTGATGTTAAATGAGCTAGGGGAAAGAAATAGAACAGAAGAGACTTAAAAAAAAAAAAAGCATGACAGCAGTACTAACTTTAAGTTGATGGTGTCCCTTTATCTTGGTTTTATAATCTCAATTCTGATGATGGTTTTTTTTAAGCACGAAGAGTTCAGTGAACACTTTTCTGCCTGTGCCTCTAGGTGTAACTTATCTTTTAAAATTCTTAAGCGTGTCATATTTCTTTGGGAAGCAATTCTTTAATATTAAACCATACAACTGGTTTGTAGCTTGAAGTGTAGAGGAAGATTATTTTTTAATGGGTCTTTTAAATGCCTAATTGTGTGGTGCTTTTGTTCTAGAAAGTCTACTTTGCAGCATTCTTCAGTACTGTAGTTGCCATATTGAAATTTTAGCTCAGATTTGCACATGGCTGCTGGCTAGCGTGTAGCATGGTATGAGAAATAGATTCTTTGTTTCTCTGCTTGTGAAGCTGAAAGTGTTAGGTTCTTAGGCTTGGATGCCAGCCTTTCAGAACTTATTTAGATCTGAAAGTTTTGTGCAGAGTTACAACCAAGTAGCCTTATTTCTTTTTTGTTTTGCTTGTGTAAGTTATCTTTTTAGTCTTTTGTGTAATAAATGAGAATGTAAAGGGTAAACTACTTACCATATGTAAAATGCATTGCACCTTTAATAGATAGTCTGTTTAGAAAAAAAAAGTACTTGAAATTACCCAAGTGCATATACTTCATGTCAGATTTATGAGTTTACAGTGTAAATGTACATGCTAGGTAGTTCTGTAACTATCTCAACTAAATAAACATGGAGATCTTGTGCATGGACTTCTGATTAAGAAAAGTGCCTGTTTTGGTACATACTGTCTGTCATTTAAAATTTGCTTTAAAAAAGACATACTTTTCACAAAGTACGTTGAAGTTATTTTTATGGTTTTTGATAGTGTAATACTAATTCTTTTCTCATAACAATACAAATATTTCTGCTTATCCAAGTCACCCATCCAGTCAGTGGGCTCTCTTCTGCTCTTTATTAATAAATAATTGAGTTAATATTAAGAAGTATGTTAGCACTTTTGAAAACATTGCAGCTACCTAAATTCTCCCTCTTCAGATTACTCATTTCAGAGAGGAAACTTTCTTAGGCAAGTGTCCACAAATGACTATACAGCATATTAGAGATAACAGAAAGATTTAGCCTTTCAGCTGAATTTTCATTCCTATTACTGCTGTGTTTTTATATCACTCCCTTCAGGCTCAACTTTTAAGTTCTAAATTTATTGAGTTCAGTGGAAAGATAAAAGAAAGAATGAGCTTCCTTCAATTAATCACTGTTACACACTGGACAACCTTCTTTACTCAGTTTTTGAATCACGGCTAATCATTTGGCATAAAGAAGCTTCCTTTCCCAGCTCCCCCCCTCAAAACAACTACTGACTAAAGTGTGAAAAACTAGGTTGGTTAGCTCTTTTTGTTCCCAAAGGGGGAGGAGTCATTCATCATCTAGAGAATCTGAAGAGAGGAGTCAAGATATTAGATTGAGGTATGAACTATGGTAGGCACGTTCATTGTCTGGACAATGGTTCTGAATAAGCAGAAATGCAGTTTATACATATGTATACGTTCTACTGGAAAAACACCCACAAAGCCATTGCACAACACAGCATCAAACTGGGAGCTTAAATTTCCCCTGCATTTGACTCTAGAACACAGATTTTACTTAGTTCACAGTTTTATTGTACCACGTAATTGTTTTATTTCTATTGGTTTCATATACTAATACTCTTCTCTTGATTTCACAAATTTTCAGCATATGGGAGACTTTGGAGGAATGCACAGACCTGGAATTGTTGTTGACTATCATAACAAACCCAGTCCTGCAGCAGTTGCTGCAAGAGGAATAAAAAGAAAAATGATACCACAGCCATACAACAAGCCTGGCGGGACATTTATCAAGAAACCCAAAATGACAAAACCTATTTTGAAGCTGAGCCAGAAAAAATCACCTAGTAAGTAACAAGTGCCAAAATTACTTTTTTTTTTTCTCATTCTTTAGGTGTTATTTAATGTTAACATTCAAAAAGAGGGCTGTATGTGCTGTTTTGTAATTCTTCATTTTCTAACTTAGAAGTACTCTACAACAGATTTTATTAATTTACCATTCTAACTCTTCTACTGCAAAGGTAATTTGCTGAATGAAATTGAATATTTTATGTTTAAATATGTGCTGCTGAAGACTATTCTGTGCAGACTTTGTAATAATACTTCCTGCAGGCAAATTTTTGCCACTGAAAATAACTTCACATCTCCAGTTGCCTTAAGTGACAGTGCCTGACAAATATTAAAATGTGCCCTTGCATGAGCCTGGGCACTGCTGCCCAAATACTTTGATGGCTATTAAAAGTAGTGCATCAACTGCAGTGCAGCTAAAATAAAGGCATAAGGTGTGGGAGGAGAGAGAAGGGGAGGCAGACTGAAAAACCAGTGTGAATTCTTACAGAATAATTTATGAAAGGCAGGGAGACATTGCTGCTTCTTGTAAATGAAATGCTGTAATGAAGAAATGAACTGGAAACATGGTAGATAAACTGGAAATACCAATTGTAAAGTGTTAGTAGTGCTTGGTTTGTTTAGCTTCCCTGAAGATGTCATGCAACTCTAATTTTGATATTGCAGGCAAAGCTGGAGGAAAAAAAAAAATAAGTAATGAGCTTTGAATAAATATCTTGCTTTGCAGGAGTGTAAACTTGAGTATTAAATATTATGAATGGCATGTACAGCCATAAAATTTTAGGGTTTTTTGTGCTCATAATTTCATCATTAATGGGGATGTACAGTGGTTTATACAGTTTGGTTACTGCACCTGAAAAATGTTTAAACTTTTGCTCTAAGTTCGCAAGGTAAATGCACAGACTTCCATATGAAAATTTTGTTTTTGATTTTTTTAATCTGGTTACACTACTGCGTATTACAAAACTGTTCCCTTAACTTCAACTTCAAGAACGCTGTAAAAATTTCAGGCAGACTGCCCTAGCTGCATAACAAGCTGAATTTTTTCCTAAATACCTTGTTGCCTTAAAATGAATTGATAGTGACGGCACTCTTGCATTATTTATTTTTTTCTCATTTTATGTTTATAGACATGAAGACGTCTTTCCAGGATTCTACTATAGAGGTAAAGATTCCCAGAACTGGAAAATGTTTGTGATTCTTTTCATAGTTTGCATAGTATACCTTAACTCTAGCTTACTAATTATTCATCTTATGTAGTTAAGTGCTTAATTCTTGTAGGTTTTGCTAAGGTTTATTTTTTTCTTCACTTTATCTAAAACTGTCTTATTTTGACGGCAGTCTGAAATCTTTACTGATTTCAAGTGAAATATACAGCTTGTGCAGATAGCCTGGAAAATGAATTTTAAAGTGTATTTGTAGACTATACCTATTCTTGTAATGCAGAGAGAGCTGTCATATGAACACTTCTCATGCTGTCATAGGTTGTCAGATTGCATTCATACACCTGTGACCTGCTCGGGTGGGTTGAGAAATTAAGTACCAAATGACAAGAGATCGCTAAACAGCAGTGAGGAAAAATGGGTAAGACATAAGACACATCAAGGAGGGAGAGTAAATAAAAAAAAAACCACCAGTGTTAACAGATGTTCTCTGAGAGGGTACAGACTAGCTCCCACCTACAGAAAGACCACTTGCTAAGGGTCTAGATAAAAGATAGTAGGCTAAGGGTGTGCATATATCCTGGTTCCATGGTCAAAGACTGGTATGATATTTTCCTTCTTGAGTGGAGGGGTTAACATATTCTCAACTAAGTATTTGAAAGTCTGAATTGGAAGTCAGGATATATAGAAGACAGGATTTTTGTTGTCAAACTAATTCAGAAAGCCTTCAGGCCATTAAGGAGAAATGCACAGCTTGAAGTGTTTGTGCACTGAGTCTAACTTCCATTGTCATATTTGATAAAAATGGCAAGTAACAGATATTGGAAATAAAGTAATTTGTGTTGTCTTTCTGGATTTAGAATGGCATTGCAGTTTTTTTCCCTTACAAATGTATGGATTTGACTTTATTAGGAAATTGAAGTGGACACAAGTGGTGCAGTTGTTATATATGAAGACTTTACAAGAGATGCTTATGATCTTGGATATCAGACTTTTGGAGGTAAGTTAGTTTGCTTTGTCAGGTAAGGTATTTTAGGTACTGTATTTGACTTTGAATGAATAGATTTAGTAAGCCCGTATGTATGACCTCGTTATTGAGTAGCATGATTTTTTTTTAAAGAGTGTAAATTTAGTCCATGGAGAAGATGATTGTTTTAACGTCATCCATCACTTGTTCTTTACAAACTTAATTTCTCTCTGCTTTCTGATTGTCTCTATGTGGTGGTGTTGACTTGTTTTATGTGAAATCAATGTCAGTGATCTTCTATACTTACTGCCATTCCATTGCTTAAATGTTGTTTATCCCACCAGTTCCTCACCCGTATCCTATTATTTATCCCACTAGCTGATCAGCCTCACCGTTAAAACCTAGGTGAGTTGCTTTTACAAAAGCAGATTTAGTTAACTCAGAGAGCTGCTTTCAAAAACGTGGGGTCTCTTTCATGTGCAGTCTTTATGTAAACAATCAACATGTTTCATTAAATCAGTTAAATTGAATATTAACTGTAGTGATTTCAAACACACAGACATCCAGTGTTAAGGCCAAAACTATTTTTAGACCCCTTTCCCTTGTGTGCTGCCCTATTGTGTATGTAGTCTGATCTGGTGGTAAGGAGTGCTGGAAATTTGCAAGCAACTGATGAAAGTTTCTTTTCTTGAAATAGTAGTACATTTAAAATTTTTTTTTAATTGTGTGAGGGTTTTTTCGTTTTTAGAGGTTTGCATGAGTACACTAAAGGAAAATGGGAGCCTTACTGGGGCGTCCCAGTTTATATGTAGATCAGGCTTCCATTCCTTAGCTTGTAACAGGACAGGCACTTGAATTTGTGAGCTTGAGAGGCAAGACACAGGCCATTTCACTCCACAGAATGTCATACCAGATGATTTTTACAGCAGTAAAACAAGCAATCTGTTGCACATTTCCAAGGTTGATGGGAAGGCACTAAACGAAATTTAAACCCTGAGATCAGTACTGGGAATTGCCTCTGTGGGTGGATTGTTGTTTTTTGTTTTCAAATTGAATTAAAAAAAAAAAAATCTTTTGGATAGAAGTTTTCATCCTCTCCAGATCAGAGTAGTTTTTGAAACTCTTTGCTACAAAATGAAAAGCTTGGGGTAATCGAGAATGAGGCGTAAGCTGTTAGTCAGTGGAAATGTTTTCAGAACTCAGTGACACTTCTACACCCACAGAGTTTTTTGCAAGTCTTTTTTTTTCATGCTGCTGTACGTTCCTTTCTGTTGCTGCTTAGATGGAGGCAGATTTAATGGAGGCTTGCCTCTCTCCTAAGGTTGAACTGCAGAAGGAAATTAAGCGATCTTTTTCCTGCTCTAAAACTACTCACTGAATAATATTCTTATTGATTTCCCTTGTCCATAGGCTTTTAAAGCAGACATAGGAAAGGCAAACATAAGTACACATGCAAAAAGTCAGTGTCCTTAGAAGTCTTCATTGCAAAACTGATTTCTAGTAATTTACTGGTTAGCACTCTGACTTACATACCAGGTGGTAATGGGTAATATTCTTCTTTGAAGGTCTAGTTGGGGTTTTGTTGTTTATTTCTTCATCTGAAAATCTTTGGAACATTTTTTCTGTGAAATCAAGCAAAGTCTGATGGGGGAAAAATAATAGAGTTGTTGAAGTTTAGGTTGGATACCATACCTTGATGAAACACTGCTTTGTCTCCTTCATAAGAACCTTTGCTTTTGGTTTTGGAAACTGCCTTCTCAGCAGAAGAGAACAGCTTTGGTTAGTTTCTTTTTATGTAAGGGGATTGTAGCAATGGTGCTTTAAAACCATGTAGAGTTTTAAATAATGTTTCTCCCCATGAATTCCCAGTACTCTTTCCTGGTTACTTGCTCGAACAGGCCTTTAGTAACTAGGCACAATAGGGTAGGGTTTGCTTTAACTCTAAATTTCCTTACTTTTATCAGTGTAATCTAGTGTCTAACCTCTTAACTACTAAGTTTGCATTGTTAGAAGCAAACATTTAAATCGGTTGTTTTTAGAGGAGGAAAGCAAAGCAAAACTTCTGTGACATTTATATAAGCCAATGAACCTCTTTGGTATAGGGTCTTTCTCTGCATTTTGAGGTGTTTGTGGAGGAGACAGGGAAGTCAGATACTTTTACTGGGGGTTTTTGTTAGTTTTGTTTTCTTTTTCTTGAAATGTAACATTTTAAAATCTTTCTACTGTGTGAAGATGGCAAAGGAGAAGGTAAAAGTGAGGAAGAAGAGAAGCGGCGAATCGAGGCCAGAAGAGAGAAGCAGAGGCGTAGAAGGGAAAAGAACAGTGAAAAATATGGTGATGGATACAGGTTTGTGCTATAACTTTTGTCTTGTGTGCAGGTTTTCTTCTTCTTCTTTATATTTCTGTAAGAAGATGTCTTCTTTCTTGAAAGCCCTTTTAAACTAATTTTAGGAAAAGAAAATACAATGAAGAAACAAACCAAAAACACCATCCCCCAAGCCCCCCACCAAATTACAAATTTAACATAAACAATTACAAATGTAACATAAACAAACAAAAAATCATAAACCAAAACCCAGCACCCAAATCCTGTGACTTAGACTGAATGTTTTGCTGGACCTCTTCTGCATCAGATGATAGACAATTTCCTAACATCTTCTCCCTCATAAGTGCATCAGTGCACACTTGAGAAGCAGCTTAGAATGATATTGAATTTGAAGTATATGTTTCAGTTAAATACATATTCATGCTGACTTAATAAACTCTTAAAAATTGACTTTGGTTTTGTATGTATGGTGAGCTATTATGTAGCAAAAATAAGTAGATAGTTTCTGCAACTTTTCTTAGTCTTGCCACAGCCAAACTGGCTAATGGCCAGCACTGTACGAAACTGTTCTATGGCAGTGCAGGATGTGATCGTAGCGTCGTTGCTTTTTCCTCATTGTACTGATGAGGCCATATTTCCGTATAAAGCTTATATATTTTTTGTACGGAAAATGAACTTTGAAAGAATTCTTTTGACTCTTTGTAGTTACGAATTTGTGAACTGTCTTGACTATGAGAAGCACTACAAAAGGTGATGCAAACTAGAGAGCCATAATAGATATGCTCACAAAATAATGTGGCTTTTAAATGGCTAGCTTCTGATTTCAGCAGTTTTCATCTTCTGCGTAGATAATTCATTGCTCTGAGGCTAGTTTGATTTATATATGTTTCTTGTAGCAGTTATCCTTCATAATGGTAAAATCCTGGATTTCTTTTTTCTTTCTCACTTAGGCTTCTTCAAAGAATGCTTTTTCCATTCCTTTCCTGATTAGGTTTGTCAAGTCCTCATAGCTTTGAGGAGAGAGAGAAGAATGTTTCTTAAATAGTAATATTATTTAATGTATGTCTCTTCATAGAATGGCATTTACTTGCTCATTTTGCAAATTTCGAACATTTGAAGAAAAAGAAATTGAGTCACATCTGGAGAGTGCAGCTCACCAGGAAACCTTGGATCATATCCAGAAGCAAACCAAATTTGACAAAGTAGTGATGGAGTTTCTTCATGTAAGACAAGTGTTTTTTGATCTATGTAATACTTTTACATAGAGTATAGTTAAATTCATCATTTATCTTTAAAATATACTTATCATGGTTATTCCTTTTGCAGATGACTTTTGGCACAGCACATATTACTAAAAGCAAATACAGTCTGTAAAACAGCATTACTTCTGCAATCAAAAGTAATGCCTTAAAGTAACAGCAATTAACTGCTATTTATTACAGAGCTATTCTGAGTGATATTTTAAGTGTAGGTTCCTATTGGAATATAAACAATTGTACATCAACTGTGTTACAGTATTTTTTTGTTTTTCTGATTCTCTGTAGGAGTGTATGGTGAATAAATTCAAGAAGACAGCTATGCGTAAGCAACAGACAAGTAACCAGACAGAAAATGCTCAAGCTGCTGAAAAAGATATAATGGAAGGTGAGTAATACTTTTTATGTGAAAGTGCATACTGCGGAGTTCTTCTTGTCCTTTTCTCTTTTCATTCTTCTTTGAATTTGATAAAATGTTTGGATTAAAATTATTAGTTTTCAACACCTTTTCTGTACCTGTTTGGGATTCCTTGCCTCATTTCTGATGTGATTTGAAATGTAAGCACGGTGGGAGATAGCAAACACTAATAAGGTTTGCTTATCCAGGTGGCCTTGTCAGAGAGTAAGACAATATTGTGCTAGGTACTTGACAAACAGAATTACGTGAGCTTTGCCACAGTCTTATTCAGAGTAATACATGAGGAGTGGCAACAGGTGGATGCAGACAGATTGGAAGAGAGTGTAATAAAGCAGTAAGGTGATAATGGTCAAATATGATGGCAAGGATCTGGATAATGTAGTGGGATAGTTGTTGTGGTTTTGAGGGATACTGACAGAAGGAGTTTGAGCACTGGTTTGGCTACCCAAGATGCATCTTGGCCTGAATTATTTTTTTTCCCCCTTGGCTGCCCTAGAGCATTTTGTGTGTCCCTGCCTTGCTGTGCTATGTCCTTCCACTTTATCCTTTGCTTGAGGCATTTCAAAAGATGTGCAAGAGGCAGACAGGACATCTTTTGAGTACCTTTACTTCAGGCAATAACTGTTTTTTAATATTACCTTTATTTGAATTTAAATGCTAAAAGCTACTTAAAATTGGATATAGCCAACATCTTAATTTTGTTTTGTGTGCTTTCCTTACGTACTGGAGGGCCTGTTTGACTTCATGATCAGAATGTTCTGTTGGCAAGTTAATATTTAAAATTGCAAGAGGAGTTGGATTCATGTGCTTCTTCCTGGTGGTGAGGGGAGGCAAATAAATAAATTAATTGTTCTTATGAGGGGTAAAGTAAATCCAGCTGCTTTGGTGAAGCTTTGTTTCTTGTGCCAAAATGTGTATTATTAAGGATATTAATTATTGTTGATTTTAAGTAGATGGCATTTCTGTACATTAAATAATTCAATTTGATTGTATAATTTTTATTTCCCTCTATTTAGGCAGGTAGGTGTTCGTAAATCAAACCCAGAGAGCAAACATAATTGCCTGGGTCTCGCATACAGTCTGTGGAGAGAAGGAGATGGAGTATCCAAGTGAAAAACTTCCTCCTTCAATATTGCTTTTGGAGAGCCTAATTTTAATGCCTAAATTGGGGTGAATATACTTCTGTGGTTCAGTTTGACATCTTTTAACATCTGAGAACTCTGGTTTTCAGCTGTAAAACAACCAATCCCCTCTTCCACTTCCCTAGAATAAAATGTTTTGTGTTAATGGTTTGTTCCTTCTTTGGCAGGGGTTACTGCTGATGACCATATGATGAAAGTTGAGACTGTTCACTGCAGTGCTTGCAGTGTGTATGTTCCTGCATTACACAGTTCTGTTCAGCAGCACTTAAAATCTCCTGATCACACAAAAGGAAAACAAGTAAGATACGACATATTATTTAGAAAAGAAAAAAAGGCAAGCATAATCTAATAGTAGATGAGAAATGTTATGGTAATAGGTGCAAGTAATTTCTAAATTCTTGTTGGTATTACTTATTCTCTAGAGAACCAGAATGTCCTTGTTACAGTTTGTAAACATAATGTCTCATGAAGTAGCCAGTGCCTAAGCACCCCCAGTTAATGAAATGTTGATGTGCTTAATAGCTGACAGTAGTAAGTCTTGAGAAGGCTGCTCGGAATGACTTCCTTATCTTACGGGATTTTTTTTTTTTTTTTCTGCCATTAAGTGTTGGGAAGATTCTGTTATTCAAATTACAAAGCGTAATGCATACGTTTCCAGCAAGATAACAAACCTGGTGTCTTTTTTTGTTGGCTATTATCTTTCTAATTTCAATAAAAGTGATGGCAGTTTAGAATTATCAGTAGTATGTTTTTGATCCCTGTTACAATTTATAACAATAACACTTTTAACGTTGGTAGAAGGGTTGAAAGAGTAGCATGAGTGGAAAAAAATCAGTTATCATAATAAGTAAGATTGCCAAAGTAATATTTTGTTTATATATGAGCTTCTGTGATTATGGAATATCATAGAATGGTTTGGGTTGGAAGGAACCTTTAAAGGTCGTCTAGTCCAGCCACCCAGCAATGAGCAGGGACGTCTTCAACAATGCATTAGGCTGTGATGGAAAAGCATGCGTGTTGTCTGTAGATGTGAACAGGTAACTGTGGTTGTAGACAGGTGTGTGGTTGTAAAGATATATTTGCAAGCTGCGCATATATCTTTTGATCAAGCTAAAGCAACAAACTATAAACACTACCGAACTTAGTTGAGGTTATTATGTGGTTTGAACTTAAATGCTGAGAATGAGCATTTCATGCTGCAATACATTCATTATTTTCCTTGCAGAAACTGACCATGAATTCAAATTTGTGTGACAATTGTAACAGGTGTATGATAATTATTCACTGTAAAATGTATTTCCTAGGCCTACAGAGAACAAATAAAAAGGGAGAGTGTTCTTACTGCCACCAGTATCTTGAATAATCCTATAGTCAAGGCACGATATGAGCTGTATGTGAAGGTAAGATGCAACTGGGAAAAAAGTAATTTGTAACGTTTGCTATGCCACTATTTCTTCCATGGTGATTGAGTTTAACCTCAGTGCTCTGTCTTCTGTTTCTGTCTTCTAGGTAGCTTGCTGATTGAACATACTTTTAACATATTTTGCTGGTCTCAAATTGTTGTCTCATAATGTCTTTTGCAGAAAAATTACCACCTTCACATTTACCAGGTTTTGGTTTACTGTTTATACGTATATCTAGACAATTTTTAATTAGATGCTCTTATAAAAAAAAAATCAAGTTTTAGGAAAGCATCAGCAATGTCTTTATACATAATTCTAACTGCAGAGCACAAAGCACTTTACAAATGAGTCAGTCTTTACATTTAGAAGCAAAGGCTGCAGCATGTAGCTTTGTACTAAAGTACAGTGCACACACTTCTTGTCTACTTTTTATTCCGTAGAATTTCCAGGATGCGTGGCAGCGTACACAAATGAAAGTTTACAAGAGTAGTTGTGATCAGAGAATTTAAAAGGCCTGGCAGCCCATGTTGCAGATATGTGGCCTGAGAAACATACGTGAATTCATTTTAGCAAAATGTGGGGGTTTGTGGGGTTTGTTTTGTTGTTTTTTTTTTTTCTTCTGTGTCAGCAAAGTGGCTTTTCCTGTAGTACCATTGTTACCTATTTCTGGTAGTTCTTTTTAGTTGGTTTGTAATTTTGCCTGTGCCTAAACAATAGTATCTAAGACAGAGCAATACTGTATTACAGAATATGACAAGATATGAACCAGTGCAGAAGTTAATTGTGATTTAAAATGTCCAGTTAGTCATATCCTGCAAAATCATGTGTGATTGGGTGCGTGAATAGATTTCAGACAACTGTTCTGTATCTCCTAATAAAAGGTAGCAAATGATCAGATACCACAGCCTGGAGTATCTACATGTATTTCCAACCATTTCTTCTGGTGTCCCTAATGGCCTGGTATGTGTGTACTTTGTCCCGTACAGCCACCTAGTGGGGGACTGATAAGAGGGGAAATGGAAGTTTGTTGTTACTCAGTTGGAAAACTGAGGAAGATAAATCTTGTCTTCCCAAGGAGACCACTGATATTCTCAGGATGTCTAGCACTGGTATTTTCTGGCGTGGACTTAATATACTTTCAGCAGCACCTGCTGGTGAGAAGTATTTGGCTTCTGATGATGCAAATCACTCTCATTATCCAAAAGTATAATCAACTGCAGACTGAAGGAGTCCACTTTTATTATACAGCATCTGATGAATCAGAGCATGCAGTGCATGCATTTGGTGCCTGCAGTCTTCCAGGGGAGTAGGAAATCCTTGTTACAGCTGAAAGTAGATTGCTTTGAGATGAAGGGCTGGCTTGGAGAATCACCCCTCCCCACCCCTATCCGAAAAAAGCCCTTAAAACCCCAAACAAAAAAGAAGGGGGTGGGGGGTAGGGCAGGTAGAGAAGAAAAAACCAAACAAAAATCCCAAACCCAACATTGTTTTGGAAAGTGTCTGTCCTGCCTGTGCCAGCGTGGATGGAGGAAATTCAGGACAGGGAAGACCTGTGAGGCTGTTGCGACTTGGCACAAATTATGCAAAGGCAGGTCATCAGCATCACAAATACCTTTCACAAAAGGAGAACAAAATTGCAGGTCAGCAACTCCTGATTTTTCTGCATCCCTATTGATACATTTTGACATGAGCAAAAAATGGAAAAGATGGGGTTTTTTCTTTTTCACTACTAGATTTTTTTGTGCATATCGGGTAGTTTGTTCTTTTAATGTGTGGCCTAGAATGAGGTGCATATCCCAAATAATGTTGAATTAGGGAAAGCTCTTCTTGTGTTGAGGCCAGTATGGTCTTATAGAACTGCAGCCTGCTGAAAGCAGTAGTCATCCATCTCTTCACCACAACCAGTATTTGGGACCCACCTTCCAACATTGTGTTTTTGTGTGAAAAATTCTGCTTAAGTCATTTTGATTGCCCGTGGAGCTACTGAGTAACTGTGTGGAGGACGACAATTTAATGTCATTTGGGTTGATTGACTGGTTGACACCTGGCAGCAGGTAATCAGTTTTGAGGATATTTGCTGCCTGTTGCGTTGTATGAGACTTTTCAAGGTTCGAGACTGGCTAATGTTTGACTGAAAATGAGGGAGCGGATCATGACTGCTGGTCTGGAGTAAGCTTATTGGCAAGCAATAACAACTGCCGTCTTATTTGGGACACCTTGGCCACTTCTGAGTAAAATGCCATTCTGTCTGAATTATTCTACCCAGTGCTTAATGGAAAATCTCTTTTGCCCTTTGATTTAATCTTCTCTGCAACCTGAGACTACTTCACAGGTTGTTCGCCATATGTGCTTAAGGAAAGAAAGCAAATAGATGTATCCATTTCACATAAACTTACAGCCTCAAATGTCATTCTACAAACACTTGACTTTCATTTTTCTTTAACTATGTTTCTAGTTTGCATTGTGAAAAGGAAAGCAGAAAGACAATTTTTGTTGGCTGTAAACATTTTCAAATATTTTCAATTTTAAACATTTAATTATGCAATCAGTTTTAGATTTTCCAATTTCATCACAAAATCTTTTTAAGAAATAAATGGAAACTTGGTAGTACATGCATACTTGAACTTGAATCCTTCAGCTAGTTCTATAAACTTGGACTTGACAGCTGTAGCTGAGGTGTAAAGGTTAAATCACCCCTAGTAATTTCCACTGAGTTAAGCTATTTTAAACTTTTTTTTTTTTAGATTTTTTTAACATGGTAAAGGTGCCTGTGGTGTCCACTGAAAATGGAGTTAGCCTAAGATAATCCCTCATGTTGCGTGTAGGTTTTTTGTTTGTTTTGAGCCATGTGCAATTAATGTCCCCAGCTCCACAACTTCAGTACATTAGATAATATGTCTTTAGAAGAGATCTGTGGTCTCTCATCTTTATTTCGCTCTTGGTCAGTGACTAGAGTTACAAATGGAAAGGGAAAAACGACGTTCCAGTTAGGGCTTGACAACAGTTGTTAGTGCTGCAGGCGATGATGAGAACAAGGAGAATCGTAATGGTGGAGAGTAAATGGTGTTTCTTAAAGGTGGTATTCTTAATTTACTAATGCAGCTTCCTTGGATCTATTAGAATTGGAGTAACTCTGTCATGAGTAATGTTCTTGAAGTCTTCTGGTGGACTCCACTGCTAGGACTGTCATTTTCTGTATCGTGTTCTGTCACAAAATGCTTCTTCTATTCTCCATGCTGCTGCAGCTTTGGAGCTGATGTCTGCATTGTTGGAAATGTATCCATTCAGTTTCCAGAAAATTACTGCACCAGAACTGAGGTTTCCAGTTGTCAAAACTTCCATGTGATTTTTTTATGATCCCACTGCTGCTGTGATCATCTTTTACACTATCTTATGTAATGATTTTTTTCAATTCCTATGTTTGGAAATCCAATTCAGTGCTTAAATTAACAGCATATTGTTTGCATCCTGTCCTTTGTATGCAATGAACCTTTCCATTTAATCTCTTTTTATAGTCTTCATAGATATTTTAATCAAAGACCCTTGAAAGGATTGTTTCTTACCTTGGCCGTTCTTTTAAAGAGCCCTCTGTTTCCTTAGTGTTGGTTTTGTGTGGTAGCCTTTTATGCGTCCAACGTAGTCTTTCTGTGCTTTTCTTGAAGTTCTCAATTTCTCCCTGTTCTCCTACATCCATATTATAAAGAGTGAGGGAAAGGGGGAAAGTCATGACAATGCACCTGCTGGCTACTCTGAAGCAATCATCTTAGTTTTATGAACCTGCAGCCAAGTCCCTTTGTAATGAAGAAAAAAAACCCATCTTGTTTCTCAAGCAGGAAGTTAACACTTCATGAAGTCATGACTACTTCTAATTTTGGACCATTCAGAACTTCCTAGATAGAATGATGTCTGTGATGAAAAGCTGCTTGGATGTTGCTCAAGAGAAGTATCACAGAGGTTGTCATTTTCTGTCACTGTATCTCAGGACTGTTTTGTCCTGTATTAATGAAGGCATTCTAAAGTTTACCAGATTAGGTAGGCAGACTTCGGTATCTTTTGAGTCAGTTCGTGAGACCTGTTATAAATAGATACAGAGAGTGGTTTCTGGGGACATTTGAATCTGGAAGCTTTTGTTGTAAATACCAGTTCACAGTCTTAAGATTTCTCTGCTATTTAAATATGCTAGTGACAAGGAACCCGAAGAATGCATCTCTTGGGAATAAACTACTTATCTGCTTGTGTTTTTATGTACTGTAAGCATCATAAAGTCTTTCTGCAGCAGTTCAGTGGTGTGCCTGTGTTCATGTTTTCTGAGGGTTTTTTTGGATTTTGTTTTTTAAAGCCATCTGGGAAGATGGGACCAGTGTGGCTGTCAAAATCAACTAGCATCAAAATTGGCTCTGCATGCTGTCCTGGATGCCTCTGATGCTACATCACTGGAAAAGAGCACAGTCGTTAGGATCTTCCCCTTGAGGGCAGTAACTTTTTCCTTAGTTCGAGAACTTGAAAAGTGTGGTTTTTTTCTCTGGAAAAACAGTTGGGGAAAGCAACTTAATTTCTTTTTGTTATTATTGTATAGAAATCTGTTCAGCCAGAAGTAGTGTGCTGAACCCAGTTCTGCTAGGTTAGCCAGAAGCAATATACTGTCTCCGCATTAATGAAGTGTAAGAGTTTTCTGTAGCTCGTCCCCAGGAGTCAGGGACAGTCAGTTGACTGCAGGAGTGTGGAAGTAGTCATTTTAGAAGAGCATTCTTTAGCTACAGTTCATTATGCCTAGCCTAAACTTGAGAGGGTTTTAATCTTTCCTTTTGTATGAGACCTATAAAAGGCCTTCTGATATCCTTGTGAATAATTTACAGAGAAAGGCCACCTTTTGTTTTCTTTTGCTAGGAGACAATGCTCTCTATTAGGCCATATGAAACTTTTAATATATCTGTCTTCCCTGAGTAATGTCTACTGATGAGCATGTATTTGAAGCTATCCAGGTGGAGTATTCTCAACTCAGTAAATGGTTTATTTCAGTCTGTCTTTGTAAGTCTTTGTTCCTGTACCCAAATGTTACTGAAAATATTTGTCTGAACCTAACGAAAATGGCACTAGAAGCTTTGCAGTCAGGTAGTCTTTTGCACTTCTGTCCTAAAAGGAAAGTAGATGAGTACAGTCTTGGGTAGTTCCACTAATCCTTTCTGAATTAAAGTTTGGGTGCTCAATCTTTTTATTTCACAATGCTTCCCATTGATGTTCGAATCAAATTGGCTTGGGCACTCGCTTTTCTGTATGTATTTTTTTATGAAACAGTTTACTGAGCTAATAAATATTTTTGGTATTTCAATGTTGGACACAGCTATTGAGTGAAATACTCTTTGGTGTTCCGTAGCCCCATGGTGCTTGACAGTAATTGTGGATCATCTAAAAGTGGCATGAGTTTTAATGAAGGTGGGGGCTTTTCTTGTTTTCACAGGGCTCAGATAAGTTACGATACCAGCTTTCTGTGCACTTCACCCATACCTATGATAATCTACTTCTAAAAAAGCCAAACTTAGTGTCTTAAGCTTAAATACTGTTCTATTCAATGGTTTTATATGTGGCACCTATGCCTTCAATAGGCCTTAACAGATATTACCATCCAAGTGCTGTAGACTGGCTATTACAAGGTGTGTGCATACAGTTATCTAGGGGCTTGGAATAACATGAATTCTGCTTTCTTTGGGCTTCACTTTAAATCTGAATTTATGAATTTTTTTTTTATTTTAGAATAACAATGAAGCCAAGTGTTTCTTTAGTGGTATTTGCTAAATGTTTTTATAGCTTTCTAATTTTTTTGTGATTTATAGGCCATGTAGAAGACCGTACCTGAAAAATGTAACTGAAGTAAAAATATTTAAGCAAAAAAGTACAAGGGGCTTAATACTCAATTTTCCTTTTGGATCATCTTTAATATCTTAAAATCCCAGTCCTAGTGTAGGTAGTGATTGGTGTTGGATGTTCACACCAGACTTGTTCTGTCAGATATTTGAACATGAAAGGAGCTTTAGCAAAGAAAGTCCTAATAATTCATGTTGTTATTGTTCATTGATTATTTGTAGATCTTAAATATTTGAAACAAGTGGAAGCTGAGGTGTGTCTTGTACTGAATTATTGTGTGAAATAGAGAAAATGTGAAACTAGAATGCCAACAACCTATTTAAAATACTGTCTGAGAAATCTGCTTGATAATGTTTCTAGTTCAGCAATGGAATGAATTTCAAGCTAGTCAATGTAATACTAGATTTCTTTTTCATTTACTGAAGAGTTTGCCTTTTTCATGGAATTATTCCAAGTGACTAGATAAAGACTAAATAAAGAAAACCAGAATGAAATTCCTCTGTTCAGATTTGGTTTGAATTTGGGACGAAAAGGAAGCAGCTGTAGTTCTTAAACATGTTGAAACTTAACCATGTAACTTTAATTAACTGAATGTTGAAGTTAAATATTACAAAATTTGAAAATGAAATGAAAATGCAAATGAAATTTATGTGTAGCATACTTTGGCTTTTTCTCAATGCCATTTCTACTTTCATTAGAACAGTTTATTGTGATCCCAGTTGCCAGCATGCGAAAAATGAGGTGTTGATAATTTTAAATCAATTCTGTTTTGATTTTCTTAAATGCAAAAAACCAGCCAAACACCCCCCCCCACCCCCCCAAACCCATAAACCAAACTATTAAAAGGCTGTATTAAATAACCATAGCATTTCTTAGTGGCTGAACCTTTCATTCACTGAAATGATGAGTATTATTTTATGTTTGAAATAAATATCAAAGTGTTTGTTTTCAATCTTCTGTTTCAGGGTGAAAACCCTTTTGAAATTAACGATCAGGCTCAGGAGCAGCAGACAGAAGAAGAGGACAAAGCTGATGAGCCAGCTGAGGGTGAGGAAGAAGAGGAGGAAGAAGAGGAAGAAGAAACTGAAGAACAAACCGACTTCACTTTAGACCACACTGAAGATAACTAAGTGCAAGAAAATAAAAATATGTTAAAGGGGGGCAAAACAGCTTTTTATTTCTGCTTTAAAGTGGCTAAGACTTTTTAATAGTCTCAGATGAAGTCGTTGCAGATTGCCCACCGTTTGCATGCATTCCATTCCGTGGAGAACTTGTTTATATAATTCCTCTGTGTTTCTGATTTTGTTTAAAATGAAATTAAGACTATTTTAGTTGAGCTTTTTATAGAAAACTGACTGTTAAAGCTGATTAAAACATTGTGTTGTATATTTTTTTAAGCATCCTATTTTTTTGGTGTGTGTATTGAAAGTTGGATATAATAATTTTTGGTCTAATCAGTTGAAAAGAAAGACGGGTCTCTGGGGTAAATATATTAAATGCTGTGTGACATAAGCTTATCATATTTACCTCTTAGTGCGAAATGAGTAACTCAAATTGTGCTGTTGAGTGTGGCTGTTTTGGGGACTGCATTGCACTCTGTATAATAGAGTATGTGTTACAATATGCCTTGTAGCTTTTTGTGATAAGATGTACCAGTTTGTAGCAATAAAACACTTGAAATGTTACTGTCTATAGTTAAGTGTTTCAAGTATTTCCCAATACGGACTGCCAGACTGGTTTCAAATCAAATCTTGCTTGACATTATGACTGAAATTATTTAAAATTTATAGTTGCATCTTAGTGACTCGTTATTTATTGCTGATTTTTGATGTATTCAGGCACTGCGTACCAGGACAGATAAGCACTTTAGCCTTCATAGGGTGCTTAGGGGAGGCGTGCTTTCAGTGTATTTACATGATGTGCACCATTGTCTAGCTTAGAAATTATATATAAGTACACTTGGTTTATTTTCTACAGTTTCTTCTAATGTAGCTTTTGACTAATGAGGGCTAGAAATGTCTGATTTAACTATTTCTAAGTACAGTTAAGTAATTTGCATAATTTTCCCCTAAATGTGGTGTCTTGACAGAAGCAACTGTACAATCTCTTGTCTTCATTATGGGGAATTTTTGGCAAAATCTCATCTGTAACTTGTCCACCTTTCTGTTGGAGAACCTTCATATTAATTTGTAGCTATTGCTGTATATGGGTGGTATAAGCAGAGAATGCATAGAGGTTAGTTGGAATTAAAATACTTCTAACCTCAAATGAGAACCAGCTTGCTTTTCCAGTGATCCATTGTAGAATTGGGGAAAGTGTGTAAGTATTAGGGTGAAATACTTGATGTTAGGCCACCAGAAAGTCTACTAGCAGTCAACTCTGAAGAATGCTGTGTATTGTAGTCATTTAGCTGTTGCCTTTTAGCATAGCTTGGAGAGTAGAAAAGCCAACATTGTGAGGAAAGAGAAAGGAAACTGAGTTTGGTACCTTGACCTCTTGTTTTCTATACAGCTTATATTTTTCCATTTAAAAAAAGCGGCATCATGTAGGCTTGATTGTTGTATCTGCAAGTGGTTTAGCTTGGAACTAAAAGTTAGTGTGAATTGGTTGAAAGATGTGTTAAGCCTGCAGCTGGTTGAACAGTATCTCTTTTGGATATGTAAGCTTAAAATAAAGTACTCCGTAGATCTCTAAATACTCGTTCTCCTGTTCTCCGTGTTAAGGCTAGGATTAAGATTCATATTTGCATTGCTTTTAAGGTGTAATCTCCCCTTCTGCTTTATAAGCTGGTCAGCCTACTATTTAGGTGTTCTATTTGTAGATCTCTTGCCCGACAAGAGGAAGGCACTGATCTCTCCCCAGACAACAGGAACTGTATCGGTGTTCTAGAAACTGGCAGGAGCTTTAGTGCAAACTTGTTTGCAGTAGTTAATAGACTGAGATGCTGCCCAAATTTCTGCAAGTGGTGGGTGTTTTGTCTTTGTTTATGGCTTCTTTACTAGTTGGAGAGAATTAAGTTGTTTGTAAACAGCTAAGATAAGCCCTTCTACCTAAGATCTCTACATTATTTCCATTGATGTAGTCATTTTATCCACTGTTACCTCAGATCTTTGAATTCTAAGCATTCTTGACTTATTCTTCACAGATAATCTAAAATACATAATTGACTTCTGTATACTGGGAGTTTTCACCTATAAAGTGTGTTAAGTGGTAGCTTAAACTTAGATGACAGATTTTGGGGAGTGGGACAACTTCTTATACTGGACAAAATTACCCTGTTCTGCAGGCTTAGAAGGAACTTGTAATGGAGTCCTTGGGTCTCTTTTGTAGCTAATGTTTGTAAATATAATTAATTTCCTACATTAGTGACAAAGTATGGAAATAATTTCAGAGGGAGTAATGGCTGCCCATGCCAAATGACAGAGATTCCTGATGAGCTGTACCCCCACCCTGCCCCAGTTATTCCAAACTGAGTGGAAATTGCATTTGTTTGTTTCAGAATCTCAGAAATGAAGACCACAGTTTTAGGCAGTTCTGGATGAAGGTGCCTGCCAGAATATACAAGTGTATTTATTTACACATTGCTGCTAAGAGACCTTTCCAGTTTCTTTTGCATTCACCAAAGACCAGCTATGTGCTGTCAACTTCCTGACTGTATAAATGTTGGTTGCAGTAACATAAGCCTTTCCCTAGATATTTTTCTAGAGAGCCTTTTTGGAATGTTGACTACCCCAGGATAAAAACACAAACAATTTGGGAGTACAGTTCTATCCTCCATCCCTAAAGACCAGGTTAACTAAACAAAAGATCAGTGGAAAATGACTTGAAAGTTCACACTTCTGATGATGTCTACTCTTGGTGTTTCTCAGAGAGTCAGTTGATAAGGGAAAAGCAATTGGAAGGAGTTTAGGCAGCTGGTGGCCATAGATCCTATCCTGGAACCAATACTGAGAGCTTGATAAGGAATTTTGTGGTTGGTAAAAAGTGGCATCAGGTGCTAAGTATTTCAGAATGTTTAAAAACATCTGTTGGGGGAATAAAAAAGGCTGTCCTAGATTACAGGCAAGATCTTTCTCTAATTCTATTCCAGTACATGAGGTGTGGAACTCTTTAGTGTCTTGAGTGGAATCAACAGAACTATGATACCTCTGATCTGAGTTGCCAAAACTGCATGGAGTGTTTCAGGTGAGGATTTACTCTGCGCAAGAAATGCAAAGATTTGACCTGCATAGTGATACTATTGCTGGTTTAGTTCTTGCTGCATTTTTGATCTTTTACAGGACACCACTTAATGGTGTGTTGGTTCAGAGTTGTGCCGAAGAAATAAATGCAACTTGTTCCATGTTTGGACTCCCTCTTTCTGGAGCTAGAACCTAGATCTTTTTGAGAAATATTGAAAAAGGGTCCTGTGTTTTTTCTTTGTGTGTTTTTTGTTTGTTCAGGATTGAACTTGCAAGGTAGCGAGTACAGTAGAAAGACATATGAATGCTAATCCTTGCAACTTACTGAATAACTACCCTATGGTTGTGTTCTTACGTGAATTGCAGCCCAATATACATACTCTGCCTTTTATGTACAATTATTTGCTATACAGTATAACTGTGGAACAGTTAGCATCACACTCATGTAATATTGGCCTTGTTTTCATGCTATGCAAAGGACTGAAATCTTGAAATGAGCCTGTAGATTCTCTAGCTTTTCTTGTATTGCTTACATTGCTTAAGAATAAATTAGATCAGTTTTCAGCTTGCTGAAATAACTATACATTTTCTTCTTGTCTCTGCTAACAGGCTGCTAAAAAACACATCAAGCTTTACTTTAAATACCTGTCTAATCTTTCAATATTTTTCAGATGGTGAAATGCCTTCTGCTGTTTTTAAGCAGCACTGAAATTAGAGGATCCAGAGTTTTTCTTCAGTTGGTTATCCTTCCACTAAATGAAGTCCTTACCTGCTCAGCTTTTAGGGTAGTAGGGAAAAACTTTATTGTAAGGAATGTCCATAACCATCAGAGAGTTGAGTCTCTCCTAGATGCTTCCTCCCGACTTAATGCAAGGAAAGACTTGGTAAGTTCCACATACTCTTGGGTCTAAAGCCTACAATAAAGTCCCTCAAATCATCTGAAAGGATTGAAATTTTACATCCAGTTTGTTGGTAAGGAAGGTTTGTTCTGCATTAAATACAAAAATGAGTAACATATCTTGTGTTTAATTTGTTCTTAAGTTAATTTCTAGAATTGTCCTAAGTCTTTTAGGTTTACAATATTGTACTTGCTTTTAAAGTAACTATTATTGTACTAAGTCCTGTGGCTGTCCTTAAACAGATTTGAGTGGTTTTAAATACAGCTAGCTAATGAATAAGCCTTTGTGTATAAATAAAAATGTGTATAAACTGAAGTACAACTTCTAAAATCTAAGCTTTCTTCAACCTATCCTTTGCTACTTGAAAGCTGTGATGCCCACAGGAAAAGGAATATTTACAGGGTGAACTGGAGCATCAAAATTTCCCAAGTCAAAACCATAAGAGTAGTCTTCCTAGCAAGACCCCAAGACCACCCTACTAGCCCGTGATTCTGATTTAAAACAAATTTCTGCCTGTAAGCGAAAGTGTGGTGGGATTTCTTTCTTTTTTTCTTTTTTTTTTTTTTAATTTCCCCCCTGGATTGAAGAATACTAAGTATTACAGGAGAACAAGGAATCAATAACCTGCTTGCCTTTATGGTCCCCTGCAGGTCAAACATTTGAGTCTTCACACCAAATGTGCCTGTTTTTTATGGACACTTGCCATCTTTACTCCCCTTTACCGCATACGTTATCCTTGTGGACTCTTAGAACATGCGTATTCCAAACTTGCTGTGTTTATAGGGCTTTCTTTATACCCAAAGCTGTGAAGGTAAATCAAGAATATTGGGAGCTTTTGTGAGGTACCAGAAAAGCTAAGAATGGATAATATGATGGCAGGATGAATGCATATATTGTGATTAAGCACAGCCTACTGCATATTTAAATTAATATTTGTCAAAAGATTTTTAAGATCAGAACAGTTGTGTGGACTTAGGAAAAGAGCTGCAAGTATTGATGCACTCCATTTAAAAAGGGCATCTTGGTCAATGTACAATCCTTTTTGGTCTTCTCACTTCAGAAGGGTCATAAGATAGATGTTCTTCATCACCAGCTGATAACATGGCGCTCCAAATCCTTCTCTTTTGTTATCAGTCTGTAAGGTTGATGTATCATTAAACCATCAATCAGTAAGGTTCCTTCAAGAGTACTTTTAAATCAGTCTTGATCTTTTCGCACTGAGATGACTGGACATGTTGGAGCCTGTTTGAGCTTCCCAGACAATAGCTAAGTGTGTAGCTACTCTGCATGTGGCAGTGGACAATTTACAGTTGCCTTAAGATCTGTATGTGCTTTATATTGTCTGAGTATTTTACTCTCTGTTAAACGCATCCATCTGGCAGCTAATTCCTCTGAGGGAGGGGACTGTGATGGCAGATGACCAGTTTGTTTTAGCATGCAGTCACTGTTTACCTGGAGTACAGTAGTGTACTCTATTAAGGCCATAGATTTATAAGGCTGGAGAGGACCACTATTGTGTGGCCACCCTAGCTAATGTCAACTGTGTTTTGCTTGCTGATGAAACATCTTTTTGTTGGGCTAGAACATGTATTTTAGAAAGCTAATTGATTTTAACTGTTGTTAATCAGGCAAGGGTGGATCTTACGGAGTGTTTACAACATTTTATTTTAAAAGCCTGATTTCATCAGTATAATGTGGGGCTCCATATGGCATTGCCCTGTTTTTCAGCCTGTGTGTCTGTTACTGTAATTGTTTTGTTTCTGTTAGTGAGAAGTAACATGTTTGTTAAATGCCACAGTAAACAACTTGAAAAGGAGTGGGGCAGGGCAGGGGGAGAGGAGGAACAGCCCTGTTGTCTACTAAGCAGTCTGTGGTGTTACGTGTCCATCTCCTGTCTTAGCTGGAGAAACTATAAAGTTAGGAGTTCTCTGCCAGACTCAACCACAGATTTCCCACCGTGTGTTTTTGATGTGTTTCCCTTTTGAAGAAGCGAATAGTCAGTTCAGGTGTTGAGGCCAAGTCACTGTTCAGGAAGTGCAGCTGGCTCCTAAGAGGGAAGGAGCTTTCCAGTTGCAGTATTGTTAGTATTGATTAAGTAGAGTTCAGCACTGGACAGATGCAGTTGCTGCCTTAACCTGTGAAGTTTTTCTAGTAATGAGTATGGTGCCCTTCCCAGGAGGAGGACTACTTTGTCTTGTGTGGTACTAATGCTTTGTGTGGATGTGCACAGAACGTGAGGTCTGGTCAGGCAGAGCTGAAGGTCTTACTGTATTACTCCCTAGAGCTTTTTGTCCAGTTCTACTCCCCATAGGTGTCACCGGGGCTCCTAGAATCACTGGGTTGGCGTAATCTCCATGGGCTATCTCTCTCCTTGCCCTGCAGACATCTGAGTGTCTAGAACGTATGGGCAGATTTTGTATTTCTCTCTGGGTTTCCTTAGGACTGTGTATAGGACTTAGGGTCAGGTAAGGTTGCAGGCCAGCGTTGTAACAACATAGTTCTAGTGAAAGGACTACGTAAGATCTCTAGAGAGCCCCAGTTCTGAATATGACCAGCTGAACACCCTTTTGGTAAAACATGATTGTGGTGTGAAATGGGTGTGTATATAAAGGATGTTGTCCTTCCTACCTGTGTGCCCAGCCCTTAAATACTACATTATAAACATTTTTCAGTGAAGGGTTTATTTCTGCCATTGAAATTCCTTTGCACCCTTTGAACACTGTCAATAGCATGATGTTAAATAATGTCATAAGTGTTTTTTATGTGCAGCAATTACAATTTAAACTTTACACCTCATTCAATCTACTGCTTGTCTGAAGGTAAAACCTTCTGTAGGCTGTACTGTTACAGTGCACAGCAGTCCTTATGCTGGCATTCTCAACCCACGGTCTACTGAGGGGTTAATTTGTTTCTGTCACTGGGGATTTGAATTGCTCCTCAGTGCTGAGGTCACTGTCACTGTTAAATGACAGATGTCTTTCTGAAAATCCCTTGCATCTTTCCTTGTGATGTAAAGTTCAGTGACTGCAATAACAGGGTGTTGTTCTTTTAATAACTGTTAAATTTATTCTTTAGAGAATTTACAAAGATGTCCTATTGCTCTGGGAGAGCTCCCTTGACGCTGAACTCTGCATTTTCTTTTTGCATAATGCCTACAGATTTAGAGCCACTGTACTCCCAGTTGTATAGCTTCTGTATCCCTTGCTCAGTGCTGCTGAAATACTCGTAAATCTCCTTTCTTCTAGTGGCTTTGTGCAGCAGCTGGGGTATGACAATAAGGTCCCTGATCTATAATTCCAGACAGCCCCTGAGGGTGAACAGATCAACCAATCCTCATCCCCAACGTAAGCCCGGGGAACTCGCTGTCCCTGGGAGGTAGTCGTCTAATGCTTTCTATTTGTATTCTGCGTGAAACTCTTCTTGATGCTGGACTGTTGTTCACTTAGAGAATTATCCAGTGCATAGTATATAAACTCCCACTAGAGATTGAATGCATGTAAATAAAGCATGCCTTAAGTCTAACATAATGTAACTTTAAGTGAGAAGAAATAGACTCAATCTAAGCACCTTGTGAGCCTGCATTCACTGCTCAGATCTGCACAATGCAGTTGCAATCTGCATTTCTATGTCACATGGATAAGAGATAAGGAGGACAGCTGTATAGGTTTTCTAATTCCAGGGATTTCCTGGCTTTTTATTGAATTTGATGAGAATGCAACACTGACTTTTTAAAATAACAGCTGTTTTTGAAATACTCTTGTGAAATAGCAATGTTCATGTTGTAACAGAAAGTGACATAGTTTGAAAAATGTGATTGATTGATTGACCTTTATGCGACACATGCCTCATGAAAATGTTACTCTATACCCAGTGTTTTCACACCACCCAAAAGCCTAGCAGGCATTTCAGAGTACAGACAGAAGATGATCCCTGCCTTGCAGCCTTTGCAATCTCCTTGTAATCTCTAGCTATATTCACTTCAGCTATATTATTTTTGCAACTTTCATGTCTGTATAGCAGCACTGACATGTATTTTAACTATAAATTATTTCGAGAGGATCTGCTTGAAAGCTAGTACTCATTTTCTTATAAACCTTCATCATCTGTTTTAAACCTTGAGATTAATGAAGTTTAAAGGACTTTGTTTAAATGCAAGGTGTTAACGCCTGCGCTATCAGCCTTTGATTACCCTTGGCTTAATCCAAACAGTTTTAATACTAACACAATTTTCAGACTAATTTTTTCTGCAGCAGTTTTAAATGAGATTAAACTGCTTCAGTTTAGTGGTTTGCTATTTGCCAGAAAGATATATTCAGTATATGGAAAACAACATGATGACAGAAGTACAATGGTCTACGCGAAGTCCCCAGTGCATCAAGGCCAATGGCAAAGTTTCCATTGGCAGCAACACAGTGAGGGCAGCACCCAGCCTGTTCTAGTAAGATCAAGTGTTGGACACTTGATCAACACTGCTCTTACAGAACTGATAGTTCTTCTGATATTGAAGAAATACAATTCCATACGTGCTTTGTGAAAACTCAGCCATAAAGAAAACATGGAACCTTAATGGAAGAAAACTTCACTTTTCATCTATAATTTCACATTAGTTTCGTGTGCATTTTTTTTTAAAACTGATAGTCTTCTCTCCAACTCCTCCAGAAAGGTAGTGGGACACTGGTCTGTCAGAAGAAACAGGAATAGCTTACTTACAGAGGACAAACCAATGGAAATTCAAAGTCAAATATGACTTATACTTCAGTCTCCTTTGTAAAGATAGCTCTACATTTATGGCTTCTAGCCTATCCTTCCTCAGATGGGAATTCAGGAAGGCAGAGAGAAAATCCTGTTTAAAGCTTAAGTGTCTCTGTCCATAGAGATGCTTTTTTGTTTTAAACAAAGGATTCGGTTGCCCAAATCGAATATGGAAACCTATAAATTCATCCCTAATAAACTTGGATTTGTACTGAGGTACAGGTTATTAAGCTGCAGTAGACTGTTTAGATTAAGGTGTTTTTTTGTTATCAGATAATCTAAATAAGGAATATTTCAAACTCTGAAAGTAAATGTAAAATAATTGTTCTCTCTTTAGTCTTGCTTAATTAAGCAAAACTTAGTAAGCACAAAGTCCTAGTGAGTGTAAGAATCTGTGCATAAAACAGTGTTCAGAGCATGCAAAGTTGTGTGCCAAAGAAGTACGGTTTGCTAATTACCGTTACAGAGCTCCAAGCACTGTGCTTGTAGAGAAGATGGACATTAGTAGGTTTACAATATTGATGTAAATGCATATTGTAATTAATGTAGACTTGGTTAGCTAAAATGAACTTTCCATCGACATTAATTTGTGTGTTTTATTATTGCTGCTCTCAAGAGGTTCCTTTTAGATGGAGATTCATAACGATATGATTCTGGGGACATCAAATGTGGCCAAAATAAGGAAAAACCTTCAGCTAACCGAACTAGGTTACTTCCATTTCACAGCCTGTTTTCAAATAATCAGGTTTTCATTTTGTGTTTCTTACAAAAAATGCTCACAAAGACTTTATCAAACTAATTTAATAATGTTCTAAGTATTTTTCTTTATGATTCAGAATGGTTATCAAAAAGTCAACGAGCATTTCAAAAAGATGTTAAAAATGTAAAAGATATCAGTTAACACAGGAAGTTTTAAATGCAGCAGAATTGTTTTTGTGAAAGCTTGGTTCTTGCAAAGAGTTGATACTTCAAGCAGAAACCTGCTTCTGCTTTATGGAAGTTGTGGCTGTCAATGTGAATTTTCCCTGATATTTTTCTGGATGCTGCAGCCTTTCCTTCTTATCCATATTATAAATATTTACTTAATTTCCCTGGAAATACGCTGAGGGAACATGGCAAAATCAGAGGCAGCCAAGATCTACATCTTTAATAGGATAACTTTTAACTTCTTTTTTGTCTCAGGAATCTGAGTGACTTTTGCTCTATTCAGGATCTTTTCTGTCTCAAGCCTGTGGAGGGTGCTATCTATTATGGTTACCTCTATTGCGGTAACTGTTCTTTCTATGTATTAGCTGTGTTAATCAAGTGTTAATTCTTAGCTTGATGTCAGTATTGTATATCACGATTGACTTATTTTCCCTTCTGCCTCTCTGGTTCCTTCTTCCCCTATCACATTTGTTTTGCCACTCATGGTCTCTGATTTCTCATCAAAGTGGTAAGGATATTTTATACAGGATGGATTTCTTCTCCAGCTCCCCCCAGTTGTTTATTCATTTTTTTTTTCCTGCCTTGGAGTCAATGAGAAGTGTGGCTGGAAACATAAGTATGGTCAGAGAGGCAAGTATTAGTTTTCAAAAGAACATTAAAAAAGACAAAAGGAACATTCTTCAGCCTCTCAAACTTTTCTTAAACTTTTTTCCTAATATTTTTAATGTAGAAACTAAGACCAGATGCAATTATAGCACCAAACACTTAAGTCCAGACAGATCCAACTTCCGTGTACCTTTTGTATTACAAAAACTGAAATGCTTGAGAGTTTAAGTGACTAAAATAAGACACTCAAAATGCAAAAAAGAATGCAAGGTTGCATGACCACTTCCATTTTATTTCAGACCGCTACTCGCTTCCCGTAAGAGGTTGGGGGTTTTTTTTAACTGTTTAGTTCCTGGGACCTATAGTGTCTTTCCAAATGGATCTTGGTCATAATTCCTTTTTTCCAGATTATTGTGGAGTTCCTTTTTCTAATTTAAGAAAAATAGTCCCAATTATAAGAGGCTTGATTTTTATTTCTTTCCTAAGTTAAAGTCAATGTCCATCTTCTGTGAAATTCTTTTGGACCTTCTTGGCAGACTATTGTAAAACACAGCTGATTGGCCTTTTTTAACATTGCAGTAGAAATATACAAATGCAGAATGTAAGATGTTTCTCTAGTGATATTCCCTAGCAATGTTACATCTATACTTTTAGTTTTGTTGAACTTGCATGGTGGAGTACAGTTGTGATGATACTACTATAAAATCCTTAACTGTGCTCATAAAACATCTTGTATTTGTTCCGTTTAGTGGGTCTGAAAAAGTCATAAGCCCTTCACAGGAGAACAGACTTCAGACTGCTCTGATTCTATCAATGGAGATAAAATACTACCTTGAAATCATAGAGGTTGGGTCCTTTATATCGACCTCTGTTTGGACAGCTTCCAAGGGATGGGAAAGGATTGCTTCAAAGTTTTTGTTGTGGTACTGCTAGTTTCTTATTTGTTTGACAGCTATTTGGGAGCACTGGTGGTTACTAAAACAAAACCAAACAAGAAAACCTCAAGCCAAATAAAAAAACCCAAACCAAACCCCCAAAAACCTCCTTGAATAAATGGTGGTATGAGAGGGAAGTATTGCTTTGAAGTAACTGAATAGAGGACGAGGGTTCCCTGCTTGGATTTAGTTCTTCAAAAGAGTTCTTATGTCATGTAGAAATTCATTTGACAATGGTTAAACTTCTCATTTGGCTAAGGAAATTATAGAAGTCCATAAAGCAACTGAAAGTACTTTGGGATTCCGAGCGAGTGAGCCTACCATAGAAACACGTTGTTGCTATTGTGACTTAATAACCCTAGGACTTCAGTCTAAATAAAATGCCTACTCTGTACCTGTGTTCTTTTGTTGAAGAAGATGCTTTCATTTAATTCCTTTTCCGTGAGCAAAAGAGGTGCTCATTCAGTTGTTTCAGTCCTTGTATTCCTAATGTGGCTCTTCATGGTTTCCATTCAAAAAATTGTTATTTTGTGTCATGTGAAACTCATCTGGTTTTCAGTTCCTCTTTAAAACTTTGATTATTTTTTCTTTTCCTGTGAAGTTCACAAAAAAAAAAAGTTGGTTTGTTGTTCTTTAAAACAAACTTGGGATTAAAAAACCCCCAAACCCAACAAAGTCTGAATGGCCAAGTCTGTCTGGCTCTCTGTCTAAAGGCTTTATAATGGAGCCCACTGGTGTAGTTTCTGTGCAGCAGTGTGGTGGTTAAAATGAGATCCCACGTGAACAACTTAGAGGCCTTTTATCCTCTGTGGTGGTAGGTGGCAGGATTACACATCCTGAGATGACTAGTGTTCATTTTTTAGCTTTGCCATGGAGTAGAACATACACCATGACCAAGAAAAGGCTTTCTTGCTCCCTCTTGCTCTCTGAATCGTGTATGGTCTTCTTACATCTTTATAAGCTGTCCGAAGAAGGAGCTGTCTCGTTTCCTGCTAAGATTCCCGGAGGTTTTGCCTTTAACCTAAAAAAAGATAACTTTTTTCTCTATGCAGATTCTTTGATTTTTAGTAACAGCTGGATCTGAAGGGTTGTTAATGAAACTGAAGTAAAACATGTTGGAACAACCATCAGTGAGATCTCCTGTGTGAAGGAGAGCTGTTCGCAGAAGAGGAGTAATTTAATGGTATATCTAAAAAGGTATAGTCATCTTGTTTTACTTCATAGTGGCTTTCAAAGAATAGAATTAACAAAGTGGATCTTGCTTGTGTGTTTGTAATCCCTAGATGCAAACACTTCACTGAGTTTTAATGACATACCCTAGACATTTGACCTGGTGTCCTACCGTGTGTGGTACAAGTAGCCTGAGTAATCCATCTTATTTTAGGACCTCATTAAAATGCAGTGGACCTTCATTGTATTCCATGTATGCCTACTTTTAGCTGATGGCTTCAGTTACCAAAAGGTGAGGTGGCAGGGGGTGGGAAGTGCCTCCTTAGCATTTAATTTCATATAAGCAACAGTTGATTTGTCCTATTTGTTTTTGATCATCATGATATTAAGAACATTGTCTCAGTCTCCCTATTTTGTAGAACTAACTGGGGACATGGGAAGTATTCTCTGAAAGCTCTTACCCCTCTTCAGTGGGAGGGGAAGGTGGATAGCCTACTGGGGATTCAAAGAGGGGTTTCTTTCTTCTGGTGTTTTAATTAAGTGCGCATTAGGAGAAACCAGTGAACCAATAAACCACAGGTTTAAAAAGGAGGGCTAAAACTCTGTTGCCATCTAAATTAACAGCGTTTATCTTGAGTGCTGGAATGATTGTGCGATTCTCTGGTCACAAGCGTTTGGCAGCAATGCGATTTGAATTTCTGATGGAAGAAAGAAAGTAAGGAAGAGAGGCTTTCTTGTTTCAGTGATTTCAGTCACAGATGTTCCATGTTTTCTAGTGCAACAGAAAGAAAATCTGCTGAAGCAGTGGCTCAGACTGGTTCCTTCTGTTTTCTTCTGCAGGTCTTGCCTTTCATAACAGAGCAAAACAGACCCCTGATATTTGAGGGATATAGCCTGTAAAAGGAAAGGGACTGTGTACCCCTGTGAGAGAAAGCAGAGGTAGAAACCTGGCTGTTGTTCTGCTTGCACTGAACGCAACTCTTAACGGAAAAGAAATGAAGTGCCTTTGGCCTCAGGGAAGCTGTGCTGGTAGCCCCAGTCATAGGTGATTAAATGAGTGAGTCACTTTGGGGCAGTGACTTCCAGCTGAACATAATTAAAAGTCTTTAGCAATCATTCTTCCCATGGTGCTTGTGCACTCCATGCTTAATCATAAGCAAAATTTCTGGTTGACTGTCTTTTCGTATTTTCCAAATAGTTTTATGGTGTTCCCTCATTTAAACTCAATAAATGGGAACAATAATTGTGGCTTTGATTTTTCTGATTGATCGAGACAGATCAGTCAGACAGTAATTGTAGCTGAATTCTGAGCTCTTTTTAGTATTCTGTGAGAAGTATGGGACTTTGGACTTAGTTCTTACTTTTCTGTCCTCTCCCACAGTGTGGAAATTGACAGGTAGAGGGCAGCAAAGTTCTATTTTTTAAGTAAAGTTAAAACTATTTTTTTTTTATTGAAGTGTTTTTATTCAAGGTAAATGATGATTGTCTTTTTGATGCATTGGTTGATACCCTTTCTGAATGATTCAAGTAATAATATAATGTAAGATTTTCAATTAAGAAAAAAAATTACTAAAATGCAAATAAGTTTAAAAGAACCTTGCCTGCAGTATCATTTAACTGGTTGTGAAATAACTGCAATACAGGAACAAGAACATTTGCAAAACCATTTGAAGGACAGATTTTCAACATCAACGATGAGAAACTTGTGCTGGTTTGTGCCAAAATCTCTAATTACAGACTGCATGCTGAATTGTATAAATGGAAACAAAAAGAAATCACAGACAGATATCTCCCGCTTCACGTAAGGAAGAAGAAATGAAAGGGAGTCTTGCATGTGGCTCTGGATTGATTTTTGGATAAATGCCCCACCTTTGCCTCATTTATCTCTCAATGTGAAACTAATGATATTACTCAGCAGTGACACTCTATTCCCCTGTGATTCCTTAAGTAGTTACGAAATGATGGCATTGAGATTAAAATCAGTTATTCCTCCAGCATCAGCGTGTGAGCTGTAAACATTTCACAAGAGGAAGAGGAAAAGTCTTAAAGCAAAAATGCAAGTGTAAGTGGAAATTAATTCTTATGAATTCATCCAAAAGGGAATACCCCATCCAGTACTTTAGCTATTAATAATTCATGTTGATCATTAATGCAGAAAGTAGAATTTACTTCATTAAATACATT
Organism: Bucorvus abyssinicus; assembly: GCA_009769605.1. Taxonomy (NCBI): domain Eukaryota; kingdom Metazoa; phylum Chordata; class Aves; order Bucerotiformes; family Bucorvidae; genus Bucorvus; species Bucorvus abyssinicus. The sequence goes on along the minus strand of CM020034.1, from coordinate 16,695,175 downwards.
GGAACATATATTTTATCTTTCAGAGTGATTATAATGTTGTACGGTTGCCAACAACTTGTATTACTGTGCAATAAGCATGCAATGAGTTTAGGGGACAGTTTGAGCTCAAAGCCTTGGATGGGTAAGATCAGGGTCCAAAGCTGGCAACAGTCATGCTTTATTGGGACTTTTTGTTCTGAAACATGTTGCCAACAAAAAAAGCCCAAACCCAAAAACCTCTCTTCAAATCTTCTGGCCCATTTTCAGAGTTTACTTTCATACCATGTAGATTCACTGAAGACAGGGAGTTCCACAGGTGTGTAAGGACTTGTAGTGGCTCAGCAGCTCTGAAATGTTCAGATTTTGTACAGCCTGATCGAAGCCGTCAGGTTAGGGGTAGCGCCTCAGACTTGTCCTCCTTGCCCTCTGTGTGCGTACTTGAAAGCCACCCTTTCAGCTGCGTGCAGGATTCTTTCAGTTACACCCCAAGTGGCTATTCATTTGGCTTTTTTGTTTGTAGTGGATTAATAAAATGCAGGGGAAAGCTTACAAAACGGAAAAATCAGGTGCAAGTTTGAAAGTAGTAAACAAAAAGATGCTGCATGTCCTGTGTTTATTTCAGAGATGGAAAGTATTTTGCAGGTTTAAATTGGGAGACAATACTAAAATTCCTCTTAATTAAGATTAATGCAATATGTTTAAAACAATATTAGTACTTTGACAGAAAACAACTAAAAAAAATTTTTTTATCTCATGTGCTGGGGCTTTCGCTGCTGTCAACAGGTGCCCACTTTGAATGCCGTGGAAAGCACAATTTGGCTTCCGTATTCTTAGTCTTACTGTGCTTTAGAGTTTGGATTGTGTTTTGTTTTCTCTCTTATTTGTTCATTTATCAGTGGCTCCTGGGGAACTATGTACTGTACTTAGTTTTAAAATGCCTTTCTGAAGGGCATTATATTTGATTTTCATTGTCCTTCCTTTGTATATCATTCTTCTTGCATCTCTCCCAGACAAAATCTTGAAATGTTTATTCTGGCTGAAACTGTGACAACAAGTTATTGCAGACATTTTGGAATATCTCTTGCTTTATCTCAAAGAAGTTTTCAGGCATGTTGCTTTGACCCCATCACATCTGGATAAATGAGTCTCAAGTTGTGTCTAGGTAATGTTTTTGTTTTAGGTTTTAAAGTCTCATTGTTTATTTTTTGTATTTCATGTAAGTTTTTAGCATTATAAAAAAATAAATACACATTTGTAAATGACATTGTATTGTCACCTGGTGAATTAAGGGTTAGAGTAAGTATTTAGGTATTGGAATGGGAAGAGTGAGTATTTAAGTGTTAAAATATTTATTGCGTGTTAATTCTTCATATAAGTTACAAATATTTGGATCTGCAAAAAAAATCATAAGAAATGTTGTCATTTTTAACATAACACAGTCATTGAAAAACAATCCATAAATCAGAAAAATAACAGTACTTAATGGGTTGCATTGTAGTATGATGTTACAGATACCCAAAACTTGAACCTTTATGCTGTAACGGCATAAAGCAGCTCTAAGCAAAATTGGCTGTTTTAATTTCTGCATGGCTAACATTTAGGAAATATGATCAATGAATTTTTAATGCATATGTGTGGGTTTTTTTTTTTAACAGAAGAGCAAGGAGATTAAAGACTAAGACTTTAAGCATTGCTGCTTTGAATCCAAGGTAAGTCTGAAACACACATTTTTATGATCAAATTGTATCATCTAAAAATAAGCTAAACTGAAAGACTGAAACACCCTTTACTATGTAGCATCACAAAAGCATGGCTGCATAGCTACTATAATGTGTAAAATATTGCATTTTTCATTGGCAAGCTAAGTCTGTAGTGCTGCTGGTAAAAAACAGATTGACATTTGGTCATTATTTCTTATCAAGGCTGTTTTACTTGTAATGCTATTTGACAGCTATATTCTAGGTCTGACAGCATTGAACCAGCTTAATTCCCACTGAACTGCTCTAAATACGTGGTATTGCAATCAGTTTAACAACCCCTGGAGGCAATAAAATCTCTCCTTTGAACACACACAAGGGGAAGAAATCTAAGATTTATAAAGGGCAGCAAGTATTCAAGATAGGGGCAAAGTTTATGTGTGAGCCTATAATTGATGTTTCCTTTGTTGGAAAAGAAAGCTTGAGGATGCTTTAAGAATTAATCTTTAACAAGTTCTAATCTGCACTAACAAGATCTGCTCAAGATGAGTGAGAGAGAGATATGATACCAAGAGTTTTGTCAGATTCAGCCAACAACGAAAATTCAAAGGTACGGCGTAGTTCAGGAACGCTTTTGAGCAGATAAGGAAGCTTCACAATTAATTGTGAAATCTGCTAGAGCTCTCCGCCGCAGGTGGATGAGTGCAGTACTTGTAAGCTAGGCTGCTTGTTCTCTACCATATATCCAGGTGAGCATTCCTATGGCTGCAAGCACTTCCCACTTTCTACTGAACGTACAGGAGAGGTGGGAAGGTACTTTAAGTTTGTATGCTCCTTTCATTCTTGCAACATGTAATTTGGCAGGTCAGGCAAAACAAGAGTAGATACTGATGAGCTTATTAAATTGTATCTTACCTTCCAAGGGATGGTGCTTCAGTGCTTTAAAAAATACTGTATTGGGTGTCACCCATCAATAAAATGTCACTGCCTCTAGGACGAAAGATGGTATCTCTCTGAGAGGATACACTGCCAGTCAGGGTTTAGAAATAGGGATATAAAACCATTTAAATTAATTGCAATTGGCAAATACCCTTTTTATCTTTATGTGCTGCTCTATGTCCAAAAGATGGTGGGAAATTTCTTAAAAGGCAAGCTGCAGCATTGTTGCAGGAAGGTGATGGCCTTCTCTGCATTAATCTATACTTCTTTCACTATCCCCTGGGACACAGAGGTCTCTCTTGTGAACATTGCTATTGTTGGTCTGCTTAGTTTATAAGCTCTGAAACAAGTTATCAGGGTGAAGACCTCATCATGGCCCTTACATAAAGGGAAGGAGAGATTGGGCCAGCAGAGGATATTGACAGGGTAAGAATGGGGATAAATATGCTTCAGTAACTCTTGCAGTCCATCCAAAGAAATGAATATTACTCAAAAATACAAATCCTGCCATCATTGTGTGGTTTTAAGATACTATTAATGCCATAGGAACACGTCCTTAAAACGTATCCAAGAGTCTTTCACTTGCATATGTAGAAAGAGCATTATGGGAAAAGGTTCTCGGAGCCGCAGAACTACACAGTGCCGGGTTAAAACTTATCTAAGAGAAGTCTTTGTGTTCCAGGTTACCACCTGACCACTACTTTTGTATCTGTAAGCAGCAGTCGATATGGGGATCTTGTGGATAGTCTCCCAAGTGAGGAGGTGAGAGAGCAATGTTATTGAAGAGGGCAGGAAATCTCAGGTTATCCCAACCTGTGAGAAAGGGTCTAAATGTGGAGAAAATAGGCATGTTTTCTCTGATACTGGGAAAAGCCGATGGTATCATAACATTAGACTGTGGAATTGTATCCACTGTTGCTGTGACAGGTAGTGGAAGTCTGCGTGTGTAGCTGTCAGGCTTACCAGGCAAAGGTTCAAGCAGTGTGCACGGGTACAGTGGACGGCGTTCCAGCAAGAACAGCTAGTTCCGGAATGTGCTGTTTTCCTTGTTCAGTGCTGCCGTAGACTGATGCAGACAAGATTCTAGTCATTTTCCATCTGATTTTTTTTCCCAGAGGTTAGAGAAAACTTATCTGAGGTAATTTTTCTGTCCAAAATACTTCCTTCTGGCTCTGGTGTAGAGATCATCTTGTTTAATTAATCATGTCCTGTAGTGTTTTTGTTGCAATAGTTGAGATTTGGGGCTGTCAGTCTGCCCTGACTGATCAGTTTTCCTCCAGAAATGAAGGTAGTCTTTTTTTTTTTTTAACAGTTGTAGTAGCTGTGACTTGCTTCCTGTTCAAATTCAATTAAGTATTTGAAACGGCAGGATAGATGGTTGCAGGCTTGATGGTGTCATTGTTTGCATTTAATTTTTCTTAATCAGCTATATAAATTTGGTAGTCTAGAGGAAGAAGCCCTGCAGTATATATTACTCAGTATCTGAGCAATAGCTTCTGTTTTAATATGGAAAAGGGGAAGCAAAATCCCTCTTGCCTGTGGTGACTAGGTAATTACAAGGCAGCATTTCTCTACAATTAAACCTCTAATGTAACGAAGTACTAGTAGGATGCTACAAACAGCTGGGCGTATCTTCTAGGAATATAAACATTATCTTTGCTCCAACTAATGTCAGTAGAACTCTGAGAGAATTCATCAGACGAAAACTATCAGGTGAGGATATATTTTAATGTTCAGTTACATTTGATAGGTATTGTCAAAAAATGCTGTATTCCAAGGCTTGACTGCATTCCAGCATGCCCTTAGCCACCACTGCTTCCATTTGAAAAGCTTCTTTTCCTCTGCTGTGGTTTTTGGGTTTGCAGACCTGTAAGTTGGTTGGTTAGGGGAGTGTTTTCATTAGCTATGGCTGGGTGTAGAGCCCAGCGGTAGAACAGTCTTGATCAAATCATTACCGTGATTATCAAATACGCTCTGTAACGCAGTTGATTTCATTTGGCAAACAGGCTACCTCTTTGCTTTTCTGACTCCTTTTTTAGCGCTTGTATTCTACTTTCTGTGAATTATTTAGCAGCGTAGTTCTATTTGTAAGCCCATTCATTATTGTGAAATTTGTTAGATTATTTTTTTCTCTTTCTCTTTACAAGGCATTGCAGATAGTAAATAATTGAGACCTAGGTGAATCGGGTGCAGTGCCTTTTCTTTTCAAGTTGATATTCTGGCCAAAAGACAACGGTCTTTTAAAATCAATTGGTTCAGCGTTTATTGCCGATAGAGACAACCTTTAAAACTCCTGCCAACTTTAAAGAAACAAACAAACTTCCCCACCCTTTCTCTAATTTTGCAGTAGAAGTCCAGCTATCCCTTTCGTGCCCAGTATTTTTGCTTTACCCACACACATTCTATAGGACCAGGCTGTCCCTTTCTGCTTGACAATAAACTGTATTAGCAAAGAGTGACTGTGGTACCGATATAAAATTTACTGTAAGGTATTTACGTTTGGAATAACACCAGTGTTGCATTATAAAAGATATTGTAATCTTACTTCTTACTACTTACATGGTAGTAGTAAAAAAAAAAAAAGGGAGGGGGGCAATTTTTGGTACAGGTCTCTACTTACTAATGTGAATGAAGAAGGTTCTATTCTAAGTAACTAAAACCAAATTAAGTAGAGGCACTAAATCTTTGTCTCATAAATGAAGGTTTCAGTAGGATGAAATTGCATCACATTGGTCATAGAATGAATTATAAATGAGCCAGTGAATCTAGTGGATCATTTCAAATGACTTATCTTAGTCAACCAGGTAAGTGAAGATGGCTATAAATTGGGTTAATTACTGTATCTTGAGTTTTAGCTCAACAGCTCTTAATTTCAACTTTCAAAGGCTACACAAACCAATTTTGTACTCTTAGATTATAATGAGCAGTCTTTATTCTTTAATCAGTTCATCCAGTATCTGGCTGTCTACTGTAACATCCCTTTGAAGTCTAGAAAGATCTAACATAATTGAAGAAATGTCTAACTACTTGACTCTCCCTTTTTTAATATAAAGGAATTAAACATTAATCAGACTTGTGCATCTCAATTAAGCCAATTAAAATTATCATAGAATGTAGTGCACAGAGCAATAGGTAGCTTTAATGTTTGAATACATTATCAACTTTTACCTAATGTTCCTTATTTAAGATGTTTGTTACTCAAAAAGGAAATGCATGCAACCCATTAAAGCATGCTACCATTGTTTAAAAAGAGTTTGACTAACTTAATTCGCTTAGTGTAATTGCCTACATTTATGCACAAAGTGTGTTAAAATTTGTTGCATTTAGTTAAAAGTAATACCATGGATTACTTTAGGTCTTCCTATGCCAATCTAATTTCCATATTTTTTTGTGTGGAATGTGTTTTTTGTAAGAATAATATTATACGCTATATCTGAATTAATTTTTTTTTACGGGGAAGTATGGCTTAGTCTTTACTGGCTGAAGTGTGTATGCAAAGTCCATATAATTACTAATAATTTGTAACAAGTGTTAATTGATAAACAACTCCCTCTGGTAGCTTAATTAAAGCTGTTGGATAGCAAGGCGATTTACAACTGGGATTGATCTCAATTAGTCAACAAAATCTGTGTAGTCTGTTCAAAGGAGGAGGAGGAAATTTAGCCTAGCGAGGCTTTGGGGATTTTGTCTTGTAGTCTGTCTTTTTTTTTTTTTTTTTTTTTTTTAAAAAGAGAAATAAAATCACAAAGTATAGTAATGATTTCTGCAGTGATCTACCTACTGTATATTATGCTAATCTTTTATGCTACCCAGCATTTGTTCTTTCATTTGTTTGTTCATTGTCAGGTTACAGAACAATATTCAAACATTTCTTTTCATTATACACAGTGCGGTAAAAAAGTAATTTCATACAGGGATGTACATTTTAGAATAACACCCCCAGAAGACCACAAACTAGAGAATGAAAAACATTTAAAATATGTCAGTTTTTGATCTTACTTAGAGATTTGTTTATAAACTGGCATTATGCAGCCTTAATTAAAAGATAACTCAGGAAAGATGGCATTAGGGAATAACTGGATGTGTGGAAGCACACTGATCTTATAAAGTCAGCTATGCCGTTTCAGGATACACTACTCTTTTATCATTTGGACTGATAGTAAGAATATAATCTATGACTACTTGAAATTGCCCCTGTGGAATAAAAAAAAGTGTCATCTCTGTTTAAACTACATCACAGACTGGCTGCAAACAGCTGCTGCAACATTAATTAATTTGTTTGCAAATAAATCATGGATACGTACTAGCTGAAAATACTGGTATAAACAAGCATAAATGTTGTGCTTCTTAGATTACCTATGGATCCCTGGTTTGCCTTCATTTTTTAAGATGACTTTATATACACCAGCAAAACCAACAGAGAGACACCAAATAATCTGGAAGAGCTGAGCCTTTTTATTAAAGTAGTCCTATAGATATATCCATGTGCTGAAATGCAAATCAGCTTCAGTGCTTTAAAAAACACACATCCATTTCACATTTGTGTAGGACTGAACCTCATTTAAGAAAGATTTGTTAATCAAAGAGAATGAAATATTTTGGTGGAGGCATATGAATGTGGGTTTAACAAGTTTGCAGCTAAATATGGCTTGATGATTTCAGCCGTGCAATTTATGTTCCTCTGTATCTTGAATGCTCTTTTGGTAGCTGTGTGGCATCCTCTATAAATTATGCATTACTTAGTACCTGTTTTTTGTATACCGTCGAGGGTGCTGTTTAGTATCTATGGATTGTTTAAAGAAACAGGCTAAATGCTAACCTTGGAGCTTCACTGACCTAGAGCCCTGGCAGATGTACCCAAACTTGTGCTCATAACAACACGTGCACGTCTCGGGGCTAGGCTTATTGTGGTGCTTATGGTGCTTCTCGTTGTAAGGGCAAATCCTTGACTCTTTCCAGGGCTGCCCTAGGTTCTGCATATGGTAGGCAGAGAGGAGGAAGATGACACTGCAAGCCTTGACCCCTTGACATAAGCTTTAGTTTCAAGAGTGGAAAAAATAAAGGTTAGGTTCTGCCAAAGGATGAAACTTGCATGTGTAATATGAACAACACGGGGAGGCCTTTGGATACTAACAACTAACCTTCAAGTGGCAGGCTGCTCTGTTACAGAACAGACGTGTTTGTGGAGGTGAGAGGACATGGCCAGGGAAGATTGTGTGGCCCAGATTCTGCATTCTCAGAGAATGTTGTCTGCATCGCAGAGCTGCTGGGGCTGCCTGTCTTACATACATACCTTTTCCCCTCTTTTTTTAAAAGGTTTCGTTTTGAGTCTTTTCTAACATGGTGAGTGTCTTTGGAAAATGGTTTGCTAATAAGAAAAATAACTTTCTGACGTGGAAAAAAAAAAGACAAAACCCTGGGGAAAAAATCCAAACCTATTTTATAGAGGAGCTAATGTTGTGACTTGATGATGTGAATTTGATTTCCCTCCTTCTTCTAGGGTCTGTGCTTTTTGTACGCTAGCTGAACTATCGTATAGAAGATTCTATTCCAAGGCAGATCTCCCTATCCACATGCTCTTGTCAGTAGAGGGGTAGGTTTTCCTAAGTTTGCCTGATAGTTGTTTGAGCCGTTTTGATCTTTGGGTAATAACACTGCCTTGTGCCTTCAGACATACTCTAAGCACCCACATACCTGCTTCATGCCTACTTCCATTCTGATAGAGGATACTTCAGATCATTTAGTCTTTGTACTTCAGTTAACTATGGGGTTTTTTTGCCCATTGCTTGGCCTCTCAGAAAGCACTGGGTAGAGCATGAGTTCTATCCAAATTCGAAGACTGTTAGGGCTGTTTCAGAGGTTAATGTGGCCACTCCAGAAAGTATTACAGTCGTGTTTGTTTACCACCCCTGCCTCAAGGTTTACCCACCAGCTGTTCCAATTTAAGCTCTTCAGCTTCTTTTAGCATAGTATTTCCACTAGCCTGACTCTTCAGTGATGGTACCTGTCTAGAAGCTTGACTTTAATATATTTGAAGAAAGAAGGAGAAATTTTTACTGTATTTCCACCAATAATACCAGCTTAGCTTTCTTTTTGTGGAAGATGTGAACCTTTGGATTTTCTTTTGTGGAGTGCCTGAATACACAGGCAGTACCAGCGTTACCTGCAGGCCAGCTACCTGAGGGTAGCTGTGTGCTCTTGCAAGTTATGTTTTAAATGGAGGATGGTGATGGCTTCAGAAAGCCAATTTATGATCCCTGGCCAAACTGCTCTGTTAGAGCAGGCAGAGAGTCTGGAGAGAAAGGTTTCACTGATGGTGCTGTTAGAGGAGATTTTAATAAATGCTTCTGTATTTCTAACTGGAAACTGCAGTGAAAGTTGTAACCATCACAGTTTCAGATCAAATTAGGGAGCCATATATTTTAAGAAAGCTCTTTCTATTCCTGTGTTCAAGAAAGATGATTTTTTCTTTTTTTTAATGGTTTACTTTTGAATTTCTACTATATATATAATCATTTTGGATAAAATTTAAGCCCATTTGTGCTCATAACAGGTAATAAAGTCAGTAGACAGCCAGGGATGAGCGGAGTCCTAAACCTAGAATTTTGACTCTCTTGTCAGGCATTCCTGTTTACCATACACCGTTAGAGTTTTTGGCTGTTGTGGTGACTGGATTCAGATATAATGTCTCCTAACCTAAATATAACATACTATTTGCATGATGCAGACTATTGTGGGGGCAGAATTTCACCATGTGCTTGCCATTTGAACTCTCCAAGCTGTCAGTCCACTTAGGGATCCCAGTGATCAAACTGTTCAGTTTACCATGTCGTCTTGCCACAGTCCTGAATAAGGCTCCAATGTATAGCTTACAGGAAGGAGGTTCTATTTTTACTGTCTTAGATTTTAACATTTAACGTAACCAAGAAATAGAAACAAGCTGCAATATTTTGGGAAGTGATGATACCAGAGAAATACCAAGCAAAAATCTTGCTTGCTCGAGTGACTATATCTCCCTTGAGTTCTTCTGGTGATGAAGTTCCTAATGTCAGTGGCACTAATTATTCAAGCTTCTTTCCACTCTTTGGTTCATGATGAAGAAATTTATTGGGCTCCTGTACCATCTTGTTCTCTGCAAGGTTATAATTTAAGGTGTAGCTTGGCATGTCTTGAGCTAAGTTTGTGTTATCTTCTCAGAATTGACTCTTCTGTGTGTCTCTCAGGGCTGCTTTATTGTTTTTTGTTGTTTGGGCTTTTCATTGTGGGATTTTTTTCCCCCCCTTCTTTTCCCAAGTTTTAAGTGCTATATGTATGAATTGACTTAAGGAGACTTCAAGCTGAAGCAAGGGTTGTGGAGGTTCAGCCTGGCAACTTTTATTCTGTGCTGTTAATTTCTTTGAGATCTTAGTCACCTCTGCGATCTGCTTTAAAATGCTTTATTTATGTACTTGTTTCCAATCAGTGTCCTCAGCTCCACTCTCCGTTCCCTCTAGGAGTGCAGGAGTCCCCCTGTCAGCATGACTGACAAGCTGTCCGGAGGGTATTACTTGGGGGCAGGTGGTAAGGTGGGGGCTCTTGAATATGCTGCCAGACCATGAGGAACTGTACTTAGGACCTGAACGCAGCCCTCCCTCTGGGTTTGGCTGCTCATTGCAGCTAATTATAATTGTAAATTTGCCCTTAAAATCAAATTCTGTTTAAAGAGCAACTTTTGCCTTGGGGCAGCCTTGTAAGCGGAAAATACTTATCCAAAAAGCAGTTTACTTGGCTTATGATTTCCTGTAATCCCTATATTGTTCCCTAAGATACTTGTATGAGGGTGAAGAACTGCTTTCTACAGCTCAGCATCTCTCCTCCTCTTTGTGCCTGTTCTTGTACAGAAATCATCACCTTTTTGTTTTATAGTATCAGAGCCAGCTTCTATAGAAATGGCCGGATGCTCCCAACTATTCTCCCAGCAGGATCTGCCTTTCGAGCTACCCCTTCCATAGAGGAGTGGTTAGGGCATGTCTCCTCAGGAATTTAGGCTCTTGGTTCTTTCAAGATAGGACAATTTTTATAGAATCACTTTGTCCACAACTACAGTTCATTCTGGGCTAAAACATAAAACTTATTTAACTTTGCAGCCATGCTACTCAACAGTTTGGGATCAAGAAGCAAAGAACAGCAACATGCTTAACTGAGGTGTGCCCTAATCACTTGACACTCTGAAATTGGGACAGGGTTATTTGCCCAGTGGTGTAAAGTCCTCTGCTTCTTTAGTAGATTTAAATGAATCTGAGTGTTTGAAGCTATTTGTGCAAAACAGGCTGTGGAATAATTGAATACAGCAGGTGCAACCACCAGTTCTCCAGCAGGTGTGGAAGACGGGTCTTTGAGCTACATGGATACTTGCTGAGGAATGAGCTGCATAGCTATTGGCACTCATCAAGAGGAAGTAGAAGGAACAATTGAGCTCAGCTAACCCTCTTCATTATCCCATCCCTTCTTGATTCATAAAGAATGAGATTCTGAACAGTTTTGGCTCAGTTTATCTTTGGTTCTTGATTAATAAGTTAAAGATCAACTAATAGTTTCGGGGTCGGTCAGAAAAACAAAACTGCTAGGGTTCAACCACAGGTAGTCTGGTATTAAGTATAGTGGATTAAAACTTGTTAGCTAAAATGAGAATCATTTATGTAAGTGTGAAAGGGTACATAGAGGGCAGTTCAGTGCAAGGTTTGGATGGAAGAAAGCTGAGAGTAAGTAAAGATAAACATAATTAAAAATTAAAAAGGCCCCCAGAATGCCTGTATATTCCAAAATGCCATATGGTCAATTGCTTGGCATCATCTTCACAAGTATGCTAGCAATAATCTACAGGTTGCTTAACATCAGTGCCCAGACAGGAGGCAATGGCTGAAAGAGTGTAATGTGGAAAAGGGAGCAGCTTGAATGCTTCCATCTATGTGTTAGCAGTCAGTGTTGGAATGTTGATGCTTCAGAATCTGATGGTTGTGTGGGATCTTGCTTCAGTAAGAGTTCAGTAAGAATTGTTTGGATGTAAGTGATGGAATCATGTTTTAACACTGTCTTTAGTTTGGGTGGCAGAATTTTAAGAAAAATCTGTTAATCTGTTCTCTTATTGTTTACTTGCACAAAGAATAATTATAATTCTTGTCACGGGTGCCAAAACATACATCAAGCCACTTACGAGTCTTGTTTACTTCTTACCCTTGTCTTGTGACACACACTCAGAATAATGCAGGGAAACAATGAGAGATATTATTGAAGCAAAACTAATTTCTGTTCTTGTCTAACATTCTGACCAGAACAGTGAAGGACATCACAAATCCATTCATTTATTTAAAAATTTGCAAAACATATCCCTTCTTACACGTACTATTTGTACAACATGAAATTATTATTCAATAAGTTGACATTTTAAACCTATTACCGCCTAAACCCATCTATTACTGAGCTATTCAGAGCACTAAGTTAACATTTACCAGAACATTCATCCTCACATCATGGGGAGATCAAGCTTAAATCCTTTATTTCATATTCAGATCTTGTTGGGTCAGGATTGAAAACTGCTACCTTTCTGATACTTTACCGAAAAGCCACTCTGAAATCCACAAAAGAATTATTATCAAGTTACTGCAGTTATTCAGCTAGATGTTGACTTTGATATGTCAACTCTCTGATCTTTAATAGAAAATTGATGGTCTTGCCCTGAGGGTCAGTCATATGCATGACCAGGATAGGCCAAGGTTTGCATTAAATTACACCCAGCCTTGCATTCTCATTCTCTGGCAGGCAAAGTCAAACAATGCCAAATGGATCCCTTGTTAGTTTTGTTTTCTTCATTGTTTTGTGTTGGCATACGGATTTAATTCTGTAATGGGTGACTGCTGGGCACTATCTGCTTTATTGATTTTCTGGGGAAAGTTTTTGTGAGAGCACCCGGAAGTATAATAACATAAAAGCAACTGGTGTAACTTGTTCTTGTTGCAGTCTGTGTCTATTATAGCACTTGTGACACAGTCAGTTGTGGAATAAGAAATCAGGCTAAATTTGTGCTCCCAGATTTTGCTTTCTCCAGTCAGTCTCACTGTGGTATTTTAGTTCCTATAAATCTTGTACCTGTGGATAATGCAATGAATCATGCAAACTTTGGCCCTTTTCAGCACTGATGGTTGTCAGTTCATACAAAGTTGCATTTTTAACTTGTCTGAGGAAGGAGTGCTTTATGGCAAAACTAGGACATTCATGGGCTGGGACTGCGTTTCGGATCCCAGCTTCTAAAGTGTCGGCTGAAGCCACAGGGGGTTGGGTGAGCTACTGCTCTATGCATAATTTCTTTGATGGCTGCAGATGAATATGTTGTGTGGCAGCAACCAAAGGAAATGGGGATACACTTGCCATTATAAAAAAAAAAAAAACAAACCAAAAACCCCGTCAAAAACCTGTTCTTCAACTTCTGTTTCCTCCAACTGCTATTATGTAAACACCACATCAAATATGCCTACAGAGGCTTGGATGCCATAGCAGCATCTTCTGGTCTTACCTGTAACTTTCTGCAAGGTACTTGGGTTTACTGTTACTGTTCAGTTCGTGCTGCTCAAAATAATGACAGAAGATGAATGTACTTCCTTTTCCAGATGAAGCAAAATTTGCATACCAAATCATAGAAGATGACAGACAAGTTTGGACATATGCCTCTATGGATAACGGCAGCAAAGGAAGTCCCATTCCTGTCTGAGTGGAAGTTGGCCAGTGCAGAGGGCTTATCTGGGCTGTCACATGGGGCATCTGTGCATTAAATAGTGTCCTTTTCCTCATATGAAATCTAGAAAGGGTCCCGGGTAGAGGGGAACCACTCTTTAGAGATCTTACCGTTTCTAAGCTGGCTGATCTCAGGAAAAAAACCCTCCATTTGCACAACTTAAGTCTATTGTTTGTGTTGATTTTGTGGCAGTGTTATTTTGTTGGCTAGATTTTTTTCAGAGCCTTAGCTGGGAGGCAGCCACCTCTTGCTGAAACACAATAGGATCTAACATTCAGAAAAACTAACCGATTTAGGAAGACAAGTCTCATTGACTTTCAGTGGGACTTACATGCTTAGGTGTCTTAAATGCTTCTGAAAATGCTAACCTTGGATTTGAAAGCCAACCTTGGATTCCAAACGTAAGTCCTAAGCACTTTCACAGAAGCAGACTGTTTTCAATACACACTGCAGGAGTGAGATGTTTCACCACAGATGCATATAAAGCATTTAGCTGTTAGAAAAAGGGTGTCAGACTTCAGATTTGAAGGAGAGTGCGCAGCCTAATGTGAGTATTAATACAGCTCTTAATGCCAAGTTAAGAACATCAGTGAATATATAGGAATGATTTCTAGGAATAGCCTTTGTTACCGCTTTGATGTGAATCTCCTTCATCAAACTCTGAATTAACTTTGCTGAAGTCAGTAGACTTTTCTACCCTTGTAAGTGACTGCAGTCATGCAACCCTCTTAACTATATATACTATTATAGGGCAAACCATACAGATTATAAATAACATCACAGAGAGGCTGGGTCCACTTTATCTCTGCAGTAATTCTTCTGATATTCTTTGAGCTACATCAGGATAAATTCGGCCCACTGAGATTACTATAAAAAAGCAGATAGTGTTTCTTAGCTAGAAAGGTGCATATAAATCCCTGTAACTCTAACTTTGATCAGCCTAACACTCAGCTTTCTGTGCGAATCGTTTACCTTCTCTTTTATTTCAGAGCAGCTAGTGCTGGCAGATGCCTATTGGACCTACAAAATTAGTGCTGTACAGTGGAGGTGCTGTGAAACTCCCAGAGCATAGAAGTGATGCTCAGATCAAACTGTTTTTCTCTTCCTCCTAGTGTATGAAATAGTGCAGATGACTCCTTTAAATCTCTCTTTCATTTTAGGGCCTGATCCTGTGACACTGATTCCTCTCATCTCCCCTTAAAGCTAATGAAAGTCAAAAGTGCCCATCACTGAGCAGGATGGGGCCCTTAATTATCCTTGGACATGGTCATTCTTTTCTGGGTGATGGAATGGTAGCGTATCAGCCTTACTTAGTGAGGGCAATATCTCTTCATGTCTTCAGATGCCTAGCTATAGATATCACCTCGCAAAGACAAGCAGAATTTCTGTGTCCGCCCCCCCCCCAGCATCATACATGCTACACGTATGGCAACATATGGCACCAGCCTGTTTTCAGTTTGTCCCTTAGGAAAGAAAAGATTGTATCCACTCTTTAAAATAGCTCAGCATTTAATACTTCTCTGTATAATTAGGAAATGATGTTCATCTGACAAAATACATTCATTAAATAATTTCAAAATAAGCCAGAGGCATTGTTTAAACCTAGTGTCAACATAAACTGTAAAAAATATGCAGAATAGTTAAATTTTAGCCAAAAGTGTATGTTAATGGAGCAAGAACACTAAATGTTTTTTCTGCTTTTTAAGACATCGAACTGTCTTTTAGTGCGAGTTCTGCCTCACAGCCAGATCTGGCCCCTTCTTCACCCTAGCCCTTTCATCTCCCTTTGTTCCATGTCTATGCTGAGACTGAGATTTTCCCACTTCTCTCAGTCTTACTGTGGCTCTGAAAGATGATTGCCTTCCGGTGAAGCCCTTTCCCCTTCTTCTGTACCCAAGCTCCATGTTCAATGAACATCAAAAAGCCTTATCATACCCTGATGGTTTAAATCTTTAAACAGAGAGTAACAGCCTGAGTACATCCAGACCCCTCACATCCTATAGTCTTGTCACTATGTGTTCCTGCAACAATTACCAGGAGAGGGAGGCTGCGGAGTGAATCAAGTAGCGTGTGTTGTCTCCCTGGACTCCATGCTGATGCTCTGATCAGGACTTCAGGAAAATTCTGTTTGAAATGAGAATAGACTAATTTTCATCAGACTCTTCTCAGAGGAATCCCATGTGGGCTAGCATGCCAAGGGTCATCATTAGAAAACTGCCTTCAAAAGAGCTGAGGTTTCTTGTGGCAAAGCTTTCTCCCTTTACTAGATTTATAAACATTTATGTAAAAATGTATACGTTAATTGTTCAGCTTCCTTATATGCCTGCAAAGCAATGCCCAAAAACATACTTGAAGAAATACACTTGTAAAAATAGCCCAAGTAAGGATGAAAATGTCCTCATTTTGACTGAAAATTCAGAATACTGTGATCAAAGGATGCTGTAACTCCCAGCTGTTCAAAGGGACTTATATTAAAAAAAAAAAAATCAGATGTGACCAAGAATAGAAAATAACTCATTAAGAGCTTAAGTAGATGATGACAGGTGAAGCCTTCAGTTGCTTAAACAGTGTAATGTTTTTCTAAACAGTTTGTTATTTTTCTTTTTTTTTTTTTTCCTTCAGGAATCAATCTATACTTTCTAGAAAGAATTATGAGATCAAGTAAAGTTTGTCTGCTATGGAAAATCAGCACAGCAGCCACTGGTCTGTGGAGTAATTAAGACATCACTTTACAGTAGTTACATTTTGGTAAGCATAGAGAAATTATTGAATTTATACTTCCCATTTATCATTTTTCTTCTAAAGTAGCTGCAGTTCTTAAAAGGCAAAAGAACAGTAATGGGAGGTCTATAAGAAAAGGAATGATCTCTGGAAGTTTTAAGCCTTCCAGACATAAAGAAAAGGTCTTTTCTCTGTCTTTGGAGACTTAGAAGCAATGAATAGTAGGTGGGTATGATTCACTCCTTATTTTTTATAGCTATTGTTTAGCTACTGTAGTGTTTGTAAAATGCATTAAAAAAAATCCTTATAATTCTCTTAAGCAACTTAAATCCCTTTTCACTTTCCCCAGGCAAAACCTGATTCACTTGCATGTTTTTGGGCTCTGACCTTCACAATGCTGATCTCCCAACAGTAGTAGCCAGTTTCTTATTCTTTAAGTGCTAGAGGAATCATGAAAAATTCAGACACTGGGTTTCCCTGAGACCAATCTGGTGGCTTTGTCTTTGTGCTAACTGCTGCTTTCTATGCATCATTCAAAAGGTACATACTGTTGTCAGCCCCTGAACTGCTACTTGGTGTTAAACATGAATATTTGTAGCTTAGCAAGGGACTAAATTTAAAAAAATTAATATTTGACAACCTTTGAGAAGGCATTACTGGTATGAAACTATACGAATGAAAGACTGTATTTGTGGAAAATGAAAACTTTCTTCACTGGGCCAATTCTAAACATTACGAGATGTGTTTTGAAACAGCTCTGAATTCTGGACTTCCTTCTGGATATGCAGATTATGACTGTACCAAAGAAAATACTATAGTGGAGTTGTTTTTTCCTGTATACTGCAGGGGAAAATACATTCTGTGCATGTGCCACTAATCCTATCTGACCAGAAAGCAGAGAAAGATGGTGTATGGCTTATTCTGGCCACACATCAGAGATACATCCAATAGTAAAATTGCCTTTTTCCACATTTCTTAATTAGAAATAGAATCAGCTTCAACTAATAGAATCTTTTATTAGTAACAAAAAGAATTGCTAGCTCTCTAGTTCAAGTGGCATATCTGCATAACTTACAGCCTTAAGAGCGTATAGAGTCACTCACACTCCTGGCAGAATGCCTTTTACTCTCCCATATTAATGAGTTGTTCTAAATTTAGTCTACTGTGACAAACTAATATTAATACAGTATTTTATGGCCCAGAGCATTGCTAATGCATAAGAATGAAACACTGAATCAAAGGAAGGGGAAAGGAGGCAAGATTACTTAGTATGATTGTCAAGATATAAGATAATCCAGCTATGTAGATATTAAGACTTAAATATAATACTCTGCTTATAGATTTATATTATGTGAAACATTTTCTATTATTTTAAATCCTTGCAGTATTAGTTTCCTATTTTCAAGGGTTTATAACTCGGCCATAAAAATTCACTCTGGGATGAAACTTGGCATACAAGGTCTTAACCCGGGAGCGTTTTTTAAAGTAAATTTTCAAACAAATCTGTATTTGTCTTTGGTAAAAGTGGGACAACAATCAGTATTGGCTATTGGCTTTAGAAACTTTCATTTTCATGACAGGTCTCAGAAAACAATGGGGACCGATAAACAAAGCCAAGAAGAGTCTGTAATAAGATTTAATTTGAAAAGAGCAATTATTTAATTTTGTTTTTAACAGCAAAATATTAACAGGACAATGTATTTGACAGGCAGTGGCTCTTTAGATGTCAAGAGTTTCTTCCACTGAAATCAGAAAGAATTTTGTCACCCTTTGAATGGAAGTGGGATTGGGTACTTGACTTGGTAGCTGTTTTATAGTGATGATTTTACTATTTCCATGTTTACCTAAATAGATATTTGTATGGCTGTTATTTAGATATCATTTTGCAGGAGAAAAAGAGTTTATGAAGGATTCTTTTATGACTTAAATAGCTGTGTATTATAAACACATGTGTACATGTGTACAAATACATATCATCTGTGCAACCTAAAGCCAAGTCTTACTGGAGTCAATCCATCTACTTGTGTAAATTAAGATGAAGAAAAGCATATGACCCTAAATGATGGGAAGAGCTCTGCTCTAAACCCTGCCAAGTTTGTACAATACCTGCCAGAATGCTGCCAGTTACGAGGTGTATCATGGATTTCCATTGTAAACAGTACGCAACAGACAGCAGCTGAGCAGATGTGGAAGCGTAAGGTCAGCAATGAATTGTATAAGGTGCCTGCCTACATGTGCTATTACTGAAAATCCACCGTACATGAGAAGGGATGATGAAGTCTAGCTAATGGCATAATGAGTTTTTTTACAAACTTTGGATCAAAAATTACTTTTTGTATACTATTTTCACTTCGGATCTCTGACACAAATATTTGGGATATAGAATTTAACCTCCTATTTGGCCTCTCTTTTCTGAGATTCGCATGGATTGAGAAGTTTTATTTCCGGTGTTTACAGGGATAAACAGATTAGTTAGGCAGTCTTGAGTAGATATGAAACTTGAAAGGTCTGGGATGTGCAATTCAGGTGCACGGTAGGTCTTGCAGGAAGACAGTTCTCTCAACTTCATCTGGGTTGTGCTGCAGAGCTGTTAGGATGGAAGTTGTCTTTGTGGAGGTGGAGAAATGTTCCATTTGATGATCTTCTCAAAGAAATATTTAGAAAAATGAATCTACTTTATGGCTGCTGGTGTGAATTTAACCCAGCATCATGGTTTGGTGTGAACCCAGCTGGCAACTAAGCACCACGCAGCCACTCACTCCCTCCCTCCTTTCTACCCTGGGGTGGAGGGGAGGAGATAAAGACTAAAAGTAAAGCCACGTGGTTTAAGATAAGGAGAGTTTACTTGAACAGCACAGAGAGAGGAAACAATAGTAAGAACCGTAATAAAGTGAGTGATATACAACACACTGCTTGCTGCCACGCTGAGACATGCTGTGCTCTACAGCATCCTCTCCAGCCAGCCCCTGCTTATATATGCTGGGCGTGACATCAGGGTAGTATTGAATATCCCATTGGCCGGTTTGGTCTGGCTATCCTGGCTGTGGAAATTAACCCTCTCCTAGGTAAACCCAGAACATCCAGGTGAGTTAAGCTGTGTCCAGCGTTGTTGTGATGTGCTCCTTTGAAATGGGCAAAGCATCTGAATGCTTGGTTGTGGGGTAGGAGCTTCCTCTGTAGACTCTGACTGGTTTTTCTGTGAGCAGTGGTATAACTTGCAATCGGTGCCATTCGGGAAGGGAAAATCTCTCTAACTCCAGTGAAGTTTCTGTGGACAGGCAGATTATGGAATCAGCAGGTGTCTCACTATTGGAGAAGCCCAGCACAAACTGGGTTTTTACCTTTCGTGGTAGTCAGATAGGAAACAGAAAGTGTGCAGATAAAGAGCAGAGGAACGAGGAGCCCTTGCTCTCCAGCTCTTTCTGCAGCTCTCCACACTCTAGGAGGAGGGTGGGTATGAGGGCTGGGTACATGGTTCTGCCCAGGGCTCTGCTGTCAGACTAATGGCAGCAAGTTTCACGCGTGGTGGCAGATCCACGCCTGACTGGGTGGGGGGAATGGCAGAAGTTCTGTGTAAGTCTCACAGCTCGACTATCAGAGATAGCAGAGGTAGGGGGCTGTTGCTCGCTGGAGGCAGATTTTAATGAGCTATTTCACAAACTGGGCAGAATCATTTCCAGCACAGCTCATGTTTCGGCACTGATTCAGTCTCCATAAGACCCCTGAGTGTTGACAGGGAACCACAGGCTAGAATTTATCTAAAGCTAATGTAATTTGGAGTAATATCACAAGAACTGGCACTAGGGATTATGCAGCTTGCCTTGCATATTGTGTTGCTCAAGTTGTACCCAGCCTCTAAGGTGGGTAAGATGCAGCCAGGGCTGGCTGCATCCCATCCCCGAGCATTGAGAGTCTTTCTGCAGGAGCAAAGCCCGTTTATTCAGATTTGCCTCATTGTGAAGGATGCCAGTACTTTCCACATTACACAAATTATGGAGTTCATTAATCTTTACATGTCATAATTAAGTCTGTTCAAGTCTATAGTGCAGTCTATGGGTTCCTTTTAGTGAATGTTTGGGGAGCAATGGATCAGTGTTTTCCTCTCTCTCCCTGCCAGTACTGGGTCTTTACCAAGCAGAGCTAATGATCCAGCCAGCCCTCTTTGTCCCTTGAATCCTGATCATATTCTCTCACTGGAGAGTGAGCAAACTGTTGTTTTGGGAAAGGAGTGTTACTGAGAACTGACTTGTTACCCAGAAGGCAGAATGAAAGGAAAGCAAATGCAATCTTCTGTCAAAACTGAAAATTATTCCTGCGTTTGCTTTGCACTCTTAAGATTTTTCTGTAGTTGGATAATGTTTTAGTCTGTCTTTTCTATTTTATCTCCTGCTGGCTTTAAGTCCAGTCATGCAGCTACGTTCCTGCACACTCCTTTGAAAAATCCCTGCAAATGTCATGTCAGAGGTCTAAGGACTAAGTGGCCCATGCAGGTTATGAGTGAACAGACACCCTCGGTGCAGCATTTCTGCACAGCACCTTCAACAGCTACTTGCATGATATAAAGCCCTGATTTTGACACACCTAGAAGATAATTTTACATGGTAGTGATTTATACTCTGCATGAAATAATCTGAATCAAAACTTAAATTTTCAATTTTCTAAAATGTTCTCACCTCCTTTTCATCTCAGTTGTTTGGGTTTTTTGGTTTTTTTTTTTTGCACCATTTCTGGCTTTTTCAGATGTAGGTATAAAGATAAAGCAGTCAGTGCATTTCTGTTGTGTAGTTTCATGTGAGGAAATTGAAAGGAGACTATTTTTTAAGAGTAAGTGCCAAGCATCTTCCAAAAGCAAGGCTTCTCTACGCTATATGAGGGTAGCCACCTGGAACTGGATGCCCTGTTGGTAGTGTGGGGAAAAAAACCCCAAACATTCCAGCAGCTGACAAGATGTGGCTATTTCCCGTGCATAAAATGCTGATAACTCCCATCTTATGAACGGATATGTTACTAAGATGGATTGAAGGATGAGACTTCAAACTATTTCATATGACTGCCTACCCATTGTAGTGGGTAAAATATCTGTTTGGTAGCAGTGACTGTAAAAGTAGTTTTTAATGTTATGTATTTTATTCATCTACCTTTAATCAAACACAAGTGTTCTATTTTTCATTAAAATACTGGGGGGCACAGCCTTAAAGAAATGTTTCCTTATGACCCCAGTACACACAGTCTTTTGGACTGCAGTGATAAGTGACGGGTTATTCTTTTATTGCTGAAAGAACTTGTTTAGCATATGCAATATGCAAAAGCAGGAAAGCTGAGCATTAGAGTGTATTACCAGTGTGCACTTACAGGAAAATTATCCCATGAAAAACAAACCCCCCTACTTAAATGCTACTCATAAACTATAAGGCAACTAATTCTACCTTAATGGGTGAAATTGCTACTTGATGGAGAAATAAAACCAATATTGTTAAAATACTGAGCTAGTGTTAAACATTAACAGGTTGGAATCTATTAAATGCATGCTATTGTGAGAGCTGGAGAGTTTGGTTTTTTTTTTTAATTATACCTATGGTTTATGAGAATTTCCATGCTATTTTCTGAGTCTGTTTGCCAGCGCAGTTCTTTTCATTGATTGGTAAAGAAGCAGAAGCTTAAATTTTCTGTAAGCAAGTGAAGCATGGGAGATATCCCTTTCATGGGAAAAGGAGAAATTATAGTATGGATCAAGCATGATGGTAGATGTTTTTCACTACTCTATTCTCTTACACACTTTCAGGTATCTCTACGATGCCATTGAACTCTGCAGACTAATTTATCATTCAGAATTTAATTCAGAATAGGCTACCTGTATGATGATGGAGAGTCTCAAGAATGGTGAACATGTCATTAAAACTTGAGCATATGAAATACAAATGTCTGAGGGAGGCTTACAATATGGAAACACCGTGGCGATGTGGAGGATACAGAATACATTGTAATGGCTAAAATGCACTGAGTTCAGATGCTTATCAAATAGTGCGGGGGGGGAATATCACCAGCAATAATACAACAATGTAAGAATTGCTGATAATAATCCAAACCTCTCATTTGACTCCTTTGTCTCGATAGGTATATACCTCATTTATTTTAGTTAAGTTTTTCTTTTAGACTATGCGAGTGTTCTAGTCTGTCTGTGTTCATCTGAAAGCCATCTGTTCACTAGAGGGCAGCATTTGATAAAATGTTTAAAAGCACGCTTTTTCCACAGAAGTGAAGAAAATACATGCAGATCACTTTAATAACACTTTTAATAGTGTTCTCTGACATAAGTTTCCAGTTGTGTTTGGTGGGCTGCAACTTGGAACACAGTTTGGACTGATGAGACTTTTGAAGGAATTTTAAGGATTTATTCCACTAATAAATATGAATTGGTTTTAGATGGATGTATTATTTCAGGTTTGTAGAAATCACACCCTGCAGCCTCTATCTTCTATCCTTAGCCCTTTAAATGTACATAAATTAGTATTTTAAATTCTTATATTATTGTAAAAGAATAAAACATGGATAGGTTCACTTGTCTATTAGCCCTTCTCTTTTATTTTTTTCTATTACTCCTGCTTTTCAAGCAGTTCTGTCAGCTTTATTACTTTATTCAGCAAAAACCTTGGTTTCTGCAGAGTCTCAGTAGGCCTATATTGCCAGGCACCTGTGGAGTCCCATCATGGTGCTAGAAGCAAAAACTCTTGCGCTGGTGTTGGTTCCTTGATGGTAGCCGGTTTGCAAGGCTTTGCCAGGGCTTCCAGCCATCTTGAACAGGCTAATGGCTCTGCACAGCTTCCTTGGACCAGGGCTGCAGATGGCCAGAAGACAGCCTACCAGGTCTGACTGACCAGACAGGAACCTGTAAAGAGGTGTGATTTGGCATTTAAGGTTAGATAAGCAGGTATTTTTTGATCCATCACTAGCAGAGAAATGCCATTTTGCTTCTCTGAACTAGGTGCATCAAATGAAAAGTGACTCCTGCCACCAAGCATTAAGGATCTATCTGAGGAGGCTACGTCACCCTTGTCTTTCTCCCTAGTTGTGGGGGAGGGAGAGATTGTTAAAAAGGGCAGTTTAATTGACCTAAGACTTGAAATGCCTTCTGGAGGTGCACATCCTCTAGAGAAAGCATCTGAGTGATGAGACATCTAATTCGTGTGCATCTACATTTAAGTGGCATAACCTGGACTCCACAGCCACGTATCTCACTTTTAACAGTGATTCCAGTGCACTTCCCTGGTGAACAACAAGCAGGACCAGGGTTCGTACTGGAACTATCACGTGTGCTGGGAAGTACTCTGACAGTTTAACAGACTTCCCTTTCTTGCCAGGTTAAGCAGCGTCGACTTAGGTGAACTCCTTGTAAACGACGTCTTTGCTCAGATTATTAGCTGTGTGGCGAGGGGGAAGCTGGCCCCTGAGGGTAGGTGTCCTCAGCCTGCAACAGGCATGCCAGGGACACAGCCAGCTCAGAAGCCAGACTGTGGTTAGTCATGGGGCACCTCTTGTAGTTCAGATGCTGGCTGCCAACGGGGTGAAATTGTTGTTTCCTATTTTAAGCTGTTAGACTCCAGTACTGACTATGGCTTTGTAGTTAAGAATGTTCCTGAATAGCTAGCCAAAACAGAAGAATTAATTTGGATGACAGGAGATGTATAAATGGACTCGTGTTACTGTTGTCTTTAGAATTACATCTTTCACATGCCAGGCAAATCCAGGAGGCAGTTAAACATTTTCCCGCTATGACTTAATCACAAATGTCATTTGGTGCTTCAAAACTATTTAAGCAAAACAAATTCACCAGCCAAGCTGGAGAGTGATGTTTGTATCATCATATATACACAATGGGTGTTAGTTTTTGCTGGAATAGATTGTCACAAGCCTGACATTATTCAGGCCTCCAAGACAAATCAATCAGTATGGGGCTTTTTTTCTTTTCTCCTAGTTGTTAAGTACCTCTCTTAATGCATCCCTGTTTGTTTTGAAGCTTTGCAGGTGTGTGGGCTGACAGCAGGTTTGGAGATGTTTGGGGAACTCTCCCAAGTTACGCGCAGTGTCAGATACCTGCTTCTTCTGTCCTAATTGCATGTTTCTATCTAGAAAGTGATACCTCTGCTCAAGACGTGCAGCTCTAAAGGAAGAGGAAGGAACCGTCTGCATCAGCTCTGGTAACTCTAACTTCCTGGGATCATTCAACCAAACCTTCAGTCTCTTTTTGTATATCCTGACTGGTTAAACTGTTGCTGGCTGGTGAGAGAAACGCTGCGGTGCCACTAAAGAGTGTAGTCAACTCAATGCTTGCATGGTCTTTATCCAACAGTAGAAAGAAAGCGAACCATTTTAAACTTGGTAAGAGCATACAAGAATGTCTGTTTCATGGTGCTAGGAGAAAGTATTTTCTACATATACACCAAAGGCACAGGCACACAGCCCTGTGCCTTCATTTCATTTTAAATGGTTCATCTAGCTCACTCTGAAGCTGGAAGTTGAACCTGCACAAAGATCAATGCTTATGGATGAGGTATGGGGCAGAGCAGTTCTAATAGCACAGGAAGACTGAAGGTTTATGTCATCCATACGGCACATGGAGTTTTATGCCATTCTCAGTGCTTCCTGAGGAACAGGAAGCTCATTGTCCAAATAGTTCAAATTCCATCTCACTTAGTTGAGAGTGTATCAGGTTTTTTTTTCTCTGAGAGTCTTTAAGGATTGGAATTTAAAACAGACTGCTTCCATCAGGTATTGCTGACAGCAATATTATATCATATCCTTTTAGAATTCGCGTCGAAGTGTCATAGTGTCACCTTATCTGCCGTATGTGCTGTGTTATCGCTTACTTGTTCTTAGTGTTTATCTGAAAGCTATCTGTTCTGAGCGCTGGGCAAACGCCGCCGCTTTGTTGTGTGTTTATCATTGATTTATGCCACGTTAAGCTGGGCAATGACTGCGTCTAAGTACTACGGGCGTCACGTAGTGGATCTTGTTACCATGTACAATTTCAGTTTTACCTAGGCAAGTTCTACTTCTCCCCTTTATGCTAATCTGACTCCACTAGATTCTCTGATTCCCTTAGATTCTGAGGATTGTAAATGGTTATTACAATCAAAATATCATGTTATTATCATTATCACTGATTTTATTCTTCATTCTCTTTACTGTGTGGCATCAGATTAAAGATTGGTGCAGGTATATGTGTCAGGCAGCCACCTCAACTTGTAGAGTGGGAGCTGCTTTGGCAACGCGCGTAGCAGCCTCTCAGACTCTGTGAGGCTTTATGACATGCTCTGCAGCTATTCACAGAGGGCTCCATGAATGCTACTGAAATGAACTGTACTAAAATACAACCAGCTCACAGTACTGATGGGTGGTTGGTGTGACAGAAAAAGCAGGGTGGCCAAAGGCCACTCTTTCCAGACAAAAGAGCTAGGGTCAGGTCTCTTGGCACCAACAATGATGTGAACTAAATAGTAATATTTAGTGGTACTTCTTGGGCAGAGATTTATTGAACAATAGCTGCATCTGACTAAGCGGTGAAAACACTTCATTTTATTTCCAACAACTTCATCCTGTTCTCAGAGCTTTAGTGTCCTAGAAAGGTGTAAATGTTTCTCCTTTTTAGAGCCAACACGGAAGAGATTCTTCAGGAGTGATGTTTTTGGTGCCTGTTCAAGAAAATTCAGCTAGTCCTTTAAGCTACCTCCAGTGAAAGCTGCTTTTTACCAAATAAATCAGTCCAAGAGTTTCCTGTCCTATTGTAAGTTACCCATAGTGATGCACTGTGCTGCAGTCTGGTCAGCCAGGCATTTATATCTCATCAACGAAGCAAAGAGAATAGAATCCTGGACTCTTCACCAAGGTGAGATATCCGTGAGGTGGTTATTACAAGGGTCCTGCTCCTGCTATGTCTACCATGATATGTTTACACCAGTCTTGAATGCTGGTGGTCCATGTAATTGGTTGCTTCTCTAGAAGGCAGGAAGCAGTAGCATCCTCTCATTCACCCTCATGTTGCATCCCTTATGCCTGTCTTTCTCCTGGACTAAGGATAAATGGGAGACTTGCTAGGAATGCAGATCCCATTGCCTTCCAAACAGCGAAACAGGAGGTGTGGCAACAGCTCCTAGAAGGGAGAAGCCCCTAGTGTTCTTGTTCCCACCTGCTTGGATGAGGAGCCAGCTCACCTCCCTCCTCCCCGGCCACGCAGAACGCTGCTGAGTCTGAGACTGCCAGCAAGAACTGGCAGCTTCTGGACTTACTGTCCATGGCACGACTCGTGGCAAACTGCTCACTCAGGAGAGTGATCCCAGGCTCTGGCAGGGATTACAGTGGTAGTTATCATTGGTGAACATGTTCCAGTTTGTTGTTATGATGGAAAATGGAAACAGTCTTAAAATGGAAATGGTTGTAATCACTTGACTTCAGTACAGAGGCCTTTCATGCTGTCCATGCCTTAATACATCTATACTCTTTAGCTTAAAAAAAAAAAAAGCTAAACCCAACATATGAGGGCAAAGGAATCCCAAAGAATGTCATATTGGTACTCTCTGGTTTTGTTTTTACCTTTGGTCTGACGTATGTGATTAAGTTTTTTACTTGGATTGCGAATTCGGCTGCACCAAGAATATACAACAGTCGTTCCTCCCTTTTATTACTTGTCACTCTGTTTTCTGCTGTCGTGTTCCTCTTGTTGCCGACAGGATGACAATAGGCTTAACCCTCAAACACATGGAAAACTAATTTGTATAGGTATTCTAACTCTATAATTTCACAGCTTTTAACAGGGCGTCACTGACCCCTGGGAAGAGATGTATGCAGGAGTCACGTTGACAGACTTTGGTCCATTATTGGGAAATTGTTGAGTGAATTTGTGATTATGCTGGTAGGACAAGGCCTGAACTCCTCTTCTTCCGAGGCAGCCTTTTCAGTACTGTAGCAGATTAACAAAAGAGGCAGATGCCAGTGAGAAAGTGCCAGTATTTGTTAACAGATGTGATCCTTGTAATGTAGCATGTGTTCTTAATTTGGCACTGCTTGACATCAGGAGGATCTCTGTAAATAAGGTGTCATTAGCTACATCCAATAGGCTTTCCTTCTAAACTGGTCTTTGGTTAGTATCCATGCTCTGGTTGAAACTGGCATTCTACCTTGTGAATGGGCACTATGCCACTCTGACAGATGGGCATGACAGTAGACCAGCCAGGGAAACATTAAACTCGTCCAAGTTGAGTATTAGGGGCCAAACAGTCTATCCACAAATACAGCCTGGGCAGATTTGTCTTGTTGAAATTGAGGAAGTGGATATGCTGTTGCTACCTGAGCAACATTAAACAAACTTTGACATTCTCAGACTTTGGTCACTTCCAGATTTTGGTTCTAGAAGAATGAAGACTACTGCTTAAAAAAAAAAAAAAGTGTAGGACAGAATTTGCTTTTTGAAAGAAACTTCCATGTTTAGTGGAAAAAATACTGAGTGAGCCAGTCATGTTCCTTGTTAAGTAGGTTGATGCTAGTCTTCTATTTATGTTGACTTCCAATTAAGTATTTAGGTGAAAATGTTTCACACAGTATTTCCTTTCTCCAGTTTAAAAATTAAAAAATGTTGAATAGGATATTTTTCTGTCTCTGAATCTCTGGAGCAAAAACAAGGTCTCTTGCGTCAGTGAGAAGTCAGCTGAGTTACTTGAGGAATTACTTGTTCTGGTGTTTTTAAAGGGGAAAACACAGATGCTTAAGTAATGTATATTTAAAGATTTAAAAATCTGAAAAGGTAGTTGTTATAAGAACGTAGGGGCTTTCTCTGTAAAAACATACTATCACAATGGATGCTCATATAATTCCACTTAACCGCTTGCCTTTATTTGCAGATAAAATTGGTTTAATGTTTTAGTTAGGAAAAAATATTAACGTTGACTTAAAAGTGAGAAGAGTTCTGAAATATTTTTGCAGAAATTTTAATCCTATGTATTTAAGAGAAATAGTAGCAGGCATGACTTGGACACTGAACGTCCTTCCACAGCCAATCAGACTTCCTTGTGATTTGTAGCATTGCATTATATAAAGAAATCTGTAAATGAGAGAAAACCCTCCTCTCTAACGTGATTGGTGCGATTCTGATATTTTTGTAAGGCTACAGTGTGTTTTCAGTGCAGTTTTGCAATATCTGCAGATCAGCAGAGATTGATCAGTCAGATCTGTTTAAGTAAAAAAACGCTGAAAAATATCTACCTTGGTGGAAAACACAGGTGTTTGTGCTTCCCCTCTGAGAGATGAGGGATGCAGCAGGAACAGTGGTCAGTGAACCCTCTGGAACCCTACCTTTGCTAGGGAGCAGGGGTTGTAAGGATAAAACATACACAGACTGCTTTTGTCACCCAAACTCTGCAGTACGGGCACGTTTTCCTACCACTGGAGAATTCATGAGCTTCTGTAGCCTTTGATACAGATGCATACGGTAACTTGTTGCCAATTCTGCGCAATTAGGGCATACAAAATGGTTTCTCCGTTAGGAATGTTGCATGTGCTACGACACTAATTAGGGGTTTCTCTCCTTTACATGCATGCCTGTCTGCCATTAATATTAATGGCAATTTTGCCAAGCACAAGGGAAGACAAGACCCGTGTAACTGTGACTTAAACTTTTGTCTCGAAAATCCCCTGTATAGTTGCTCCTGGAACCTGTTGGCTTGCAATTTGCTAAAGGAACGTGGTGAAAGTGGTGGTGTGGATGATATGGTTACCTTTTTAAGGAGGTATTTTTATTTGCTCTTCTGTGTTTTTCCCCCGCTCTGGGTCTCTGTGATTTGTCCCTGTGGTTATATCACAAGCTTTTCCAGCTTAAAAAAAGCCACATTTTATGCATATTTTTTTCCTATAATGAAGCTTCTATTATAATTAAAAAAACCCAACAGTGTCTTCAGTGGTTATGCACTTGCACATTCTTGCAAGTACATGGAGTATCATGCTGTCTCCTAATAGATAAAATGAAAGAAAAAAAGCTGTTAGTATTTTCAGAGGAGAGATACAGGCTGTGGGGTTTTAAAACCCAGTTGAAATTTTGGGTTTAATGCAGATTTAGGTGAAACCACCACAGATATGCAGTGCTCATTGAGAACACCCTACCAAGACAACTCCAAGGAATGAAAATGAAGGAGGTCAGAGAGCTTTGGGCCTCCAGCTCGCTGCCAGGTGATTGCAGGGGTGAAAGGAGTGAAGCAGCAAGGTAGAGGGTGGTGCAAAGCTGTTCTTAGGAAGAGACATTTTTTTAAACAATCCGTGCTTCTAGTAGTACATACATTCCAATAGCTAGAGCTGATTGTACAGATTTACTTTTAGGTGTAGACATGCTGACCTCTGTTTGAGCTTAGCTTTGAGGGTACTTGAGCAAACTTCTCAGTGCTCTAAATGTGTGAGGCTATGAGTGAATTATTCCAGCTTCACAAGTCCTTTTCCCATACAGCTGATCTAGAGGAGCTGAGAGGAGAACAACCATATAAGCTAAAAAGCAGGGCTGAAATGAAATGAAAATCCACAGGGCTATGGATGTCAGTAGAAGACTGGAGACATGAGTGCTGTCATATCTTTGTTCAGGGAAAAGAGTCTGTGCCTTTTATGCAACTTTTTCTATATGAATTACTTCCATGACGGAGCAAATCACAGGCTGAAGTATCTAAAGGGGTACACTTTTTTGATTATATCCACCAAAACATTTCAAATTCAGAATAATAAATCCCCCCAAATTTCTGGCATAAAGAACTAGCACAACGCTGCTGGCAGCTGGCTCTATCTGGAAGACAAGATCTACTGCAACAAAATAACAGTAGAAATAATTGCCCTTCTTCCTCAGAGGAAGAGTTTAAAATTGTTAACATCAAGATATTCTTGGAAATTTCTCATTGCTTCATTAATTCTTGAGGCTGTGAAGGTTGAAAAAGGAAAGAACATCTGCATTAAATGAGAGTTCATATAAATTATCCTCTAAAATGCACCTAAAAATGTAGTTGAAGGCATAGATCCCAAGGCCAGTTTGCTTTCCTTTTAATTTCTCTTCAATTATCTTGTCTCAGACTTTGTGCAAAATTTAATTGGACTAGGAAATGTCTCCTACCAACATATTGGGTTGGGGGGTGGGGAGGAACATGAAAAAAGTGTGTGTACATCCACGTGTAGCTGAGAGACAGGGAAGAGTCTATGTGCTGTGGAACCCGAAAAAGCAGAAGACTAATGGTGATGTCCCAGAAATGCCACCAGAAATGGGCACAGATTTGAAATTCTGAGAGAGGAGGTTTATATTGAGATTAAATGGCTTGAGCAGCTTCTCATCACAAATCATGAACCACAAATCGTAACTGTGGATTGACATATTACCGTTACTTGCATGGAAGTGAATCAATTGTGGGTTTTATAGCTTTGGCACAAAGACTCTGGTCAACTTGTGATCCAGTGTCAAAGATGACACATTTGCTCATTTGCCCCCAAAGAAATGGTAGTTTACAAATGTGTACAAGCCTTTCCTACAGTGATGTTTCTCATAAAGCTTTTACTGAACTGTGTATCATAACCTATGGTGGAGTGAAGTTTTACGAGATGACTGAAGCTGCAAGAAGTTTGAGCTGCCTCAGCCATCCCCAAGGAGAGTTTCACAAACAGGAGTCTGTTTCCTAACACCACAGGTAGCGGTGCCAAGAAGGCAGGATAGATCCTTGTCCTGTTGAACGTTCATTGTCTGCTTCAGGCATTCGAGAAAATAAAAGCTTGGTTCTGCATGCCTTTGCTCCTTGCATATGCACTGGCATGTAGTACGCTCCAAAGCTGTGTGAAAATCTTTCTCTTCAGTTTTACTCTACTGGCTTCAAGAAGATTCAGGGCTGTTGTCTATCTTCCCCCCACTAAAGCTGGCCCTTGTTAATTCTTTCCCCCTGCTGCGCTGAGTGTGTCTACCCAGTTGTTGTAGGGGTGATGGCAGTGCAATGGGTGGTTAGCACACCTAACAACCGAAGTGAAGATGAGGTACCATTGCATTCCAGTGAGAACCAGAAAAGCCCACGGGGATCCTGGTTTGCTTCTGGTTTGGTCATTGAGTCTTGTGCTACATTTCATGTGTGGGGTGTTTTCAGTTGTCAATAATCTTGGTCTTGTTTTGAGAGTGTTTTTACTGACAATTGTTCTTTCCAGACAAGGAGCAGAGCAGTGAGCGGGAAGAGAAAACCCAGGGTCTGGGAAACAAGGAAGCAAGTCACTTAATCCTGGTGTGAGTTTCTGAACAAATGCTATGGAGAAGGTAAATTGAGCTCAACAAAACATTAGATTAAACTCATTAGTAATTAAAAACAACAACAGCTGCAGGTTAAAGAAAAATGCTGGAGATCTGCCATTAAAATGTATAGACACTGACCCTCTTTAAATTCATAGAGAATGCTCTTTACTTAGCTATAAAGGTTTAATGTAACTTAGCAGATCTGAGTTACTTCAGGATAGCTTTAATGCTTGGCAGGTCTCTACATTTTATTTATGATATCAAAGCTGCAACTCGGATTTTTACTCAGTGGAAGACATAAAAGAGATTCAGAAGTCATCCAAATCATCTTGTAATTAATGTTACCATGCACGCCCAAGACATTAAAATGTTAACAGTGTTAGAATCGTGTGCTTTGGAATACAGAGTGAGGGCTTTATTAGAGAGAAATACACTGCAGATGTCATCCACCCTAATTGAGGACATTGGGTTGCCTGCTGCTTGTTCTTATCAGTGGTTCAGATTTTTTTTTTTAATTAATTCATTTTTCTTACTGCTAGAATCTGCTCTCATTATTAGTCTATCTTGTCACTCATTTGCATTTCAAGTGCTGGGACTGTGGGGTACCAGCTAGCTGCCTTAGAAGAACACTTCAAGGGGTTACTCTATCAAATAGCAGCACAGTATCACAGTGAATTTGACATCTGGGTTATCTTATTCCCAGATGCTCCATGGTGTCATTAGCAGGATTAATCTTAGCTTTAATTTCATAATGATTCTTATTCTAATATATGTGAATGAACACAAAGTCTCTTGACTCATTATCACCAATTTACCCAAGATATGTAATCAGGCTCTTACATTCACCAACATTTATTTTTGCTAATACATCTAAAATTGTAGATTAAGCAAATACAGTTAGTTCCAGCTGAGTGAATGCCTAGTGAGGTAGCAGTGTAGTATTTATGTTTTAATTAAAGTGTATTAATGACAGTCTCTTTTAAATGCATACTGACCAATATCTTTCTGCTGAAAACAATACATTTATCGTCCAAGTGATATCGACTTGTAAATTTAATTACAGCACCTTTCTCTGGCTATTTATTATTTGTAACCGTTCATAAGTTACTCAAAATCTCATTTTATAGTATAATTTTAACCTTTAAAGATCAGGGCAGAACATGTTATTCTTAAGAAAAATCCCTTGACTTCCCAAAGCAAACACTTTAATTTTTAAAGTTAAATTAAAAATTAAACCCAAATACATTTTATACTGAAACTTTTGATTTGGATTCCTCTTCCAGGTTGACCTGTAATATAGAATGCAGTTTATTTTCACAGCTAAGCAGACACACAAGTTTCACCTCCACGTTATACAGAGTTTCAAACTCCATTGCATTTTTGAATTGCAAGGAGAAAGCAAAACAAGAAATTCCTATGCACTTTTTTACAGTGTTGGACTACGTTTTTCATTTACCAGCTGTTGTAGCACAGCAGTAAGTAGTGGTTCATTATTGATGGATAAAATGTTCAAACATTTAAAGAAATGAAAGTCAGCTTTGAATTTTTAATTAATTAATTAAAAGTACTGCAAATGCCAGCTTGTTAATTGCTTTGCACCTGCAAGCCAACACAGGTTTTATGCACTCTTTCTTTGAATATTAATTTTTTTTTTGCATGTCTTCATAATGCTTGGAAAGTCTCCCCTGCAAACATATTAGTAAAGAGTAAATATTGAATTTAAGACAAAACTCACGGCTTCATCTTTCACTGTACACAGAATAGGATTTAAAGGAGGATTTAGATTTCCAAGGCTTCTAATTAAGTAGTGATAATCAGGCTTTCTATTGAGGGTCACTTCCTGGGAGTAATTTGAGTTATTAAAATGCATGTTTTTATTTGTTCTGCTTTGCGAGCTAAAACCGATCCCTTTTAATATAGCAGCAAATATGCAAATTGGTGTTTCATTATATTATGCAATTTATGGCAATCTTCTCTAATTTACTGAAAGGGCAAGAGCCTGACCTTGTCATTCAACTTTTTTTTCCTGGTAAGCTGAACTAATTATATGGATCTTTTTATGAAACTCTGAAAGTATGCACCACGGTAAAAAATGTGACAAATTTACCTTGATTATTCATCAAGATGGCCTTCGATTTTGCTTGAGTCCTCCTGCAGGGTGATGGATAATTTAAACTTACATATGGGAGCCAATTTGTTTCAAGGTTTGAAAATGGCTTCCTTTTTTTTCACAGAAATCCTGGAAAGAGCATCTGAAATCATTGAAATAATAAATGTCAGCATTTGAGCTGTGGATAAAAAAAAGTTCATTAAAAATACTTGCACGATGTATTATGAATTGATAGAATGATTTTTCTTTGTGCTATCCTTCAATACAATATTTCAGCCAGGTTTTATTAGTCATATGATGTTCTGCATTTTCACTTTAATAACTTTCCTTTTTAGATTTATCAAACCCGTGATTCTTTAAGCTCCTTTTTGCCTTCTCCACCAAGAAGTGTAAAAGAAGTTCTCCTCTGTCAAAGCCAGGAAAGCATGACTTAGTCTTCAGAGACTCTTCGGGAGGTTCTACAATTCCTTCTTTTTCGGTAAATACAACTTCATTGCCACCCCGCGGGCTGATCAGCCTCTCAGCCTCTCAGTCACAACAGTATTCTTTTGACTCTTTCTCCTGTTCCATAACAACCCAGTCATGGGATCGTTTTGCCATGTTTTATACTTTGGCTCACGAGACTCATTTGAGTGATGTGACTGAACCAGGAGGGATGCAGGAACAAGGTGGTATGTATTAAAATTCTGAAAGTATGTGAGCTGGAGCTGTCTCGAGAGAACAGCTGGTCAGTAACCCTGAACCGAGGCAGGAATGGGAATACCTGGCTTGTTCCCAACAGGTGTTTATCCTATTTGTTCTTAAAAAATCTTAAGTAAAGGGGATTTCACATCTCTAATGCACCCTTTTTATTCCATAAATTTAATCAATTTTTTCTTCTTTTCTACATTGCAAATCTGTCAAATTCCTTTGTTCAGATTCTGCAAAGACCAACTGGCAGGCTTCCTTACCCTGGAAGAAAATACCTAGAGCACAGAAGTAGAAAGTTGTTCTCCACCAGGGTTTAACCCATGAAGGTGAATGCAATTGCCCCTTGACCACAATGACTAGTATAACAATGCAGTCATCACCCCCACTGGCGTAACCTCTCCTGCTCATGTTTAAACACAACACGTATTTGTAAAGCAGATGAGTCCTCAATACTGTCTATCAACTAGAAAACACAGTTTGTAATACTGTATTTGAACACTAATCTCTTGGCTATGGCTTAGGCTGTAACATTCATTGCCATCAGCAATTAAAGCTCACTCTGTAGCCATGATCTTGCTCCTGTAGGCAAAGCATTCTAGGTTATGGTATGCAGTCTGCATGATGGTCAATGAAATTAGGCATCGAGTTAAAACCAGATTCGTCTTTTACTGCAGAGTGAGGAGCGTCAATGCATCCACAGCCTACTTCAATTAGAAGTTTGGCTTCTCCAGGTCTGGTGAATTTAGGTCTCCCTTTATTTAAGGGTACTCTAGAAGATCAGGCATGTGTGTTTGCACTGGAGGGCAATACTCAAATTGTGACAGCTGGGGTTTTTTTTCAAAGCAAACTTGAGCTATGGAAATGAAGCAATGTTTTCATGGATTTCTTTGTCTTTTGGAAATGAGGATGAACAGTTGACATCTTCTGATGAGGTGGTGAATTTTGATGATGTCAAACCTGGCTAGAGAGATGGAAATCCTATATACTGAACAATAAATTAGTCTGTTTAATTACTTAATTCCCAGGCACATAAAAGAGTCCTGCAAGGGTTGGCAGAGCAACTGAATATCTTCCAAGTTCAGGCTTTTTAGTACCATTATCTTCTAATTGCTGATTGGCACAGGATTCTGCTCACTGTTCCCAAGGGGAGCAGCAGTATCTCCATCTGAGTGGTAAGGATTCCTCAGCAGCGATTTATGTGGTGTTTTTGATAGGTAGAAAAAGGCAGTAAGAGTTTATTAGCAGAGTGTCATTATTGTGGGGGAGGAGGGGAGCTGGAGCATGTGAATTCCCTTGACGATGAATGAAAAGAATAAAACTGGAATAAGGAGAGTGGCAATTCAGAGACAATAATTTACTCTAGAAAGAAGGTGGAAATACTTGCTCGTGTTTGACAGGCTTCTCATTTTGCTCTTTTTTTGCCAGTGAGTGTATCAGGAGAAAGGTAAGTATCACTAACTAAAGGAGAAAATTAGCAGGGTATTTAAATGTTTCATTGTAACGTCCCTTCCTAAGTGAACCCCCATTTAATGTTTAAAGGGCTAAAAATGCTAAGTACGCATCAATAAAACAACATAGTTTTAACTTCTAATTAAGTTTTAACTTTGAATACACAGACATGTGAAAGCCACTACTCTAATTAGTGTTCTTTTTTTTTTTGATATTTAGCAATTTGCTAACTTATTTGTAATGAGTGATGAAGAGACTGAAAAAAATGCAACCTACTGCCAGTGCAGCTCTTCTTGCTACCCCTCTGTCATACTTTTTGAAAGACTAATTTATGTATTTATTTTAGTTTAATCTTGCTCCACCAGTTCGTCAGGATGCTTCTAGAGGTTGCACAGTATAATGTTCTGAATGCTCAGCACTCCCAGGCATGTTAAATCAAATTAGTCCAGAATTTGTCTCATCTCCTGCTCTGGATAACCTGTGTTAAGAAATTCAGGTTTATGTTAAACCTGAACTGTCTATTGCCAAGGGCTTTTATGATTTCGAAACAGTCTTTTTTCCCTGTTTGTGTTGCTCTTTTTCCCTCTGAACTTATTTAGTGTCTTGGAAGCTGCAAAAGTACTTGCAGAATTCATATTAATACATTGTTATTAAAAGGGACAGACCTTTAATTGCAGGCAGTTAACACAGAATCTGTTGGCAGTGTCTTGAACAGAATGATAGCATTTAATCATTTTTATCATTACAGTGATGTTTGCAATGTTATTGCTAGCGTTGTGTATTTTTTATGATAAGTTCTTAACTTAAGGGTTTATAACTTAACCATAAAAATATGCTCCAGGCTGAAACATGACATGCAAAATCTGAATATGGAACTGAATGTTGTTTCTTGTTTTAAAACAAGCAAAAAATAAAACAAGCTCCATGTGAGCATTTAATAGGTATGAACAGAAACTCCTGCCAGAAGATGACCTTTTCTGTGGAGGATCCTCTCGTGTATTTGCTTAACAACCCAGCCCCAAAATGCACACTCCAGAACAAACAAAAAATGCTTAACTTTATGCTTTCTGAGTGCTTTGCCTCTAAAACAGTATTTTGCAACTTTGTGAAGAGACCTTTACAAAACTTGAAGTGTGGGGTGTTGTTGCAGAGGAAGCTTATTCTACTCTGAGCGTTCCTTTGCAAATCAAGGATTCTCCGTAGTATTGAAAAAACCCTAGTTTTGTCCTCTAAAAGCTGGAGCTATTTTACAGAACTATTGGGGGAAAAACAAAAGGCAAAACAGTATTTCTTGCCTATAAATATAGAAGGCTCTCAGGAAAAACAAAAATCCCACAAATCCCATTAAATCAGACTGATCTGGTACAACAGAGAAAAGAAGTTGGACCTAACAAGAAAGAAATTATGACCTTGCAGCCAAGAGCCACATATTCATCTGAGACTCTGGTGCTCTAATTTCACAGGACAAAGTGGCTTCTTAGTGAAATGACACTTCTCTGTGTGGAGCCTTTTAACACACCAGTCAGTAAGGACTACAGAGTACTGATGTATCTTCCAACCAACTTTTGCTCTTTATCGCTTAGCTTTGGAGAAAGCACCATTTTGCACACAACAGTAGGCGAGTGTAACTGGTACCATACTGATGTGTGCTGTGAGTGCCCACTGTGTGGTCATGCAACACAGAATGCTGTTTTTCTCTTCTGACAGTTTTCTCCACTTGTGAGCCAGCAGATGGGAGGACAGAATCTGGCTATCTGCGTGATGTTAAGAGGTACAGGTGAAATGCAAAGAACCTCTTCACTGGAAAGATTGATGCATTGGAAACCAAACGGGAAGTATCTTTTTGTGGCTGTGGGACAGTAGCATCGTGGGACTGATGTTGGCTGCAGCTGGTTCCCTACCCAGCCTCAGAGGAGCCTCAGCTGTGTAAAGCCACGGGGCTGAGCAGCACTATGTGCAGGGCCTGCCTCCTGTGAACCTCCCTGGGAAATCAGCAGGTTTCGATGGGGGAGGTGATACTTGTCTTCTTGTGCAAGCTCTGGTCTGAATGTACATGTGCACAGACACATGGGGACAGTCATATTACAGAATTGAAGCGTGGTGCTCCAACAGACTGATTGTTTCCCATATTACTTCCTCTTCCCTCTGGTAAATAGGTATTTGGTCCATATCTAGGTTCTCTTGGCAGGGGAGTATCAGCCGTGGTTGGTTACTAAAGGTAAAAAGTGTTTGGGTTTTTTTTCATCCTGTTTAAACTACTTTAATTTTTAGCATGTGTACCTTCTAGATGAAGTCATAGCCTTTCCGTGTTCCTAGGCATGTATGAGCTTGTGCCAGTCTTCCATGTTGCCGCCAGTTAGTCAGGAGGGTACAGAAATGTGCTGGAATCAGAGACTGAGAATTGCGAGAAGCTGGCAAACTGTGCTGTACTATGAAATGTGTTCTGTATTTTTTCATCATGCTGAAGAAGTTTGGGAAAGCTGAATGCTGTAAAGTCACTGCTGTGTGTGCTTTAAGCACGTGAATCCTGAAAGGGGAAACTGCTAAACTGCACTGGAGTTGAAGCCTGTCATTCACGGAAGCACAGCAAGGTGAAAGTGAAATTTGAACTTTTTCATCCAGAAGCGAGTTCACCCAGAAATTCTTCTTTTCCTTCCCTTGTTGGCACTTGCCACTGTTCTTTTTGTTACTGCTTGTAGGCTGTTGGCCATCTGTGGCAGAGACCATCAGCTTCTGTGTATTTCATTAGTCCAGACTGGGAAATTATGGCACTTAGAAGAAAGAGAAAAATCAAGGAAAAAAAAATGTATTTTTAAGGTCATGGGAACAATAGAGAAGACTGAGATCCAACTCTAAGAACATGGTCCTCAGCTGATGGAAATTGGTTTAATTTCTTCCCTGATATTAGCAGGGCTTGGTTGACTTGGCTGAGGTTCCACTGGTTAAGGCCTCAGATATGTATGCTCTTAGGAAATTGCTTTCACATTTGAACTTGCAGTATGTCCTGGCCTAAGATATACTTTGAGTTACTGTCTTAAAAAGAGTTAAAAATACAGAACATGAACTTTTTTGCATGATATTTGTATTCACAACTCTGGGCTATTTTCTCACCAAGCAATGAGGAAACTTGTTTTTCTGGGAGATAGGGGGAAAAAAAATATTGTTGGCTCATCCCCCATGGACCGACCAGTACTCTGCACCTCTGAACATGCCCCATACATGCAGCTATTGCTGAGGACCAAGGGATTGCCCCATGGAGGAATGAGAGCTGCTTGCTGGCAGGCTGCACTGCCCTTTTGTCACCTGCAGAAGTGGCGTCAAGAGCAAGTCTCACCCGCCGGGTTCCTTGCTGCCCTGTAGGCTGTTGCGGAAGGATCAGCAGCAGTGATTTCAGGCTGGATTTCCAGCTGTGTGGATGTGATGGCAGCATACAGGAACTGTGGCCCTGCTCCTGCCTGGAATTTCCCAGGTACAAATGCGTTTCCAAGGCTTTTAGAAGGTGTGGAGCCTGCTACATATGATCTGTCTAGGTGTAATGGACTAAATCTGGAGATGTATTTCACCTCTATGCTCTTGAAACCCTGGACAAGTTTATAAATGCCTTGTATTTCACTGGCAGAGAGATTCTGGGTCAAAGATGACACCCTAAAGAAATGCAGAGGTAGGAGTACTTTCATTGGATCCCTCCTAGAAATGTGCAGTTGGACAGACTTGCCCCTTTCTCTTTTACAGCTGCTCCTCCTCTTTCCTCCTGGTGGCTTTCCCACCCCATCCTTTGTCTAGGTTACTAAACGCCGTAGAAAGTAGCATAATTCTCTGCTGAGATGAATACTCTTTGTATAGTCCAGGGTCCAACAGTTCTTGCATCGCTGCTTTTATTTAGGTAATGAAAAAAGAGGTGGGGGTCTGTTGTCAAGACACAAAGCACCTCAAATTTAAATGCACCTGGGAAGACTTTTTAGAAAACAAAAGAGTAATAAATCAGTAACGAAAAATGTAAGAAAGCACGTATCCTAATGGAACTTGAGGTTCATACTCTTATTTTTCCCACATTATACCTTGTTCTTTTGGGGGGTGGAGGGGGTTTTATTACATCTAGCATGCGGAGTGACAATCCTGTAGCAAAGTGTTTCAATGCTGGAGAGTTTGCAGGCAGAATTCAATAGCACAAAGGTTTTCAGAAACTATTTTTCTTTCCCTTTTTTTTTTTCCTCTACAGCAACGATTCCTAGCCATTCATCATAAAGCACTAAAAATCAAAGAGCAATATTCACGAGCCTCCTAGTACAGTATGTTAAACCCTGATAACTGTCAGGAAGAGGCTGTCTGAAAGGCAAGAGCCAGGTAACAGCACAGAAAACAAAAAACATGTTGGGAGAAAAAGTACTGAAGAATAAAAGGAGAGAAAATGTTCTAAGCAAAGGGGGCCAAGCAGTACTCCTGCGTTATATTTGTCATGCTGCCATTTTGTTAACAAGAGAGATGTATTACACTGGTGTAAAATGTTGTGAGCTGTGTAGTTCTGTCTGTTTTCACAGAACCCTGGAGTGACCACGTATGCCGGGGGTAGATACTGTTCTCACAAATTGCTCTACTGGATCCAGAAATACGTTAGTTTGAGTTTCTTCAACTAATGTTTTATGCGAACATCTTTCAGCCTAGGGCTTGCCTCTGAACAGTTTGCTGTGAAGATTTGGTATTCAAAATATGAACTGTTTTCAGAAGATGCATAGGAAGTTCAGAATACGTGTCTGTTCTCTGTCTGGAACAGTCTACGTCTTGGCATTGGATTTTGAGACATGCTCTCTCAGTTGTAAAATCAAAACACCTGTTCAATGGACAGTCTGTTGTATTCTTTTAACACTACCATTGGTGAGAAGCTGTCATACTACAGATCTAGAATATTTTTCAATAGTAAGCAGGAAGAATGTGATGATTTTTTTTTTTCCAATTTGAGTGCATATTCATAAGCTGTCTTCTGCAGAATATTCCTGACACTAACCTTGGCACTGTTGAGGCCAGACAACTGGTAGCACGCTAAAGAGAACAGTGCTTCCCCATAGACCTCCCAGAAGAGCCCATTTCTGATCTGCTTGATGGACTTGGACAATGTCTCCATGTAGAGGTAAGTCTTCCTATGCTTTTCCTTTTGTATCTCCAATCCAATCTGGAGATATTTCCAACAATTTTCTCTATTTCAAGGGAATACTATAAACAAATAAAATGCATTCATCCAAGAAAAACAGAGCTATCTTGACAAGTGCAAAATAAAAAATGGCCATACCACAATGCTTTGATAGTAAGCAGAGATTTCTGTGATAAATAAAAATTGGACCAATTGTTATAGATAGTAAATTCTGCTGGGGTTTTTTGCATGTCCCGTAGTCACTAAAAATAGAGAACAGTGAAACATTTGGTCTCTAGAAATGCTTTCAGCTTTATGCTTCTCCCTAATTAAAAGTACATTAGGATATCCTCAACATATCAGTATTAATGATGGGAGCTGTAATGATGAAGAGTTGTAGCTATTCCAGGAATCCTGCTTGCCCCTTCAGAGATGATATTCAGAGAATTTGCAAGAATAAGCTTGTTTTCATACCATTTTGCCAGTCTCGATTCTTTCTACTATCTAAGAGTCTAAGAATGCTACTGCTTAGTGGGAATGTTTTTGATTGATGCCTGTTTTGATGCTCAGGTTCTGCCATGTCTCTAGTCATCGCATGTGTCAGTGTTTCG
Organism: Bucorvus abyssinicus; assembly: GCA_009769605.1. Lineage (NCBI taxonomy): Eukaryota > Metazoa > Chordata > Aves > Bucerotiformes > Bucorvidae > Bucorvus > Bucorvus abyssinicus. Next base: position 16,653,806 of record CM020034.1, on the reverse strand, counting down.
CTAGTTAAGAGAACGTGTGAGAAGTTTCTTTCCAACCATAAATCATTTTATTTCTTAAACCAGCTAGTAGAAATTATCCTCTGCTTCTCTGGGAGATGATACTGCTTTTAAAACAAGCTCATCATCCACTAATCCATTTTCAAACCCTGTTAGGCAATCAGGGTTAAGTAGAGTATAACGGAGTTATCCAGCTGGATTGATTGTGTAGAGTTAGATCTTTTACTTGTGGGGAGCCCGAGACCCCAGGGTCTAATAGTAATACTGCCTTCTCCATTAACAATCTATTGAATCTGTAAAGACTGTGTTCTATTACAAAATGTAGATTGGAGGGAGTGGGCTGTATTTTTTTTTTTAAGGTTCTGCAGAACTTTTCATGGCCAAACTTGAAACATTACCAAATAGGAATGACCAAATTGTTTAAATCTGGAGTAACCTGGGCTTAGCTTTTTCCAGCTGTTCTCCAGCAGCTTCAGGAAATAATCATTCATTCAGAAGCAACCAAGTTTCTGTTCTTTTGTAAAATTATCCAATGCTTGCTTACATTTTGCTGGTACCAAGCCTGGATTTGATTCACAGCTCTGGTTTGGTGTCCTATCTTGTACTCAAACCTTGCATAACCATTGTCTCCAGGGCCTCCTGCATATACAGTTACATGTAATTGTGTGTGCCTATTGTAGTTCTTGAAGAACATCTAGTGTTCTTTCTAAGAAAGAAAAATTCAGCTCATGCAGGTACTGAAGGTGGTTGAAAAACCATTCCATACTCTATAATATTTTTCTCTTGTCATTGTAAGAGAAATGTAAGAAATAGAAGGGAAAGAGCAAACAAAATAGGACAATGTTACATATAAACACTGAAGGTATGTGTATCACTCCAGTGTTCAGAAAGTCACTGTATGCAAACTTCAAGCAAGCCCCTCTGTTCTCCAAAGAAGCAGCAAATGTTGTTCTACTCTCAGTAATTCTGAGCATAACAGGAAAAACAAGGGGCAGAATTGAGCTCAGAATTTTCTCAACTCAGGCTAAGCATTCTGAAAGTAAGAATTAATAGTCATGTTTGTTTTGCATTTCTTCTCTATTTAGAAGAGGTGCAACTGGATAAATCAGAGAAAGAAAAGAACATTTTAATTCCTGTATGCATAGTGCATAGGAACAACATGGAAAATACGTTGTTATTCTTCATGCTGTTTTGTTTGTCTTTCCCTGTTCCCGGGGAGTGAAAATTCTAAAATGAATGTAAGGATCCTATTCTTTGTCTCCTGCCATACGCCCTGTCTGCAGCCTTTTCCTTCCCTCCAAGGCATCTCTATTAGGTGTTGCTACAGCTCTCGCTCTCACAGATTCATCCCCGTGGTGTGAACAGCTGGACAGCAAATGCATTTTTCCATTCTGCCTTTGGATGTCCCAAAACCTTACAAAATGAAGAGGTGGAAACAAGCTATTTTGCCAGGTAAACACCAGGGCCTCCTCCATGTCTCATGTTAGTTTTTTAATCTCCAGTCTGTTGGTTAGTCTGGAGTGGATCTCTGCCAGTCTTTCTCACTGGGTCGCTTGGGTTTATATAGTTAAATCTGTATGAAAACAGAAGCCTCAACTTTATTCTTGTGCTTCCTGAGCAACTAAGCAAAAGGGTCTTCTTGGATAGCCTTTCCGTTTGGATTTATCCAGAAACTCCCTGTTGCCTCTGATCCTGATTATTTTGTTTCTGCAAGATCCTGCTGTGTCCAGAATATAAGTTTTAAGCAGGTGCAGATGTGCTTCTCAGTGTCAGATATATGACCTCTTCAATGTCCTAACTCCTGGTGGTGTATCCTAACCATGTTACAAAGAAGCATTGGCTTTTAGCTTTAAATTTAGGCTTCCACTTCTGCACTCTGAATAAAGAGAACTTCTTAGTTCTGGGTATGTGAAGAGAAACAAGGTTTGTTCCTCAAAAATGCTTTTCTTTATATTCCCTTTTAAAGTATCATCCACAGATACTCTAACAACGTGAGCAGCATCAGTCAGTTTATGAAGCAGCTCTGCCTTTATCAAAGACAGAAATTGCAATGACTCCTGAAGAATAAAAAGTGTTCCAAGATAACAGTAGTATTATCATATTCTCAGATCTCAACATCTTTATCTTCCTTTTATGGAAAATTTCCTTGTTTAAGGAATTTGTTTTAAAATTTAATTGCAGATTTTATACATCATAGTACGTGCTGGTATTCCATCCATGAGTAATGTTACAGCCACTTTAGCTGTAGCTTACCTCCATTTACACTTAGTTTTCTGTCTTTTCCTGGTAGTGTGTCTTCTTAATCTTACTCCTTCTCATTTCTGTTCTCAGAAGATGCAAGTGGTTTTTACTTAGGCTTTGCAATATACATGGAATTGAAACCACTCAGCATTATTTCTGGTACAGTGTAGGTGAAAAAGTGTGGTTTGAGGTTCTGAGGTTTTTTTGCTTTGAACAAGTAGAGGGAGTATTTTCTCCTTAATTCAGTAGTAACTTAAAGGTATTTCCTTAAACTTCCCAAAACAAGCAGAGGGAGAAATCAAAAAAATCATGGGCAGGAATGTAAAAACAGGGCGCTCTTAATGTGAATTGTTTTACAAACGTAACAATGGCCGAGACATCCAGGAAACAAGTTTAATATAATTAAGTCATTCACCCAGGAGATTCCTAGCACATAGTATCTTTGACTCAGTTAACTAGTAAATTGTTAGCATCAGGATTAAAAACCTGCACAGAGCAAATATTGACATATTACAATGCTAAAATTGAAAGATATAGTCATGACTAGGGCCAGAGAAGCTACTGCATCCAAAGCGGGATGTCAGGAGGAGGTAGGAGCTGTCTCATGAACGCAGGATGTAGCTGAGTGTGTTTCAAAGGAAGTTTATCTCCTGTTGCAGATGCTAGGCACAGCTGATGAGCTGGCGTTGTGTCTTACCTCTGGGGAAGGCCAGTTGCCCCAGATCCACCTACACTTGTCCTACAGGGAAGATGTAGACACTGAGTCCTAAGCTCAATAGGAGCTAGGAGCCAATCTCTCTCAAATATTTGACTCGACTTGAGGAAAAATTAACTTAATTTATTGCCAGCTCAAATAAATATTTAATTGTTAACATGGGCAGTGGGAAACAGAGAGACAAATGTTAAAACAACCTTTCCTCCCCTCTTTCCCAGACTCATCTTCACTCCAGGTTCCTCTGCACCCACCCTGAATGGTGCAGTGGGGATGGAAGTAGTGACCAGTCCATCAGAGTTCTCTGCTTTTCCTTCTTCCCCACACCTTTCCTCTGCTCCGGAGTGGGCTCTCTAGGGGCTGCAGTGCTGTCATGGGTGTCTGTCTGCTCCAGCGTGGAGTCATCCACGGTCTGCAGTAGGTATCTGCTCTGCCATGGAGCACCTCTTCCTCTGACTTTGGCATTCCCTCTGTTTCTTTTCCTGTTCCCTGCTGTTCTCCCCACCCGGCATTTCCTGCCCGGACTTTAGGTTTTCCCGGAGGGTCCCATTCGTGGCTGAGGGCTCAACTGTGCCCTGCAGGGGGTTGCCTGGAGCTGGCTGGAACTGGTGGTGCCTGGTGCAGGGCAGCCCCAGCCTCTCTCTGCTGCACTGTGCCACCAATAAGCAGGCCCAGGCTGGAGGTAGGGTTTTTTTCACGGTTCGTTTATGAATAGCGAGCTTCGGTTTCTTCCAAAGAGCCCCCAGCAAGCCAATTGTAAAGTCCCAATACCTTTTTCTTTTCCAGAGGAGGACCGAGTTTCCTGCTGAAAGAACTGTTTCAGCAGAGACAGGTAGCTCATGATAAATTTAGCTGTAATCTGCTAAATATATGCTAATGCTTTACTTTCGATGTGTGAGCATTCATGGCTCTTACCCATTGGTGCTAATTATCTAACATGCATTACCATAAAGCTGGAATTGCATGAGGTACATTAGCGTGTCCTAAACTTTATCTCAGACAACTTTCCAGCTTATTCAACGGTAGGTAATTTTATAGCTTCCAGACACAGCTCACACGGAGTAACGTGGCTCCTTTGGTTTTCTCTGCAAAAATGACAAGATGCAGGCCAGCTGCTCCCCCACTGCTTGCTCTGGTGAAATGATATTCCCATCACAACTCCTGCTGTAATCACTTCTACTAATCTTGCTCTCTCTCTTTTCCACGTAGGTTCTCCAGATCATTACACAGGTTAGCTCTCCCCGCCTGCCCACCAGTCACAGGATTCAAGCAACGAGCCTCAAATTATGCTGAGAATAAACGGATATAAACAGCAAACCCAAGGAGACAAATAAGACGAACACCTTGAAAAGGAACCAGTAAGCGAAATGGGATGTGACAGGCTCAGGAAGATGAGAGGGAGTGATTTCCTGGAATGCAGCAGCAATTTTGTGCCAGCAGCGATGCGCCGGCTGTACTTGACCTTCAGTAACCTTTATCTCCGTTTCCAACTGCTGCTCCTACAGCTTCTCAGCCTGGTTCACTTCCTTTGCTGCTGCCCTTGCGGTTTCCCTGGTCAGATACTTTGCCTAACTGGTACAGATGCTGAGTTTTCTGAAATCTGGCTCTTCCTGTGAAGGTGCTGCAATCTGTACATTTCTCCACACCTTCCTGGAGTGGAATGCAGCCTGGGGACTCTGGTGGCCTGTGGGTGGAAGTCCTCTGTGTATCTTCCTGCCAGCTTTGACCTGACATTGGCATACAGGGAAATTAATAACCAACATTAACAGAACCATCCTTTAGGGAAAACCGCTCAGAATTTTTTCTTGAGACCTTCCAGAGGGGTGCTATTTGTTGGGTTTGGCTGGGAATTTTGTGTCAACATGGGTTCTTCCCTGGAAGGTGTCAGTTACCTGAAATTAAAGCAGTTAATAGGAATTAATAAATGCCAACGCTTTCTTGGCTAATTCTTCCTGGGGGTTAAGCATTCTGATTTAACAGGTTTGAAGAGAGACAGAAATCACTTGTCAGTTTGAAATACCTGGTGAATAGAATTACAAAACATGTCTTTTAAAACCTGCAATAAAAATTAACTATTTTGAAATTATCAGAGTGAGATAGTTTCTACTAATATGATTTGGTTTTGGTGTGCATGGCTCTTGTGTCCTTTTTTCTCAATTTTGCCTCTGACTCAGGTCAGAGTTGGACGGGGGGTGGTGGTGGGTGGTGGGCGGTGGGAAGTCTTGAAAATATTGACAGGACGTGGCTTTGGGTAACTACCCCCAGCCTCGTCTTGTTCTTCCTCCTTTGAAGGGAAATAGTCTAAAGCGAAGGTTTTGCCATGTTTTATGAAGCTGTTGTCAAACAAAACTTGTTAGCAGAGAACACCAGCAGCTTTGGAATGAAGCGAATATCCCCAGTTCAGTGATGTTCAAAATATTTTCAGGTTGCTTTTGGGTTTAAGCTGTGTATCAGGATATCAGTTCCTTTTGGCAACGCACGGAGGCCAACGGCAATAACATCAAGTATCTGTGTGAGTACTTCATTACGTATTTGACTCAGTGTAGCACATCTCCTAATCCTGTTCCTGACATATCACTGTAACTGTGGTGTTTGCTCTCAGTGTGCTCTTGTGTACCCTCACGCAGTGTAATATCAAAACACTTTCTGTTACTCAGAGCGCTGGATGTGTGTGAATTGTATGAAGCACTCCCCTCTGTCTCTTCTCAGCCTGTCGGGAAAAAGAGTTTGATTATTTTCCAGAATTTTGCTTTGTTTGAAGAAATTATTGAGGGATATTCAGCTGGAAAGATGAGGTTTGCACTGAAGTTTGCAAGTGAGTTTATTTTTCTCTCCTCAGGGAAGAAGGTCCGTAGTCCACATCCAGCTCCTCGGAGAGACATCTCCTCCTCTCAGGACCGGCTTGCCTGTTTGCTGGCAGATTCGGTGTTTGGAGGAACGTGGCTGTCAAGGGAGGTCGTGATCAGAGAAGGGGAAGGAGGTCTCACAGGTGGGTGGGGCCAGTCCTGCAGCAGACTTAGAATTTCAGGGTGGTGACCTTGAACTCGTCTCCGCTCTGCAGGGAGCCTGCTTGGTAAGCCAGAGCACTGGGGTGAAGTGTTTGCAGTGACCTGCATTGCTGATCAGATGAAGTGTTATGGATAGCAATGCTTCCTATTTTTTTCAGGATATATAACTTCATTCCTAGATCTGAGTTGAAGTGACGTAAACGCCACGCAGTTCAGTATTTCATCAGACCTCTTCATTTACTGAAGGTATTTTGTGACTTCCCCCCCCCACCCCAATTTCTTTTGCCTTAAGTGCAAGAAATTTTTGTATGACCTGTAACAGATGAATTTCTTACAGCTGGTGGAAAGTAGTTCTTTTATACCAGATAATTCCAAAATACTATTTTTAAATGTCTTAGAAATATATAGCCCAGTAAACATATATGCTAGGGAAATGTAATATTAGGAGTATACCAATGACTGTCTCTCTTAAGATTAAATTATTTTAGAAATATGAATGGTTTGAGACTTCTTTTCTGGTTTTCTTGTGAAGCTCCAGTTTGCACTCTCTACCCATGAAGTAATCTTTACTGTTTTGAGACCAAATGCGGCCGTGCTTCAATGATGTAGTTAGCTTCATGGCTCCTGCCAAAGATCCTCAAAAACCTGCAGCCTCGTGATGTAAAATGTTGATCTGGTACAAGCTCATTCTGCTGGTTCTGCTTTCTTCAAGCATCATTGGTGGGTTAACTTTACACTGGCAAGTTTTAGACCAGAACAGGTATCATCTTTTCTCTCCCAACTGATGTCAGCTCAAAAACACGTCATCAACTCTGTGTTGCAGGCTTTGGTGAGTTGCACAAAAAAAGGTTATTTACTTGCCCTAGTCTGGCTTGAATTTCTCCTGCTGTGGGGTGCAGTAGAGCAGTAATGTGACATTAATGACCAGGGATGGAATCACAGCCTAGGTACTCGTAAGAGGCTCACCAGTTGTGATATGGTAGCTTGCCTTACAATATCAGCATTTTCCTTAAAGCTTCAGCTGCAGCATTCATAGGAATATGTCCAAATTCAGCTGGTGCTGAAAAATCATAAAACAGTGGGTTTACCCCATGTAGCTGTGGGCTTAGGCTGAAAAGAATTATTCCTAATCCTCAGAAGGAGGATAAAAAGCCAACGATCACTCGTATGGTATTTTGTGATATCTTAACTAACTTAACTGAATTTTGGATGCTTGGTTGGTGATTTTTGAACTCCTGAGGTTAGAGGTAGTGGGATAAACAGTGAATAGGAATCAACACTAACTTGCAAAATCCCACAAAAACCTGCCAGGGTCACACTTCCACTGATGCCAAATAAATTGTATGAAACATTTTCATAGGGAGTCAGCAATTAATTATTTTGCATTCGTGTATGTTGCTGTAGAATTCAATGAGATCTCAAATTTTAAAATTAAATGTTAAAAAAAAAAAAAGATTGCAGAGAGCTCATCAACAGCAGAGAAGTTATTTGCAGTATTCTTTGCGTAGAATATATGTATATTATCTTCACCTACTGTGGCATATCTTCTGCCATGCTTGTTATGTGGCTCTAGACTCCCATTAACTGAATCCCTGGTGGAAAGCCGTTTCCCTACATTATATTGTAATGCTCTTGTTAATGATAAATTGATGAAGAGCTGCTTTTTTAGATTAGGTGAGTGGTCCTTTGATAATGGGGTTGGAATCAGGCCAGAGGTTTTATGCTACTTTGCCTGGAGGGTGAGAACCAACTAAAATATTCCTTTCTTGTGTTCTGCTAGAAAATGAGACAGTCAAAGAATTCCAGCTTTTAATTTTAAGAGAGCAGTTCAACACTAGTTTACATGGTGGGTATTTTTAGACTTTGTCTTTTTCTTGCCACATATTTCTAATAAATTATTAAAGAAAGGTACTTCTCATGTAATTAGAGAGCCAAGCACCTTTTAAACAAGTTCAACCTCTGTACGTTTGAACTGACTGGTTTCATTTTCTATGGCAAAAGATCATAAGGAAAATACTTCTGCATGTTTCAAAGTTAAGATCAATTGTTATCTTTTTCCAGTTTCAAATGCACTGGATTAGTACTTTTGCTATAGCAGAAAACTGTTACAATATTTATGATTTTTATTTTTACATAAAAAGAGACATTTCCTATTATTTCGTTCTTTGAGCAAGGAATGTGCAATGCATTCTCACGTCCGTGGATATTTTTTGCTATTAGCATGAATGTAATTGAAATTAAGTGAAAGTAAAATGTGTTTTTGAAGTGACACTGTTAAAGTTTCCAATCTTGACTCCGATGGTCTTTCTCAGCTCCATACCTTGCCCTTTGGGAAAAAAACATGGAGCGTGCATGCCCAGCTCTTCTTATCATGATTTGACAAGGCCATGCCTTGGTAGGATTGGGCTGCTTATTATTGTCTTGATGTTGCTTTAAAGTTTAGTGGTATAAGGAAGAAAAGAGAGGGGACAGTGGAATTTTAATACACCCAGTAGATGTAGGAATCCCCGTGCTTATTGCTGACTGGAGGTGGCTCCATGTTGCTTAATAAAGGACAATGCCTAATGGAATTACAGGATATTTAAGTGCGAACTTTATTAATGGAGAAGAGAATCTTAAAATGTAGTTACAGTATAGCAGTTGTGCGTTAAGGTGACAAATTGGAGTCGGGATTTTGATTCTGTTACATTCAAATTTAGGTGTTTGGTTTAGTCCTCTATGAAATACAAAGATACGAAACAAAATAAAAATATCCTAAAAAAAAAAAAATGGGTAGCTGATTTTATAATTAAGAGTTTGACGCTTCTATTACCCAGAGTTTCAGTGACAAGAAAATGAGAGTTCTTCACTGTTGAAGAATTTTTTCAGACTTTTAGATGAGAGTGGACCTAATCTCATGTAGGAGGGCAGGCTTAATCTAGCCATAGAAGAGATTCACAAATCCCTTATTTACTTTCTGCTTTCCAACAAGCACAGAAGGAAAATTCTATTCTACATTAATATTTCTGTCCCTCAGCTAGGTCCATGTTCTGCCTTCGGTTCCATACCCTGGCTAACTCATTGACATTTAGTATCAAATCTTCTATACACACTTCCATTTCCAGATCAGAGGGAACTGCCTGGGATCTTAGCGACACCTGGTAAATCCCAGCGCCACCTGGTATACGGGATTCTTTTGCTTACGTGTCCCCATGCAAAGTCAGGGAGTGCATCAGGCTCTAGCCCTCACTGCGACAAAGTCAGTGACAATAGAATTATGCGATGGCAGCTCTGCGAAGGGTAGCAATAAAAGGTGAAGGTTCTGGAGCTGTTGTACTTTTTTCACAAGGGTTCAGAAAATTCTCTGTGGTCACTAGGGTGGAGGGGTGCCTCTTGAGGCCATTGTATCCCGTGGCACATAGGAGATATGTTGGTAAAAGAAGGATCTGCATGTTTTGATTGTGCCACCTTTGTTCAGTTTGTCTCTTTTAGGCAGGCTTTGGGTACAGCTTTCACCAAATTGTTTTCTCAAGGATATGATCTCTGTGTTGCACCTGGGGAGGTAAAAGGCAAAAGATGTGTCTTCAGTTTAACAAAAAAAAAAAAAAAAAAAAAAAATCCTATTTGGAATTCATGAGTGTGCAGTGTCTGAATATATAAAGGCTTTCTTCACTTGAGAGTTTGCCTTATAGGACAAACATTATCCCTAGTGCCCCCGTCCCTGCAGGGGAAAGGGTGCAGAAATCTAAATATTATGTTTAAAATGATCCTGGTTGTAAAGAGCTAGAGCCAAAATACCTAAAAGACAGCTTTTGTAAGCTGATATTTGTTTCAACCTGTGAAAAGAACAGTGGCTGAGTGCTTGTTAAAGGTATATTTTCTTTTAAGTTATATGGAGAAGAGGTGTCAACTATTTACCATAAATATATTTATACATTTGAATATATAAATGATACTGTTACTTACCTTTAGTAGGTTTCCCACTGACAGGTATGCTCAGAAAACATCTTTCACTAAACCTGAAATGTTGATATAAATATCTGAAGAAAAATACTAATCACAGAATACATTGAACAGACTTACTGATCTTGTATACCTGGAAAAAGATTTTCAAACAGACTTTGTCAGCTCAGCCTTGGCATTCCTTGTCAAACAAAAGCACGCCTAAAGACACATTTCAAAAGCAGACAATGCAGCACTTGCTAACCTGCAGAAAATCGAAAAGGATCAGGGAGGCAGAGAACAAACAGAATAGGTAAGCAATAAGAAATGGAACACAGTTCTAAAGAGCTGTTTCAGAGAGCCAAATATGTTTAAAGAAGCCTACATCAATAATTAAACATCAGTAAGTAAAATTCCAGTATACTTTTTTGCCAGTATTGTTTTAAGATTTGTAATATAGAAATGAAATTATTGATTCAGTATCAGTAAGAAAACATAACTAGTGTTAGGGGAGGAAGAAGCTGATCGGGGGAAGAGAACGAGATAGGAGTATTTTTAGCACAGAGGTGCCAGGCTGGAATGTTAACTTTTTGTAATAGAAAGTCCGCACTTCAGTGTTCGTCCACTTCAGTCAGCTGAAAATTTGGGTCAGGCAGCTGTTATCTGAATTGACAGCAGCTATCTGATTAAAAGTAAAATGCTCTTTAAAAAAAAAAAAAAAAAAAGGAAAAAAGAGAGAGGAAAAAAGGCTGTGCTGTGTCACATTCACGCCACTCATGTTGCTTACGTTGTGTCACACTGTACAGTGATTTGATGCTACATAACACAACATGACACGAGTCACAGTTCACTGCTATCCACATTACACTCAGATAGTTTGGCATAGCTCTAACTTTTGCTTTACTCTCATTTTCTATTCAGTGCACTCCACTTAGACTGGTTGGTTAATGCAGACAATTGCTATACACTCAAAACTGGAGTTCCCTACCTAAATACATTTTTCATTGGATATTAAAGTGGAAACTCCAGTGGATATCTTTCATGCATCCATATGCAGCTTCTTTGCTCAACACAGGATGGGCATTAATGGCAACTTATACCTGAAAGGGAGGAGTTAAGGGGAATTTCCCATAGAAAATACAGCTGGTGTCTGTGGCAATGACTTTCTGAGCTGGAGAAATACTCTCTAAATGGAAAATAATTTTACTTTTTTCTGCCACTAGAGACGTTCCCAAAGCAAAACCTCGTATTAACCTCCCAGGCTCCCCTTCAATTTCAATTTGAATTGAATACCTTTCTGTTTCAGAAGGATGTGAAATATAATTCCAGATCTGAATTTATAAGCAGTCTGTAACAGGCTGAACCAAAACTCCACATCTCCAACTGCTTAGGACATGGGCAATTCAACATCTTTTCAGAGATTTGCACTTTGGGTCTAGCTGCCTTAATTGGATGTTTCCCAAAAATAACAGTCTATTTTCTTCATGGTCACCCACCTCAGACAACAAGCATCAGCCCTGGAGCACAGTTAAATTGCACTATTGCTTCCTGTAACAAGCTCTTGCCTGCCTGTCATAGCATCTCATACATCTTACCTTTGTTCTAAACAGAAGTAGAGAGAAGCACAAATTAATACGCAGCTGTGATGAGTTTCTTTCATTTTTATTGACAGCATCCTGAAGTTCTAGATCCACTTAGCACCTCCAAAGAAGTGATAAGTGGTGTAGCTTTTCGGGGACAAATTGGTTCTATTATCTCAAAGTGCCAAATTTACCAAAAATAACTCATTAGCTGTGCATTATGATTCACTAGGGTGCTCTGCTGTTGGCTAGATCCCAAAAAACACATTTGTGTACAAATGTTCCTATTATGGGGTGTGAGACTTATTAATGATATACCATATGCAGCAGGGCATTCTTCTCTTTCTAACAAAGCAGTTTTCCTACACAGATGAGAAATGACCAGATTTTGAAGGGTTAAACCCATTCTAATGTGATAAAACCTGAGAGACCACAGCAATCAAGCTATCATTCAATCTCAGCTACTCGCTTTCCCCTTTCCTGTGGCTGCTACTTGAACCTACTATTCCTTCCTCTACATTTAAGAACCAAACAAGGGACCCAGCAGAAAAAAATTAGTTATGGACTTGGTTTCTGCTGCTAAGTTTAAGTTTAATGGAGAACAAAAGTGCTCACTCCATCTGTTCCCTTTTGAAAAAACTCTAAGTCACAAACAGGTCCTGCCCCACAACTTCTTTCTCACACTTTGATGGATTGGATTCTTCATGACTGAGGAAAAGTGATGTCTGGTACTATGATCAATGTGACTTATTTTCCTGGGTATTTAAGAGGTAGAAAAAGAAAAGAAAAGCAATAGGTGATGTGAAAAATGTTTTCTCTGTCTTCTCATCTCTTGGTGGTAGAGGTGAGGCTGTGATTTCCCTTTTACGCTGCTGTTCTGAATGCTGTTGGTACCTTCTGCCTAGAGAGTGGAGGCAGAGCAACCCCTGAGCAGCACACCCAGCCACGAAGGGTCCTGATATGCTAATGGCACTGAGCAACTGGGGAAGTGTGTCTGCAAGACAAGATAAAACATGCTTTCCATAACGCAGGGGCAGGCAGGCAAACTCTCTTTCTGATGTTTCTAGGGAGGCGGTGAGGGTGATGACTGTGCCAGTGGGGCAGCTAGGGCATTGACAGTCTTGTCCCCGCTCCACTACAGGCTTCCTCTGGGGCCTTTGGCTAACTGGTTGGGGCTCACCTGCAACGTCACAGGGTGGTACAGGTCATTCCCCAGTCCTGCACCTGGAGCTGTTATACCATATTGTTCACTGACCCCCCCATGCAAGCATTTTTCCTGCTGTGGACAGTGGGAACTCTTCCCATTTCCTCTTCAATATTTCTAATTCTCTGTGTCAAAAGGCTTTTACTTCTGCTTCTTAGCTCGGTAACTGGAGTTTTACCTCCATGCTTCCTCTTCTCTATTCTCTAAGCACTTTGGCTATTAATTTTCTAGTGTAGTAAGCTGAAGTTTTTCACCACATAAATGATTCATCCAAATAAAGTGAATTTATTGAGCAAAAGTTAAATTGGGCTTTAATTTGCCCCAGGTCTCTTTTGAGCCATCTCCTTGGCTGCTCCTTATTGTGAAATGGTTCCCTCTTTAAATGTGGTTTTCTTTAAAACGCTGTTTGCAAGAAAACGAAAAAGCACAAATTTTGTTGCTTGGGCAATCTGACAGCTGGTGCTAGGTCCAGGAAATGTCTGTCTTCTGAGGAAGTTAGTTGCTCCACAAACGTCCCTTCTATCTTTATTCAGGTCTGATGGCTGAAGGGAAATGTGGGAAGAATCTGGGTGAATAGCTGTGGTAAAATCCTGGGTCCTTCATTTTCTTCAGTACCCCTACAGACAAAAGGACGGACAGTTGTGCCTTCTGCTTTGCAGATAATTGTGCTTATAATGCTTTTGTCATTTGCCTTCCAAAAGGACTGGTGTCCTTTAGCCTGTCCTCTAAATCCGCTAAATCTGCAAGTGAGGACCCTCTAGGTGCAAGTATGAAATGTGCTGCAAAATGGGGTGCAATATCGAGAGGAAAATATGTATGGGGATTAGTCACATCCTGATTTTGACAGGCTTGTGTGAGCAAAGGCTGTTTCAATATCGTGAGGCGGCTGCTTCCCATGGTGTGGCATGTCATTACAGAGATTCACACACAGACTGATGCTTCAATACCCTGTCACCTTTGCTTGAAAAAGAAGGTCATATTACACGCAAGGTAATATGGTATTCATCAATCACTTAATATTTTATATAATTAAAATATTTAGCTAAGTAACATTGTGTTGGGGTGGGTGTGTCAGTGTATGTGTGGGTATAAATAAGTATAAATAAACAAGTATTAGTGGTGCAATAGCACTGAATAATTTATCCAGACCAAATGAATTATTTTCAGCCTCTTAGTCGTAAATTTCAAACTGAATTCCTCAAGTTCATTTATGATGTTCTTTTTTAATAGGCATATTGCAGCAATAGTAGCTGTGGTGTCTCAGGGTATCATAGCTAACTGAAGTATATGACGGCTGGAGAGCTTGCCCATTTGCTCCACTTACATCAGCTAGTCTAATGAAAGATTGGATGTCTGTCTGCAGAAGGTGTTTCTCTTCTAATCAGTAAATTTGTTTGTATAGGTCCTAATTTCTGATGGAAGTGGTACCGATGTTTAAGACCGAATTAATACAGAGCCAGAAGGATCAGTGAATACTAATAAACCCTCCAAGTTTCAAAGTGAGAGTAAGTGGAAAAGGGAGGATGGACTCTGATCAGAGAAAAACAGACATGAGTAGCAATAATAGTAGCAATATAAAATTACTTAGGACGACACTGCACAAGATTTGCCCAAGACACTGCAGTAGCACCAGAGCACAGATAAGAGTTTGCAGTATACGTAGTTTACTTATGCAATGTTACTGTAATCAGAGATTCCCATCAGTGTATAGTGACCCGTTGATTTTGATTCACCCCTTTGCTTCAGTGCTTGCCTGGGGCTGCACTGGATCCATCTGGCTACCTGTCTTGCTTTTGCCACCTCTGTAGTAAAGACTCTTGCCAACTGCTTGTCTCTCAGCATGCTACGTTTACTACCCCAGAAAGCAGTGCCTTCTGCTAGTCGGGGAAGGAGAGCACTGAGGAGCACTGAACTGGCAGATTGACAAATAAGCTGAGACTGACCCGGGGCTGGCACCCTCCAGAAATTGCTTATATTTTTGTGTTGGGCATGATCATCTCTAAGCGTGGCCCTGATTCCAGCTGTCTTTTTAGGTCAGACACATAATATCAGTTTACAGAGCAAGTGTAGTTAAAGGACCCTCATCCATCATAGCCAGATGGAGGAAAAAACCACAAAGGAGGTATCAGCAGTGTTTGGGACAAGCTATGACTCTCTGGCACTCCATCAGCACAAGAAACTGGGTAGTGGCACTGATTAAGATGGTAACCTACACTACAACAGTGATCTGTGAAACCCCTGTGTCCTGGAGAAATTAATCTGAATACCTTGCCAGCCTAAAGATTTCACTGATACAACTTGTGATATATTTGCAAGGTAAATAATAGAACCCAAAGTAACTGTGCCAAAAGGCAGAACATATCACTGAGCAAACCTTCTGTACAGGCTGCTTGAGAGCCTTCTCTTTCTCAGGAATTAGCACTGATCTTGTAAGATGTCCTTTTTGTGAGGAGACTGATGCTAGAAAAAGCAAGAACTAAACAGTTTATTCCTTTCTGACATCACCTGAAAATAGGTTGAAATTACTTTCTTTACAAAGGAAACAGAAATTCTTCTTTTTCCTCCTCCATGTATCTTTCATCCAGTTTCAGTTTTTGGAGAACTTCCCCAGAACAGTGGACTCATGCCAGCCAGGTCCATTCTTCCCTGGCAAGAGGAAATGGATGTTACAGCTTCTCTGCTTGGATCAGTCCATCTTTTCCCAAGCTTTTTTGACTGTCACTGGCCCCTTTGTACTCTTTCAGTGCATCCTGCCCTACTCACATCTGGCAAATGCTAAGCTTATGCTCTGAGATACTGTGAGATAGCTTCTGCTGGACCTTTCATAAGTGAGGACACAGAGAGGTAAGATAATTCACTTCATCTGGTGAACTCACTTCATCTAGTGCAGCATGGATTCTCATGAGGAAACTGGATGGAAGCCTTTGGTCTGTGGCTGCAGAATTTCTTCCCATGGGCTTATGTCTTCTGCAGTCAGCTGTGTGTCTGGGTCTCAGGCTAGAATTGGGTGGCGATTACTTATCTCACTCCTTATGACTGCACTTCTTACCATATTTTGTCAATAGTGAATAGTTAAATCCTGAGAAAATAAGACAATTTTGAAAGACAGTAATATTACATATTTGTTCTAAGACTCATAAGGATTGGTTCCTGCCCTTGGGTTTTGCATGAGAGGTTTTAGACCATTCTCCTGCTGCCTTTTCTCTTTTCCCCAGGAAGCTATTTCAATGCCTGCAGCTCTGCTAGTCAGGCAGTGATTAGAATATATTGTCAAATCTTTTAGCTTTTTTTCTTATTGTTATGTCACACAGCTCACCTGCCAACTTGTTTCTTGTTAATTCAACTCTTCTTATCTGCTTCTGTTTCTACACTTACTTGCGGGGAGATGAGGTGACTGGGATTGAATAGGAGATAGCAGCGGCAGTTGAAGCAAGATGAAAATGAATGATATTTTCAAATCCTAAGCAAGGCTGCAGAGGCTAATAATTACATTAAAAAGGCCCTCTGCAGGTAGGTGCAAATAGGCTAGTCTAAACAAGTGCCACTATTTTAATGTGGGCTGTTCAAGACGATGTCATTACCTGACTAGACTACCACCTTTCACCTCCAGCCATTGTGCTCTGTTAGATCTCACTAACAGGGAGAGCGAGGAACTTGTTTGCAGGGGATTTGTTGTCTCACGCTCAGAGGCAGCTGAGAGACTTGCCAAATGACAGGAAGACGCTTACATTCACAAGGTGTGATTGCCTAAGTGCTTGACTGTGTCTAATTAGTTTGCCTTTGCTGGTTGGTAGCTCCCCAGCCAGAAGCAGATTGACTCTGCAGGCTTTAAGCAAAGAGCTCTGATTGGTGTTATCATTTGTTTATTTAACCCTCCCACTAGCCATGAAATATTCCCTACAGTATGGCCTTTTCCCCTGTCTTTAAAAAAAGGCATTTTTACATTACGTATTATGATGAGCAATATTTTCTCCCGTCATTTCTCCACAGCTTCTAGTTACATTGAAATTAGATTTGTTTTCAACATCTTCAGAACTGGCATTAATATTAACTTTCTGAGCACTGAAATATGAGCAATATCTGATTATCTTCAGAAGCAGGTGATACCTTATTTTTATTATAAATAATAGAGATTCTGTCTGCCTCTCAGTATAAGTACCTGTTTGGCCAAGCTTCTTTGGGGACAAAGAATCAAAATGGTAATTTTTTTCCTTAGCAAGTGATTCCTATGGGAAGAGACCAGAAAAAAACCAACCAACCAAAAAACCAAAGCCTTGAAAATTCTTATAAAAGAATAGGTAGCCCACATTTAAAATCAAGAAGTGTTCTCTGAGTATGAGTGAACACAAAACCACTTTTCTTTCTCAATGCTGTTCTGCCTGGCTGTACCTAAGGGGTGCAATTCTACTGTGCAGCTTCTAGGGAGTTCCCCATCCTATGATTTATGGGGCATGAGACCAAATTATCAGCCCAAAAAAAAAAGTTCCAAAAGGTGATTCCAAGAGGAGAAATGAGTTTTCTCTGTAGCAGAATTCCTTTTCCTTCTTCCTGCAGTGTATTACAGGCAACTTTTTAACTGTGCCCAAAAAACCTCTGAGTTTGGAAGGGTTGGTGTTCTTGTCAAATGTTCCTCCCAAAGGTACCACATCCTGATCTGAAAAGGAAAGAAATGGTCGACATCTAGAGTCTCTGGGCTTGCCTTGGTTGATTTTGGCTAACATCTATTCTTTTTTGGTGCTTTGGATGTTGTTACTTTGAGGTGTGCAAAACTCGAAGATACCAATGTATGTCTCCTTGTTTGAAGGTCAGCTTGCATTTCTGGCTATTCTGCTTGTTCCTTCTGAGTACTGTTCAGGATTTTCACACTGCCTAGGAACTTGCTTTGTTTTTGAGTACCGTTTTTTTCCTTTTAACTGTCAAATAGACTGCTTCTTTGCCATTTCCTGAAGACAAATTATCCTCAGGACTGTGTCAAACTGTAGAAGCAATCCAAAGTATATAACTGAAAGAATAGGTCGTTATCCTATCAGTGAACAGCTAATCAGATTAAATATGCCTATATAGATATATCATTCTCTACTCCATTATTTTTAGACGTAATAAATCCTATCTTAGCATCTCATTATATGATGGAAATTTTATAAACAATTGACATTATTATATCCACAGTCATTATTTGAGATCAGTTAAAACACAAAGGGGCACAGCATAAGAATTCTGTCTCAGGTCTGTAGACCACGTTTCAGGGCAGCCCCTCTTCGGCTTATGCAGCCCTTTTCCCGTGGGGAGTGTGAGAGGCAAAAGGAAGCTGTATCTCTGGGGGGTGGTGTGTGTGTTTCTGATTCAGCTCAGAGAGATGTGTCATCACATCTCTAGCCAGATGCTCTCAACTGGCTGATGAGCTCAGCAGGTCCAAATGAACAGTGTTGCATCAAAGGTCAGGTAACTTGTTTACCCTAATATTAGGGATAAATGATTTAGGAAAACTAAGAACAGTCTTAAATTTTCATTTTACTCAAGAAGTTAAAGATTTTATTTCCTGTAAGCTGGAAGAGTCCTCTTTCTTAACCAGGCCTTCCCTCAGACCCCTGCCAGACTTCTGCCTGGTCCAGACACCCGTGAATATTCTGAATTTCAGGACTACTTTGCAGCAATAGGGACCAGTTTTAATTTCTAGTTTAGGACCCCTTCTGACCTTGCATGATCTGGGGCAGGAGGGTGCAGAAAAGCAGCCGTGGAATGGCTTTCAGCTAGCTCGTTCTGTGAAATAGAAATCATGAAATTGCCCCTTGAATTCCCCTGTGATAACACAGCGTGTTGCTGTGTGCCACAGGGCCAGACTTGACTAAACTCGTGTAATTGCAGTACCTTGTAGCTTATCCTAAGTCTTGAAAGAATTCTTAGCAGCAGAGAGGCTAAGATCTCTAAATCACTATTATAAGATAGCAGCAGAGGAAAATGTAACCTATCATGTTACCAGATTAAAAATAAAACAAACTGATATTTTCTAGAGCTTTTACTAATTGTCACTTCTCTGCAATGTTACACAACTCCCATGTGCAAATGGACTTACTGGCAAGTTTCTGTGTACATACCAGTGCCCTGGTTCTACTAAACCCCCTTATCTTAGCTTCACTAATTTGCCATGTCAAATTAGTGTGATGAAACAAATTCTAATTACACTGAAAGATCACTTAGAGCATTAGCACTGCTGCTGTGGTCTGTTCTTGTGCTGTCTTATTTGCATACTAATCCAATGTGCCTAGGTAGACGACAAAATGAAATGTCTTCTAACATGTTTATGAGTTTTTCCTGGGAAGTTGCTGACTCAGCCTTGGCAGATGCTCCCATAGGCAGAAAGCTGGAAGGAGGAAATATGAATCACATTGCTCAGCCTAAGGGAGAATGTTATTTTTCTCCTTTGTCTTCCCAGCTTGTTGGGAAACAGAAATATTTTTTTCATTTTAAGAATAAGCCAAATAATGACATCAAGAATCAAAAATTACAATCACGACTCCTGTTTTGTATTTAAGTTTATAGCATCGAAACACCAAAAACATAGAAAAAAGGTACAATATACAAGGTAGAATTAAAAAAAATTCTTTAAATATGTCCTGCAAAAGACCACCTGAGCAGAGTTTCTAACAGTAGGAATCAATCATAGAATCCCAGGTTCGAAGGGGCCTCGAGGATCATCTGGGCCAATGTTTCTTGGCAAAAGCACTGTCTAGACAAGATGGCGCAGCACCCCGTCCAGCTGAATCTTAGAAGTGTCCAATGTTGGGGAATCCACCACTTCCCTGGGGAGATTTTTCCAATGGCTGGTAGTTCTCATTGTGAAAAATATTCCTAATGTCCAATCGGAATCTTCCCAGGAGTAACTTGTACCTATTACCCCTCTTCTTTTCCATGTGACTCCTTATTTAAATTCTATCAGCCTTTCCTCATGTGGTCTCCCAGTCCTCTGATCATCTTTGTGTCCCTTCTCTGGACCCTCTCCAGCCCAGTGTAGTGGGGACCAAAGCTGCACACAGTACTCCAGCTGTGGCCTGATGAGTGCTGAAGGGGATAATGACTTCTTTATCTCTGCTTGTGATGCCCTTGTTGATATAGCTCAGCATCCTGTTTGCTTTCTTTGCTGCTGCAGCAGCAAATCTTCACTCATATTGAGCTTGTTGTCCACCAGGACCCTCAGGTCCCTTTCTACAAAGCTGTTCTCCGGCCAGGTAAATCCCAGTCTGTGCTGCAGTCCTTGCAGGTGCAAGACCTTACACTTGTCCTTGTTGATCTTCGTAAGGTTGTTCTTAGCCCACTCTTCCAGCTTATCCAGGTCTTCCTACAGGGTGGCTCTCCCTTCCGAACTGTCCACTTCCCCATTCAGTTTGGTGTCACTGGCAAACTGCATCAGCATATGCTTGATGCCATCGTCCAGGTCACTTATGAAGACATTAAACAACGTTGGGCCCAATATTGATTCCTGGAGGTACCCCTGTGTGACAGATTGCCAGTTTGAAAACGAGCTATTTACCACCACCCTCTGGGTGTGACCTGTCACCCAGTTCCCCACCCACCGCACAGACCACTTGTCTAGACCATAATGCATCTGTTTCTCTAGGAGGCCGTGGGAAACCCTATGGGAGGCCTTGGAGAAATCCAGGTAGACTATGTCCACTGCTTGCCCAACATCAACTGAGCAGGTTACTTTGTGGTAGAAGGCAATCAGGTTTGTCAAGCACAATTTGCCCTTGGTGAATCCATGCTGGCTTTTCCAATCGCATGCTTCATTTGATTTGCGACAGCCCCCAGCAGGATTTGTTCCATAATTTTCCTAGAGATTAAGACTGATAGGCCTATAGTTTCCTGGATTCTTCTTGTAGATGGGGCTGACATTAGCCTTCTTCTCGTCTTCAAGGATGTCCCCTGATCTCAGTGGCTTCTCAAAGACTATGGAAAGCGGCCTCACAATGACATCAGCCAGCTCTCTTAACACCCTTGGGTAGATAACATTTGAGCCCATGGATTTTTATAGGGGTCAATCTCCTGTAACACTTTGCATGCCAACTCCTTCACTGATGGTGGGTCTGTGTTTGCCTCGACCTGGATTTTTGTTCCCAAGATCTGGGCCCAACGGTGCTGGGAAAGACAGAGGTGAAGAAAGCATTGAGAACCTCTGCCTTTTCAGTGTTGCTGGGGAGTAATTCACCTCTCTTGTTTAACAGTGTGCCAATATTTTCCTTCTGTTTCTTGTTTATGTACCTGAAGAACCCTTTCTTGTAGTTTTTGACATCTCTGGCCAATTTCAATTTGAGCTGAGCTTTTGCTTTTCTAACTGCATCTCTGCATGCCCTGGCACTGCCCTTGTAGTTTTCAATGGGTGCTCATCCATTTACTTTGAGAAAATTAATGACAGGAGTTATGGAATAAAAGCATGGGTTAGTGATTTGTAAATTCTTCCATCTCAGTGTATTTGATGAGTTTATGCTTATAAATTAATAAGTTGTTGTTTGTTTTCTTCCTGATCAAAAATACTGATTGTAAGTATGCTTGGCTGCAGAATATTCTGCATCTACCTGCTCTAAATGTGTATTTACTCACCAAGGAAGAAGAAAAGAAGACTATTGCAAAATTGAGGCTCAGAATATAGAACAACCCAAAAACATGACTCTCAGAATTTGATTTCCCACTGGCATTACAACTTCTATTCCTTTGGGAACACAAACTCCATGTTAATAGGTTTTGCTTCACATTTTAAAGCCGTAGGATTGAGATGCAGAATTGAAAAGAAAGGAAAGACAACGTCTTACCATTTGTGGGCGGGCCTGCTAAAATAATTTTCCCACTTGTCTTCACACGTGAATGATTTCTTGCCCTCTTTTTAATCACAAGACCATGCACAAGCCTTTTCTGAAGATTTTCATGGGAGTTAGCAGGGCTATTTCTTGCTCTCTTCCTAATTGTAATGGGCAAATTCATAGAGAAGTCTTGGCTTAGGTGAGATCCTCAGCATCTTGTTACAAAAGAAACAAGCTGCAATCCTTGTTCCCCCAAGGTTCATGGCAGAACTCTGGATGACTCAAATGCAGCCAGATTCAGTGTGGAGTACAGCTAAAATGGGTGGAGATCATTGCCTGTCACCCTGGAAAGCATTGGGAATGAAACGAGATGACTAGGAGGTAAAAATGTTTGATGTCATGAATAGGTGTGTATTTACTTAGTGTACTGTACAGTCTACAGTGTGCATGCCTAATAGTCTAGTCTTACAGCTTTTTCCATACAAATGTATATATGAATAGAACAGGCAAGAGTTAGTTATATTTGTACCTGCGGAGAAATCATTATTTATTTGTGTGTAAGCATGTCACATAACATACACAGAAAAAGAAACACTTCACAGTAGAAAAGTCATAACATTTATTACAATTCAATAAAAAATACCACAGAAATATTCATACACCAGCAAGTTAACCGAGTGCCACAGTGCTCTGGTAGAAGAAGGGCACCTTTACTATCATAATGCCACAGAGGACATTGGTCATAGGTGAGTAGTTGAATCTGCAGGTAACTGAGAGAATCTTTGATGTGATTATGTAGTAGGTGTGCAGGAGATGACCTGTGTGTTGGATCACACGATGTACTGGCAAACTGGGACACATACAATATAAATTGTATTATATTTTCATTCTAGTTTTTCAAATTTTCAAATTTTTTCAAATGCTAATTTTGCTACAGATCTATTATTTATGAAATAGAAAGGGTTTTCCCCCCGCCTCAATTCCAGAGGGATTTTACATGTGTAAGCCCCGTATAGTGTTAATGGCAGATACCCGTATACAAGCTCCGTTCACTGGGAGGAAAATAGTCTAGCGCGCCTAATTGATTATTACTGTATCACTTGCATAGATAATATTTCCTGTACACTGGGGTTTCATATTCTGGTTAGAAGCACAGTCCAGAGAACAGACTCCAAGATTGTATATCTAGCTGAAATATTCCATAGAAAATTGAGTTTATTGTTTAAAAGTAGATTGTTTCTTTCCTTTCTTCAAGAACAGCATAGCTGGTGTGGTTCAATAGCTTAGACCTATTTGTCTGTTACAATTTCACAGCAAAACAGCAGCTCACACATGGCACCCTACTGCTGTACAGGCAAGGCCCCTGGTCTGTACCTGGCTTTCAGGAAGCAGGAACAAGCAATCCCTCAATGGACCAGTGTCAGAATCTCTCCATTGCCCTCGCTGAGCATTGGAAATGGCTTTACATCTTTAATTGCTACTCCGAAGACTGTAAAAATCTACCTGTTTTCATGAAAAGTATAGCTCTTATTGCCATCAGCTGCTAAATTAGCAATATATCTTACTGCTAAAGACTGGTTAGATACCTACAGCAATGTTGTACCTTTATATTAAATCCTATAAGATTTCCTCTCAGGGATTAAGGCACAGCTTGCTTTCTTTTCTTTAAAGCAGATTTCCCTGATACCATCGTATCTATTTTTTCCTCTTTCTGAGAGCTAGATACTGTTGTCAAAAGCAGGCTAGTTGAAGAGCTGTCACTCTAGCTACAGCTCTATAGGTCAGCCAGAGCAAGAGCTAACTTCAAACACACTGGCAGCAGACAGTTCAGGAACCAGCACAACATCTAACTTTCCTTTGCCCAGACTGTGCTCTTTGCAGGACACTGTAACAAGAGGGGACACAGACTTCCCTTATTAGGGGTAAAGAAAACTATGCAGAGCTGCTAAGTGGTGAAAGTGGGTAGATGAGGACCTCATTTTCACCCATAAAGTGGATGAGGAAGGAATAAAAGAAATGCAAGTTTGTTGCATTAAAAACACAATGTGCTTGTATCCAAGGCACTAAGTGTCCCAGGATACTAAATATGAGCTTGCATAGGAAGAGCAAATTGAAATACTTCTGAACTTTACTTGAAGTTGGCTACAATGAAACTTCTTGTCTCAGTCCACTCTCTCAATAGATTTACATCGGAGTTATGCTGTAATTGGTACCACACTGACACATAATGTAAAGTGTTACCTACGTTTAAAACTTGAAAATAGTATTTGAATTCCATATTCACAGGTAATAAGAGTTCACTTTCATGGTGGGGAAAATGAGTTTCAGAATGACAGCTCCTAACCTGGATTTTTTTTTTCTTTCCAGTTCAGTTCATATGGTTTTCTCCATATGGACATTATTCTGCAGTCCTTATTCAGACAAAATCCTCCCGGAAGTCGTGAATATCAACACAATGATAGCCATTGAGAAAGGCTTGTCATTAAAAATATATGTTTGCCTTTTAGTCTTCACTTTTCCAGCGCACGCTGTATTGAAAATGCTGCCATAGTCCACACTAATGCCAGCAGCAGCATTGTGATATGTCTGTAGTTCCATTTAAAGTATTTAATTTAAAAATAGCGATAATTACCATTTTGACCTTCTCCTTCCCAAGGATTTCAGAGCACTTTCCCACAAGTTAGTTTGTTAATTTTCACAATAGCAAGTATCTGTCAAGGCAAGGATATCTGGATGAGATCCAAAGTGCCTTTGGAGAACTTTCTGTCATAGTACCATTTTGCTTTTACCTGAGAAAAAAACCTGTATGTTCCAATTTCTTTGGTGAATTGACAACAAAAAGTTCCACAGCCCCCTGAAAAACAGGGCTGGTTTTTGGTTTTTTTTTTTCAGCCAGCTCTTCTCTTTACCCTTAGGTCATATTATCTCTGAGCAACAGGGTAAATCACAGGAATTTGCTTTTGCTGCAGAGTCTTGACTTGACATTTAAATTATTCTCCTGATTCAGATCTTCTGACAATCTGGCAATAAGGTTGACAGCTGAGTCCAAATTTGCTTATTCTGTGGCATTTGTGACAATCCCTGCTTGAGTTCTGCTCTTTTGAAAACCAGATTTCCTCATGATCCTAGCCTGGCAGTCTGTATGGTGAGGATCTGTTTAGAGCTGGAGAAAAAAAGCTGGGCAATCTTTCTGCAGTGTCTCTAGTGAAGCTTGGAAAGATAACCACATGTATTCCTTCATGATTTATTCTTTCCTTAGAGGCAAGCATCTTCGGATGATGGACCACATTCTGATGTCTGTGGACAGAAAGGGAAAGGGGAGACATAGCCCTTAATCATCCTTCTGCTAGAGAGGTGGGAAAGTATCAGCTTAGTCTTCATCTTCACAGATTACATAGCTTCAGAAGATGTGGAAAGGCCGCTGTTGGGGGAGAGCAGAGATGAGGACTTTTCTTCCTTTCCTTCCTCTTGAGAGTTACCATTCTGGGCAGCTGGCAAGCAGCTGAGCTGTGTCCCTTCACAATTAGCCCATCAGGCATGGTAAGTATCTGACAATCTCACCTTCATTGCATGAGTGATGAATGAATTAATGAATGAACGGGGTTTTTGCAGAGTAATTCAAAGCTGCAGTATAATCACTTTGATAAGATTAAGAACCTGTTTGACATTTTAATAAGAATAAAACAAGCATTTGCTTGCTAGGACATGATCAGGAAATAACTGTGGTTGCAGATAAATCAATACACAATATAAGTTGCTCTTTAGAAACTTCAGAAAATGTTACTTGTATTTGAAATACCACATACTTTATGTCTGTGATGTCTTTGGCAGTTACATTGCAAGGTTTTCTATCTGTGTCCATGGGTTGAAGATAGACAAGAGAAGGTAAAAAGCCACGCGCAGAGCTAATGTTCACAGAAATCCCCTCAGAAGAACCCCCACTAAAGCCACCGGCTGTATATGTTAATGCTGTGGCAGCACTGTGTCTTTCATGTGTTGAGCACTAAATGAAACAGCATCAGCTACCCAGGAAAAGGTATACTATTCCTTTTGAATGGTGCAACTTAGACTTCTGTTGTATACAAATGACTACATATTTTTCACAAACTGTATGGCATTTTGAAAAATTGCATAGAGTTGGTTTTGTGATCACTGAACTTCTGCCATTCTTGGATTCAGCGCTTACCTCTTTCCTACCAGTGAATATTGGCTGATGATAAGGAAGGATCTGGGCTGCAATTCATAAAGAGTTTGGCTTAGAATTGTTTGCTTCAATTAAAAAATGTTGCATGTATGAGGGCGAGGAGATTGTGAATGTGCCATCGCAGATTTGCTGCTTGTTCTTATGCACATATTGTTTTCTAGGAATACTAGTAATGTGAGTGTTCGGACTTTCCTCGCTAATTATGGATGGGAAAGTAGCTTGATGGCTGACAAAAAGCACTGAAAGGCCTGTGTCCATGGCCTCTATCAAGCCAGGTGACTTCATCTATCTAAATGCCTGAATTTTTACAAAAAATGACGCCTCCCTGTCTTCAGATAACTATTAAAGCAGGAAGGACGCGGGTATACTGCAATGAGTGATTTTTAACTAGATCCTCCATTCCTCCATCCAGGAATGTCCATGTGTGAAAGGGAATTCATTTCAGAGCACTGCTGCACGTTTATTAATGTTAAATCAAATATTATTTACAAAAGCCATGGGGAAAGTATTTGCATATACTGTCCCAGCACCTCAAACGACACTTGCGTCTGTGGGAACAGAAGTGAGAGTAAAGATGACTAATCCTTTCATCTAGATAGGGACACAGCTGTATTTCTAATGGGATTCAGGCTTTCGAATGGCCAACTTGTTTCAGTCTGCCTTAGAAGAGCTGTGAACTTATCATTCAGGCATGTGCACATAAATACAGCAGCTGCCATTGCTGATGGCTTTGAAGCATTTTGCAGTCAACTGCCAGAGCTGGTGGCTCCATGCCAAATCATGATGTGATTCTGATCCTGGGAGATTTTCATGCAAGACTAGGGACAGAGGTCATGGATCAAATATAATGGGCTGACATGTATTAAGAAAGATTAATGAGTCTGGGCACAAATTAATTGTGTTCTTAACAGATAACCAGCAGGTTTCACTAACGCTTACCTTCAATGTTATAAAAGAAGAGTATGTGCTGGGGTCTCTCCTGGTCAGCTCTAAGAAAACAGTTTTTATCATTATTTAAATGAGACAAAATATCCGTTTTGTCTAGTATAAAATTTTATCAAGGGGTTATTCCAGCTCAGGTCAAGGCTGTTGTTCCAAGTTTCATATTAATAGGGAAAGAAGATGCAACAACTGTCTAGATTTGTTATAGTGGCAGGAAGAAAACCAGGGCAGAGCAGAAATAAGCCAAAGATTGTTGTTTGCAACTGTGATCTGAGAAAAGTGAAGCAGCATAAGAGCAGTGGTGGGTTACAAAAGATGCTGCCAAGGAAATCGTCCACTATCACCCACTGACTAGAAAAGATTTTTATGTTTTCATTCACTTAAATGCTACTACAATGTGAATCCAAGGGGAGTTTCTGTTCTGTAGGATAGTTTCCTTTTAACAAACAATCAGAATTTCTTGGATGCTCACTTCTTCCCTCAAAACCAAGAGTTGGAGTCCAAGTTAGGTTGCAGGATAAGTTACAGGACAGCTTCCCTAAAACCTTCTGTGTTTCAGTGGTAGGTGGTTCCCTTCAGTGAGTGCCCATGATGTGTGACACTTGTGACAAATTCATCTCCAACTGTTTCTTGCAAATGGTTTCACTGGCCTGAGGAATCTGAATTTGCGGAGGGACTCAGGAAATGTATGTGTGTTTGCCCATTGCTGTTTCTCCATTGCTTTTTGTCTCATCTGGGTGGGGTTTTTTTGTTTGTGTTAAAGGGGTTATATACTAGAGTATTCAGGTGCTGACTTAAGCAGTTACAAGGCAGGATAAAATTTGTATCGAAGAGCCCATATGTAGATAATTGACGCGTAGAACTTGAATGAGGGCATTTTCTCCTTTTTCAATACTTTTGGTATGAAAACAGTCCATAGCCTGGGATTCTTGGGTCAGATTGCATAAATCTGGGAGAATTTCAGTATAGTCTGTGAGGTTACTTTGGGTTTACTGAATCAGATTGGAACATTTTGGCAGTAATTGGTATTCTTTTCAGATTTTTATGCAGCCATTTGTGGGAAGTGTTTCTGTAAATAGCTTGAAATTGGAATATTTGAAAAGCAAAACTCTCACAAACCAAGGCATATGAAGAAAGATATGCATAATAGCAAAGTATCCAGTCACCTCAGCTACTAATATAAATGGGTAAAAAGACAGCCCTCAGTGGAGTCCCCAGGGGCATCTGTCCACCACAGGTTTTAGGATCATTCAATGAGAAAAGAACCAGGCCAATCCTCAATCCTTCCTGTGGGAATACTCCCAGGAGCGTCAAGAACAGCCCCCAGGGAACAATATGAACAGCATTCACAATAAAATTTGGGAAGAAGGTGGACATAGGTGTCCTTATTTTGCACTTGAGTTGAAGTCACTTGACAAGGGAAAAGCTATTTTTCTCTCTCCCTTAGGTTTCTCAGAGAATGCTTTGCATGTAGAGAAAAGACAATCCATTCTTACTGACAGAAGTCCCATATATTTGAGCTTCAGCATCGCTTGGCTGAAATGAATGAGGGTGTATCTCTTTACCTGAGAGGTCAATGACATTAGGATACTCAGTATTCAATGCTAGTAATCGTTTGGTCCCTCTGTATTTTAAAAAAAAAACAAACAAAAAAAAAACAGTCAGCAAGCTGGAATTGTGAAATTTCTCAAGCACCATTTGACCAAGTGATCCCTAAGTGATATAGAGCTTCCCCGTGTCCTCCTTCTCTAAGCCTGAGAAGCAAATTATAGCTCTGCAGTTTCTTAACCCATTGAATGGCATTTGGAGGGACTAGCCCTGTGTCCTGGTGATAATGTTCAGCACCATTGTTCTGGTGTCTTAGCTGAAAGGTGTCGTAAAATGGTAAGTTCTAGGGTGATTCCTTCCCTCTTGGAGCCTGGCATAATGAACAACTCATATAGTATCCAGCAGATACAAATTTGTGGAGAAACATAGGAAATTGCAGGAAAATGAGTGAATAAAACAACAGAGTAAATGAAATATTACTTGACCAGTGAAAGATCTCTGACACAGGCTCTGGTTTCTTTTTTTCCCAATTATTCTCATTTCTCTTTTCTACCTGCAGAAATTCAGTAACTAAAATGAGAACACAAAGCCTTTATGGCAAATATAAATTGACACAGTGCCACTGGAGCCAGTAAAGCCTAGCTACTTTACACTGGTTGAGGATCTGGCTCATTTTGTTTCAGTTGTCATTGTGTACAGAAGTGAGTCATGATTTAAATATAAAGGGAATTTCTTTAGCTGCAATGAGCCCTTTTTTTTACAATACAAGTAGTACAGTGCGTGGAAGTATTTTACCAGCCTATCTTCCCTTCAAGAGAATGAGACTATATGGGTTTGAGAAAGTCAATAAGTTTGGTTTTTTGTTTTGTAACATTGCCCACTTTGGGGTTTCATCCCATTTACAGCACTGTTTTGACTTTTTATGCATAACATGTGTAAGACCTTAGCTTTTCACTCCTGCTTGTTCGTGTACATTTTGGACAATGTTAACATCATCTTAGATATTCAGGACAAGTGAGGAAGTTGGTTTAAGTCCTTAGGAGAAGCTAAAAAGACTATTAACAAGCCGAGTCCATAAAAAACATCTGTTCCAGTCATGCTGCTGATTTTTTATTAGTCCTTCAAATCCATAGCAAAGATCTCTAGAGCAAGAAAAATGCTCTAGTGTGGAGTGCAATTTCCAATTTCTTAGCTAACCTGATTTTGTTGATTCATACATATGCATGATTCAGTGCTGTTCCTGAATACAAACAAAAAAAAACCCTTTTGGGTTGTACTTTATTTATTTTCCTTGAAATGCCCTTGAAATTTCATTTGCTCAGTGAAACCAAACAAATAATTGCATACTAAAAGGAAAATGAAGAGTAGCAAGCTAAATAATTTGTAACATCAAATATTCCTCTGCTGTGGTTAACATTCTCAGTGAGGGGAGACAGTCAGCAATAAACAGCCCAATGTATCTTAAATGCAATAACTAATATCAATGTCAAATGCATGAAGTGAAAATACCTTAGGATACGCTTTCACAGTTCTGCTGTATCGCTGCTAAATGGAATATGCTATATAACTATAATAGCAGTCATACTTGTCATATTTCTCCTGATCTCTAAGGAAAAATTCCCATGTAGCCATTATGCAGCTTACATCTTTTTCTAGTCAATGTCGTATTTTTATGGGGGTCTTTATGGTGGTTTTTAAAAGTTTACACTGAAAGCAAACTTGTCACAATTTGTATAGCATACAGACTATACCAAGTCACTTTCCTGATAATTAGGGACATGCCAGTACTCTCTTGTGCACATCACTGCTAGCTAGCTGTGTAGTAAATAACAAAAGATTACTTCTGGTTTGGGCTACGCAATGCTCATCTCTACCAAAAAAAAAAAAAAAAAAGGGGAAATAAGCAAATTCTTTTAAGCAGAGTTTTCAACTATGGCCCCATTAAGCACACTAGACAAAATCTATCACTGATGTAACTCCAGTAATACCAGTGGAGTAATAGCAGGGATGAATTTGTCCCATTTTAGCTAAAATTGCACTCATTTCCCTCAGCACCCCAGGCAGAGACTTCATATGGTGATGAGCACTTTGCATCACGTTCCAAGTGTGAAATGTTGCTGATCATAACGTTTGTAAATTAAAATTGGCATTTTTGAGGAAGTAGTTGTCAGCGAACATCCTGCTGAGAAAACAGTCTCATTTGTGATTTGAGCACTTGTGTGGAAACCCTCTGCTAAAGGAGACTCTAAGTCAGACCCTTTTCTGCTGGAAATGTCTTTTTTTGGGGAGAAGAAGTCTGAGTCTTTGAGTGCTGTCACTACGACTGTGCGGTGTCATACTCTAGTCCTGAGGAACACCCCTTGCAGAAGACAGGGTGCCAATTTCATCACAGCCTGTCCTTCTCTTGGCCTCTGCTTTGGTTGCAGTGCTAAAACAGCAGCTCCTGCTCTTTTCTTTACCCTTTTGTACACTGTGGTGCTGATATCTGCTTTGTTACAAGGTGAAGAATTGCCTTCGTGGGCAATGTGTTTTAATGTGGTTCTGCAAGGGGAGAGGTCCTGACAGGCAGCAAACACCTTGACTTCATAATTTTCCTTCCACCTTTCAAAAAATCTATAGTAGACATGGGTCAAAATGTGACTCTCACATATTCAGTGATGTAAATCATTCTCCCTATTCTTGCTACGCTTATTTCTAATTTTTTTTCCTTATAGAAAGTCTCCTCTAACACTCTTGAAAGACAGTTTCTGTGCAGGGAAGTGGAAGCAGACACTTGTAAATTATTTTCTCTGATGGATACAGGGAGTGCCAAGAAGTTGTAGAGCAGCTGTATACACACATGCAGGTATCATGTTTGGTTTTTCCCATTAAGTATGTTTAAAAATTCTAGTCTATCAATTTATGAACTGTATGATAGAGACAAAAATGAGAAGTAGTTTATTTTGAAATGCCTCCTAAACAACATAAGCAAGTTAAGAACAGAATCAGAAGTGGGAAAGACAAAGAATGTAGCTATAAATGTCTATAAAACATAGAGGATTAACTCAGTTAATGGAACATTCAAAATAATGGTGGTGGGTACACTGACATTTGCGTGACATTAGACATGAAGGTCAGTGAAATATACTTCCAGAAGAAAATGCTGCATGTTCTGCTGTGTTGGAACTGACTAAAGGTTTCTCTGATGGACACTTCTTTTGGCTTCTGTTGTGGGGGTGGTTTGGGAGGTGCTTGGGAAGGGAGATCACCATGGACTAAGCTCAAGGTTATTTAGACTAATGAAATACTTGAGAGATAACTAAGACCTTTGGATAGCCTTCTTTGCCTTCCTGGAAAGGTAAGTTTGGGAAAGCACATGACAAACCATTCTAGTCAGCCTTGCAATTGAGTGTTTCTATAACTTTTTTTTTCTCCAGCTCTCCAGTTCATGTAAGCCCCTGCACACCATGACTCTATAGAAAAGCATATAAAGACAACTCTGGCGAACAATGTAATAACGTACTGGTAACCTCACTTTTTTTGGCTGAGGCTACCTGTTTGTGCCTCACTGAGAAATATACTCCATTTTCTGCCCAGCATTATTGTTCTTGTAAGCCTGCTTGATGTAGTTCAATATAACGTATGTTACATCTGGCTAAAATGTACCAAATCGACCCAACTGTTTCTCCTGCTGGAGATCTGTGAACTGCTTTCTGGTGGTGGTGTCAGCCTATGGAGTCCTTTCACAGAGTGTGGAAGTATCTGGAGAAATCACATTTTCATAATGTAGAAGCAATAAGTCATCATTTGTTCCACTTATATCAGATCCACTCTGCAAATCTGATAGGAAGATTTCTCCCTAGGGATCTCATCTTGCTTCCTTTACTTGTTCACTGAAGACCATGAGAACCACACAAGTGGGGTGAGCACTGTTTGACCCTTGGTAATTAAGATCACTTACCTTAATATGTTTGCTAGTTTGAACAGAAGAACCAAGCACAATGACTTAGGACATTTACAGGGTTGATTTAGTTCATGCATGAAATATTGGGAGACAATATGAAACAACCTTTCAACGATGATTCTGCTCTCGAGCCCATCCCATTTCTTTATTAACAAATGACTGTTTTTCTTTTCTCTAAGGTGCTTTTTGGGAAACAGACACAGCAGACAGGGAGAGGTGAATTGGTAAACTAGTAATAGCTTTGGAAAACTTCTGTAAATAGATCATGATACAACGCCAACATTACACTTGGGTCTTACCTAAATGAAGTAAGTTGTATCCAAAATTTAGCTCCTAAAAATAAATATGAAGATCAGGAAAAGCTAATATATATGTCAGTCTGAACTTTAAATTCTTGTGAAAAATACTTGGCCTCAGAGCTTCAGAAAATAAATATTTTTGCCACGTGGCAATGGTTGTGAAGTAAATATGTCCCGCTGCTCTGATCTTACATCCTGTCACATTAATGTTTCAGAGCACTCAATATAAATATTAAAACTAATAGCTTCGCTCTTCAGCTATTACTCCATCATTCCCTGAAATCATCATAAAACATTCAAAGCCTTTTAGAACATTTACACACTTGAATCTGATGGTGGGGAAAGGAGACTAACAGAGCACAGCTCGCAAGCTTAAATAATAGTGGAAAGCTGTTTATGGACTATGCTTTATTTATTCATCATTTCAAGTAAAGTTTCAGTTTTGATGGAGAGGAAAAAAAATCAAAGTATAGCTGTCAAGGGAGAAGGCTGAAGTATTGCTTTTCTATACTGTGGACTTGTTTAAAAAAATATGGAAAAAAGTTTGGTTTTTTTTTTAAAAAAAAAAGAGTCCATGAGAATCTCAGTCCAAGGTCAATCAATCTTAGGACTGTGGGTACGTAAACAGCTAATGGATTGTAAAGACACATACCAGTGTTATGAATTTTTAACGAGCAACTCTTCAGCACAGACCCCTATAAATCAATGATGACTTATTGGCTGGATCAATTATGCAAACTTTAAAACATTTAATGACAGGTAATGAACAAGTCTCTGGAGTCCACCAGTCAACAGTGTTTTGCAGTTGTAGTTACAACTACTTAAGTGAAAAGTCTGCAGGAAGCCTTTCCTCAGAAATGATTTAAAACTAAACTCTAAGGCTGTAGTAAAGTGAAAGAGCCTGGTTGTGTTTGGTTTTGTATATAGCCTTAAACAGGTTGGCAAGTGGGCACGGTTGTTAATGTACTCTTAGGCATGTATGTTATTTTTATTTTAACCAATGCTATGTCGTGACCTTGGGAAACTTGCTTTTCCAAACTTTGTACTTAAGGTTTTCTGCAAGGTACTGTAGATATAAATGGGGCAATTTTCAAAAGAAAAGAGGTTGTGCTCAATAGTTCTTTTTTATAGTGCTTTATTTTGAAAATTAAGAGAGATGTAAAAAAAAAAAAGTGTTAGATGAGGGAAATGATAGACTGTATTACAGTTAACCAGCACGAAAGGACTGAAAGATGAGTGTAGGCTGAATAATACAGGAGAAGTCTTATGGAATAACTGGTGGCATTATGGTGGTTTAATTGCTTATTAAAATTATTATCCAATGAAAGATGAAGGATTTTTTTGTGGATTTTTGAATTTAATAGTTATTTTCAATTTTAAACATTAACCTTTCTAATGGGCAATTTAAGATAATTCTGCAGATTACAGGAAAGTTGTAAATTAAACATACCATTCAAGAACAAGAACAGGTGAATAAGCCCCTGATCCAAATGCTGCATTTCTCTGTTAACTTAGTTAAGGCTTTACTCAGATTGACTGAGGCCTCCTGGAGGAATCAGTGGTTTGAGTAAGCGCTTTTTATTGCCATTTGCCTCACTTTCCTAAAGACAACAAATATAAATGAAAGCTTGGAAGAGAGTTTAATCTTTGGTCTGAAGAACCAAAGTTTAAGCGATTTGTAAAAGTGGTAGAATTACTTTATTTGGAAA
Source organism: Bucorvus abyssinicus (assembly GCA_009769605.1). NCBI lineage: Eukaryota > Metazoa > Chordata > Aves > Bucerotiformes > Bucorvidae > Bucorvus > Bucorvus abyssinicus. The sequence continues at coordinate 16,619,706 of CM020034.1, read as the reverse complement.
AAAAAAAAGAGAAAAAGACTGTTATCCTCAGCTGTGGTCAGAGAGCCTCCTAGTATCCTATGACAGTGTATCTGAATCCTAGCTCTTAAACTCACCAGTAGGGTCCTACCTCTTTCATGCTTGCTGCCAGCAGCGATTCATGAGAGATCCTGCCCTACCACAGGTCCAGCACCCCTCACTTGAGTTGACCAGCACCTCACTGTGAAAGTTTCTCTGGCAGTTGCAAGTGAGGTTTGACATGAATAGGTGGGTACTAGACCCAGCAAGAAGAGCATGTTTTGTATTTCTTTTGTATCATGCTCAAAGTTTGGGAAGTGAGGCATACAAAGAAAGTGCAGTCACAAGAGTTTGTAAATAAACTGAAGAGTCATCCGGGGATCTGTAGTAGTTAAACACAATTGCTATTTTTTATTTGTTGATCTGAACACTAATGAGCATTCTTTGCTCACTGGTGCTGAGGGATGAAGTACCGATGTACCACTGCAAGAGTTGAAGTTGTCTCATTTCACCAAGTTCCCCAAGTGCTTCTGTGTTCTCATATGAAGATATTTTTTTGAACAGTAAGATCAGTACCTGGTGACACATAACATTTACTTCTTTCTCCAGCCCAAGAGAAAATGCACAAAAATGAAACTTTGCTGAAATTTTTTTTTTTAATATACTGGAATGTATTAAATTAGGTTTTTAAGCACAGGAGCTAATTGGGTGGTGGCAGGAAATACTAATAAAACTCTGGAGACTCCTGGTGAAGTACGAGTGGCCCAAATATTGGTTATTACTTCCTTTTTCAAGTGGGAAATGGAGAGGTTTTTAAGGAACTCAGTAGAATTACTGGAAAACATGTTTGCTGTGGTCAGCCTTTTATTCTGTCATCTGACATGCTGGCAAAATAGGGCATTTAAACAATAGCAGGATGTCTTGAAATTCATGCTCTTATTTTTTTAGACTTTTTAGCTTCTTATTGAGACTGACATTACACTGCTGTCATTATTCTAAGTGTCACAAGTTATATCTATATCTCCAGCAGCTTCAACATATCTTGTGTGGGAGTTCTCCATTTTTATCTGTCAAAACTATCAGTTATTCTCCTCTTTCCATATTTAGGGTCTCTCATTGGCTGTAAGCATCATTGTACTTGCACTGCAAGTATGATGCCAGCTGACACTAGGAGGAAAAGATATAAATGTTACGACTAATGAAACTGAGGGCAGATCATATTTATTTCAAGAATGAGCTTACTGCAGAGGAATGATACACCTTTCAAATGTTGGTATCTTGGCTGGATAGCTTTTTTAAGAGCATGCTCAATGGAAGGAAGTAGGAGTGACATTGATAAGTGAGAGGCTTACTGCTGAAAGGAGGAAATACACATCCCTACCTCCTTCCTACCGTGTCCAAGAGAAGAAAGTTATCCTTCTGATGCTATTTTACTTAATTGGTTTCTACATGTGAAGAAGCAATGGACACAGCTGGACATTTGCTCACTGTAAATGAGCCAAGAGTCAACAATTTTATTTATTTATTTTTTTTACTTGTCAAATTAGAGCCAGCAGTTTAGAGGAAGAGCTGCAGCAGGTGATGAAAGAAGAAAAAAAAATGCTAACTTGATGCATTGATCCTTCTGGTTGTTTTCATTTGACCTGGGATCAAGGAAAGTAGGTAAGATGTAGGAAACAGATTCTTTCATGTTGGAAATCTATTGTCAGATTTGCTACATAAAACATCCCCTCATTTCACAGAAGAAATAACACCATCTCTTTCAACATCTTGTTTTAGGGTTCTCGGTGTATTTCCTAAAAGACTGATGGAAAGACTAATTTGTCTGACGCTAACCCAGGTTTTCCTGACATCCCATGCACATGCAAAGTCTGTCAGCTGTCTCCCAAACATCTCTGTGCCTCTGAAGTTCCAGTAAATGCTTCTTCTGGGCCCATCTATTCTGTATGTTGCACAGTGGTGGCCAAAACCCAGAGAGCTGACATGCCCTGTCCGAAAGTGTGAGTTTTGCCTTGTGTAATTTAGCCACGACTGAGTTATTGGAAGTGAGCTTCGCAGAAAACTCTGTGGATGACACATTTCTAAGTGTCGTATGTCTGCCTGCTAGTTGCAGATACGTTTTCCATTGGACTTACGTGGTAAAGAAACCAAAATGCCTTTAGTTTTATGTTTCTGTAGCACTTTTAATATTCTCTGTGTCCACTATGGGCTAGTAAGCCAAATACTGATGATGTGAGACGCAAATGAGTTCACAGAGGAGTCAATGTCATTATGAAGACAAAACTAGCTCCCATGACAAAAAAAAACCCCAAGTTACCTGTTGGTTACTTAAGCAGTACCAAGCATGTGAGTGTCTATTTCAGTTTGTCACCCCTTCTATTTGGTCTTGCCAAAGCAGCCTATTTAATCACGGGAGTTTTTCTAGAACTTCAGGCAAATAGGGACAGATGAAGTTGCATAATGTTGGGCTTACGGTCAAAACATAAACCAAATTCCAATCCAATTACTGGTTGTAGAAACTGGGGGTTATTTTTTGTGTTTAAAAAGGTTAATGATTTTTACTTGTACTTTTTTACAATACCCACACCTCGTGATTTCAGCAGGGATGGGAAAGAGAAAATAGGAAAACAAAAATTGTGTGCGGGACCTGCTCTGACCATATTTTTTGCCCAGCTCAATCAAAGAACTAGAAATCTTATGAAAGATGGAAAGCAAATGTTCTGAGTGATTTGCAGCTTGATTTTTTTTCTTTGGGAGTACATTTCCGAAGTGATTTGCTTCCAGATAAATCACATTCTTTCCTTGCACTAACCTAGGAAGCCATCAAGTCGCCAGTGCTCACTTTGGCGATGTGTTTATTTTGCCCTTTTGGAAGCACACTTTTGTACTTTTTTATCTATTTCAAAAGTAAGTACATTGAAGAAGGGTCAAGAGATGATGACTGTACTTCACAAAAGAAACAGTCGCGTGGAGTTGCAAGAATTTATTGAGGTGAATGCTGACGAGAATTTGATAGAGTAGGTTGAACAGTCTGATTTTTCAGTATACTTTTTCCAGTGCTTCAATGAAATTACTGTCACTCTTTTATGAATGTTGTATGTGCTCTCTATCTTTCTATGTGCACTATCTTTTGTTTCATCAGGATGCTGTTAATCTCACTTCTTCCCTCATCTAGCAAGCTTCAAATGTACATAACTAAGCAATTAATCCTTTTTTTTCCCTTTGACACAACCTTTTGCTGATATGCACATCTATCTCCTGATCTCACTGTATATTGCCAAATTAAAAAATTAAGGAAACAAAGCTGAGAGAGGAAAAAATTGCAATAGCAGAAGTTCTTTTTCCTCAAGATTTGAATATGTTATTGGACATGGATGTTACAATTAAATCAATTTAACACAGAAAATTCCTAGTACATAAGGCTTACATTAGAAAACTCAGATGTTTTGGCATAACCTTGCTTAGTAGGTGCACCTTCTTTCATTTGTAGCAGTCTTAGCCTCGTAGACAACTTCTCTCCCACTCCTTTCACAGCGCCGAGGGTTGCAAGTCTCATTGTTAGATATTACGAAGTTTCTGCACTTCTTCTCCAGCCCCTATCAGTCTTTCTGTCTCTTCTCCTCTGTGTTGGAATCGGCTCTAGTGTGTCTGTGAGCTAGCTACTTGCAGGCAGCCTTACATTGCTCTTCTCTCAACTCCCCAGTGCAGCTTTACCACTTGGGCGAACTGATGCTTCAGAACTAGCAGTTCTCCAGCCACCACAGGGACATGTATTGAAGAAGATCTTGGCTGTGAACTCCCTAGATCATTATAAGGTTTCATAGACTTTCAGCCCTGTAGCCAGGCAGTAAGCTGCAATGTTCCTTTGCATATGCACAGACATGTTTGCCATTGCAAGACATGACCCTCACTTTCAATGTCTGCTTCATAAGCACTATCAATCGTTAGAAAGACTACACATCTCCTTGATTTAATCAGGACCCATCCCTGTACCTTATTAGGATTTCACTGTCTTATTCAGTTGGGATTGGGCTTGCTTGTGTTGCCTTGCTGGGTTTCAAGCCTATCATGATCCTGGATGCCTGTATACAAAAACCTGCAGTTCTGAACTTGAGTCCTGGAGTCAAGAGTTGAAGCGCTCTGGTAAGTTTCCATTGCGGGAGCATCCTGGAGCACAAAGTGATTGAGATATTAGTACTGTTCTGTTCTCCTTCAAGCCACCAGCATTTTAGCCAATATAAAACTTTGGTAGTTTGTCCTCATGGGCAGCTGAGTAGACCATCCAGGGTATACCCATTCCCCAGCATGCTTTGTGTATCACTGCATCCCCACAAACACATCTACAGTTTTTTGAGAAGTGACTGTGCTATGAGGTTTATGAGATGAAATATGTGTTATGCTTCCTTTACTCAGAGCAGTGGTGCTATAACCATTAGTTCTGATGTGGAACAGGGTAGATACATGGCTGCAAGTGCTGGGTGGTTTTTGGTATTCATATGAATGGTGATTCCTGTGTTTTGGCTTGAATTTCATAGTTGGATAATCATGAGTGTCCTACATGGCTCCTGATCACATAAGAACATCCTGGTCCTAGCTTGGGAGAGTGTTAAAAGGGAAGAATAATGCCATGGAAAAGATAGGACTGGAAAAAAGATGTGTAAAAACACATTTGTCGTAAGGTCAAACATAATCTTCTGCAGCTGAAACTTCAATCCTTTTATTACTCGAGTTGGGATTTTTGCTGTCTTTCTTGGATTCCATAATTTATCGTGTTTCATTAAACAACTTAAATTAGGAAGACTAATCCTTGGATAACTTAGTGTCTGAGTAATCACGAACACTGATCCATTTTCAAATGCCTCTGTGAGGTGTATAAATAGTGTAACTCTTATGCTATAGAGCTGAGACTCTATGCTCAAAAGTGCCTACAAAAATTTTGGGTACCCAGCAATGCCTTTACTCACTGTCTTTGAGAGACTGTCTGATCTTGAGACAGAGGTGTGATGACCAACCAGTCTAGTTACAAAAGGTGAAAATGTGGCCTGGCCCTTTCCCAGAAAAGTCACTCTATCTTTTTCCATTCCCATCACAGTCAATCTATGCAAACATCAGCTGTAGTCTGAATGCACAGTGGACACAGAGTTTCTTAAAAGGCCTGGTTTATCTGTGCATAAATAAGTCCATCCCTGGAGAAAGAAGGTCACCAAAATGAGTTGTGGGTTTGGGTGCATTGTTCTAATGAATTATCTTGCTGAGCTACTCCTCTGTCAGCACAAATTTTGGAAAAAAAAAAAAGAAGAAATCCAGTTTTGGCCAAAAAAATGGCTCAGTGACAAAGACATCTCAACATAACATGCTATGGTAGACTAATGTCCGTCACTGTTTAAAATATGCATCTTTTTTTCAACCCAGAATTGATCTAGCACTTCCTGGATACTAGATTTTGTTACACCTTCCTCCATCAGAGAGCTGTATTTCAAACAGGTATTTTTTTTCTAGATCATTAATAGCACCTGATGTATTTTTAACTACTGTGCAAAACACAGTATGATCCAAAAGTGTGTAATGGAAACTATATTTCCCTCCTTTAAGGAAGCAGGAAGATGTCCAGCTTTTTGATATCCTTCTTGAAAAATAGCCACCAGAACTAGGCAGTGTCTATCACCAAAGCCATAGCCAATTTTAAGCATAATTAAATAATTCTTTATCCCTTAAGACTTTTGCAGTCAGAGAAACTGTAACAGAAACACACCACTGAAGCATGGCAGGGAAATGAACCTCATAGGGAAGCGGCTGGAGCATTTTAATGACTTGTGATCTCATCAGACTCTTTCATACACAGTATACACAGAGCCTGGGGTCTCCTGGTGCAGGTAACTGGGTAAGCATGCATTCTCAGAACATGGCTCCAGGAGGGAGTAAAGGTGGTGTTCACTTTTTGTATAGCAGCCTAGGAAGATGGCAGTGGCCACCCCCTTGAAGGTGAGTCTACTGAGTTGCAAGAAAAGACAAGACATGGAGTCAGAAGGAAAACAAGCAAAGGAGTGTGACTACCTCACAAGTTAGGCTACTTAGAGGGAGGAGTCAAAAACAGGACAGGTTTTTATGTCCAGTAACTAAACAGTAAAAAGATTCCGCAGCGAAACTCCCTTGTTTTGAAAATGTGCCCAAGGTAGTAACTGAAATTTCCGATCTTGTAACCAAGGATGTAGTAGTTTCGCTGGAACAGGTCATATGCTGGAGTTGCACGGGGTGAGCACTGCCAGGCAACCTTATTGTTGCCATTCCTGCAAGGCAGAAATGAGAAAAACATGGTTCATTTAGGATTTTGGGGCTGTGGCTTTTAGTTCCAAAGAACTGAGTCAGAAGGATACTTGTTAATGAAGAAATGTTCATACGTATGCTCTATTAACAACCTTGTAAGACAAAGCATGAAACCTTTCTCCTTGTTCATTCTTCTTAATGCATAAAACCATCAGCATGCAATGTGCCTGAGGAAGAAGGCAGAGTCTGCTCCCAGGGTCTCGCAGTCTGAGACCTGTTCCTGCAATAGTCCATGTTTATTCATCAAACGTGGAAACACTCCCTGTCAGAGATATTATCTGCATTAGTCATCAGTAGCTGCAGTAAGTGTTTGTACAGTCAGGCCATCAGTAGAGGATCTCAACTGGAGATTTGGGGGAGAGCTACTTTCTTTACATTGGCTCTGTGAGATGAGTGTTAACTTTCTCTGAATTCAAATTTGCCATTAATGATAATCTTATCTCTAATAATATGTTGACCTCAGTCTCATTTTAATCTATGTTTTATTTTTCACATTTGTAAACCAGCTCAGTGATGACAATACAGCATTATTTCTCATTCCATTGACTTGCCGACTCATTCCTACCACAATATCAGTTTCCAGGGGCAGTTCTGTAGCATCTAACTTCAGGCAGGTTTGGGTACTTTCAGACTAGAATAGATGAAGATTTTGATGGGAATTAGTTTAGGAAAAAAGATAAAGCAGAGCAAAATGCAGGTTTGAGATACACTAAGTATCCAATGTTCTTTAACACAGCTCAGAAATTGTAGAATACAATACAAAGGATTACTGGTAATTCCATCAGGAAGCTCTGCACAGCAAAATGTCCTTCTCTGCAGAGAACCACTGGCTCTGAATGACTCTTGCTGCAGGTCCAGTGTCCCTGAATGGCTTTTACTCTGGCTGACCTAATAAGGCTGCCCCCTGAACAGCTGGGAGACTTACTGAGTGCTGTCCCAGTCCTGGGTCAGTGCTCTTTCCGTATCTCCATACAGCCTGTACCGTGCTCTGTGGACACACTCCTGGTGATCTGGCTGTCAGTGCTGATGTTGATTTAGGGACAAGGGATCAACTCTTGCATATTAAGTCCAGAGGCTCACTTCTACCTTTGTGGCTATGACTGACTCGCATGAACCTGACTGAGTTACTCGTGCTCTGCCCGGAGAAACTGGTCTGATCCTCTCTAGGTTAAAATGTCCTTTCTTCTTTTTAAAATTATATTCTTTGCCATATTTCCAGTTTTGGTCACTCTTGCAGCAGGTAATTTATGCAGTTTAGAGTGATTTATTTTTTTATCTTTGGCAAATCAATATTTTCTTAAAAACCCTTCACTTGAGGTCAAATGAAAAGTTCTGTCTCTCTTAAAACAAGATACTTTTCCTTTGTTTTTATAGAGTTTTAAACATTTTTTCTTTTTTAATATGATTGAACTATATGTTATAACAAGATTATTTATTTCTAGGACTCATTCTTTTTGTAGGTCTTTTCCCTCAGTAAAAATAATTCACTGAACTAGGATTGGTTTTTCTGCATTGGTATAATTTTGTAATACTATAGGCAAGTCACTTCAATCACTTAGTTCCTCCTTATGCCAAACAAGGTTAATATTCCACTGCTGAAGAATATGAAGAGCCTTAATTCATTTATAGCTGTAGCATGTTTCAGAAATGTGTTGTATTCCCAGGAATATTAGCAATTGCATAGATCTGCAGGGGAATATTCAAAGTTAACACTAAATGACACTAAAGAAGAGCATAGTTTTGTGTTGACAATAAAGTCTAAGTGCATGGCACTCTCTGCTGTTGCTTTAATTCACAAATCCTTGTCTGAAGACCTTTCTAGTACTAAATTTCTGAAGGATGACTAAGATTCTAGCTGACTGACTTCTATTTTACCTTAATGGGAGATCTGCATTATAAAACACCCTGCAATATCTTGAAAAGTTCCTCATAATGACCAGACTAACATTATTTTAAATCTGTCCTTGGCAATGGCTTGAAAAGTTCCTCATAATGACCAGACTAACATTATTTTAAATCTGTCCTTGGCAATGGCAAATGTTGTTAATATTCAGTTGATGCATGATGGATTCAAACAAGGCGGGGTGGGGGATGTTCTTTGGTGTGGGTCTTGGTTGTTAAGAAAATAATAAACCTTACTTGTCTCTGATTTTATAATGGACAATAACCATTAACTGATCAACAGAAACAATGTCAGGTGTGGAATCAATGCTGATAGAAAAATATTCCATCTGTTTACATTTACGAAGGATCACTGATAAAACCTTTGATCCCATTAAGGATATAAACTCTTCACATATAGTCATTGACAAGTCTGATGAGCTAGCTGAGCTCCACCAGCTACGCTGTGCTTACTGAATGTTCAGCTAAAAAGGGATCAAATTGACTCACGGATTTCAAGATTCCTAGGAAATTACCATTGTGAGGTGACCCAGTTTTTTGATTAGTGTCATGAAAAGACACGTCTCACTGAGAAATAAACGTAATAATGTCAACCATGTGCTCTAAGTTCTTCTCTCCGTTATACACATTCGCTTTCAAATTGTTTTGTCATTTTAGCATAAACTGTATCACTTGCTTTCATCTGAGAAACACGAGCTTAGCATAGTTCTGTGCAGAAATCAAAGATGAGCATGGGAAAAAGGCCCCTCTTTGCCTATTGAATCATTGATCAGACAAGCACAGCAGATATTTGCATGATCCTTAGTAGTTAGGTCTCTGTAACTGCCTTAGATAATTGTTGGAAGGGAAAGAAGAAAAGAGCAGCAAACGTAGATATTTCATCCATCTGTTTTTTCCCAGTAATTGCAGACCTTTTTATAGGTTGCCCTCTCACGTCCATCCTTTTTCAAGTACAGGGGGTCACCGATTGAGAGTGTTATTGATACTGTTATCCCTTTGGAGCCATCTAGTTTAATCCAGGAACAACAAATCATGAAATGCACTGCCTTCCCTTGTTAACAGATGAGCATGTGGAGGGGCATTTGGCTGGCCGGGCCAGGAGGAGATTGAGAAGCGAGAGAGGAGCAAAGCAAAGGTTCAGAAGTGCCATCACATCTGAATTGCAGTGGGACTGATTTCAGACTGTATTATTCTCTCTTCACAAAATCACTTAACTGAGTTGGACGATAGGCGTGCAAATACAATGAGCTTTACAAGATTTAGGAAGTCTTCAAAGTGTCCAGGCTATGGTCAGTCACTGGCTGTTAGTTGGAACTATAGTGTTCCCGCCTTTCTGCGTCACTGAGGGCTCATCAGCCCCATTCAATTGTTGGGATGTAACCATTTCTTACCCAACATTTGTGACATTTTTTTATCCTCTCTTCCAACGTGTTCGGCTCTTCCAGCTCTCCTTTCTCTGTCCCTGTTTCCCTGTACAGGTGCAGAGAACTTTATGTGCTGCAGAGAGGCCCACAGCACAACCAAAGGATGTGAGGAAATCTGCCTCCACAAGGAGACATCAGTTATTTCCCCTCTCCACTGAACATCCCGTGTGCTCCCCTCAGGACTCATGACAGCTCGGTGGAGAAGAACTGGTGAGTATGGCCACATAAAGCAAAGTAATTTTGCCTTACTGAGGGTAGGTGGGAAAATCTTCCTTGGCTCATAAGCTTATGATCATCACAAATAGCTTTACTGCAAAAACAGAAGGAACACAATTTTGTATTTTTGTTTTAAGAAGACTTAAAATCAGATGAGTTGAAAAAAAGGCAAAAAAACCTGCCAAGGTTTGCTAAGTGAAAACAAAGGAGGAGATACAATAATGTACAATCACAGCTCTTCCTCAGTGTGGCAGCAGCATTTGTTAAAAAGTGCAGGACACTTAAAACTGGCGAGGAGCTCTGACACCCTGGTTGAGCTGCAAGACTGGACTGTATCAGAGACATGATGACTTCAGTCTGCTGGGATAAAGTTTCCTATTAAGTGCTGAAGTTCCAGTAGACTCTGGTTTCTTCCCCTTCTCCCTTTCCTCTGCTTTTTCTCTAGTGCTTGCCATTACATTAAAAACTAATGCTCAGTCCTCTGAGGTACCTGTTGGCTGTGATCGGTGCTATAAGCCACCTGGTGATGGGCTGTAGTAGGAAAAGCAGTTGCCAGTGGAGGTGAACACAAGGTGAGATAAAAACCGAACAAAAATATGGCATTATTCTTTTTAAACTGTAAATTCAAGTCCAAGGTGTGAACAGCACAACCTTCAAGTAATAAATGTGCAGACAAATCTTTCGGATGCACTGTGAAAGCTATTTTGGAAGACATAACTGCACGCCACGTGAGTTAGATGTAGCAATCGCAAAGATGTAGGCTGCCCCAGCTACATGCCTCTTCAAAACCAAAGCAGAACATTTAATGAAGACCGCTGTTATCTTTTCACCGCATAAGTTAATTTTGCTTTCTGAGGCTCTCCCAATGTCTCACCCACAGGAGAGTGGGTCAGGAAGAATTTTCAGTTCTTCCTATGGCACGTGCTTTTGGTGGAGGTTTTCTTTTTTTCTCTTACAGAAATTAAGAAGCTAATTTCTGTATGGTGTAATTTGGGTGGCAGAGGTTGAGATGGGAGGGAAGGAACTCCAAAGGAAATAACACCCTCTTCATAATAACCATTAGCCAAACAGTTTCAGCTCCCACTGGTGCAAAAAATCTCAGCTGGTTAAACTGTCTTAACAGTGGAATAGCCAAGCAGAAATCATTCCCCGAATGTTACAAGTGCTCTGAAATCTGTTTGAAACTATCTAAATACTTTGCACTTCTTATAAATTCGTATCTCGATCCCAGAAGAGGATCCAGTGTGCTCACCATGGACTAATAAACATATAGAAAAGTTAAGCCGTTTAGAGATATTTAAGTATCATACAAATATGTGTAAAGTGTAGACACTCCCTAGCATAAAACTCAACCTGCAAAGGTCTTTGTCTATTTAACTGCAGTTTGGTTCACCCATTTAATAACGAGGATTATATTTTAACCTCTCCATTTCCAAACAGAACTTCAGATTCTATTATAACAGAGTGGAGAGAGAGAGAAATTTTAAACCAGAGGCATTTAGTCACCTGCAGAGTGAGAGAGATTGAAAAGGAAAATGGATTTGCTGCTTTCTAGATCAGTTTGTAGGCAATTTGTGTTTGAATTCCTCTTAAATCAATTTCTGCATAATATTAGTGGCCTGAAATGATGCAAAATGGTATTGTAAACCAGCCTCCTTTTGCAGCACGGAGAAATCCTGTCCCTGAGTCCTTGTTATTTTTTAAGTCATCTGTTTTCCCTTCATTTATTCTTTCATGTTGTGCTACACCTTCTGACAAGTGAAACATGAACAGGAAGTGGGAAGGAGCAAGCTTTGTCTCTCTACTGCTAGTGTGCTTCATACATTTGTGAAGAAGCAGACCCACATCATAAAACCACCCGAAAGCCACAGAGGTACCTCTCTAAAAAATGTAATGGACTGTACTGAAAGCCTAACTTTGACTGATGTGAGGTTTGGGACTTTATCCAGGTAAGAATTCATGCAGCAATGAGCACAGATAAGGCAGATGACCCAGAGTAGGGCCAAACTGTTTACCAGCAGATGTGTTTTTGAAAATCTTCCTTAACTGGTCATGGCAGCGGAAAATGCCCTGCTGTTAAACGCATCTGCAATCCACTGTGCTCCCAATCCACCTACAAAAATTCTGACCTTTAAAGAAATGATGGAGAAGCTGGTGATTTTTTCCGTGGCATTGAAGCTCAGTCTATTTTAGGCTCCAAGGCAATTGCAGCCCTTTTTGCTCCCTATTTCACATCACTTTTAAGTCTTGTTCTGGCCACTATGAACCCTTCAGCACTTCTCCCTGTGCAATCACTCGAGTCAAGATCTGTGATTTGTGATTTGCAGATGACATGTACATTTCTTGGCTGATGGCTGTTAAAGCAGTTTGCAAACCTAAGGCAATAAACTGCAGGGTTGCAGTTGGAGCTCTCGATTGCCACTCTAAATTGCCATTCTCATGCAAATGAATAACAAATCATTATTAAGATCGAAAATAAACTGTTGTAGGTTTCCAATGTTGTGAATTTCTGCATTAATATTTTAATGAAATAACTTTGTCGGTTCTCATTATATACCTTCTGTAGATGGGAATATCATATTTAACTAGTCTGTGTGTCAAAAACAATGGTGCAACCTGTGTATAGGAAAAAGAAGAAAACTGAACAGTTTCTGCATTCACCAAATGTAAGTGCTTTAATCCCTTCGATATGGAATCTATTACTGAGCTGTAGAACACAGTAACAGTTCCTAAAGTGTTAACACAATTATTTATACATTTCTGATCATCTTTCATTTAAATATTTATAAAATACATACTGGGAAGTATGTACCTTTTAGAAAACTCAGTTTCAATGTCATTTTCTTAAAATATTCACTTCTGTTCCTCTTACAAGATACCTTAAAAGAAAGCCTGCTGGATTTTTTTTAAGTGACACTATAAATGTACAAACAAAATATAATCTTAAACAGAAGACAATACGATTACCATCAGAAGGATTACTGCTGTTCATTGTTCAGAGAGCAGGAAACACAAAGTGATTATTTGAAATACTCAGCTTGCAAAAAACCAAATGTATTGAAGTGCTTCAGTCTTAATGTGTAGTCTAAGGTCTACACATTGTAAAAATGCCTAATCCTGACAAAATGCAAGTCGAAGATTAGCAGAATGTATAATAAATGTGCCTGTGTCATTACACATAAAAATATTGTTGCTAAATCAAGTGTGGCCCTTCATAAATGTAAAAAAGTCCAACTTAAGCAGATTTGCGCTTTATAATTCTACAGCCCCAAGGAGAAAAAGGCAAGATTGGCTAAAACAGATTCCTCATTTCTCTGATATAAATCAGTTTGCACACACACAAAAAAGCCATTGGCATAGATTTCTTTAGCAAATAACTTAATATTTATTGAGATTTCTTGTACATTTAATTATTAATGTCAGCAGTGTTAGAGCATTTCTATGAGGTTGCTATTACTGACCCTGTACCTGTTGGGTTTTTTCCCCCTCATATTGTTTCATCTACAACCATGAAAGCATAACACTTACCAATTATTTTGTGTGACAGAGTCAAAAGGACTCATGGTTTTCTTGTCTGTCACTAGGTCTCTTATTTGTCAGTATTTCAGGGCTCGACTGACTGTCGTCCTACCAAATATTGTTTAGTTTAATCATTTTATAGTGCGTTTGGTACATCTATGATAAACATATACATAACTACCATTTCTTAATGTAAGGTGCGGTGATTTGGACTGTTAAGGTAGAATATTACAGGCACCTTCCTATACAAAGGATCTTTTAATATATTAATCCTTTTCCCTTAATGAGATAAAAATAACTAGAATAATAGAGAAAGGTCAAATTACAAACCTGGTCTGATGTGTATATTATAAATGTGAAGAATATTAGGAATAATGTATTAAACCACACCTTTTACTCTAAAGTGGAAAATACGTCGATTCTTAACCTTTTTGTGGAAAAATTCTTTTCAGACAGTCTTTTTCCTCCCACACCTTTTAAATAAAGCAGCCAACCAGAGAACTCAGAATGACTGAAGTCAGTAGAAAGCTGCGAGATGCAGCACTATTGAACTCGGTAGTAAAACTCTCACTGATTTCAGTAGAGGCAAATTTCTCCCTAGCATTTTCAAAGGTGCCTAGAGGGTGTGCGTCACCAACTTAAGGAATTTTAAGGAGGTGTTTCTCATTGCTTGAAAATTGTGTCTTTCAGATATGTCTTATTCAGATGCCGAGATCTGAAAATATCTGGTATAACAAGCATTAAAATAGGGCAGCTCCTGTTCCTTAGTGATGAAAATATCTCTGATACACCTTTTGTGATCAGCTGGCACATCGTATCAGTTTTGTATGTTCGTAAGTGTACTGATCCAGATTCTGAAGGTTTTACACATGCAGCATGTCCCCTTCAGTCATTGAGGACAGCGGGAGCTCTGCTCAGTCCGGAGTCAAGCCCTCAGGACTAGGCATAGAGTTTCCTCTTAGGCTTATTATTTCTTTCACTTGATGAACTAAAAATGACTGAAAGAACTAACTGTATCATTTATAGCAAGAAATTAAATGTCCTGGTAATCGTAACTCTTTGACTATATCGTGAGCATCTCTAGCATTGAGTATCTTGGACAGGGACTATTAAGACATTTATTGAGCAGGACTGTGTCTGGGTCTGACACATATAGGCATGGGGAGAGGAAGTACTGAAGATTGGGTTTAAAAGCACAGCACTGTAATCTCTGTCATTATTTTCTCATTATAAATTCACTAGGAGTCTCTCAAGAGTCAGGTCTCTCCCTTTGTGCATGCCAAGGAGCTTCTTCCTAATGCTAGTCGTTTGGGGAAGGAACACATCTGCTTCTCATCTGCTGTCTGGGAACAGAGGCACTACCTAGTCCAACACCCACCTCTCCAAAGATGCCCAGATCCTTCATACACAGAGCAGCACTACTCCAGCAATTCAGTGAACAGAAGGAGGGGGATCCCTAACCTGTAGAGGTCCATTTTCAGCCCTTCTTCCATCCCAATGGTGTACTGGGGAGGCAGTGGGTACCGTACCATTCCAGTTCTTGGAAGTAAAGCAGTGTAGATTGTCTCCTCCAGTGCAGAGGGAGGAAAGAGTAGGATGTAGTTCTGGTATGGTAGGTAACACAATACTACTCTATAATTTGATATCCCAGGAATTACTTGTGTTTCAAGTTCCAGTATGGCTGTGGGAGCTGTATGGTGCTCATGAAGAGGTGTTCAGCAAAACCAGAAAGCCACATTGTCAAGGGCATGTCAACCTATACTCCAGGTCATCTCCAGGCAGTTCTTCTTGTAATTCCAGTGAACAAGCTGTCAGGACACCTAAACGACCTCATGAGAGACATCCCCATCTTAAGGCAAATGTACACCTATGTTCTATCAGGGGAATAGGCAGAAGAATCCTCAGTTCCCCAGTTTCTCTTTCTTTAAGGAAGCCAGTCTCTTTAGAAAAGGGTCTGACGGCATGCAGAGGTCTGTGCTAAATCAGGGCAGACAGGTTTTTTGCCCATACACTTTTTCAGAAAATGGCAGCCACTCTGAAATCTGAAATCTTTTGTGGGAAAGGAAGAATGTGGATGAGTTTTCAACTCAGATAAAGGTAATAATTAAAAAATTTTGTTCCAATATTCTTGAAACTAAAAATTCCAGTGTTGGAAACTTTTTGCTCTTTTTTTGTTTTGGTTTGGTTTTAGTTTTGAAATACAGGTTTTTTAATATTAACTTTAAAAAAAATGAAAACAAAAGAAAATACTAGAACCATCTCAGAAAGAACTGTTCCAGTTAATCCCAACAGAAAATTTCTTGGTCTGGATAAATGTCCTTGTCCATTCCTTCAGTCTTTTGGGTTTTTCCAGAATAGAAACTAAACAACCTCTAAATAACACTATCTGTTCAAACCAAGACCTGACGTGCTACTAAAAGTAAGACCAGTGCCAGTGACCCTATACTTAGCAGCATAGGGTTCTGGGCTTTAACATAAGCATACTTATATATAATAAGTGAAGGAAACAGTTGAATCATTAAAAGGCAACAAATATTTTAGCTTTTCTACAGTCTGAGTGTCTTCATTATTGACCACTGAAGCCAACAAAAATAGAAAATTGGGTAAGTTTTGGATATGACTCTGTATATTTTTCTTTTGTCATAGGAAATGCTGCCACTAGCACCTCTGCTGAGCAGAGTATAATAAGCAACAGATTCACTGGGAAAATACTTCCTGTTAGAAAAAGTTGACAGTTTTCAAATAGATGATGCATGATTTAGGTTTGTTGGTGAGTTATGTACACTGGGTTTCACATTAAATCTCTCACTGAATACACATTTACCATGGTGACAAGAGTATCATTTAATAATGCTGCTAATATTCCCTCTCAGGATACAGAGTGGTAAACATACTTTTTTTTTTTTTTTTTAAGATCTACAGTGCGTCTTTAGTGTGTTGTATTCATTATAACATTCATTAAATAAGGAAATGAATAGCAATTGGAGAAAGCATGATGGATGAAGAAGGAAGTGTAGCACTGAAGAATGATCTGGGGAATAGCTCTGATATGGTGATTGTTGTCTTCCAGCATGCTCTTTAGTGTTGCCTTTTACCCCAGAAAAGCTTTCAGATCACAGCTGCTTCTATATTGATGAGTTTGGGGAACAGGACAAACTCTAGCTGTGAATGTTCAATCAATCTTTATATAGGTAAAATTGCCACTCTCCAGCTGATTTATGTAACGATTTTAGTTTGTGCCAGAAAAGCCGTAACAGAAATCCACTCCTGTGCAATTAATTGTTTGAATCAAATACACGTCCTTCCTGCACAGGATACTTATGCCTAAATTTTGTAGGAGGCAAGACTATACTTCTCAAATAAATGATACAGGAACTGGTTAAGTTTACTTTCTCTTGTCCAGGGGCCGTAGCTGTTTCTCGCCTTCTTCAAATGTTGGTCTATTTAATCTCCTGTAGTGTAGGAAATTATGTTCAAAAATCTCTGTGATCCTCTATCCCTAGTAAGTTATGCAAGTAGTGACAAGTATACACCATAAGGTCTTGAGATTTTATCTGTAATGTGTGGCTACAGACTGTTGATCAAGAGAGCCTGGAAGAAAAACATTATTTTCAGGTGTGAAAACCTGTCACCTATATCAAATAATTTCTCTTGCATCTCTCCCAAGGCATTGTAGCCTATTTAAACTTGGGAGGTTAAGTTTGGTAGCGTTCATTAGGATTGAAAATTTAGTTCACACAATCACGATGTTCTCTTTATTAAGTGTTACTGTTAAACAATATTAAAATAAACACAATGTAGTTGGCCTTTTGAAAGGTTCATGGCATATTTATTTCTTTGCCTTGTCTCTTAATTGTGCCTGCTTTTTAAGAGTCTGATATACAGGCTAATGTTGCTGCTGTACACTATTGCCACATATTATGTGATATATCTATGTATATGTTGGAATTTACAGTTCTGTCTGATGCGTATGATTGAAATGCTCAGGAGTAATGTAGATATTTTTTGACAGAGCTGTGGCTTGAATCTTTGGTTAGTAGGTTTTCTTGAATCTCAAAACAAATCAGGAATCAGTTCTGGCAGATAGCCTGGCAGTTTTACTGTACCCAGCAAAAACATGTTCTGTAAGACCTTCACCCAGTCATTATATGAATCATTAGCTAGAATAGCAACAAATTTTATAAACTCTAGTAAGAGATATTCTTGTATCAAGATATTTATACTAAAAATGGCTGCCTCACCCACTAGTCCTCTCCCAACCTGATCTCATTTTATTTAGTGCCTTCAGCCCCAGATCATCACTACCCCTTGACAAATACTTCATCTCCATTCTTTAGAATAACTGGGTTTTTTAAAATAATTTGCAATGTCACCTGTCATGATGTGTAGAACATTGGGCAGGGTATTGATCCAGCCATGCTTGCTGCCGGCAGTGAGTTGGAAGTCCTAAAGGGGCATTGGGGAGACTCCTCATGTAATCCCAAGGGCAAGATTCTCCATGCTTATAGTATATATATGCAATGTAGGAAGGCTTTCCTACTACCAGTGGCTACAGAGTGAGCAGCACTTCAGGAACTTCAGAAGGTGCTGGGATTTTTACTGGAGGAAGGCAGGTTCCTGCTGCATCCATGCAACCTTGCTGACCAGCAGAGCTGGCAGATATGTGAAGAAAATTCTCTCTGCGTCCCTCCAAAATGGGTAATGCTGAACATCTGTTCAGAAATGTTTTCTCATCCTCTTGCTAGGAGGTGGGTTGGGTCCATATTGCCTTTCACTGTGGGCTGCACCTGCTGGGCTCAATGTAGTCCTAATCATCATCACTCAAACAATTGTTACTGCTGCAAGGTCATTTGCTTGGACTGAAAAATCTTCAGAAAGCACCATGTTCATTGTGCAGATTGCGTTCTTCCCTACAACTGGCCAGCAAATACGCCGGGCAGGAGATGGGCAGCAGTTCAAGCAGGCACCATGACTCCATTTCTGGGTGATAGTTTCTACATTTAGAAGGCAGTTTGTTAATCATTATTCCTTTCTTCTCTGCATGCAGGTCCTTTTCAAGGCACTGAGATATCAAAGGTTGGATTTTCAGAGGCCCTGATTTCAGCAAGAGCTGCACTTCTGAAGATCAAGCCACAGGCTCTTTATACCAGAACAGTCCAAGGGAAAAAAAACCAAACCTGCAGAATGTGTGAGTCAGATCTTTCTACAGTAAAAACGAAGAGGCCTCTGTCATTTGCTCCTCCAGTCTATTGGTCACAAATCCAATTCTGGAATAGAGATGGAGATATTGCTGACTTTTCTTTTTAATAGAAGCGGGAGATGGATTAGAAACAGGCTGCTTTTTTATTTATTTATTTTTAAGAATGTCAAATGCTTGGGGGAGAAGTAGACAGTCAGCAGCATCAAAACCTGATGTGATTCTCCTGAAAGGCACTCTGATGCACTGGAAATGCCACATCTCCACTCCTGGGACCCAGTGCAATTATCTGGGGAAAACAGAATAATTTCCAAACTGTTGGCTTGCCAGTAGGACTAGGTCAGTGTGGCCTGATGGTTTTCAGCAAAAGACTGCCAGTGGTCTTTAAAAAAATGACAAGTTGAAGAGCTGTTCACTGCTGCTTGGGAGACAGGAGGTTATGGGACATCAGCCACCGTGGAAGAAAGGGTTGTAGGTGACATGAGAGTGAGTGGAAGTAGACTCACCTTTGCTGGCAGGACTTCTCAGCTGAGGTAGGACAGCTGTGGCAAAACCATTTACTGCCATCAAGAGGCAACTGTGAGAGAAGAATACGAAATATGCTGTTCCTTATCCAGGAAACATACAGTGTTTCACAATGACCGATTTATTATTTTCCCCCTGTCCAGCAATACAGAAGGGTGCATCAGGGATCTGCCTTTCTCTGCTCTAAAAAACTTAAGTCAGGCTGCAACATGTGAAATAATTGAGCTGACCAGAATTTACAGCTCTAGGTGGAGTTTCTTCTTTCTGTTGGGTTTGTGAGTCATGACAATAAGAGTCACCCCATAAGCATCATGCAAAATGTACATGCTCATTTCTTTCTTATTTTTCATTTTCATAGTGTTTTATGATTCAGTTCAGCACTAGCATGGTCCAACTCTCTTAGGCAAGACTCTCTGCAATGATTAGGTATCATATTTAAAAATTAGAACAACAGACAGATCATGCGATGCATGCTCTTTTATTTTTTACTCTGATCTTCACATAGTAAGTCCCTCATGGCTTTCAGAGAGGCCTGTCTTGTTTAATGTGGACTTTGTTGGGCTGTAATTTATTTTACTTAATTATTTATGGCTACATTATGTATATTAGCTGCACTTGTCTAAATAACAAGGGTTGCAATGGAAGACTGCCGGTTCAGCTGATTAATTCCTATTACTTTCTGCTTTTCGTAAGGTGATTTTATGATGAGTTTAGAATGCTGTTTATTGTTGCTGGACTTGTGTCTAGCAGGAACACTCTGGGACAACGATCAGAATAGACACAGGCAGAACTTAAGTGGACACATAATATTGGATCCATTTTGCACTCGAGTGTGATTTCAGAATACAGAAGTGTTCCGTAAGTGAATGAATGAAAGATCACTGAAAGCTGATTTTTTAGTACAAAGTGCATTTAATCAAGAGCTCTTTTTCTTTTTGAGACTCTTGCCATTTTTTTAAATTTGATTTTTCATTTGTAAAAGTAAGACAATGTATAACATAGTAAATGGAAACTTACCCAGAAAAGAGAAATAGACTGGAAGATCGGTTTCTTGTCTGACACATTCTTTTGTCTGCTTCCTACTGCTTGCTAACAGCTCACAGCCATGGCTGGCAGAGAGCAAACCAAGTGCAGTTTAACCGTTTTAGTATTTATTGATAGGGAAAATACCCTGAACACAATTTTAATATGAGTTCCTTGGACATAAGGGCATCAATGGCTCTATAAAATGAAAATACATTCTTAATTACCTCAAGTGCCCCTCCTGCCCAAGTGGCCCTTTTACATGAAACACATCTCACTGGTAATGAGCACACATATTGCTAATGGACTGTGAAGGGTGTATTGTATGATCTTTTTTTTCCTGGGTACCGCACTGGCAATGTTTAGGGATCACTTCTAGTTCAGTTCAGGAAAGTTATGGTTTTTGGACCTGGTAAGGGAGCTCTTCCTAAATGAGGACCACCACAGTCTTATTCTGACTGTTCCTGCTGTCTGTTTTGGGCTCTCAATGTCAGTAAGAGGAGACAAAAGCACTTTGAAATGTTATAACTTCAATTTTTTCCCAAAGGAAATATTTTCCCAGAAATTCCTTTCTTTCTCCTGCTCCCCAGTTCTGTCTCAGGAACAACCTCCATTCCAGCTCTTCAGCCTCTCTTGGGTATACTGGTTCACACTTCTCCATGAAGGCCTGAGCTTGTTCATTCAGTTCTCACACTTCAAGGTGGATATTACATCTTGAAAACTTCTAGTAGTAGAAGCCCAAGCTCTGAGATACTAGGGACGAAATTGCTGGATTTGGAACAGAGCCTGAATGAGGCCCATGGTGGGGCTATTACCATGAAAGGAGCTGTAAGGTGTGAGAAACGGAGTTTGCAAATTTTTTTCAGAGCAATGGGAAACTGTTTAGAGGCTGCAGAGTGAAGGATGTATAATGGGCAGGGAAAAGGGCCACAGTGCCTGTTTTGAGAGCTGTTGGTGGAGAGAAATTGGAAAAAAGAAATTCTCTACCCCACGCTGCTACACACTGTCTTAGAAAGTAAAACAAAGCTTAGAGTAAACAAAGCTTGAATAAATGTAGGCTTGGAATGGGAAGAGTGCATCTGTCTGAGTAGTAATTCTGGGTCTGGAACAGAGCTCTGGAACAGCCTCCAGTCAGTGTAGTGGGGGCAAGCACAGTTAATACGTTTAAGGTGCAGCTTCAGTTCTTTGAGAGGGATTGTATGATGACTGCAACAGATAGCAAATCACTCACTGAGAAAGGTCTTTGTAGCCTTCTGTTTATTTGTAAAATAGTCGTGCTGCTACTACAGGCAATTGTGGGAAGATGCACTCACTAGCTGTAAAACCTGCAAATGGTGCAACCACAAGTAGCCTGGAAATGTCTATGTGTAAGTGATAATTATGCGTCCTGCTACCAAGAGTTTGAGGGCAGTTGGAGATGTGAAGATGTCTGAGCCTTGTTCATTGCTGCTGACATACCTTTATGTACTCCATACACTATATGCTTTATCAGAAGGATGCGGTTTCTGATAAAACGGTGCCTCTGTCTCCATTTTCATTCCTTGCTCAAAAATCAAAGAACTGTCTGGAAAGCGAGCAGAGCAAGAGGGAGAAATTAATGAATCACAGAGTGAGTTGGTGAAGCTTTCTAAGCAGTTCTTCTGATGTTTTCTCTCGACCTCAAGGAGAGGAATATCATGGGAGAAATAACTTTATCATAGTCTTGCAGTGACCCTTTTAATAAAGAGGGTTATGTCACCCTGTAGACTATGTTACCCCGGTCAGTGACCTTGTCTCCCTTGTTACTGTCTTTTTGCCTGTGGCAGCGATGCTGTGGTTTGAAGTTCTGTGGTTCTTCTCCTGGGGTGTCCTGGGTGTGACTAGGTTATGCTGCTGTAGCCACGGCACTGAATGTGGATAGATGACTGTGACAGTAGAAAAGAGTCAAGGCACAGAAAAAAAGACCCGAGAAGGGAAAAACAGAGCAAAAACTGGGGCAGAAATACAACTGATCTAGAGAACTGCATCCAGTGCTGGAGAACATAAAGTTTTTCAGAGAGGAAGCAGATTTACCCTTTCTGTTCCTGTGCTATAATCAGTTATGTATCTCAATTACTGTTCCCTCTTCTTCCCCTCGCTGCAGATATATAAACTTGGTAATAGGAAGTTCATCATGCTCCACAAAATTAGCACATCTGTAATTTATATGCCTTTTAACTTCTAGTTACATTTCATAACAGAAGAGCTGAGGGTCACAGCAAATCATTTATGGCACCAGAAAACTGTGGGAGAAGATTGCTTACTTCCTAATTCAGTGTGACCCAAAGAAGTGAGAGAAATAACTCAGGGCTAAGTTGTTTCCTCTGGAGTGTTTTATACTGGAGTGGCCCACAGCAATAAGTGCTTAAGTGACATAAGGGAATAGAAGAAGAGTATATAACCAGAGATGATATCGTTTCTAATAGCATTTTTAAGAATTAAAGAATATGACTTAGAAAATAGGATAACTGAAGCACAATGAGCTAGAAAAGGAGCTTTCTCATTAGGGGACAGAGTAATGAAAGACTAAAGACATCAGCCATGAGTTTTACTTACAAACGATTTTCCAACCACCCACCCTGCCCCCTGCCACCCCCAAACTTTTTGTTGGAGATTCACCAGCATCTTCCATGCTTCGCATAAGTTCAGAAACAGTCATTTTGTCATGTTTGACATGGATATATACTATTCTGAGTTTTTAAAAAAATAAAATAGTATAGTGTGCGATGCACATCTAGCAAAACCGTATGGGGCAATTATCTCCCCTTGGATTATGAATCTTGAGAAAGCATAAAGGAGTTCTTCGAGAGGCTCTCTGTATCTGCAGGTATCCTGTAAAATACCTGGAGGAACATTTGTGTTGTTACACAAATTCATTTTTCTAAACATAGAGAAATTTCTATTACAATTTTGGAAATGTGCATTAGCATGTAGAATCGTTGTAGAAAAACTTGATCTGTTGATTTTACTTCCATGGTGGACTCTTTACAGTCTGTATCATTTCCACTCCACTTCACTGATGGTGGAAAAGCTTTTTTCATGGTTTATTTAGCAGAAAGTCATTTTGATTAGCAAGATGAGTAATACTTTACAGCTGTTTGCAATTACTGCATCTGTTCTATCAGTGGATTCAAATATTGGAGGCTATATTGACAGAAACGTGAAATGCAATAGAAATGGGTACAAGAGCGGACATACAAACGCACATGCACGCTTCATGGATCTAGTCATGTTAAGAGAAATCAAACAGCGTGTTAGTCTCAAATCTGTGCCAGAAACTCAGAGCTGGATTTAATAAATTTGAAAAGCAGAATTTCCTGTTTGCAGGTGTAGGGGCTTAGTAGTGGTTTTGTCCCAGACAGCTTGGTGTAAAAGCTATGCACTAAATCTGCTCTGCTAAAACATAGTGGAAGTTTTGCTGTTCACTCCAAAGAAGATCAAAACTGGACCCCACACAGATGGGAAAGCAAAACAAAGTATCCAAGAACATCTGGAGACTATGCACGGTCTTTCTCTCTATGTACAGTATATACTCAAAACTTTATCCTGGAAGCTTAAAATATGGGATAGGTTTTTTTAATGCTTCTGACCTTATTCGTCCAAATGCACAGCTCTAGCTCTCTTCTATGTTCTATCTTCTGAAGAAGTGCTTGGTTTATTTCAAAACTTCTGGTAAATTCTTGCCTTATACTTTCCCAAATAAATAATTTTGCCGTTCCATTATTCCACATTAATGGGAGTTTCAGGCAGGTGAGAAGCAAAAGACATACCAGGAAATATGGATTAAATAATACCCCTGTCAGGTCTAACACAGTGGGACATGTCCTTCATTTAGTTGAGAAAGGAAAATGATTTTATGTCTGTGCCAAACTATGATTATAGGTAAGCTCAATTATTATTACAGAAATAATAATTTATTGGCAAACTGGCATTATTCCCACCTTACAATTTTCTCATGGGCAGCATAAGATTTCTTCCCTGATTTTAATGTTTTTATTTCTTTGTATTCCACAGGCTACTTTAAACAAGTCATTCTGGCCCAGGACTCTTCAACTGTTCTTTTTATGTGACCATCTCAGGGCAGAATCTAAGCTTCTTGGCTCTGTGAAATCTCAGTGCTCTTAGTGATGTAGATGAGTAGATGATCTGGTCTGATAGTTTTGTTACCATCTTCAGGATGAATTTTGGAGTCCTTTGGGTTTATCCATGCTCAGGGAATTCTCAGAAGCCTGGTGACTTAAGTGAGCAAGTTCTTGCCTCTGAAGCATAGAGTAGCTCTAGAGTGCTGATTTCACTGCGTCATTCCCCATGATGTCACCCTTCTCTCCAGACCTCATGGTTATTTCCATTGTTGTTTGATTTAATGTCAATTTCTCTGGTTCTGAAATATTCAGAGTCAGCTGTGATTGCAGGCACAGGGTCTCTGCCTGTTTGGATTTTTTGGTATGTCTTCAATAACTAAACAGAACTGAAATGAGAGGCAGTGCTAGGTGTTCTGAACTGATGTTTTATTTATTGGGATAAATAAAGGCCATGAGGCAAAATCAGAGCTCCACTGGAGAATGTGAAGTTTGCCACTGGCTGTGGGTTAGAGGCTTTGCCCTGGGTATGTCTGATGTGTTCCCACAGCAGCACTGGAATCAGCTCTAGAAACAAGCTCTGCTCACCATCTCAAGCCCTGAGAGGCACTGCTCACCTGCAGTTCCCCCTCAGGTCAGCTGTCATCCCAAATTGTCTCCCTTTTTCTCCAGATTGCCAGCATGCTCTCTCTTGCCAAATACTAGTTGGGTGTGTAAATGATGAATGTGTTTCCTTTAGGGACCCTGGGAAAATAGGTGTTTATAAGAGTTCTGATTCCCCACTAGAATTGGATCGGGATGGCTCTTCTATGTTATTAAGCACACACACTCTCTCCATCCTTGGATATGGTAATAATATTTTTGTCTCAGCCTTGCCTTTAGAAAGATTCATGTTGTTTACAGTGCTTTCCAAGGGTTTGTATTGTATCGGAGTCCTGACATTCATTGGTGAGATTTATGTGATGTCTTAGCTTGCCCATTTCTTTAGGTTAGATGGAAATAAACCGGGCAGATTTTGATGTATCTCTATACATGAGACATCTTACTGCCAAATTTCTTTCACCCGTTACAAGCTACTGAAAGTAAGTACTTTCTTATAGCAAGGATTAACACCAATCCCCGTGTGGGATTTTACTGAAATCTGGCCTTTCTCATTTATAGGTGGAACTGTCTTTCTCGAATACTCTTCCCACATCTGTAGCAATAACTACAACCTATAGAGGAATGAGTCTGCATTGTTTACAAAGCGGAAAACTCTGAGTGGTCACTGTAGTTGTCCCAAATACTTTGTGAGATTATTAATGTGTCAGGACTCTCTGTCAGTGTCTAATTGCATGTTTACAAATGATGGAGGAAACCTGTTCTCCTCACAGAATGAGGCCCAAAGTCACCTGCAGAGATAAGCTAACCCACTTCACCTCCCCCAGACAGGATGAACTCTACTTGTTATATTCCAGACTTTATTATATAGCTGTAACTGCTTGAGTATTTTGAAAGCCGCATAAATGAGAGTAGATAGAAAAAACATGATTATTAATGATTGATTATCAAATGAAACAGAAGTACTGACTGGGAGAATCAGATTTACTAAATAACAGGAGTAAGAAGAAAGGACTAAATTACAAGATTGTATTTACAGTAGATCGTAATGTGACAAACTATTCTAAAAACCTGGCTGAAAATAAAAACATTTTGCAGAAAGAGACAGAGAGAGAGATCACTATAGCTGCAAAATTTAGATTCAGGTGTATTCACAATCATAAACAGCAACACCTATGCTGTACTGTTAAAAGAGTCTTTCCCAGCTCAGCTTGATGGGCATGTTGATGCATGTTTGACAAAGAATACCTAATTCATTTTTGCCAGCGATGGAGATTTTAACACTTGCTTGAAATAACTGGTAATCTGGCACAAGAGAGTTAAAGGATTACTGCACAGTGTTTCATTTGACTATTAACAAAAGCTATTTAAAAACTCTGAGAACATGTTTGAAGGACAGTGAAGAAGCATCAGTTCAATGAATTTTGCAACAAATATAACAATTGTTTTTTCACTAATACCATACTATTCTCTGTTCTCTACAAGGGAAAACAGGAAAAATGACCAGATAATTTATTTGTCCTCGATAATACTGTTCACACACAGGATAGGGGACAGGTGATGAGAAGTATCTGCATATAGCTGGGAACGCCATAACTGAGATGATCCAAAATCTCCCATGGAGGTAAGTCCAAGAATGTCTAGATAGAATCCAGGGCAATATTTTTTCTTTCATACCCCTCAACATGTGTTTTTGCATCTACTCCTGTTCCTGCTTTCTTGGTGATTGGTGACAGTAAAGGGATGTAACTGCCCTTTACCCGTTATCTCGTGTCATGTGTCACTTATCACCCTGCTTAGGAGCAAACCTCATGTAGGAGCACCAACCAGCACATGTTTTCCTGTGAAGCCTCCAGAATTTTAGCTGTCTTTGAAGGGCCAGGGTCAAACAAAAAAGGGGACTTAGAGGTCCCTAGGAGGGTGCGGTCATTTCCGACTGCAGAGAGAAGGTGGGATGTTAAAATTCTCTGAGCTCAGGCTGGGCTTAGGCTGCCATTAGGGGTCAGTATAGATGCCAGGGCTGTCCCACCAGAGCAGTATACAGGCAGCCACAGAGCACATTGGAAGGGATTTGTGCAACATATGTGGCCTCCTCAGCTGAGCTAATGTGCTTGGAGTGGTACATTTTGCCTATCAAAGCTCAAACCAGGTCACAGGCTGACACCAAGATGTGTCACCAGTACAATTTCTACTGGTGGTACCTACTAATGTTGCAAGTACTCAGTAAAATCCCTCTGTGGTTTTGGCTGCCTCAGCAATTTCAGCCACTTTGCCCAGCTGTGGAGAACAAGAGCAAGCAATTTCTGTGCTCCCCAGACAACGGGAGTGCGGTGATCTGCAAGTGTGCAGTGGGCTTCAGCAGCAGCCAAAAAGAGATGGGGACCCCCCGGGTGGTGGAGCAAAGGGGCAGCACACAGTCCAGCTCTCAGTTTGCCAGTTGCATGGTGGACAATCCGTTAATGTCATAGATTCCTGAGCAAGTGTAATAGATCTAGGAAAGTCAAAATGCAAGGGAACCTAACCTGCACTCAACATCCTTCTGTTCTGAATTCAGTGTTGCAGCTGAAGGCTGAGGCTCTGTGTTAGGAAGGGGGCAGAAAGGGTCTCACACTTGCCCTGTCTAGATGTGTGTGTAGAGGGTGGGAACAGACCTCATGCAAGAAGAAGTTCCCCCACCCAGGATTAAGAAGCAACATCTCATGTTTCATCTAGATTTTCTCCCTCTGCTTTTTGCTTTTATTTTTATTTTCTTTCCTGCTGTTCTTGTAGATCTGGATGTCTGTGAAATAGTTTTCCAGCCAGTCTGGGGAGCTGTAGATCTTTGCTAATTAGTTCATAGGTTGTGCTCTGAAAATAACAAATTTTTATCAGTGTCAGGCAATGTGATTTTTATCATTTTGGACACAGGGAAGTCATACCTATCTGCTCTGCTAGACAGCTTTTGTGCTGTGTTGAACGGCTACAAAGGCACGCTTTTTTACTAGAATTGTGATACTAGATTATGATTAAAACTAAAAAAACATCAGGAATCAACAGATTTTGTTACATAAATATTAAATAGTATTTTTTTACAAAATACCCAAACCAGTTACATCTTAAGTGCTTAAAATGGGACATGTGATTTCCAAGTGCTGAATGCTGATTAAAAAAAGAAAGGGGAAAACATTTTTACATTGAAAAGTGGATTGTGTGCCCTCTCCAACATGAATTTTCAATTTTACATGCAAGGCAGATTAATACTTATTTATGAGTGGGGTCTGCCTGTACCATGCAAGTTCTTTTTGCAGTTTTGAGGTCATTTTATAGTTCACTATTTTCCATTCTTCACACATTCACTCTTTTCATTTCTTGGTTTTTTTCTTACCAGTACATAAGTGAACACTTCTGAGCTGCACACCACAGGGGACATACAATTCCAAAAAGGGCAGAGACAGATGGAAAAGTGGAGTTTCAACCTTTACAGATGAGAATGTGTGTCCATTTAATAATAACAATAAAAAACCCTCAAAAATATTTTCAGAAAATTGAAGTCACAACAATAGATGGCAGGAGCTATGGGGCAGCAGAGAATTATCCTATGACCAACAAAAGTAGTGGCCCAAGAACCTATGCTGCCACTTGATAGCCGCACACAAAGGGCCAGTGCAAGGCTTAGGTTTGTTTGACCTGCTTCTTTATGATAAAAGAAATAACTGCTGAGTGGAAAAAACTATGACCTTGAATAAAACAGAGGAAAGAGTAAAAGGGAACAAGAAGGGAAAAGGAAAGGCTAGGGAGATTAGGAAAACAACTCTCTCTTCCACTAGAAAGATGTTTGGACAAATAAAGTTGACATTTCTACTGCCCCCCTTACCCATTTGCATTTTTCCTCTCCCTTTGCACAGTATATATATACCTGAAGAGAGATGCCATAAATTTGGTGCCTATTCCCTCCTTGTTCTGGGGATGCCCTGTGTGAGGCTATATTGTACCTGCTTCCAACAATCAAAATAGCATTGCCTTGAACTGAATGAGTTAGCCCAGAACATGAGAAAGAAATGTGAGTGAAAGCAAGGAGTCACTTTTCTCTCTCTTGGCCTCTCCAGTGGCATGAAAAACTCACTCAGCCTCAGTGACTTCCACTCACAGACTGCAGACCACAGGTTTTTCCCACTGCTGGGGAGTTTTTCAAACCAGTGGCCCCCGGACACGAGATCCTACTTCAAGAAGATGCAAAATGCTCACTGCCATCAGCCTCTAGAAGCAGAACCTACCCTGGATCCCAGTGTTTGCTGGGGCTTTATTATGTCATGTGAATCATTGGAGTGGGCATGCTGGCCAGGAGCTTCTGCTGTTGTGTCCAGAGAGAGCTGTAATGATGTCAGAGCTTGGGAGAGAATCAGCACTCCCCCAGCCTGAGCTTTAAGGCCAAACCTTAATGTGGGTGATACAAATTAACCCACAGAAGAAGGGGCAATTCTGATTTCACGTGAGCACAGCCTTCACTTGAGTCAATATCGGTGCACGCACACCAGGATGCTGAGAGCCCAGGAAGTTTGTGGGAGCAAGTTGAGGTTTTTCTAAGTAGAGGCGTCTCTATGGGAGCGGCTAGGAAGTTTTGTCCTTGTGTCCAGTTCAAGTCCTTTGGATTTCCTGGAATATGTTTCTTAAGAAGATGGTAGAAAAGACCTGTCCAGAACTATTTCTTGCCACCAAACCAAAGACGTGGATGTGGTGTTCTCTCCCTTACTGTTTCCTATCTATCTCTCCGTAGATTTTTACTTTACAGTCTCCTAGTAAATATCCTTTCTCTCACTGTGGCCTTTCTAGCAGGATCCCAGAAATTCCTTTCCTTCTATAAGTCTCAGCTTGCTCTTTTCCTTTGCCACAATTCACCTGAACTCTCTTTATTAATGTAAAATAAAAAAAACCGTAACTTGTATTACCTACTCACAGGACGGCCTGCAAATTCTATAAAAAAATACAAGTTGGAAAAAAGGTGGGAAACAGAAAAGAATTTAAATGAGTTGCTTAACAAGTTTGTGAAAGTGCAAAAAGACTTACTTTGGTTGTCCAATATTTGTCATTCATTTAATCAATTAATTTACTTCTCACAGCCAAAACACTGCCATTAAAAAGGCTTACTCAGATGCTTTACCCTGCTCATATTGATTCATTTTCAGTGAAAATATCAATATCTTTGTATAGATCTAGACCTTAAAGTTACTTAATTATTGATTGAGAAACATTTGCTCAGACTGAGCAGGCAGATTTCTGCTGTGTTCAACAATAACAAGAAACCAAGATCTTGCATGGATAGACATTGTATAGGAGCATCCTTATTAAGTGTATTACTTGTCAGAGGGGAGCAGAAGTCTACCAAAATGACTTTTCTGTGAACCTACTGTGGTCAAGGCTTCCCATTTCATTCATCAACTATTGAAAACTAAATTAGAGAACTGTGCACCTTTTTCAGTAATTGTTTCTTACTGTCACTCTGAAGACAGAAGGAACTGTCCTGGTGAAAACCATAATAGTAAATAATACATTCAAATCATGTTGCTTTTCTGACAGCCTCCTGGCATATTACTGAGCATGAGGACTATTATATGTTGAGGTGTAATTGATTTATACATTTGGTGGTTTTGGTGACCTGTGAGTTCTGCTGAAACAACTGGTAGTGAAATCTTTTTAATCAGGAATCGGAGATTAGCAGGGTTGGAGTTTCATCTCACATTCTGCAGCTAATTTCTTGGTTTGTAAGAAAACTTGGTGTTTTTACATTACCCAGAGGAGAAAAAAAAAAAAAAACCAAGTATTTCTAATTGCTGTAATTGTAAGTGAGGAGCATAAAGCTGGACCCTAAGATTTCCTTGGGGTAAAAGGAAAACCTGCTCCTGTGAATGCAAATGAGATGGTTCTGTGCAGAACCTGAACAAAGGTGTAGCATGATAACTAGATATAACTGGTCACCCAGTGCTTCTGTAGGACTTTCTAAATCTTAACCTCTTGCACTTCACAGCCATGGGCTAAATGACAGGTTGCAGACACTATGGGTGGGAGCCTGAGCTGGCTCCAGGCTCCTCAGCAAGGCTATCAAACCTGAATGTTGTCCCCCCAAGAATGATGGTTTGGGCCAAGGCAGAAGCTCAGCCTTGCATCCCATAGAAAGGCCAGGAGGGTGAAGAAGGGTCAGAGTCGAGCTCTGCCCTCCAGCAATTTCTCCAACATCACAGAGACAAGTTTTTTCTTTGGTGGCAGCAGCAACACAGTCCTGTATATCCAAGTATCTTCTGTAGGGCAATCAGGTACTGGAAAGGAACAGTTCCAATGTGTGACTGTGGGTTTGCCAGTGCAGTGCCACAGGTGGTTGCCATTTCTGTCCACGCCTAGAGATGAGCTTGTGGCCAAAGCAGTAGAAATACAGAAGCAATCATCCTACAGCATCCATGGCTTATCTCTGACTTGCAGCAAGAGCCGATGTTTCAAAAGAGGTAATAGACCATAACACAAACAATATTGAAGAGTCTGCCCATCGTAATGGGAGTGGGAAATAAAAATCTGCAATTTTCAGGTACTAAATGGCAGTTATGGAATGATTTTGATGTGAATTAATATGAAGTACCCTCTGGGTTTTCAAATTTTTTTATTTTCCAAGTAATCTATAAAAGATCACAATTGATTGACTCAAAATGTACAAACATGGTTAATGATAGTGATGCCACATTTACAAAATACTCTATCTGTCATTAATCAGACTTTACTGTCTGTGTGTCAAGGTATCATTTTCAGTAATTCTCTAGGCAGGAGGGACCAGTTTGAAAATGCTCGAAGCTCTACAAGAATTTACTGCATCCAGGGCAAACATCAATGGAAAGTTGGGCTGGAAGAATGCAGGGATTTGAACTGTATATCAGTGGTATCGGTGATGATGATGTCAAGGTCAGTCTGTCTGTCTGTCAAGATCCTCTGAGTCAATTGGAGAACCCAGTCAGTAGTAATTAAAGGCCATGTCAGCCTTACATATTTTAGATCCTCAATTATGCAGAAAATAAATTGTGTAATAAATTGAAGGCCCTTGATCTCACATCTAAACAAGAGATGTCCAGTGTACAACTGGGTCAAATGAAGTCCTGAGCTGTTGATGTTTCCAGAAGGAAAAAAAGCCACCATCTGCATGGCTTTTCCCTGGATATTCTGCAGTTTTAGAAGTTTGACAATATTGCATTCAAAGCCATTGTGATATGAATTTAGCTAAGAAAAATGTAGTTTGATACTGTTTAAAATAATTTGTTTGCCCTGCAGCGTATTTAACTACTGAAGACAGTAACATATCAAAAATAAAAAAGTATGTGAATAGGATAGTTTTATTCTGCTTGTGTGTATTGCACATCTCTTTATGAAAAACAGAACATTTAAACTGGAAAAGTTGCAGAGTTCTGAGGCTTATTGTGTCCACAGGACCTGATTGTGCATGAAGTTATGATAAAGACTAAATCCCACTATGATAAAGTAAAGGCATCCGTGTAAAACTAGCATGGGGTCAGAGTCAGGCCAGGTTACTCTATACTGAAAATCATCCAAGAAGAAAAGAGATGATCCCTTTTCATATGTAAGAAATTATAATTGGGCTACATTAAGAAAGATTGGTTAAGACATACCCAATATATATGAGCTTATTTCCTGTATATCTTCAGAACAAATCCTCCATTTCAAATGCCAGAATGAGAAACAGAGATTAAATCTGTGCTTTAATTTGTTTTGGTTTTGTAATGTCGATTTTCTATTGATTTTAATTACATGTCATTGAATTCTGGGTTGCAAATCGCTCTCTCTGTTCTATGTGTATGTGAAGGGCGCAAAGCTTTCTTTTAGAAAGATTATGTTCTTCCCTGACTCTATTGTCCATATTCACTTTTGTCTGCACATGCCTCTTTTGCCCATGAAGATCATATGCAGAATGATGTAATACTCTGGCTATCCCGTGTTCAGGAAAAACATTACAAATACAACCTGTATGTTGGCATCTGCTTGGGTTTGGGACAAATGCAAATGTCATTGACGGGCCACACATAGGAGTTTCTTTTTAATCCTGCTGGAGGGCAACACTTATTTTAATGAAGACCACGCACTTTATTTTACCCTGTGCCATGCATCAAAGAGGAAGTCTCCATGAGGATGTAGAGCACAGGAAGTGATTGGGTTTAGAGCTCTGTAAGGAAACTGCCTCAGCAAAATCTTCTCAGTCTTGACAACTTCTCTTTCTCTTGCTGGTGTCTCTGGAGAGTACATAATTTTCTATGTTTGCATGCAAAGATGAGAAAAACTGAATGGAATCTTTAAAAGGGAACTAACTACTAATGCCTGTATTTAATGAACTCTCTCAGTTATTCAGAGCTCAGAGATAGATCCACAGCACAAAGACAACTTCCTGCACAAAGTCATTTTTTTCCATAATACTCTAGGAGGAGCAGAGCTGAGATGAATGGAAAGTTTAAATCAACATTTTTCAACATTGACCAATTTGACAAAGATTGCCAGTTTCTGAAGGGAAACAGATTTCTTTATCATAAGCTTAAAAATCAGGTCAGTCTCATTTTTGTGTAACATCCATGTACTGTGGTGACTTTTCGGGCTACCTTAAGAATAACTTAAGTCTATCCATCGAATAATCAGTTCAATTTATTTATTTTTGCTTGCCCTTTATTTTGAAAGTTCACAGAAGTTAATTAAATTCCCATGTGGTTCTCTTCCTTTCACTGTGAAAATGTTGATGACCCTGTGTCGTTGTTGGCTCTGCTCAACAGGTGGAGCAGCGGTGCCTATATGAGGACATTCTTTCAGCACTGATCCAGAAGTGAGAAAGCCCTGTACAAATCACTATATTCTCCAAAAATCCTGCAGCAAGTTGAGTATAGAAAAAAACCATAGGTGTCTAAACACAGATTTCACTTATATGAAGTGGCAGGGCTATCTTCCGTATATCTGGAAGGCAGTATCTGCTTGGAAGCAGGATATTCTTAGGACCTGATTTCCAGCAAACCAATGCATGCGAAGTGTGAGTCTATTGAGCATCTAACTTTTATGATTATTTGTGTGTGCAGGTGTCCTACTTTGCACCTGATAGCATTCTGAGACTGTATATAACTTAGGAGCAAAATTATGCATCTGTACATACGTCTTTAGCATGGTTACTATTAATTGCTATGTTCAAAATGTTTCGGTTAATGTGATATTTTTTTCCTCTGATATCCTTGTTATTGTTTTGGGTATTTCAAAGCTCATTATTAAATCTTAAAGGCCCAATAAATGAACGGAGTAAAACAGCACTGCTCTCTGACTTCAAGAGAGAGAGCCTGGTTTACACCAGCTGAGAATCTGATTGTCGCTTTTGAGCTATCGTAATTGCTTAAGTGAAACGGCCAAAGTAATTGGTGCAAACTAATACAACTGATGGAAAAAGATTCAGTGTTTGTCAATACCAACTATGCTATGGAGAACCTAATCAATGAATTAGTCTATCAATTAATTAGTCTAGGCAGAAAATGACTCCCTGTACCGTTAGTCCATGAAAAGATCAATAAAGTCAAATGTCTAGTTTAATATTTCTCACGTAATGATTATAAGAATAATAAAAACAATGCTTATACTATTTCAGTTACAATTTTCAAGGGTTCAATTAACAAAAAGATACCCATACAGTCCTGTTAGAAAGATAAGCACAAATTTCAGGATTTTACTGCTGTGAAGTTATTTGTCCTCTGTCTCTTTAAGCTGCACCTTCAGATGACGGATATTCCTACAAGGAAATGACAGTGCGGTATGAGGATTCACATATGCTGAGCCACCGTTTTGTCAGTTCTTCTACATGGGAAATTGTGGCAAGAATGTCTGGCTTTCAGACCAAATCCCTCATTTTGGCAGGGGCTAGGCTGAGCCACCTCTCTGGGATGGCTTTGACAGTTCACAGCTGTTGTTGTATCAGCCTCAGAAATACACTGGGCAGAAAACCGAGAACTCAACCTTTTTCTGTTTTAATTGCCCGTCGTATTATTATTTCTGCTAAGTGTGGCCTGGTCACCCACACTTTGAATTATGCTATTTATAGTTGACTTTACAGCAAAAATAGGCAAATACGTGTTCAGCTACTATCTGGTAAAGCCCCTAATTATGAAGTCTTCGAAGTCTGGCTGTTTGCCCTGTTGTATGAAAGAGAAGTAGCCATTCTTGCCTTCATGTACACCCACATTTGGTGGTTATGAATCTTAAAGTATGCATTGCACTACAGAAAAAAGTTTTGGATATCACCTGTATAAAATGCAAGAACTGAAAATCACATGGGTCCTGAAGTCACTGGCGATTATGGCAATGAAGGCAGATTTTGCAAAAGGGGATTAAAAAAAAGTCCGGATTACCTGAAAATGAGATTTTACTGAAAGGAAAAATTTGTTGCAGTAATCCTGCAATAATCTGCTGAAATGAATATTAAACATATGGCAAATAACAAAATAATGGTATCTACAGTCAGTGAATAATTACTGCTTTGAGATGATCTAGGCTTTGGTGAACATGTAGATTACTTTTAATGTTGGCCATATCCTTTTACGTTTTTCACTCTGTTTCCAGACTCCAGTACTATCTTTAAAAGCTTAGTCTTTTGCAGAACAATAATGTGTGACTTCATGTTTCATATTGCAGCACCAATTTTTCTATTAAAAATAGATTAAATTCTAAGTTACTAGTGATAATATGTTCAATAAGAGCTAGCTGGATGAAAAATTAATGTCCACAACCCTCCTGTTTTGCAGGGATTAACTGAACTAGCCAGAATAAAATTTAAATGTGCCTGCTTTTCTCAGTTTCAGCATATTCTACCTAAAATTTGTACTTTGTACATGCTTCGAGGTATCAAAAATAAAACAATGGCTCACTTTGGTGTAGGGCACAGTCCCTTCCTAGCAGTTGCACCAGAAGCCATAGGAGATAAGTGTCCACACACATCACTTTCTGTCCTCTAGAGTGCCTACTTATGAAGCAGAGGATCCCACCCGTATTGCCACTGTGCTGACATCACAGTTGCATTGCCTCTTTGCAGGAGGTGTCTGGAGCCTGCAGAACTGCCTCCCAGCAGAAG
Source organism: Bucorvus abyssinicus (assembly GCA_009769605.1). Taxonomy (NCBI): domain Eukaryota; kingdom Metazoa; phylum Chordata; class Aves; order Bucerotiformes; family Bucorvidae; genus Bucorvus; species Bucorvus abyssinicus. Next base: position 16,583,769 of record CM020034.1, on the reverse strand, counting down.
AAAAAATGGTGATAGAGGGAGTACATATATTTAACCTAATTTTTATATGGACAAGCATTCTGGGATAAAGCAGGTAAATATCACACAGAAAATCCTTGCTTCCAAAATTCACAACACAAAGCTAAGGACATGTTCCTAAAATACAACCTTGTCTCAAAGACTGACTGAGTCAGAATTAGACATAATTCTACTTAGCCAGCTCACTTCGCTGGATGAATGTCCCTAAAAGGGCTCCTTTCAATCCAGACCTAACAAAGCATGGCATAGGTTTCCTGCCAGTGAGTATTTGCAGGTTAAGAAAAAAGCCTTGAAAGGTTTTATGCAGCCTCAATATCCCAAAACTGTTGCTGTAAGAATATATTAAGGCTGGAACTTTTGGGAGGTGTGAAGGAATTGGCTCCTTCAAGAAAAAATTGGCATAGCACTGTCAGCAGGAAGATGTGTAAGATGTGCAGATCTAGGCATCAGTCTCTTATAATGGTCCTCTATGAGAGTAACCAGTATTCATTACTGCCAGGTCCTTAATTCACAGTGTCACTAATCCTGACGTGGGTTATTTGGATAAACTTTTAACTGAGTCTTAGCCACCCTGATGAGGGCACTACATTTTCTTAGAACAGTATGTTCTATCGCAGCGAAATATCAATAAAGATACAGCTGCATTTGTAATTTCTGCAGCTAGTGGTCCATGACACTAGTCTATACACAGATGCTTCTGGAGACACCAACATGCATGCCTAAAGGTAAGTGGTTATTTTTAAAAAAATTTATCAACACCCAAGTAAGAAAGCGATGTTTTTTCCCAGGTGTGAATCAGAGTAGGGAACTAACCAAATATGCTTTAAAGCCAGCCAGGAAGAAAGTCAACCTGGCTGCAATCTCTGATCACCCGAGGCACATACACACTTCTATCTGGCTTTTAGAAGAAAGAGATACTCCTCATCTGTGGGTAAGGAGGTACCCTGTGAACTCATGCAGCACATTAACAAAAATCTAGCTTTCTCTATTAATAGTATTTTGCTTGGGTGGGGAATTTCCACTGCATAAAACAATGGAGGGCTGCTCCACCAGATCCGAGCAATTACAGTAGTGTTTTAAGTAGAAGTCCAAGGGAGTTTAACTTCTTCAGGCTTTCACATCTAAAGTCAGCCTGTGGCAGCTACAGGGTGGGAGCTGCGGGCAAATATATCTGATACAAATCCTTACGTGGCTCAGAATGAATCAAGAATGTTACTGTGATGACATTGCAATGGAAGAGACAAGGATCCTACATTTTGTTCACCAAACATTTCCAATCAATCTTCATAATAATGTAGCACTCATGTCCTCTTTATGGACAGGGACCAACTTGCGCTTGGCACTGAGCATGAGACCCTGTGCCCTGAAGAATTTACACCTGTCTGCCAGCATGTGGAATGGGCTTTGATAGGGCAAGAGAGCCCCATAACCTGTAGTCTTAAGCACGCTACCTCGCTAAACATCTCTCTCTCTCTCTTTCTCTCTTTTTTTTTTTTAATAGGCAAAAGAGAGTTTTTTAAGGAGGAATTTGAAGATCAGTGAAGTAACTTTGCTGCTGGTTGCAAGGAACCTTTCTGCAGCCTGAGCTACCAGCTGGGAGAAACCATGAAAGTGCTTGTTTAAAAATACCACAGTGAGTAGTAATACCACAAATGGAATAATTTCCTTGGTATTTATGATATTTTATTTGGGAGAGGAGTATGCTTCAGTTTAAATTTAAAAGGGTTTAGAGAGTACAAAAATCAATAAGCACAAGACTGCGTTCTTTCCCTTTAAATAATTTACTCATTCAAGCTGAACGTGGAGAGGGAAACGTTTGGTGCTACTAGCCAATCTCAACTAACATTAGGATAAAGAACTGGAAAAAAATAAACGTGACAAAAGCTCAGCATAGCTAGGCTGTAGAGTCATACAAATTTTGGAGTCCAGGACCTTTTTGAAGAATGCCTGGTAACCTGTCAGGCCCCATGTGGTTTACCCACAAAACCCCATGGACGCTGCAGCCCGGTCCCCACCAGCAGGGAATCTGCATGTGGTCCAGTTCACCTGTAAGCTGGCGAGGAGGCAGAGCCGGCTGCCCTGCCGCCTGCCTGGCTGGGTGGTTAGCCACGTCTGGCCCAGCGGGAGCAGGGGGTGAATGATGCCTTCCAGATCCGACTGAGAGCAAAGAGGGCTAGTGCACACCCGCGGATAAGGCTGGCACAGCTTTTCTTGCAAGCATTGAGTAAATCCCCAAAGGCTGTGGATGCCAATAAGCCACTAAAAGTTCTAGTGCTTGTCAGAGCCACGTTATCCCACTGATCCACGTCTGTTGGTTCAGCAAAATGGAGGCTAGAAATGTCATGAGAATAGGATCTCTTCACAGAGCCCCCTAATTCTGCTTCCAGTCCCCTGGGGCAGCAGAAAGAACTGAGGTGAATAAAAACGGGAAATAGTATTCACAGGGGGAGAAATTCCTCTCTGTAATCACAGAAGCTTTGCATAGAGTGTCGTTCTTGACTTTGAACCTGCAAAATATTTGCCTGACATTTGCCTTGGTTCTGGTTTGTATTTTGGACCGAGACGCACACTCTTTTTTCCACTGTAATTCTCGCAAGAATAAGAAGCACTAAAACTTGTCCAGGGTGTTTCAGCAAACCAAACGGTAACACTCACTGCAGTGAACCATGACCATATGTACATGCGGGGCTGTCTTTTTATTTTCCATTTCCATGTTCAGACAGTGTCACAATGTCTTTGATACAAATGATTTCATTGACTTAATAGTTGATTGTATATGCCACAGAAGTTTGCAATAGCCTCAGAGGTCAATTTTAATAACACTGTTTTGCAGAGCCCAGCCTGCGCCTTCAACATCCGCAGCTCTCCACGTGCTTTCAGCTGTACCGCAACCCTCTTCATGCCCTAGATAGCCCCACAGCCTGCTGAGTGGGAGAAGCTTCATGAGGGAGAGCCCATGCAACCTGGCAGAAAGCAAGGATCTTTCAGGCAGGACGGTGAGTGCCTTTGCATTGCTTTGTGCCACTGCAGTTGGTAGAGTTTTCACGTATTGTATTTCACCTTTTTCCTCGCTCTTAATGCCCAGATAAAGCAAGCAGGATCTAACGGCTGCCACAGAAGCAATCCTCATGACCCATCTAGATAGGCAAAGAGGTGAACCCACTTTGTCTAGGGGCCCATGTATTCCAAACCTGATATCTGATGTCTAATCAACTAGATCAGCTCCTTGGGTAGCCCATTGCTGTGGGAAAAAATAGGTGGTTTAATTGCTGATTTTTCATGTATTTCCTGCATTGAACACTGTGTAGAACTTGACAGTACTCATTGGGGAGACATGAAAATGAAATTTCTCTAAACTCAAGAAGTTTGCTTATAACTGGTATAAAAATAGTCTAGTTAAAGCTGTGCTTAGTGACTCATGCAAAAGAATCTTGAAGAGTCAATTAGATGTGCTCAAACTAACAAACTGAGAAAAAAGGCTTTCCTTCCATTAAATGCCTCTCTGTAATCATCAATATTCTTAAAAAGTGTAATGATTTCTTATCAGTGCTTGAATGAACCATAAAACTACCTTTTGAAATATTGACATTTCCACAATTTTGAACACAAGAATGTTTTCCTTTCTATATTGAAGCTGACGGGCCATTGTCTTGCAGTATATTTTATTCCTGCTGGACACCATACTGTACAATGCAAATAAGTACACAGGAGCCTGCATTTTTCCCCTAACAAGTTGTATGAGGCTCCTTTGTTTCACATGCTTTAGCTTTCGGATTAAGTCTTAATCAAGGCGTTCTCTGCTGGAGTGTTTTGTATGAATAAGAGAGAGAGCTATCTCGATCTTTAAAATGGAAAGCAGAAGCATTTCACAAACAGTTGATGTTCACATTTGTGGGATTGCTTTATCAACATCAGATGTAAGGGGTGATCTTCATCTGGACAGGTAGCTCAGGTGCTGTCAAGGAACCTCAATGATTTACATAGTCAAATGTTTGGCCCCTGCAACACTCAATATCACAAAGGAAACTACCATGAAATTAGAGCAAGCCATAGATAAAAACTGTGATATTTATGTTATACAGAACTTCCTTATTCTACAGTGAATTATAAGCATGGTTTATTCCAGAACTAGTATCTGCAGCTAAATATCTACTGCAGAAATGTCAGTGGAACAGTTTTTCCATCAGAAAATGCACTCCCATCATACATGAAACTCTGTGAAATGCCACACTGACTTCCCCAACATCCCATATCAGTCAGAAAGAAATACGGCTGTGGCAGAAACTCATGATTTGTCAGGCAGATTGGTATTTATGACATAGAGTATTTTAATTTTTGCTTTTGAAAATACTTGTGTGTGGTTTATTTTCTAGTATATTGTATTCTAGTTGACAAGACAATTTAAAAATTTAAAATAGCAAAAGAAAGCGTTCGGAGTGATGTGAGACTTCTTTATTTTGCCCTCAAAATTTACTTTCATTTTGGAAGAAAATTAGATTTTGAAGTCTCCAAGTTCTCTCTGCAGTAGATTTTCCCCTCTCCAGTCTGCTCTGCTAGTGACACCAAGTTGGCTCTCTCTGTGTTTTGTTGTTTGGGTTTTTTTAAGAAAGAAGAGTGTAAGTAACAGATCTACATTGCATAAAAATCCCTAATGGTAGAAGGAAAGGAATTGATGCTCCGGGCAAAGAGCCATCCCTCCCTGGTGGCTCATGGTGGCTCTCTGGGCGTCCTGGCACTAGGAGTTTCTTGCTGCATTGTCGCATGTTCCTGCCCCTGTGCTGTAGTCCATGGGCCCCTGGAAGGTGCCACCACAGCTGTCTGTGGAGCCATCTTGTAAACTAACTGAAGTGATCGGATTTAAAGCCACCTTTTCTTTTGTGTCCTAGCTCAGACAATGCTGTACCTCACTCCACACTAAGTCCCTCAGGGCTACAGTAGAATTTTTGATGTTGCCACCTTTGCTGGACTCACCATAGTATTAAAAACATATTTTGAGGAAAAAAGCTGGTGCAGACACATCGGTGTTTCTTATCCCAGTCTAAACTGGGAAAACCTGCCAATTGTCTAGGATACTCATTTAATTGTAGGCATACCTTTATCTCTAGACTGCCTATAACTACATGACAGGAAAATGCAAATCCTTCACTATGCTACAATTTAACAGCAGGACTCACCGAAGCCTTACAATATTTATTAGGTCTTTTATTTATTGTCAGTTGCCTCCTTTTAAATATGGCAAGGACACACACCGACTCTACACTGTATTTTACTTATAACAGTTGGCGTGGATCGTTTTCCTAAACTAGTAAAAAGATTTTTAAAAGGTTCCTGTCAGCTGCAAAGCTTTTTATTAACCAGTGCCAGCCACTGGAAATTATGTACAAACTAAAGTCAATGGAACAAAAGTTAATTATCTAGTATGGCTATTGTTATTATGTAGAGGAGCCAGCTCTTATTGATTAATGAGTCAGTGCTATGTTTGCTCACAGGAATATTAATATCTTGTGCACAAGAGAAGTCATTAAAATGAGCAGGGAAGACCTTGACTTTAAACTTAAAGTGCACATTGCTCTGGTTATCTGAATGATTTTGTCAGGTAAAGCATCATAGTTATAAATTATTGATAGAAGTAGTTATTGTAAAGATAGTTCACATAGCCTGTTTTAAATTAAACAAGTCGATACACTTTTCCCATTATGTTCTGCAGTGTTACAATTAGGAGACTTTAGGTGGGCAGAAGAAGAGTTAGGCGATAGGACAAGACCCTGCTGCGTGAGCCTTTGCCTCACCTAAACCCTCACAGCATGAGAAAAGTGAGAATAACACTGTGCCCCTGCTGAGCTGATGGAAAGTGTAGGTGTAGCAGACAAATCCAGGATGGGTCAAGAGAGATCTCTCATTGACTGCATAACATTGCGGATGGCCTGATGATAATTAGCAAGTAGGTATTAAGGCATATTTCAGAATCCAAGTCCAACACATTACCTCTTCTAACATTCCCAAAGCCACCAAATTATGCATTAAAACCCTACATTATTATTTTATGAAATTGTATGTTATGCCGTTATGCATATAACAATGCTTTGCTACAAATACAATTATACCGACTTTTAGATCATGCTAAGACCTGAAACTTAGAAAATCAACATGGATCTACAAAGCTGAGGTCCAGCATTCATTTGTACTAATGCTATGTTACATCAGTCTGACAGAGTAGAGGGACATTTAAGTGGGAATATACTTTATTGCGTCTAATTTACATACTATTACTTATCAAAAGCAAGCCAAAAGCAGTCCTGGGATAAATGAGAATCAGGTGTCATGTAACTTAACAGGATAAAATATCAAAAAGGAATATAATTTAATTATATCATAGTATAAGTAGAACTAGGATAAGAGGTTAAAACTTTAAATTATTGGAAATATTAAGCAATATTTGGGGGATTTGTTTGTTTGTTTGTTTTGATTATATTGTAGGTAGTGCCTGTTCCATAAAGATTCAGACGTAAGCTTGAATCTACATATTCTGTCTCTTCAAGTTTAGTGAATTAGTCCCATACTTCATGGTAAGCATATGTTTTGGATTCTTGCCAGAGTATCGATCCCTTGGTGATATGGATCTCTAGGACCAAACCTTTCCTGTGAGCCTCTGCCAACCTCAGTGAACCTCCTTCTTTTATCAACATAACTCATTTCCAGGACTAACTGTTACCTTATTTGGCTTGTTGTGACAGCAGATAAGAGGCTAATTCCAGAATAGGCTGATCAATTAGAATCTGTCCAGAGGATAAAAACAGAAACAGCCAGTGGTCTGGAAAACATAATCTACTAGGAAAGATTAAGTGAATGGCATAATTTAACCTGGAGAAAGAGAGTCTGAAGGGGTGTAACAGGCTTCAATAGATATGAAAAAATTATGGCAAGCAAGGAGAGAATAATCTGTGCTTTGTATTCAATTCATATAAATAACCTGTTCTCAAGGGTAAATAGACCAAAGGGTAATCAGTTTAAATTGCTGGAAGGAAGATGTCAATTAGGAATAATTGAAGGTGGACTGTGTGGCAAAGTCGAGGGGATTCATCCCCTTCGCTTTTTGATTTCCTTTGTTTTGAAGCTTTTTCCTCATGCTGGACCTGCAACAGAGGATGTGAATGGGTTGTAGGAGGAATATAGTTTTGTCTAGAGAGTTGCAAGGTGAAGGGAATTTGGCCTCTTCATCACACTTCCCACTCTGTTCCAGCAACCTCTTTAGGTGGGGCCTGGGGCGATGTACAATATTGCTGCTGCTGAATGGGGCTGACCCAGAAAGCCTTGCAGGATTCAAGAACTGAGCAGTGGGACATGCAGGTGAGAGCAGGGATGATTTTTTTAACCATTTGGAGTTTCAGCCAAATGTTGACAGAATTCCAAGTAAAGCAGCAAAGCTGCTTCTGGCCAAGAGGATAGCTCTCAGTGCAAGAAAACTCCCAGAACTGGGGTTAAAGAAAACTTCCACTGCAAACACTGGATAGATGAAAATGTCTCAAAGTAGAAATTACAGAAATCTTCTATAATGGAGCCTAAAACCAGAGTACTGGTATTCCTTCTGTTCTGGATCACAGTGGCATGGAGAGCTAGCACTTCATCCTGGGTCTAGGATGTGTAAGCATGTGCGTGTGTACACAGTACCCAGGAGAACCCCGTTCCTCTGGGGCCCCGGGGCGTTACACTGGTACAGGCTGGGCTAGCACTGAGTTCACTAAATGAGACAGCAGTCTCACGGGGTGAATTCTGCTCTTAATTAGTCCAGCCCACCTTATTGATGTCATTTGTTCTAGTGTTTCCCTGGCTGTTGATGAGCTGCCATCCAAAGAACTGCAAAACAAGTGTTTCAATGCCAGTCACAATGCCATAGAAAATGGCAGCTTCTCAGAGGATACCTTTAATGTTCTCGAACTGCATTACGGATACGATTTTGATAATCTGATGAATAAATATTTTGGGTCAGATTTAGTCTATTTCTAGCTCTTTTAGTCATGGGTGGCTTTTTGTTCCCACACTGCTAATTTGCAAGGAGGAAAAAAAAAAAATCAAGACAGATCTAATGATTTTAGTTAAGCATCTTATATTTTTTGCTGATTTTTACAGGCCATTAAATTTGCACAGAAATGTTTTAAGGTTAACAGATTACCTCTGAACCCCAAGGAAATCAAGCTTCCTGGGCCTGCCTGTCATTTACTGGAGTGGTTACTTATCTGTCAATATTTCTTCCTTTTTTTCAAGTCCCAGGCCTACTTGATCTTGTCCATTTGGCACTGCTGGAGGAATAACAAGTTTCTTCCCATCATGCACCATTCTGGGATACATCATGACAGAGAAATCTCAAAGCCCAGGTCAATTATAACAGAAGATGTGTAGCACCTCTGCCCCCACAGTGTCTTCTGGGGATCCACTTGGCAAAATGATATAAAACTATTTCCGAAGACTTCCCGTGATCTGGCACTACTTAGAACTAAGTCACCGGCAAAATGTAAGGAAATATGCATATGGACCGCCACTCGCCTCTCCCCTTGTTTGCTAAAGAGTTGGCTCACATCACCTGTGTCGGAGGGGGCTGAGGCTGGCGGGTTCTTTACCTTACGGTAATTACATTTTAATTAGAAGTCATTGAATACAGATGGATACCTTCCGTACTTTCTCCCACTGATGATTTTAATATTCCCCTGTCAGGTATTATGAGGCAGTAGCTGACAGTGAGTTACATGAAGTAATCCTGTAGCTGGTAGGGACTTACATCAAGTAACCAACTTAACCATTTGTCTTAGATAAAATACGATCTCCGTCCTCACTTCTTTCCATGGAGTCTGTCACCGGCGTGTTGATGTAGTATTTGTTTACTCTCGTTCCTGCAGGAGGAAATATCATAGTTCATGTATCAAATTACTGAAACTGACTGGAGCATTTTTATTTAAAATAATGCACAGAGATATATTTTCATGGTGTCGTTGATGTATTTTCAGGACTTCCAATTTTTACAAGTATATAATCTGAATATCATTTATCTGGGTGTGCAGTTGTAAAATCTATGGTAATATCTGCCCTTATTATAAAAATCAGCACTTAAGAATGGAAGAGAGTAACTAAATCTGAAACTGGCTGGGTATTTGCGGTATTTTGATAGAAATAAGAAAGAATTTCAGGTTTTTTTCTTTTTGCTGCAGGGCCTCTAAACACAATCTGACATGTGATGTATTTTTGAAGTCAAAGTTAATAATTCTCTTTACATAAAAAATAAATACCCCCTATTGAATACAAGCTCTAAAATTAGAATTGCATATTTCTAAGTAATATACCTAAGGAAAGTGATTTATTCTAATGCAATAATGGCATAGATTTACAAAGCTTGAGAGATACAATGTTTCTCGTTATGGTTGTAAAATATTTGTTGCCACTGTGGGATTTTCTAGATCATTATTTTAAAAAAGGAAAAACCCACTTTGACAGATGAACTGGGGCCATTCTGAGCAAATCACAGATACTTCATATAACAAGGCCTCCAAAGAGGGGAGCACAGACTTATTACTATGGCAACCCAGATCAAAACACTATTTTAGTGGAGAGTTTCCAGTTTTACAATGCAATGATGATTGTTTATAGTACCATTGAAACCAAATCCAGCAACGGTTCAAGAAATGAGCTGACAAGAGGAAAATCATTATAGATAAACTGGGGATACTTGAATGACATATTGTGGAATCTGCTATTATTTGATCAAATGATGAAATTGTTGCACAAACATAGATAAATAATGGGAGATGATACAGTCTGATGGACCGTATTTTGTTAGTTGTGTTATATTGTGTATCTGGAAGATAATTACTGACTCAAAGTTGTGAAATACAAAAGTAGATTTAATAATAGCAATTACTTAACTTTGAAAAAACCCTGCCTATTAATTCTTCCTAATAATTTATAAGATTTAAACTTTTCAAGTGCTTTCCTTCCCAAATGATTTAGCAGCGTCTACATAATGCTGAACATAACCTACACCTGCTGTTTAGACAGCACCTCTGGTGGGGTGCTTTTCTTCTGAAAGTGCATCAGATGGACATGGGCTGGATAATACATGCTTAATCCCATAATAACTTTGATATCAGCTAATCAGTGCGTAAAGACTGTTAATCCTACAGCAACAAGCCTCTTCAAAACTCTATCATATCTGCAGTGGCAGGACAAGGGTATTTTTTTTGTGGCAATAGCCTACAAGCAGCTCTGGTATAGGAGCCAGAGGAGTCTGGGGACACTGATTTGTTTTCCACTTAGGATTATTTCTCAACACAAGAGCCATGGATGAAGTTACTTGTCTGGCTTCCTGCCAAGTTCATGTCATCCTTCACCTCAAGATCTTGAGCAAATCATGACTATTCCCCTTACCACCTTCTTGCTAGCCCCACTTCTCCTCAACTTTATCACGTTAATGCTTAAAAACCTCAGCTCACCTGTCCATGTACAAGGGCAGTGTGGTAAAAGCCTCTGTTCCCACAACATGAACAGAGAAAGCTCCTAGTAACTTCTCTAGAGGCTGCAGAAGTAGCCTGTGTGCAGGCAGAGAAGAGGCAGAAAAGTTCCGAGTTTGAGAAGCAGAGTTGGAAGGAAGAAAGGTGGATGCAGACTGACCCCAGCAAATTTTCTATACCTGGAAAAAGTCTGATCATGCTTGAGCATGACCCAGACACAGGTCTTCCCTCTGCAGGAAGAAGCTTGCTTTGATGTTTCTCTAGGTGGGACTGGCTGATGGGATAGCTCTGAGAGCAGCAGGGCCCCAGGACCACCTGTGACATGGTCTTTCTTCTCCATCCCCAAAACAGTTTTCTCTGTGGGATCCTCAAGGTGGAAGTGTCTGTGAGCTCAGGGCAGTTTTATTCCCTGAAAGAAATAAGAGATTTACTTACAGAAGCCTTTAAACATTGGTCTGAAAGTACAAGCTGATGAAATATTTTCAGGAGCATGATTTAGTATGTAGTTTGTGTATTATTGTGGGTGAAGAGAATCTGGCTGTTTGTGGAAGTTTGAAGCAAAATTTTGCCTTGCATTTGGTGTTTCAGATGATGCAGGGAAAACATTTTCTGGTGTAGTCATACTTGGACCAGAATACAAAACACATCCCTTAGTAAACTGTGAAGCTTTAACTTGTTCAAATGACACTTACCCAACAAATCTGTTTGAACTTGGAAGCATTAGAGAGGTCACATTTTTGCACAGCTGATCTGCTGCTGAACAATCCTTTTTTTTAGGCATTAAGAACAGCCAAGCTTTTTTCAACATCAAATATCATGCCTTATCTGTGAATTACATTTTCCTGAGTTTATTATGACCATTTCAAGGAAAATGAAGCCCCTCCATTAACATCTGAGACAGGAGGACCCTTCAAAAATTCAATCCAGTAGAGCAGTTGATGGTATTTACTGCTCTTACCTAATGCACTTGTATTTTCTCTGTCATGCAAGGACTATTCAGACATCATCATACAAGTATCAGTAGTGCATTCCTTGTCTTAACTCCTAAGAGATGACACTGGCATGTATTTAATCATGCAATAATTATAATCTAAAAGACTTACCAGAATACAGATTGAATCCCCACCTACACATAAGGAAGCAATGAATGTTTTCCACGGACTCCAGTATGTCCGTACACTCTTGCCTTTTCCATCTAGCCTCTCAAACGTCTGTCTTCAGCAAAGAAACAGCAGCAAAGACGTCAACATCTGTTCTGTTCAGCCAAGTACAGTGCTGATGTTAAAGTTTTCTAGGATCACTGATGTCCTACATTATTCATCAAGAGCTTAAGAAATAATTCTTCTGAGAGACTATTTATAAAATATGTCTCCTGTCTCCAAAGTATGGCCAGTGCCCACTCATATAACACGGAGCACAAATGAAGGTTATTGGGCTGAGATTCATCTGGTGAGGACTCTACAAGTCACTAGGAGCATCTGACGGAAATGGCCAAGGTAACTGCAGGTCTCTCACTGCCCCTTGTTTTTGGCATGGCTACACTTACTCTGAAATGTTGCCATTTAACATTAGTCTCCAGGAGTTCATATAACAATAATGGCAAAGAACATTTCTTCCCTTTATTCATCCTTGCTAACTAATATTTACTCCGGTTATCAGCTTACCTGGTTGCCCTGTGTGGTGGATATCCTGTGTGGCCAGTGGTAGACAACATCTGATGACTGTCATCACCTCTTTTCTCAATGCCACTCTGATAGTACTTCCCGCACCTCTGCTCTACAGAGGTTATGGGTTATGCTGATGTTAGGGATACCAGAGAGATGGTTTCTGTCTTCATGTGAGAATTCTTGATGGCTGAGATAACGGAGACAGTAAAGATACCAGTCTTCTCATTTAATAAAATTATATACACCAGCACAGACTTTTTTACCTTAGATCCTGCTCAGTCTGACACTTCCATTCTTCAAGCTCCCTATCAGATCATTGTCTGAGGCCTCTGGTGATGTGGGATGGTAAAAATGACCTGAGCCTGTATTTTTCCAAATAAGGTTAAAAAATCTGAGGTGAGTTTATCATTTTGGTATTAAATAGATGCAATCATCAAGGGGAAAAAAAAAAAACCAACCCAAACATCCAACACCCCAGTGATGACCATTTCATAAACCCTTTCATAGGCTGGGCAAAGAAACAATATGAACATTTTGGATGTGAAAATAAGCATATGAGAGAGAAACAGAACAACCCTCTGACTCAGAAATTTCTCTCTTCTCCTCTTGGTCATTTTCTTCAGCTCTGTCTCTCAACACAACCTGTAGCAGTCAGAACGTCTTCAGCATTTTATCTCCAGCCCACAGAGCAAATAAGACCTTTGTTTAGCAGCAGCTTCCAGATAGAAAATAACTCATAAATTTGAGATGCAAAACAGCTCCTCAATTTCAGAGAGCTGCCAAATGAAAATGCCTCTGTGAGGCGCAACAGTGGCTCTGGGGAAGGCTGTCTCCCAGGAAGAGTGGCTCAGAGCCAGGCTTGTGTGAATTTCTGCTCTCCATCACTCACGTGTATGTTAAGAAATAATAGCATAACCTGATCATCTCCATGCTTAGAAGTCAGCACAGCTTTAGTCCTACCCAGCTCCCCTGCCACTGGATAAATCCTCTCCATCTCTCTCACCTATCAGCTTTGTGTAAGTGCTCCATCCAGCTCTGTACTATTTTCATCAAGCACTGTCAGGTTAAAAAGTGGATGACTTACTTCCCCAAGTGATCTGAAGAATTCAGCACCACAGAAATATGTTTAATGCTGGATAACCATCCACCTTTCCCAAGTGAATTTTTAATGGCTGGGGCTGCCTTCCACAGTGTACCAGCCAGAAGGAGCTGTGATTAAGCCCCACACTCCATGATTTCCATCCAAAATTTTCCGCTCAGCAGTGAGAAAATCTTATGTAGTTTTCACTAAACTCTCTTCCAATTTCCCACTGGCTTTTAGTATGTGCAGATAATTCAGAATAAAGCCCCTTGTCACAGTAATATGTATTCTACCGTAGCATGGAGGAGCTGTTCCACCATGTAAAAGCCATATTGCCAAGCTGTATTATGCTTTACCTGTCACCATGCCAGGAAACATTTAACAAGGAAGGAAAACAAGGAGAGTGCATGTGTTACCAGCTATTCAATATAGGCCATTTGCTATTAAACTGTGGAAAGGTGCTGGAGTTTAAATGCAGCCTGGTTTTCTTCTGTTATTGGTAGAGAAAAGCTGAAAGGTTTTGCACTGTTGACCTGCTGTTGAGTGCCGCTAATTTGGACCTGGACAATCTCGCTAGGTCTTTACGGTTCACTGGCCTTTTCTGAGCCTCAAGGGGGGCGGGGTGTTGGTTATTTGTTTGTTTTCAAAAGGTTTATACCACCCCAGAAAGTGAGGTTTTTTAGCTGAGTGACCAGCTTCATTTTCTGTAAGAAAGGGTGGCCCAGACTGCCCGAGTCCAGCAGTTGCCTGGGTGAGCGGGGACAAGGCTCAGTCTCATGCAAAAAGCTAGGCACAACCTCTTAGGTACAAATGTCTTGCCACTGTAATGCCGTCATCACCCTGCCAGCCCAAAGCCCTGAGGTTCCTCCTGGTGCTCCTCATGCAACAACTGGTGCCTTTGAACAGTGCTAATGCTGACCAACAGAAAAGTGCTGGAAAATAAGGGATATCTAACTCTTCCCTTTTGGGGGATGCCAGACAGTGTCACCCCTCAGTTCTGCTTCCTGCTGCAGTGGCTGTCTGTGCAGTTCACATGAAGCACTAGTTCAATGACAGCTGTGGAGCTGGGACTGCAGGACATGTCCTCCCTTTAGGTAATGGGAAAAACAGCACGCTGCGGTGTACACAGTCCCAGCACCTAGTAAATCGAACTTCGCCTTCCTTTCTAGAAAGTGGAGTGGCTTTGGTGGAAAGGATTGGACATATCTTCTGCACAGTGCTGTTCCAGACAGCCTGCAGTCTCCAGAGGGGCAGAGGTTTGCCTTCAAGTTCCCACAGGCAGACGAAAGGACAGACTTTCAGCAAGAAATTCTGGTATAAGGCACCACCAATAAGTCTTGGTAAGTAGCTGTGTAGTTAAGCCGTGACATTATGGGTATTTTTAATTTGTATGACTCAATGCTTTTATTGTTTTAACAGCTTGGTTTCTAGATGGTTGCTTTGGGTTATTGTTGGAGTACTGGCACATACTGTTACAGTGTGTTTTTGGAGTTAAACTTTGGATCATGGATGCAGAGTAGCTCATAGAGAAGGGCCTCTGCCAGGCTTTGTCTTCCTGAAGCATGGAGCTGTGTGTATCAAAATGTCCTGGAGACTGATTTAAGTACTGCACTGAAACCCAGAGAGGAAAATGATTGTTGCAAAAATGGGGTCGATGAGTGTTTTGCGACAGCCTTGTTATAACGTGATCTACTGTGATCAGGTGTGTTATTCTGTCACTTGAGCACGTGTCAGAGTAATACAGTTTGAATCCAGGGCACGAGGGAATAGAGGTGCCCTCCATTTACAGTTGTTTCCATGTAGGAACCTTCAGTTACAGGGAGGAAAACCCGAGCTAGGCAAGATAATACACTCTGAGCGAGACCCCGTGAGGACCTTATAGTGCTTAAAATATGGGTGAACACTGCAAAGTGTGGCTACGCAGCCGTTCTGGGCCTCTCTACAGAGGCTTTGTTGGGGACTGGGGAAGAATAAGGCTGCTCTGAACCGCACAAGCTATGAAGGAAGATGGCAAGGCTGGTGCTGATGGCTGTACCTGGGCTCTCCCTTCTCCTGCTGCCCCTACAAGGACAGCTCAAAACACAGATTTCACTGATCCTTTCTTTATGTGCTTTGAAAAGACTATTTCAAAGTGGAAACAAAAGGCACAAATAGATGCAATCAGCATCTCACATCTCTCCTCCCTCCTCACCCCTCCTCCCCAATGGTGGTGATGTCTTGCTGACCCTGGCAGTCATTTTATTGGTCCCCTCTTGACTGGCCTCTAAGTCTCCCCACCTGGTGCTCCAGTGCTAATTGGTACAATTAGCCTCTCCCTTCCTGGGCTAATTGCTAATGACTGTCTCACCATCCTCATGGGGACTAGAAGAAACCTGCACAGGGGGGAGGGCTGCAACCACAGAGACACCAAGGGGTAAGAGGGGAGCTGGGATGGGCTGGTTTGCTGCTCTCCATTCCTCTCACGTTTGCTCACACAAAGCATGTAACTCTTTCTCTGACAACACATAACATTTCTCTGGATCATACTACCAATAAAGTAACAAGACTTTTCAGCACCAGGGAGTCAGTCATAGGATCTGTAGGGCCCTTCATGGCATTTGAGCACTTGAGCCGCTAATATGCACAAGGTAAAGCTCCTTATCTGTCTGCCCAAAGTCTTTGTAAGACATGTTTTATGCAAACACCTGTCTGGAGAATATTGCTGGAAGTTGCTCAGAGGCTTGTGGCAGTAGAAAAGTTAGTATCTAGATTGTTTAAAAGGAGTTGGGAACAAAAGCCCTATTGGCTCTTCAAAAGAATAGTGTGTCTCTATACAAAAAATACGTGCTCTTGAAACTGCTACGTGTTTAATACTAAGTATGTGTTTGTGACTATATTTGAAATGGCTTCAGATTGTAGGTTGTCCTCTGTTGTCCTCAACGGACAGGGAGTCTTGGTGAGAAGACTCTCATTAGAATTAGAGATCAGATTTATAGAAGAAAATATTGAATCTGCTTTCTCATACCGGGACCTGACAGTATGTAATAGTACTTTTGCTTTTTTAGAAAATACTTTAATTAGATGTATAAATTACATTACTGCTCACAAACAGCCTTCTCAACACCTGGCATTAATGTAACCAGGATGAGCATCTGACAGCTGACTGAAGCTGACCACCAGACCTGCGATGACACGTGCAGCATCCCCAGCTCTCAGTAGAGGGCTCAAGGCTGTAAACTGAACTTCTTGGGACACAGGCAAGATGTGCATACTGGTACCAGGGTAGCTGTGGGGGTTTTGTCACTGTGCTCCACTTGCATGAGAGGTAATTGTTGATAAAGTACAGTGAGCTTCCTCCAAAGGGTGCTCATTGCACATGTGGGTGCAAGGTGACAATATACAAGCAGACCTGCCAACATCAAAGCTCAGCTATTTTCTGCTATTTTCCAGTGTAAGTAACATTTAGGCAGTCAAGTATCAAAGTCCAGATTTAAAGACAGCCCTATGGCCAGGTTACCAAATAATCGAAAGGAAGTCCTTAACACGACTGTAGCATCAAGAAGCAGGCATTTCTTTATTCGCAGCACTGGATGCATGGGGGATAATTCTGCCTATTGTGCATACTGTATGCTCCCCCAACCAATGCTTATATCACCTGATTACAGACATATTCATTTCTTCCCCGGAATAATCATACATATTCATTCTGTTTATTAGAACCAATTAATATTTTTGCATAACCATTATGCATGTGACCTCGGCTTGTAGAAATGTTTATGGTGGACTATGGAGGGCCCTGGCGGTTGCAGAAGAGATATTCCCTGGTGTCCTTATCTCAAATACTGTTTATGCTGGTTTCAACTGGCCTTCAGAATGTTCTGTCTTTTTCCTCTTCTGTTTTGTCTCCTTCTGTCTGCTTTCCTGAGCCGTTTAGATTCTTCTCATTCTTTTCCCAGGCTGACAAGGTTTTTGTATCTCTATTGTACAGGCTAGTATTTACAAGCTAACGTAACAGCCAGACTCAGAGGGAAGAAGAGGAGTAGGTAACAATCATCTTCCTATTGGCAAATCGTGTGTTAGTTAACCTGGCTGAAATAGGTTGATTGAGGTGGTGTGCTCTTGTCACGGTTTGAGCCAAGACTTCCTTGTTTTGGAAATGTGCCCAACAGAGTATCGGGATTATTTCATACAAGTTCCATAAACCCGGCATCCCATTGGCTAAAAGTGCAGGTCAAAAGATTTCTTCCAGCAGATACTCCTTAAAACCTGCAGCCAGCAGGAGTCTCCTCCTCCTTGGACACCGGACAGCTTCGGAGGAAGAGCCACAGCGAGAGGGCTGGCTGCCGTCCAGGCCGAAAGCCCGCGGCCTGCCCCCCCCACCCGGGGCCTAACTCAGAACTGGTTCTGTCTATCGGCCCAGCTCTGCTGTGAATTGTTGTGGGACTCAGTCAGCATCTCTCTCTCTCGTATTGGGTAAGAGAAGAGATATTTCTCACTCGGCGAGAATCTACCGCTGGATTCGGACGCGGGGGAAGCTCACCCCCCTTCGCGAGGGCTTCTCCTTATCCGCATTTGAAGCCGCTTCGGTCCGGAGTGTCCTTGAAATTTTCTTTTACAGACACTGGAAAAGATCTCCCTGCGAACTCATTAAAATACTTCTCTAAGCTGTTAAAAGCTTTTAACCACTTGGCCCGCCGCCATTTTGGATAGACGCCATCTTCTGAGCTACCATCCTGGCGTGACGTCATCTCCTGGCCTGTGGCCAACCGGCCATCATTGTAGTTCTTTTCCCTTTTCCTCCCTTTGCAGTGTTTTAACTCTTACTGTATTTTTTCCTGTTTTGCATTTAATATATAGTTGTGTGATGTAATAGTATTTTAGAATTTTTATTAAAAGTTTGTTTCAGTTTCCCATCCATATATTCTGAGATTTGTTTCCCTTTTCCCCTGTATCAATAAGGGATTTAAGGAGCGTTAGGGACCTTGAGTTTTGCTCGGAGGCTCAACCCCTAACAGCTCTGAGATCTGACTTCCCAAATACATGGATCTAGACGAGGGCTGGAGTGCTTTCCTCCGTGTGTGTGTAGCTCTTGCGAGTGAACCCAGCTGAGCAGAAGAACAGAGTCAGCTCAGTGGAAGATCAAGCTAAACCAAGTGGCACCGGAGCCAGTGTCATGTATTCTAAGAGCTTTGCCTGCATGGAAATGATTTTGTGTTGGTTTGACCTACAGTATGACACCCTGCCCAATGGCTTAGCTCAGGAAAAGGGGAAAGTAGAGAGGGAGTCCCTGACCGTTTGAACTTGCCAATATGGAGATCAAACCTCTGTAGATGATGCCATGCAGGACTGTAAATAGGTATTCAGTTATTATGTAGATACTCAGCGTACCACTTGGCAGGCAAGTGGAGAGCTGTCCAGGGCGGAAACAGTGGGTTTGTTGTCTTAAATGCTAAAAAAAAATATTTCTGAATGTAAACTCTTTATGGTCAGGTAAGAAAAGCTATAGTAATTAGACAGAAAAGACATCTCTGTTGATCTGATTTTATGGATTGACCTTGAAGGAAAAAATACCTGTGGATGAGGGCAGCATGAAGGTATTTGCTGTTGTGTAGACCACATACGTGAATGGGCAGAAGCCAAGTCTTTGTCAAGCCTGATATACACGGCTAGTTTTTGCCATAGGTTACTGCATTTTTGTAATGAATTGACCCCTTTGACATGAGGCAGTGATTATTTCAAGCTATATAATGTCTTGCACTTTCCCAGCTTCTTCAATCTTCTTCAGGTTTGAGCTCAGTTTTTCCAAGCTCTGTTCATCTTGTAAAGCTATTCGTATATCCAGGCACAGGAACGTATATCAAGATATAATTTGTGGATAGACACTGACATTTAGAAAAAAAAGTCAGACCAGGAAAACATCTGCCATGAACAAAGGTTTAAGGAACTATTCTTATCTCACGAAGCAGATGGATGTATGGTGCAGGGCACTTCACTGGCTTTGCTGTGAACTTTACACTGTGCTGCTTGAGTGGGGAAGGCTGTGTGGTGAGGGGGGCAGAGGTTGGCACAAACAACCTGAAGCAAAAAGGAGGTAGGTTGGGCCACTGAAGCACTCAGCGAGTGCCCTTGAGTAAGTAGCTTGACTTGCTCATTCCTTAGGGTGACCTTGGACAAGGCTCTTAAATTCTTTTTCCTCAGTCAACCCAGCTGGCAAATGTGTTTGGTGGTGAAGAAACACCAAAATGACATTGAAAAGCAAGCTGTGCCCCTGCATTGCCCTTTCCAGGGTAAACAAATCATACCCCAACATTCCCCCCCAGCCCACCATCAGGGTTTTTCAGCATGTCCTTTGTGGAGCCCTGTGGAAAAGCCTAGATGCAACATGAACTACACAAATGGTACAGTTGTGTATTCAGACATAGTGCAATGTTTGTTCCTCTCTCAAAACGTGTGTACAGTACTGATTGCTGTATTATCCATGGGATTTCTGCTAATTAGCAATGCAAATATAGAATGATTCTTCTCCTTCTTTCCTCTTCCATACGCAGCCAAAAATGCATTAATTTTTTTCCTCCATTACGTTTTCCATGTAAAATAAAAGATCCTAGACATAATAAACTGATGTATTCAGCATCTAGTGGAAAGATAATATTATAAGTGTGAAAGGTTTTCCTGAAAAAGGACAGTTTTATTCATTGGCTAACAGAAAGCATTAGTTCTACAGTTCAGGGTAGAAACTGCTATAATTCTGGTCGTATTGTTTCTTCTGGCAGAGGATAAACTCCCTCTCTTTTTTTATACCTAGAGGTGAGTTTTTACTCTTTCTCTTTGAATTACACTGGTGGTCATCAGAGTGGTGGTGGAACAAGAGTGTGATATTGCTGGAGTACTTCAGATGTAGTTGCTCAAAGCACTGCCACTATAATTCAAAGTGAAGAGAGTAAAACTTACAGCAGGCGCTCCAAATTGGAGGACACCGAGGTCTTTGTTTACTGTCCTCGTCCTCCTTCCCTTTGGGCAAGAGCCAGCGTCTGACATCTGCGTTGCTAGGTACATGGAGTTACCGAGCCAATTACACACTGCTGCAACACGTGAGCCAGCTGCACGCGCAGGACAAGCATGAGGGAACGCAGAGGAGAGGCACAGGCATGAAGAGGTGTCCCTGGTGCCATTTGGGGACATGCAGAGTCACTGACCAGTGCAGGGTGAAGGGTCTGCTCCCTGCTAACAACAGCTTTCATCAAGACCGGTAGACCGATTTAGGAAATAAAAGGGATTTGAAGGCACCCGGTGTAGGACAAAGAGTTGCACAACTGTAGTCCATGGTGCTTCACTACCAAAAAGCTAGTTGAGGTGAAAAAAAAAGTGAGTTTGTTTCCATGTTTTTTTCGTCCTTAACCTCAAGTTTTGCACCTTCTGCAAAATATTTAAGCAGAATTCTCTTTTTATAAATGGTACCATAAGTGACAAAATTGTACAATGCCTATATTCCTAGCAGGATGTGTACATACATATGATGGATCTGGATCAAAATCATGGATCTCAAAATCCAAAGTTTTCAAGAAATGGGAGCATTTGCAATGCTGTCATTTGCAACTCCCCTTTGTGTTTGTTTCTAGAAGAGATTCTGTGGAGAGTCATATGATTTTTTTGGTGATCATTCCTAAATACATCATTATTCCAGAAAATTACTCAATCCTTTTTCTTTATCCAGCAGATCAAGCGTGCATGTTCTCCCCATGGAGCTGAATGCATGCACTTGGCACAGATATAACCCAACATATAAAAATAATGACCTGATCATGCACGTAGCTCTTCTGAACAACTGAGCACAGAACCGTCTTCTATTAATTTTCTTTAAATGAAACCAGCTCTGATTACTGGCCTAAGCCTTGCTGTGGGATACCTGAGTGGAGACAAGAGAAGTGTTCCTCGATCTTATGCTTCACATGGCTCCTGCCTGAGCAGTGAACAACACTAATTCTGTCCTCAGTGATACCTCCGTAGATGAGTCTATTCCTAACTTAAGTGAATTACCTCTCTGGATGCATATTAATAGCTCTTAGCAGCATATCGTTGACAGTGTGCGTGCATATGCAGAACTTTCTTCCAATCAGATGTTCCCCTGTTTGGTTTTTTTTTTTTAAAAGCACTTTTTAAGGGAGAAAAACCCTGAACTTTTTCTTTAAGGATTACCTGAATCTCTCTGTAATTTATGGCAGCCCCTTGACAGTGGAAGAAATTGCATCACATCCACATGAAAAAAAAACAAACTAAACCACAACCTAGTGGAAAGAGTGAGATTAGACATAAACTTGCAAGCTCTGCTTATAATGTGGAGCAACAATACATGAACATACTGTTCTGCTGCTGCTGCTGCTCTGGAGAAAGAATGAGAGTAAAATGTGTGAGAGAGCTACAGTTAAATTACTCACTATTAGCCCCTACAGTGTGCTTCCAACCTGCGCTGATATATATATACAGAGAGAGCGAGAATGTCACAGTTAAATTTTTTTTACTAGTATAATGAGGAAAGAGACCAACAGAAGAAGTTCCCTTGGCTAATTTTCTAGCCAGCAGCCACTGCAATGTTCCCACCAGGAGAGACTGAAGAAGTGAAAGAGTGATATAATAAATAATGACTGGCTCTGCTGGTAAGGAGAAATTATCACTGTGCTTGGGGGATCTAAGTATGTGCTCACCCAAGATATAGGGAGGGGGAGGGGGCTGGGAGTGCTTTGTTGTGTCTTGAGGAGAACATTCAGCAATGTTTGAATTAAAAAGGATTGCAGCCACTGCTTTGTCTGCGCAACCAGGGGCAGTAAAGGCTGGGTGGGACAGGTCTGGGAAAGACACATGAAGCAATGTCAAATGAGTTTCCAGTCTAAGCTTTTGGTTTAAAACTGCTCCCTATAATGGCGATGTAAAGCTAAAGCGGGCTCACAGCCGCGCCCAAGGGCGTGAAATCCCACCGACTTCTCCAGGGAGTGCACTCCAGTGCCATGAGCACAGCCCTTGGTAGGTCCTGCCCTTGGTGGGCTGCTCACCGTCTGGCACAGCAGTGAGCAGGCTCAGGCCATGGAGAAGTTGTCTCTTGGAGGAGGTCCAAGCAGAGGCCAAGGAGGCCGTGTTCAGCTTGGGATATCACGGCGGCCAGGGTTAAGGCTGCGCTGCTGGGATCCATGAGCAGTTCTTGTGGGAAATAACACTGAAATGGTTCAACTCTGGCTGTAATGTCTCCTCAGACATAAAAATTAGCTACATATTTTGAAATCTGAAAGGCTTTTTTTTCTTTAGTGAAGATTAAAAGTGAGAGCAAAACAAGATAAAGTCACATGAGTACAGTTGAGCGCTATGTGTGTGGTGCCCATGTGTTTCTATTCAAAGCTCTGTCTTGCAACGTGGCATTTGCCCCTGCAGGCAGACATAGTCCTTAGAAACAGAAAGGTGCAGTTCGGGGAAAAGGTCTCTTAGAGGAAAGAAAAGGAATGTTATGGCTTAGCCGCACACAAGTTATTAGGCTTAGTGCAGGACAGCTGGGTAAGATGAAATGGTCTGTGATGCAGAAGATGTCCATTCAGATGGTCAAATTGTTCTGCCTACCCTTAGGTTCTATTAATTAAACTACATGGAAAAAGTCCTAGGAGTTTTGTGTATTAAAATCTCTTGATCTTAAATGGTGAAAGAGTGACATCAGCTCTTGTTGTGAGATTTGTGTTATTTTAACAAAAAAAAAAAGTCTTGGAGACTTTTGGAACCATCTAACCTGAATTAGATTCCTGGCTCAGGCTTGAACTGCAGACACTAGTGTAAACACCATGGCTAAACAGGGCCTCCTTTCCCATTTCCAAAAATAGTATGATACTTTCTAAGTTTTGCCAGGTGTGCTGTTTCATATACAGAAATAAATAATCTGGGATTTAGTATGATTTAGTTCACTTCAATGAAAGCAACTCTCACATAAAGAGTGGAATATTCTGCTCCCTACACTACGTTTCAAGCTTTTTCTCAAAAGAAAAGCAGCACACTTTTTTTTGTGCTCCAGCATTATGAAAATTTGCATGGTGAAATGTGTTTCTTACCACATGCCAACTGTAAATTGTATTTGAAATGGAAAGTATCAATTAAATAAGCCTTTCTGAACTGCCTGGTGACAGCTGCCATGCTGCTGAATGTTGATGACAATATCAACAGATTTGAGCCCTTGCACTGGAGATTATAAAAACATTTTCTAGCCATTTAAATACTGGTTTACACAAGCAGATGAAGATCATAATTTCAATCATTAAGGACAGAAACGTTCACTGGGGAAGCCTTTTCTCCATGAGCACACTCAGTAGCATCTACACTGGTGCTGGTTTTGTTCAATGGTTTCAAAACCCTGCAGAAGCTAATGATATTGGTGCACTAGGTCAGTGGGAGGGCAGGTCCTTAAGGGACAGATGGTGCTGAGCTGCCCTCCAAGGAGCTCCTTGGCTTGGTCTAGCCAGGGGGCTTGGAAGAACAGGGCAGCTCGCCACCAGCTCAGCCCCAGGACAACAGGTATCAGGAGGCAAGGCTGGACACATGGAGAACTTGAAAGTCTTTTAAAACTAAACCAGTATTCTGGTTTAAACCCATTTGCTCAAGTCAATTTTTCTTTTGAATGAACGTGGCAGGTTTGAGTGAAGATGCCTTTTTTTCCAGGTTGCAGTTCCTGGGCTGAAGTGAAAGATGACAGACATGCCAGGGGAAAGAATTCAACTGGGACCCTCAGCACCCCTAGTAGACAGTGTGCCTGTGGAGCTGCTGGCTGTTGTGTGGTAGGGTTTTTGCCCTGGTTCTTTTTCTTTTATAAGTTTATGAAATCTTGTATTTATTCCCAATGAAAAGATTTAATTTTTTTAAAATCTTCCCAAAGCAGATAGACGCATCCCTGTTTCCAGAGAAGCTGCAGCCCTCAGTGAAGAGGAGGTGGTGTTAGAGTGGATGGTATGTAACTTACCAAAACCAAAAGTTCCTCCACTAACAACTGAACTATCACCTGACAACACCCTCATTTCTCTAGCACAAACTTTCATTTTCCAGATGCTTTGCCATTCTTGCGTGGAAAAAAATCCCATGTAGATGTGAGGCATGGTCCCCTGTGCCTATGCCAACCCACAGAATGTATGCGATCCAGCTCCTCCAAGGTCTCAGGGAAAACATGACCTGGGTATTGCTTTTATGAATAGCAGATGCACTGCATTTTTAATATGAGCAGTGTGCCTGATCATGTCTAGTGTACAGTACTTAGGTTAACAATATAAACTAGATGCTGAGAAATACAGCTATTGTAATCTTTTCATTATTTATCCATTTTAATCTCTCTCTATTAGGAGACTATGTATAATTTATTTTTTATTTCTGCAATGAATAGTATAACTAAGATCTCTTTGTATTTTTTTTTAAATTCTATTTTAAAACAATCTGTTAGATAACATTAGCTATATTTCAATTTTTTTTAATAATAAAAATATGCTAAGCTTTCATACAGGAATGCGTATTAGAATGCCCTTAATGCAGTGGTGTGCCTGGCACTCCAGAGACTTAAGAACTGCTTTAGCTGTGCACAAAGACCTTGGAGTTGTATGGCCCAGCACCAAAGACCTGAATACTCATGTTAAACTGTTGGATTTCAGTGCCTTTAAACTCCTGTTTTAAATTTCTTCTCCTCTTTGATCCTATCTAGATTGTGCCCCTTAAAACTCTTATTGCTGTCCTCAGAGCTGCTCATTTTGCTGACACAGTTTAAATGACGACAACCTGGAACAGGCAACATTACAGGTGGGAAAAGGGTGAGTAAGACATGTTCTGGTCAGGGAAATGTGATCCAGGAACCATGGCTTCTGCAAGCATCTCCCTCGGTAGTCTAGAGCCCCTATCTGAAGCTGTAGAGAGCATCTCAAAACATCCAATGTTCAGGGATTTGCTCCCTAGCGAGAGTGAAAGGGTCTGGATGCAGATGGCCTTCAAAACAAAGCCTCCTCTTCAAAGATGCAAATTACTAAATATTAAAAATACTAGTCTGAGGGTCTCCTAAAGCAAAACCCCAACAAATGTTGTGGAATGACAGATGAAAATAAAAAGGGCTGCCTCCATCAGTTTGTTTCTTAAAGGGAAGTGGATTGAGGGGCAATGGAGAAAGACAAAAACAGACAAATGTCACCCAAGTCTCAGTCCTGAGACAAACTCCCTGAGCACTCCCCTTCTGGCAGGCCTGTGCTAAAATCCTGGCTGCCCTGGAGGAGACAAGTCCCTGCCCTGCCCACTGCACTGCGCTGTCATCAGCCTGTGCTCTCCAGGAGAGCTTGGTTCTGATTTTAGGGACCTATCTCAACTCCCCATGAGAAATGGCAAACAGAAACTGCTCCAAATCCTGTCTTTGAGTATTCCTCCTCTCTTTTAAGGGTTGCCATCGCTCCCACAGGTATTTATCTCCCTGGAAAAACAGAGCGGAGTAAAAGAAATGGGGCAATTCTGGTCCCACGGGATTTATTTACTGAGTTAAAGGATCGGTGCAACCTATTAAATATGAGCTTTGTTGGTCTGGAGACACATGATTGCCACATGAATGTGGTGTACGGTAAGGTTAACTCCCTGCCTTTCAAAATTCCCTGCATAACCATGAAGAGCCAGCATTGGTCCATCTTAATTCAGGATTAAAATTCTTCAGGAGGTAGCCATTTAACTCTGCTGATGTCTCCCTGCTGCCCTCCCACCCTTGCAATTTGCAGCAGCACCGTCTACAGTAATGGAGAACAGCTGTAGAGTTTAAGCAAAAGCCAAGAGAATTGGACACCAAGAAAGCAACCCTCCCCATGCCCTGGCTCATAGAAGGAAAGACGTTGTGCCTATGGATGTAGGGCCCTAGGGTGGTTTTAAATTAGCTGAAGACTCCGCTTCTGTGCGAAGTTTGGCTGCAAGAACAGTGTGGTAAAACACATATTACCACTTTCCTACATTATAGTTAATCACTATTTTCTAGAATAGTTAAACTGCCATCCCCTCCCAGAGAATAATTACTGCTATTTAATTGTATTTATAATTTAGTATACACCTGAAAAATATGCTATAAAATATCAGGGGGGTTCCCTTTAATACTGGTGTTCCATTTACAAACTGTCACATTTATAATGCGTCTTTAATCTTCTGTGGTCTGCTAGAATTTTATATTAAAGTCTGCTTTGTGCTTTAAATATTAAAGATTCTGCAGTACTTCAAAAGGTGATAATGCCTGATGCTCTGGTGGTGCTTAAATCTCAACAGCTAAATATATTGAGGAATGTTCGGTGGCCCTGGCTTAATTAAACATGTATGTGTATTTTCAAATGCAATCTTTTTCTGCTTGTTAGGTTTTTGACAAACCTCCAAACAGGTCCAGGTGGAACAAAGCATGTAAACAAGCTTGTGAATGCAAGCTTAAAACACTCAAATTAGCACCTTCTTACAATTAATATGCAAACCCTGGGATCTCTGTTATTGATAATGCCATTTAATATTATTTGCAGCTGAGCCTTATATTCTAGCCTTTTCATTTTTCTAAAGCATGTCCACTTTAATTATGTGAAAATGTACTGTTAGAGACTAGTCATCCAATGAGACCCTATTTACTACAAGAAACTTATTCTACCCTGCATAACATAGTATAAATTACAAGCCTGTGATAGCATTTCAGTATGCCATTTTCTTTACAGTGTTTAATGGTCTAATTTAGCACATATAGCTAAATCTGGAACCATCGAGGTACACACACAGGTTAACTCGTAGTCTTTTTATTGTTTTCATTGCTTGTTCTCCACCCCGCCCCCTGCCATGGGTTAATAAATTCACTTTTTGCATCTTCTCCTAGACTGAATTGCAAGGGCTCTAGGGTCCTCTGGTAGGAACAGGCATGACACCCACTGATGGGGCTCTGCTCAGAGGCAGGGCAGGATGTGAGCCCTTCTCAGCACCCTGCTACCAAGTGATAGGTTTGTTACGAACAGATTTTGGTTTTTATGAGACTAAAACGGTTCTGACTGCAGCATCGGATCTTGCAGGTTTCTAGCAACAGAAAATTATTTCAAGAAGGGTTTTGTTCCTTCCAAAATAACAGGAGGGCAAAGCTCAGCAGCCCCAAAACACGTCCCATGACTGGTCCACTCATGCAGCCGGCTTCATTGGCAGTCCCACTAATCTGACTACTCTTGCCCAGTTAGAGTAATTGATGCAGTCACAGATAGTGTGTATAATTAAGGTCTCCTGTTAATGAGATGCTGCTTTTGCTACCTTAGCATTCGTCCATATTCAAATGACCTGACCTGTCATTTCCTTTTAAATTTTGCACTTTAAACCATAGGTTTTCTATTAAAGTGCTTTGGAAATGCTGCATATTTTTTTAAAAACCCAAACATGTATGAATACATATTTATGCATATGATATGATACATATATCAACAAACCAAATTGCTCTGCATGTATGGTGGAACATTGCCTTCCAATTCTGCATAGAGATTGGCCATAATTTGAACAGGGAAGGAAATATTCCATACATGAAGAGATGCAGGGAATTATTCCATTCATTTTAGTGCAAATATGCAGCAATTGTAGGAAGGCTTTTTGAAATACGATGAAAATATCTATGAATGCACCCAAGAAATGTTCTTTTATTCCACTGTAATAGGTAAGGTGACGGCAGAAACTGGGGAAGCTGAAATAGAGCTACTGTAGTTTTACAGGTGAGGCAATGTTAGCAGGAAGTGACAAGCAGGCTATAGTTATTATAATACCTAGGGCAAAGCAGCAAGCATGCACGGTGATCGGCCAATCTAAATTAATGACAGCGAGGGTGGTGTGACATTTTAATGTACACTTACGCTACTGTAGGAAAACTTACAAGAACATTGTAAAACAGGTGAAATACCAGTCATCATTGTGACTAACAAAATGTTTTGTATAGAAAATATAAATGGAAGCTGGAATACTGCAGCTGCCTATTATTAAGGGGAGAAACTTCCTTTTTTATTTTAGCAACACCTTAACAGCCTAATGGTTGCTTTTGGCAAACATAGGGCTCCTATAATTTTAAATCTGTAAAACAAACACCTTGAGAAACCAAACCCCCCAATTTCATCTTGCATTCTAGTATTCTCCTGTTCAGACAGAAGGGGACTGGTTAGCTACTCAGCTTTAAGTCTTTATGAGTGAAAACTGTTTGTTTCCCTGTTGGATTCGGCATGTTTTCTCAGTCTGCAATCACCACCTATAATTAAAATGTCGTCCTAACAACATCAAGGTGCAGAGATTAAAAGAGTCAGTTCACCTCTGGAACTGCACGCTTTATGGAGCTCCCCAACCCTTCAGAAATGGAAGCTTGGAGAAACTGTCTCTGTGATCTTTAATGGATTTTTAAAGATGACAAGAAAGGAAATGGGAAACTAAAGGCACGGAAGACATAAATTCCCTAAAGGTGCATTCTGAAGTAAATCAGAGCAACTGAAAAAGTGAATTCTTTGAGCCCTGGGATATCTCCCAGGTTTTTCAGCTGGACACTTACGGCTTGTCAGGTCCCTGAACACCTCTGCTCTGGGCATGCTTTGACACAGCTAGTCACAGAAAGATGAACAACATCACCTGAAGTGCTGTTTGAGGGGCAGAAAATTGCTCCCATTGCACACTGTGCTGCCTTTACTCTAAATCACATGACTTATTACAACCTTCCCTTTATAAAAGAAGTGCCATTTAGGTATGTTAACTTCCCCAGCTATAGTAGGCATGTTTCCCTCCTTATTTCCACAACAGCTAAATGCAGTCAAAGAAAGAGGTGAAGATCAGGTTTTATAAAATCAAACTCAGATTGTTCTCAGGGCTACAACTGCACGAAAGCTAAATAACAATAGGCAAGAAGAAGCAGCTTAAAAAATCTCTGTGTTACCCAATATGTGTTATTTAGATATGTCTGTTTCTATAAATGGGTAGGGGAAAAAAGAAAAACACTTTCCCTTCTGAAGATATCTGACTACAGTTGTGCTTTGTCGTTCTTAGTGAATAATACAGGCTAAGGCTGAACATAAACTCTCTGGCAGAAGAAAAGACTTCCTTTTTCAGCAGTTTCTTTATTAAACCTATGAAATCATGTAACGTATATTCATCTAGTCTAATAGAATTTGGATATAGGACTTAGAGGCAAAATTACAATGTTAGTCTCATGTCTTAATAATGAAAGTATTTTAGCATATACACAAACATACAAACTGGGTATATTTGAGTGGGAAGGGGTTTTATGCAGACCTGGTTCAACCTCTTTTTGACATATGG
Organism: Bucorvus abyssinicus; assembly: GCA_009769605.1. Lineage (NCBI taxonomy): Eukaryota > Metazoa > Chordata > Aves > Bucerotiformes > Bucorvidae > Bucorvus > Bucorvus abyssinicus. The sequence continues at coordinate 16,554,211 of CM020034.1, read as the reverse complement.
TGGTCTGATAGCAAATGCACCTCCTCCCTTGTCCTGAATATGTTGGTATTGTTGCTACTGTCCCTCTCTGGCTTCTCTTCATGTGGCACCACCTGAACATACAATCCTGCTGCACTGAGGACCCAGCCCTGCTCCTGAGGCTTTGCTGGACGTGAAGGACCCAACACATTGTGTTATGCTGGGGAGCCAACAGGACCCAAATCTGTCAGAGCAGGCACTGGTGTCAGCTTTGCTAATACCAGGCTGCTCACATTGTGCCAGGGCTTTAGGCTGAAACTGGGAGGAATTGCTGCATTATAATACTTAAGGGGGGAGGGGGGCACTTTTGCATGTTCATCCTCACTTAAAAAAAAAAAAAATTAAAAATTGACCTCTTACCCCCTATTTGTCTTCAATCTATTGGTAATCAATTTGATTAACTGCTATTCTTGAGTTCCCAGCTAGCTTTGGAGAACCTTTAATTCCCACCTTTTATATTTTTTGTGTGCAATATATACAGTGCACTTATCTATCCTTCAGGGAAACAAAATCTTTATATAGAGTGAAAATAGAAATGTTGGTAAAGATGGTGGCAAATGTTGCAGGTAGTGTAATATGAATACTGGAGTCGTACCTTTAGATCACTCTGGGAAACATTATTCTGGCTTTCTTCTCTGATGTAGATGGGTCCATGGAAAACGTTGCACTTTCCCAGTCAGTCACAAGTTTACCCAACAACCATAAATTACGCCAGTCAGTTATGAGAAAAAGAAACCTGTTCTGTATTCTCCGATATTGCGAATCATTGATTCTGCTCTCAAGTGTGAGCTAAACCATGCAAGAAAGTTGACTTGCTCAAAACTATTAGTATTGTAAACCTAATATTGTGGCCTGAAAATCAGTTGCAAAGTTCATGTACCAGCATCATTCCCTCTATTTGAATGTCAGTAAAATTTGTTTTGGGAGCGACAAGATAAGATCTTTAAAAACATAACTTTTTTGCCAGTGTGGAGTGTAGCTGTGTGAGAAGTTGGAGAACGTCACTGCAGGACAGGAATTCAGGGTTTGCTTGGACTGAAGGCAGGATACATAACTGTGGCTAAATCCTTTGGCAACAGGTGCAGCAGTTTCCTCCCCAACAGGTAAAAGACAAATGAGAAGGCCACAGTAACTTTAGGTCCAGTGCAATTCAATCGATCACAAGTGCAGGATGAGTGCTCTGCTAGAACATCTCCCAGTTTAAGCATTTCTTGAGCCAGGGGCTCAAGATCAGCCCATTAATCTGAGCACCTCCCTGTTACAGTAGGTTTTGGTTTTGTTAGCTCTCTGACATTAGAGCCCTATTGATCAATGAGCATATCTGGAGACCTGTATGGGAGGAAGAACTGAAAAGGATATGATCACATACTACCTGACACTGCTCAGGGGGAACGGCAATAACCATAGTCAGAACTCAGGGTAAATGTCCTAAGAACCTGTCTTAAATCACTCACAGCTCTTTTCCCCGCCTTTACCTTTGTACTTCCAGCCCCTTCTCCACTCAGCTCTGCCTCTTTGCTTTCTGGTGCCGTTATCTCCAGAAAAAAATCCCCACACCAACCTTTATTTCTGGCAGTCTCTCTTGGCTTCTTTGTGTTTAAAGCACCCAGTTGTAATTAATTCATTCTCTCCACCTGTACATCATGTAATCACTTTTAAACAGAATTTAAAATAAACAGATCATCTCATTGTGTCAGGCTGCTTTCCCGTGTACTTTCTTCCTGGTGAAATGTTCCTTGTATCTATCAGACTGATTTATTGGATTGTTGCTTTTGTTTTTCTTCGGGGAGATTATGCTGGTCATTTTTAGCAATGCCTTCGCCTCCAATCAGAAATACATTTTTCCAGCTTCAAAACACAACAGGATTCACAACTTGTAAATGTTTCTAATTCTTGATTTTCTTTCAAGTGCCTGCTATGTTGGAGAAAAGGTAATAGCAATTTCAGAACTGAAGGAAAGAGAAATCTTTCTATGTTATCAGCCAGCTGCTGCCTTTTCTACTGATAGTACTTAATTTCATTTGCAATTTCCTCAGATTTCCAACTATTTCTGTCAGTTTTGCTTTTAACTCACTACAGACTGTGTGCATTGACTGTGCAACAACCTCACTCAGAGCTGAAATATTTAATCACTACCCGTGGATAAATGTTTTCATACTTTATGCTATGTTGTTTAGAAGTGAGGCATATATAAGGAACAAAAAATCTGTCAGTATGCATTTTCTATTGGAATGTTGCATAGGTTTTTAATTGGAAAATAGGCTTTTAAAGGTAATCATTGCTGAAGACTAGAGTTAGTAAGTGAAGCATATTTTTGCGTGATTTTTCTTCTTAACATAATGAACCTTTTTGTGTCTGTCATGGAAAACATGGAAATTTCATTCTCTTCTCTGTAACTATCTTCACTTAAATGTTTTAGGTTCAGTTGCTTTGAATGGTTTGCAAGTAACCTAAAGGGCTGTGTTAATATTAGCCTGCAGTGAGTGCATACTGGCACTTTGTTGCTGTTTGGAGAAATGACCAGTTTACTTGGTTGTATTGACAGCTCTACTGTAAAATTTGCTGGCATTAAAGGTCAAAAAGACCCAGTTTTTCCTCCAGTTGCTTCTATCCAAAAGAGAATAAATCTCAGAGCAGAATCACTTCTCTGACAATAATTTATGAATTATGCACTGACTGTGTTTGAATTGAGAAAGGCTTTCATATCCTTTCCATTAGCTCAGATTAAGTTTTCATATAGATGCTGGGAAGCATGCTAGCAATATCCTTAGCTCATTTTTATGAAAATTTTATCAGTGCTTTTTTCTGTACTACACTCCAATTGGGATGTCTCAGAATCTAAAGCTCAGCTTTGGACATGAACTTCTCTCAACCTGGCTGGCTGCTGCTCTAAAGGTTTCAATATTTTATGGGCTCTGGCTAACTCAGCCGTGAGATTCAAGCTGCAGAGATTTAACTCTAATGTAAAATCATGAACGGATGAAAACTGGGATGTCATAAGTAATACATCTACAAGAGCAGGATGCAGTTACCATTTTTAAAAGGTTTTTAAAAAGAAAACAGCATTCTCTACTCCCTCTTTGTATCCTAAAATGAAAAGCCTCTGAGCTATTGTACTAATACATAGCCATCTTTTCTTGCCTGCTTTTCTTCAATTGCTGCTTAATTGTTGTGGGTTTTTTCCTTCAGGTCCACCATCCACAAGAAAGCCCCTAATGTCAGCTTCCTAGAGAAATGGGCATCACATCGCTTAATGTTTATAGGCCAAATCCATTCCTTAGCATCTTCTCTTTTTGTCTCAAAACTGATTTAAAACATTTGGAAAATCTGTCTATTCAGCCGGAGTGTTCTGGTGCATTCTTTCCTAGAAACAGTGGGGTCAGATGCGATCTGTCTGATGGACTTTTTTGCTGCAATCTATAGCCGTTTCCCTTGAGTCCTGCCGAGTCTAGCAAAGCAGAGCAGCCCTATAATGGCCCCAATGACAATATGTTCTTTGTGTGAAAGAATCCAGGGGGAAGTGCTGGAAGGTGCTCTGGTCAGTAAAAAAATAGTTTTAGTGCTTGCTTATTTTTATCATTATGTACGTTGCCTCCACTGGAAATATTTTCTTGACAGTAAATAAGCGTCACCATAAAACATTTAACAAGCATGAAGAGAACAAATACAGAGTCCTTTTCATCTTAAAAGGCTTCAGTTGTTAATGTCTGTTATTAGCACATTTCGTTTGAGAGGGCATAAAAGAGGGACTGTATCTTATGTATTTTTGGACTCACAGTCAAGAGTTTAATCTGCTCACAAATGTAACTCCCTTATGTGTGATGACAGAAAGATTTTTCCCTTTTTAAAAATGTGACCTAGTCCAAAACTCTGTTAGGAAAATACAATGACCGAGATCTGTAGTTGCATTTTGGCAGGGCTATTCATGCGTGAAGCAAAGTATAATTAGGGAAGCCCCTCTGTAGAAACAACTTCGGGTGCTCCCAGAATTGGTGCCCATCTCTGCCTTCCCTAGCACATTGGTCCAGTGTGCAAGTCTCACCTTTGCTTTTTCTGTGTGCCAGTAACACCTACTCTCCCCGCTAACTGCAAATCATGCTCTGCTCTTTCAGCTTTGCACACTATTCATTGAAAGCTGTAACTATGCAGAATCGGAAACATCTCAGTCCTGTATGGATGCTGCATGAGGCAAAACGCACCTCTGCTGTATTGGCTCGCAGTACCCTTTAGCATTAAGTCCTCCATCACCTCTCCCTAAACGCTCGCAATTAAGTTAACAAATAATTTGAGGTACGTAGGAGTTGGACAAGTACAAGTAAATAGGTACCTCTTTTTTTTTTTTTTAATTTCCAGTCATTTGCCTGATCGTAACCATGCTGTAAAGCTGTCACAAAAAATGTGGCTTCTGCAGTGAGGGAGCAGCAGCCTGCTGTGGTGGAAGGGAAGGATGGAGACATTTAAAAAGGTCAGTAATAGACCAGGTTTTACATTTTAACTTCAATTACACACACACAGCCAAGGCTGAACGTTTATCTGGCCTGGCATCATCTCGCTGTGCTTCCTCATGGCAGTACCATCATCTGGGTGAGCCCTTACCAAGCGATCGTGAGAGCGTGGCCAAGCATCGCTGGCAGCAGCCTCGTGGAGCACCCAACTCATCCGGCTGGATGGACACAGAGCTTTTCCCCACGACTCCCCAGTGCTGCTCAGTGCAGAGCAGCCCCCCACATATAGTGCCAGTGTTAAACCTTGCCTGCTAATTTAGAGCCAAGTCCCCTGACTGATTCAGAAGCAATAGCCCCACAGGGGTGAGCAGATTTACCAGCTGTCCAGCTTCTCTCACCATTGATCTCTGAATGTTTGATGTTTTATTCGCTTTTGCTCCCTTTCAGCTGAAAGGCCATTTGCATTTGTGCTGTCCTCTGCCCATAGTCTTCTCTCTTGGCAATGGACTGGGTCTTCTTTTTGCAGCTCATGGTCCTTTTCTGGTTTGCAGATCTGCAGTAATCCCTACCCCCACCTTGTTATGATTTAAGCTGGGAATGGGGAAACTGTGGGACTACAGTAAGAACCAGACTGAAAATAGCCTAAAAGGAAGAGTTTTGCAGATTACTTTTAGTAGATTTTTTTTTTTTCTGTATTAGAGTCACCTAAGGCTTTTGTTTGATGTTAGGCATTTTGTGAGATCCTTTACCCAGGTCATCTGTTATTGCTTTTGTGACTTTGCTGTGGCATATTAATGTGTATCAGCTGAGGGTCTGCTGTGTCTGGTCCTCCCTAGGTGTGTTGGGAGCAGCCCCAGTGAGGCCGTAGCCCCCTTCGTAGCAGGGTCTGCCCAGGGTTCCATAACTGTACCAAGGCTGTGTGATATCAAGTGTTCAGTGGAGACTCTCAAGGAGCCTGCAAACCAGGCAAGCCCAGGAAATTCAGAAACTGCAAGGTGATGCCGACCCCCAGAGAGAAGGGTGTACCTCTCTTGAAGAGCCTGTTTGGTTGTAACTATGTGTTCATAAGCATTTTCTTCTAAAAAGCTAGGTCTCTTTAGGGAAGTGCAAAAAGGTTGCTTTTCAGAAAAGCTTACAATTATAGAGCTTAGGTTAAAATCTACATGTTTCTTACAAGTGACTGTGATTAAAGTATCTTTATTAGCTGCTAATTGGAGATAAGATGGGTATATCTGAATTAGATGTGGGGGAGTGGTTTCCCTATGCTACATGACTCAGTGGGATTCCCAAAAATCTTGCTCTGCACAGTAGGAACATGGATCTCTGGGGAAAGGGTGGGGGAAAGAGAGGGGCAGCATGGAGCAGTATTTGTCAGCTGATCTGCTTCCAGCACGGGGAAGACCAGGTCAGCTCTCCCAGGCCCCAGGCAGGGTTCTCTGGTCTGCAGGACACTGCCAAAGCCCTGCTGGGCTGTGAAGTAGATGATAGCCTCACTCATAATCTCCCTCAGATTTGCCGGTCTAACTCTCTTTTGGATTTCAGTAAGGTATCGTTGTTAATACTGGTGTGCCTTTCTTAGACAAGTCAATTTTATTCCTAAAGCTGATATAAAAAAATTTGGTATTTGGGGACCCAACACCGCTTTTCATACCCACCACCAGCTGAATTACCTGCATAACTTTACTCTCCATCGTGGCAAGACATGACAGCAGGGTATGGCAGGATGTGCTTTGGAGGATGAAGGTGCTGGGTCTTTGGACTAGTCTGGGGCCTGCCTATGTTGTCCAAAATTAAACCATTCACTAAAGGCAAACCGTATCTTAAATATAGCCACCAAAGGAACAGAAGACATCTTTGAGGGATTGTCTAAGTATACCAGATCCTGCCTTAGTGGAAGAATTTACATTTATAGGACTCAGTAGCATTTTCTCTGTATTACGCAACCAAGTCAGGCTGTTTCTGACCAAGGACGAGGGCTGCCATATAGCTGATGTGCAAGTGGTTTTCTGCTAGCTGCTCTGGTAGCCAGGTGTTCTCATTACTGGCAACACCAGTACAATGGCAATACCTTGCTTGGACTAGCCCCAGCAAAGCAGGCCAGGGAAAAGCCCTGTAGCAGAACTGTAGAGTCCAGGAGTGGAAAAAGAAATTGCTCCTTGGCAACGCATCTTGGTCTCTCTTTGGTATCATGGAACACTTCCCTCAAGTGGAATCCTGTCCACTTGAGTCCTGGAGGGGATAAATGGACCAAATAACTGTAAGATCCGCCAGAAATACTGCAAACAGTGCTGTAGTCTAAGAGTTTGCACAAAGCACTTTGGTTTTAAATGCTTCCACCCTTCATGGTGTCAGAGTTGCTCTTCTCCAGAAAAGACTCTAGCAGGCAGGTGGTGAAGGTCTGGGTGGCAGCTTCAGCAGTGACAACCACAGAAACAACAGCAAGCAGCAAGGCTGCTGCCTGGTGCAGCCCGGGCATAGCTTCTCAGAGCAGACTCCATTCGGCTGTCTGTAGGCTATGAGACACCTTCCTCTATCTCAAAGATAGCCATTGTTGCACATTTTTTCCATGAAAAAGGGTTGTTGTACATTCATGTTTGTGTCTCATAGCAGCACTATGAGACACCCAAATTCCTGAAGCATACCCGCAGATCCAGAAGTAATCCAAAATACATGGGTGTTTCTAAAACAACATAAACCATCATGCATAGACTTGATGGCTTTCCATCTCCAGATGGACATTGCTTACATGGCCAATCATTAAAGGTAAACCATATGGCCATATTTCTTTTTTCTCGTTGTGTATTTCTCTCATATGTCAGTGTCTAGAATACATTTGAAGTACTTGACAAATAGGAACAGGAGTCGGTCTTTTCCACCTTACAAGCATTTTACCAACCAGCGAGCTCTATCAGGCTGCAGAAAGGCAGATAACTGTATGTTTCCTTGTGCTGGGTCTTCCTTTGTAGTTCCACTATGCACACTCCAAACAGTGCCATTAGGGCCTGTAAAATTTAATTTCCATCTCATCAGTGTCAGAAGCTGATCGAAGAATGCCCACAAAAAACTATTGTGCTACCGGCTGCGTCCAGAACATATGGGCATGGCATTAGTCACCATGGCCTCCACAGCTCCGCCAGCGATTATTATCAAGGAGAAGAGGCATGACATATACTTTAAAGAAAGACACACATTTCTCTGTATGTCTCCTAATAGCAAACACCGCTAATTCTAGTCTGGCAGGAGACGTCAGAAATTGAGCCTTATTTAAATACATAATGTAAAGAGTTGACCTCATTGTCTCCTAAACCACAGTGCCCGGGGCACATGTGTTATAACCTGCTTGCGTGCACTTTGTCTGGGGGCAGCCCTCCAGTGTGAGCAAACGCAGCTCCTGCCTAGGGCAGCGAGGCTGATAGGGTGGCAAGAAACATCAGGGCTGGGATTTTGCCTCTTCTGATACCAGCTTCTTATTTCCGCCTTAACGTACTGAGGAATGACACGTTCCTTACACTTCTCACACCAAGGGGTATTTTCTGTTGGCTAAACAACATAAAGTATGTCATTTTACTTAACCATCTTTGTAATCACAGATAATGAAGCCACCAGGCACATATTAAAATTAGCAGCGCTGCCCCAAGTAGACGTTTGGGTCCTGGGCAGAATTCTCCCCTGGCTTTGTTCTGCAACAGGAAAAGTGCTGATTAAAGTGCAGAAATGTGGTTTACCAGAAAAGGCTGGAGCCTTTACAACACACTCAAATTGCACCATTTTCTGGGGAAAGAGCCTGCTGCCCTTCTCCTCAGGGCCCTGGAGGGATCTTGACCGTTGGGAGTCAGTTTTCAGATGTTCTCTCATCTTGGCTACTACAAGGGATGAAACCCAGTAAGGGGACATTTGTGGCCAGCCTGCTTGGGGCACGTGCTAGGAAGGACTGCTGGAGCCCTGGAAATGTGGTAAGCCACCAGCCCTGGTGGCAGAAGGAGACTGAGAGTCCCATCAGGATCCATGTTCAGTGTCAAACTTGTTAGCGGCAGAGGTTTGTTTTGTGCCGGTTTATCTGCTTCTGGGGCAAATGACCTTGGCACAAGCATGGCCCGAAGCAAAGTCCAAGTCAGTCTTTGGAGCCCTCAAGGATTTATAGGGCACAGGGGCATCACTTCAAAGTAGCCACTGATCACCAAAAGTAATCTGCAGAGGAATTTGTATATCTCATCCACTCCATAATTGCTATGCTGCTTGTTTAAAAACATTTGTGAGTATAGTGCACAAAGACATGCTGCCTTTTGTACCTCCTTGTTCCTTTCCCCTTTGGGAATGGAGAGGGGTTAATAGAGAGCATCTATCATTCACCTAGCGGCCAGCCCAACCCTAGCCCGTGACACATAGTCTATCATGTTGTTACTGTTTATTATTAATAACCATATGTATAGTAGATAAATATATGGTTGGTTCTTGCCTCCCATAAGTGCAAAGGGGAGCAAATACATCACTTCCACTCTGACTCTGACTCTGTTTATGTGATGATGAAGTTGAACTTCCATCCCTGCGTTTTATACCCTCTGTGATACAGACTTGCTTTGAATTATGTTCTCTCTTTCTTCACTCCTTCAGATGGTATTTCATTAGCTGCTGCAGTCCCCTATCTGTCCACACAACAGAAGAAACTGGTACAGAAACCTTCGCCTTTGACATTTCCATCAAGAATAAACTTCCCTGTGTGTCTGCCCTTTGCTAACTTCCCACTTTGTTTGGGTTTACTCCAAAGAGTAAATAAGGAGCCATTCCCAGAAGCACCAGCTCTCTTTGTGAAAAGCCACTCTACAAGCTAAAGGTAGTTTTCAAATCATGTCAGACCATAGTCTTTTTATATAAAAAAACTCTTTTTTTAAATTAGTGTTATATTAAGTTAAAAATTAGTTACTTGTCTGGGGAGTATTTAGGCAAAGTATTTCCTCAGAAAATGTATCTGCGAATTTTATTTATGAAGAAAGATTCTGTGTTATAAAAGTTAATCGAATCATTCCTCTCTCTGTAGTTTTTTCTTTTTCAGTAGTGATCTTCAGATTTCCTAGGTCTTGCGTGTCATTGTAACAGGTTATATTGGTCACGAATGACATGTGCAGATACAGTTTTTCTTCATTTTAGATACAATTTCTTTTATAGAATTACAATAAAAATAGGAGTTTTGGAATAAAAAATCTCCTTCCGTGTATTTTCAGGAAAGTGTGCTTTAGCAAAGTGAGACTAAAAGGAGAGTGTACAACACACCAGGCATCTTGCACTTTAAAACCCCATACACCTCCTCCAAAGGAGACGCTTATTTCCGTGCAATGGAGCATTTAAAGCCAGTAGGACACAGTGAATCGGGTCATGAATGTACAGTTTGGAGCTTATCTTGTTTGAAGCAGTAATTGCACTGCCCAACATTTGCTAAGAAGCTGCTGTTTGCAAGGCAAATATTTTGTATCAAGTCATTACTGGGTTTGTTACGAGCCATGGACACATAATAAAAAATTACTACAGTAATATCTTGATGATAGTCCCTACACTGATCAACTGCAAATGATCTGATTAACAGTCAGCTGCTGATTCCCAGTTTAATTAATCCTGATGGGCTATTGATGCGCTGCAACTGTTTGTCCTAATAATGAGTTTTGAAATTAGACTGCGACAAGCCACTTAGACAGCTGCCAAAGAAAATAATCATTTAGGAAGGCGAGCAATGGAGACGACAGAGGAGGAATGGCTGCTATTTGACAGAAAATTCACATGGCTGTGTCACATGTGTTTTATTTTTACATTTGGAGCACATTAACTGTACCAGCAGTAAGTGGTGACTGCACGACACATAACTAGCTTTACAATTAAGAATGCTACTTCTCATCAGTATGCAAAAGCTAAACATGAAACATGAAGTGTGTTAATAGGAGAATATATGTAGCTACAGACCATTGAACAATTTAGGTCAGTCCTTTGAAATGTTTAATTAGACTAATATATCTGTTTGCAATTAATAACAGATGTGACAAGCTAATGTGTCCATGTACTGACAAATTAACCTTTGCCCATCAGCTGCTCGGATCTGTGAGAAAAGTGCCATGTTTTGCCTCTGTTCAACTGAACCTAAGTAAAATTGCAGGATAATTATAAACATAAATGTTAATAGAATGTGCTTTCCATGGGAAGCTGCAACCAAGGGCGACTATTTCTCAGCCAGGTCGTTGTACTGTACTTTGCCACGTGACAAAACCTGCAAATTATATTTTTCCATTTGTCTCAGTGCAATTAGCGTTTGATTTGACAGATGCTAGTTCGATAGTCCTCATTGCCAATGGACCTGAGACATACCAGAGACCCTAAATTAATAGCCAGGGTAAGAATGCTTCTGTAGCCATTCAGTCTTTGGCTTTATTTGCTGTCTGTGAGCAAATGTGCCCTCAATTTGTGACAAGCCTTGCCACTGAAGTGACGTGGCAGACATGTCTGTCAGGACTTGGGCTGAGGCCATCAGCATTTTCCAGAGAAGTAATGGGAGCATCTCTTACCCCCTGGGCTGGTGGTCTGTTTGCATTTCCAATATAGCCTCTCTTTCTCACTCTCTATCACGTTCTCTCTTCCCCTCCTTATATGTATTAAAATACATATATTTTTTAAAAAATTATAGGCACCTTATATATATTTTTTATATGTATACATATTATAGGCATCTTTCCCTGCTCTGCATTAGTGTCTACTAATAAACTCCTGTTATTGATGGGATTTACTGAGATTGTGTGTGTGTGTGTATACATATATATACACCCACACATGTACACGTACATGCATAAATGTGTGTGTACATATGTACACACGTGTATATACATACATGCATACATGTACATCTCTATTACTTATGGTAAAGGTACTTGCGCATAATACTAGAATATTAAATTGTTACTTTCCTCTAGATTTGACCTAAACTGCATCTTTTTTATATTTAAGATTTCAAAGGTGAGTGACATATTTGGATGTTCCCCATCTGCATGCTTACCACTTCTGAAAAATGAGCCTTTTGGGGCATGTTGGTGTTGGCATGTTGGCTTCCTCTAAGTGGTCTCTGATAATGGCTGTCAAAGACTAGAGGATACTAACCTAGGCAGGCCCAGTACTGCCAGTTTGAAAGCCTTGCTCTGCATTTTTGCAAGCTTGTTTATGTTGATTAGGAATATATCAGTAGGTGACGTCCCTGGAGGCTGGCTTCATGCTGAGATGGCACAAAATCTGTTGTGTGATTCAACATGGCACGTTCTAAGGAGCAACCAAGCCTGGGACTCCTACTGCAACCCAAGAGACGAGGGTCTCTGGTGCAGGTCAGTTTGGAGAAACTTTCATCGCATACTCTTGATAGGCGCTTTTCACTAACACCTACAGTTTTAGTTCCAGGATCACCCTGTCTCTGGATTATATTTACAGCATCACATCTGAGATGGAATAGTTTCAAACTATCAACAGCCTAGAACTAGCATCAGGATTTGAGGAAAAACTCATAAAAAATAAAACAACATTAGAACATAAAGGAACCATCAATTATGAGTGTTACTGTTCCCTTGGACACCTGCTTTGTGCTGCTCAAATATACACATTAGGACTAGATGTATATTGACATCCCTTACCCAAATAAGTGTCAAGAGGCAAAGCATCATTATCTTTCAGCCATAAAACCACAATATCCACCCGTTTTCTCTCCTAAAGGTCAGACACTTGCAGCCTGCATGTACTGCCCCTAAAATGAATGCCACATTGTCATCAGCATTCAGCACCACAGCCACAGAATAAAGGCAGCCCAGCCAGCCACATGAGAAAGAGGAGATAAAAAGAAAGCAGAAAGCAAAAATAAAATGCCTTAAGTCTGTGCTGCAGACTTTTTCTCTCCCTCACTAATCGATTGTCCTCCCGGTGTTCGTTCTCTCCACTGAGCGACTGGTATGCGGTATGGGCTGTGGATAGACCAGCAACTGCCCAAATAGATGGCACAGCCCTTGCTCATGCAGGTGGGAGCAGCAGCGGGAGGTTGTGCAGCTCTCCCACCCAAAGAGAGAGCAAGTGCTGCTCCCATAGCACAGAGGACTCGTCCTCCTCAGCTCTGACAAACCTTAAGCGAGACTCTTGCCCCCCCTTTCACTTTCTGGAAATTTCACTTCACAGCAAAAGGTTTGTCTGCAAATGCTGTGCTTTCCAAGGGGAGTGGAGACAGAGAGCAGCAGGAGCCGTGGGGATGCTACACATCTGGTGGCACCTCTCCCTGCTGTGCCTTAGGTTGTGTTAATAAACCCAGGTTATTGATGAGATTTATTGGAAGTGGGCCTTGGGCAGGCTGGCCACCCACCATGCTCAAGTCACCGGGTATTCCTACCTCTGAAGGTCGAATATTCTGTCCCATAGCCCACATTTTAAAGCAAATTTTTTTTTAAGACAAATTACCACCTTGCTTGAAACTCTGAATGGGCGTTTTTCAATTCTACCTTGGAATGATTGGTTTGATTTTTTTTTTTTCCTGATCTAGCAGGCATGTCCATCCTTCAAATTAAAAATGTATTAGAAAGGTATGTAATCCGAATCAACCAACAGCTGGGAAAAGAAGAGCATGGCCTATTTTGACATATAAATGGTCCTGGAAGAAGTGAGTAATCCCAGTCTTTCCCTCAGAGCCCTGATGCGAGGAAGTGAACGTAGAAGGAAAGACTCCATGTGCTAAGAACCTCAGCATTGCAGCTGATCGCTGCAGACAGGAACAAAGCCTACCACAGAAAACGCCACTGCAGACAGTTAAGGTGCAGCCTGTGTGTATGCTTGCAGAGAGGCGCGCCTCCGCCGAGGCACCGGCCGGGCTTTCAGTCTCCTCTCTTTCTTTTAGGCAAGTTTTGAGCTTTGCTCTGTGTGTTTGGTGACGGGATGGTACAGGACATGTTGGGCATGTTTTTCTCTTCACAGAGCAGAAGAGGGGAAGAGCTGCACTGTACTCGGGTACTGCAAACACCCAGAGCACGGTCTGCAGCAGGGCTGTTCCAGCTACACTATGGGCTGGTCTCTGCAGAAGGTTTGTTTTTAATAATTGTACAACTGCTCGTGTGTTTGAAAGAGGGAATAGATTTTGAGATGACTCCTGTTCCCTTTTTGCCCTGTGTGTCCTTGGGAGCACGGCAGAAAGGTAGCTCCTGGAGCTCAGGGGAAAAAAGAGTGTAATGGGTTGGAAAAGCGTGTACTTTACATTGAGAAGTTCATCCACATGTTCTGAGTAGTTTTCAAAAAAAAAAAAAAAAAAACCAAAAACCTATAAGTGCTGCATAACTTTTTCATGAGTATGGCCTTTAGCTAGGCTGAACTTCCAAAAATGGGTTTGAACTACTACAATACTGTGTCCTGACAGTTCCCCATGAAAGGAAGCCCGTGTTTGTGTGCTTCCAGGAATCCTGTGACAGCTGTATATATACAGCCTAAAGAGCAGAAGATATAGAACCAGTAATTCCTAAACGGTGTGTGAGACTTCGGAGTGGATTTTTCCCTCTCATCCCAGTTCTGAAAAGCTCCTCACCAACAAGTGAGTGGTTTACTGCCTTGCACATGGGTGCTGAGCTGCGGGATGTACCTGCACCCGTTTCTGCAGGTGGCCAGTGTGGAGCTTTGGGAAGTTGAGCAGTTTAAAACTGAAGACAGTTCCTGGCCCTCAGGTTACCGTGTTCCTGCCACGGTGAATCTCACTTGCAGAGGTGCCAAAGGTGGATGTTGTGTGCAGGATCCCAGCGCACATGCTGAATAGACTTTTTATTTAAGTAGAAAAGAAGAAATGAATGAAAATCTGATATTCGACATACCGGCAGGCATAACCGAAAGTGTGGAATTAGTTCTTCGACTGCCATTCTTGCTATTTTACTTAAAGATGTGAGTCTTTGTAATGTTTCTTGCACACCACAACTTTCGTGTCTCACTTTGTAAGAGTTATTTCATTTCTCTATAGAGCTACAATCAAAGGATATGTGTGTGAGTGGCCTAATAATTTTCAGAGATTTTTGTTTAAAGCCATTAAAGCTGAAATACATTACTCCCTTTCCAAAGCTTTCAGAAAATAAGGAGATGAAAGCTCTGGGCTTTTTGTTGTTCTTGTTCTTCCACTTGAACAAATAATATATAATAACACCTGCATTCAAAAACTGAGGTTTTTTGCCCTTCATATCCCAAAACAGTATAAGTTGATGTAGTTTAGAACGGCTATTAAAAATTCCACTCTACATTTGCCTCAATCTACAGCAAAGCAATATGGCTCCGGTAGACTGGTATTACAGATACATGGTATTACTCTATAACCTATCATCACATGAAATTAGATTCTCCATCAAAACCAAAAGTTTTAGCAGGATGAAATTATGATTCTGTGAGCAGGTCTCCTGCTCTGGCATCAACATTGATGCAAAATTGATGAAACTTCCAAGTGAAATTGCATTGTTTGATCTTCACAGTCCTGGAATAACATAGCCTAAAGCTACAGTTTCTGTAAACTTACTTTGCACAAACGACTTAGCCAGTACTGATGTATTGACATAGTGTGCCCATGAATGACATTAGGGCTACTTAGAAAAGAGACAAAATAACAGCAAAAGAATGCAGCAATTGGTTCTGAAATTACCTTTTTCCAGTGAACCTCTCTGAAAAATTACCTTTTTCTGCCGAGTCTCACTCAAAAATTACCTTTTCCAACTGAAGCTCTCTCAAAGTGCCTTGATGTTAAGCAATATAGTTTTTTAGTTGAAAATGTCACAAGGCCATGAAAAGAAATTGATAGAAAATTTCAGGGTTCCTTGTTGATATTTGAAGCAGCCTGTGGATTTTTGTTCTTTAACACAGATCTTCTCTGCTGTGCTACCACTTTGATTTCTGTATTGCCAAAACCAGCATGTTTCTAGGCTTAATGGCTTCACCGAGAGGAATGTGAAGGTGATTTAGTTGTTGCTGTGGAGGTGATGTTACCAGTCGGAAATTGGTAAACAGATGTCTTCTGAACCCTTTCCAACCGCATAGGAGAGGGTGGTTTGTTTTTAATAATGAAATAGAATAAATAATCTCTTTAAATGTCTTCCTTTTAAAGGTATATATAAATACAATAGTACTCTGATTATCTGAACTACTTGGGTGAAGGTGTTCAGATATTTGTCTACCTATGTGGCTGAGAGGGAATAGTGATCTGGAGCTCGTGGAAATCAATGGGAGGGCTCCCACAGCCTCAGTGGGCTTTAGCTCAGACCTGTAACTGGAAGTTAAGAGACTAGGTGACTGCCAGCAGGAATTTAGAGTAGAGGATTGCACAGACAGGGATCAGGTTTTTCTATACTTGATAAGACCGAAGCCTCAGGCTGTTCGTGCAGGTGGATCTAACACGGGTACACAGCCTCAGTGAACTGTGGCAGGCAAAAGGGGCAGAGTATTAGCAAAACAGGGAGCCAGGAGACGCTGAGATTAAAGGTGTGGGCACCTGAATAAGATACCATGAGACAGCTAGGGGATAATTTTACAGTGCATTGGCAGTAATGTGCAAGTTCTTACTGTGGTAAATGCAAGGTTACCTTTCTCTGAGGTGTGAGGTACTTTGCTTACTGTGGGTAAGAATGTGTACGCAGGCAATTACTGCAGAAGAGCTGACTCTTGGCAAGATCTCACTCTTGTGAAGAGTTCATGTGCTCATGACATCAAGGAGAATTCATATCACTTGCAACCAGGTTCTCAGTCTAAACTAGCACCTGAGGTTCCCTCAATAGTCAATAGAGACAGAGAGACCCCTCCAGGTTCCTTCCACCTGTACTTTTACCCCTAATGATGACAGGTCTTTAGGAAGTCCTGGGCACTCCAGCTGCCCACAGGCAGTCAAGTTAATACTCTACATTGCATGCATAGTGCTGTCACAGAGGGGGCACTTGTAACGCGTACTCCTTTGTGCAACACCCAGCTTTGTGGTTAACCTGCAGTCCACCTGAAACGTGAAGCACTGCTATCAATGTCCCCTTCCCAACGAGCCCATGGCTTAGGAGGAACTTGCTGGAGCCATCTGTCTCTTCCTGTTGACAATGGAGGGACCCTGATCTAGCACAGATGACATTTTGTTAGACCAAAGAAGACTGTCACTGAATGTGGTAGCTCCTTCACAAAGGAGGATGAGGGCTGGCGATTGGTTGTGTGGATGCTGAGGGCTGATATGAATGAGCTGTTGATATGAGATTAACTTTACCTCTGAAATGTGGTCCAGGATCAACCAAGAACAAGGAGCTGCCCACTAAGAAGGGAGAAATGCAGTCTTAGACTTTGTAACTCCGAAAAGGACAATGGTTTCATGGGAGAGAAAGGTGCATGCAAATCATGATTCCAAATCTGAATTGTTTGAAACAGATAAATGATAAATAGATAAACAAGCACAAATTTATTAGAGATAATAATAAGATGAATTACAAATCCCTTTGGTGTTGTATTCTGCTACACAGGAAACAGAACAATGCATTTAATGGAGGATACCTGAGCGTCAGCTATTATCGGTCGTTGAACACTGCAAGATCAGCTTTGAGGTTTATATATTAATTAATATATTGAGCAGATTTAGCCAGATAAAAGTATACAGTAACAAAACACTTCTCATAGAAACATGCACAGTCTTATGTAAGTTTTCGAGGCACTATGAATTATGTTTATTACAAATCATGGCAATTCGAGCTGATGCTTCCAAGTTCCTGAATTCAGGGCAAGCACAGGATTAACAAGAACCCTTCAAATCGTGAACTTTTTGCTTCCTTGAGAAAAATCTATGCAATACCTTTATTGATGTCATGTATATTGACTTCAATCATTGGTCAATACTCTCTGCCTGTGGCTCTGACATTGTTACTGGGATTGTAACTGCATCGGGCTGGAAACAGCCGTTTGCGTGCTGTGAAAGAGGTTTCAGAATTTGTTTTGAATATCTAATAGTGCAGAAAAAGGAAGCCTTCTGTATTACTGCATGAACTGAAGTTTGTTGAAACTGCTGGACTCCCCATTACACTTTTTGGGGTGTATGTACGTGGTAGCCGTGGAGGGGTGCTGTGCAGCAGTCCAGCACAGGTCTGAATACAGAGCATGCCAGTTCCAAGTACCATCCGGGCAGTGGTAGGAAGGTCACCAGGATCCGGCATGGAAACATAGATTTTGCCAGTTCCCCTTCAGCTCATGGAAGGCTCAAGACGCTTTTCCAGCAGGGGCAGTAAGAAGGATACAAATGTAAGTACTTTTATACATACACTACAACAGTGACATACAGTATGCATATCAAGTAACAGCATTTGAGGTAGAGCCAATCTTTTTGGTGGTGGATGCTAATTTTTTTAAAACCCTGTTTTCTTGTGACAGTCCAAATCTTTCTGAGTGCAAACAGTTTGCCATTACTGACAAGGGGAAAATGGATGCACCTTTCCACATGGGGCTCAGTGAAGCGCTTCTTTAACCCAGAGCCAACTGCAAGGGGTGTCAAGGGTGATGCTAGCACAGGTGACATGGGTGCCTGAGCCAAAGTCAGTGCTTTGTAGAGCAGGGTGCAGTGACTGCCAAGGATCTAATAGCAGAAGGTTCCCAAGCAAGTCCTGCAGATGACAGTCTCCATGCAAGATTAGTGCCTTTTCTGTAGTTCTGAGGCTGGGAAGCCACATCATGTCTTTTTCAAACCCTTCATTTTTCTCTGAGGACAGGGAGCTTCTCTGTCAGAAACTCCGTCTGGTGACTTCTTCACTAGTACTCCCCTGAGGACATGGCATGATACCACCCAGAGGTGCGACTCTTAACAGGCCAAAATGGTTATTTTTATAATCCTTTGAAAATCACAAAATAAAATAATGTAATGTAGCTACACTCTTTACCAGGCATGGCAGTAAATGTCCTACAGTTTCCTTGAAGGAAAGAGTACTCAAATCTTTTCATTTAAAAGGTGTGGGGATGGGTCCCTTCCCAAATCAGAACCCCTTTCAGAGGAATCAGCTCCGGGAGCCCACAGCCCAGCCAGGTCTGCCTCCAGGTCTGCCTCCGCTGAGCCCAGCCTTGGTCAGCGCTCAGGGACTGCGTGCAGCCACGTGCTCCTACACTTTCCAGAGGAAGGCTGTTGTGTTGAAGGTATTGTCTGTTTGTTAATCGGGAGTCACAGGCCAGCTCTTTTAGTAATAATTAACACAGTGCACCCAGGTATCCTGACATGGAGATATCAGATTTTAACACTCAGCTTCATTCCATGCTGAAACAAATCTATTACAACCTTTGGCATTTTACTCATTACTACCTCATTAACCTGCTAATGGACACATCGCAGGACTCATGTCTGTGATTATACAAAAATCAAGGGGAGAAGTACAATTCCGTAGGTTTCTGAAATCCGTTCCAATAAGCAGGAGCTCTGTTAGGGAACTAGATGTGGAAGAAAGGTGAATGCTGCTGGATCAGCTTGCTGTTATTTTATAAAGACAGGCTGGAACTGCATACCTTGCACATCTAAACCTTGGAGTGACTAGGATATAGGGGTACACAAGAAGTGTAGGCTAGAGCAGTGAAGGTCCCCCCTGCAGAATACAAGAGATAAAGACACTGCTGTTTGCGACTTCTACAAAGTTTCTGGGTAGGAAAGCTATGATGACCCCTTCCCCATTATAATTTTACATTCCTTAGAAACAAATATGTGATGTTCAGACTAAAAGGCATGGGGACTGGAGTCATTAATAGGCCGGATAGGATACTATCAAAGTGTCTCCAGCTCCCTACATATACCAGTGGTGAAACATGTTTTCCATAAAGAGCCCAGTAAAATAACTGCACCCCAAACAAATCCTCTCAAAGAAGATGCTCAGGTTAGTAGTCCAAATCCCCTCATCACCTTGTTTTTTGCATCACATGTATTTAATGATCTTTCAGGTGTTCCTGGTGTTATTGTCCACCTAACAAGGTCCCCGACAACACACCACCCGCCTTCATTCCCAGTAATTTCAGAGGCTGTACCAATGCCCGGGCAGGTGAGCCGCCTATTTGCATTTTCTGTGGCTCGCCTGCAGGTCCAAGCGCCAGTTACAGCTAGCTGTGAGGAGGACAAGAGCAACACCGGACCAATCCAGCGTGCCACACGCTGAGGCTTGATCTCCCCCCTGCAGTGACACCCCCTGCCCACAGCGGGCACCAAGCCCTTCCCCAGCCCACGGGTCCCGTCCTGCACCGCCCGGCAGTCCCCGCTGCGGCCGAGGGCCCCGCGTCTGCCGGTGCTGTTTGGGTGCCCACCACTAGATGTCCCATGGACTAAAGCGGAGGGACGGGTCGCAGCACTCGCGTTAACAGCCTGACGGTGGGTTTGCCCGGGCTGGGTCTGTGACACCCGGTGGGAGCGGCTGCCCCTCGCTGGAGGGGGTGACCCGCGCGGCTGCAGCACAGCTCCGCGCTGGCTGCGCGGTGTACACGCTGCAGCCGGTACGTTCCAAGGGAACGGTTATAAAGAGCCTGCACCGGCTGATGGAGAGCCCCAAGTTCAGGGCGTGCTGCACTGCGCGGCTGAGGCAGAGCGCTCCTGCTGAACGGCCAGCCTGTGGCCAAGGTGTTCTCCTCTCCAGCTGCTCAGAACCGCCTGCCCCCGGCTCAAGCCTTTCCCTTTCTTTTCAAGGATGTGCATTTTTAATAGACGTAGGTGTCACATTTTTCTTTTACAGGAGGGGCACAAGGTTCTCTGTACTAATTTCTAGGAGGCTGAAGACAGATTGAAGATAGTTTTTATCTTCTGTCTTAGTCTGTGAGTGTCCTGGGTTAGAAAATGGAGCAGCCCACTGTTTCAGAAACGTGAAGGTGGTACTAGCTTCGCCACCTGAGGGGTCCAGAAACCCTTTTTCATAGCAGTGTCCTTTAACATCAACAAACACATGCATTTTTTAAAATGCTGGGGCCAGGGGAAGCAGAGGAAACATTTATTGATATTTTTAAAAATCCATTTAAAATATGGAAACAAGGACTAAATTACTGCACTTCTTTCCAGTGTCTCTGAAGAAGAGTCCCAGTGGAACAGGCGTAGCCACCATAAAGATCACTTCCCAGAAATACAGGACTGGAAACAGGGAGACAAGCAAGTTTATATTACACAAACACACACACTAGGGGTGAAAAAAAACAAGCTAACATAGTCACCTAGAGCCAATTGCCATGGACTTGTTTCACATGCGGGAAAATCTCTGACAGTACATAGATGGCTGAAAAAAAATCGGACATGATAGTAAAATATGTGCAGCTAGTATTTATGTCTTGCCCTTTAAGTAAAAAGAGGAAGGATGAGTATGATCATTTATATATTACAGGGAATTTGAGACTCATTTGATTTAAAACTAGCTGAAAGCATAAACCTGTTTCAAAACCCCGGCAGATTAGTTTATATAAGTCCAGGGATTAAGGATATCTCCAATGTCATTTGCCTTTTTTCGGTGTGCTGTGTTATGGCACCCTTGAATATTTCTGCACTAGCCACAGGCAGTGACATCCAGTAGTGAGGGCAAAAATGAGCAACTACAAGCTTTTCTTCCAACTTCTAAACTTACCTGATAAGTAGCTCAAAACACGGTTCTCTGTGACAGCCCTCGGGCTGTTAAGCACTGGTAGGCAAACTGCCACGCAGCCCTTCACCTGGCAAAGCAGGGGAAAAGCAGCAGCAGACAAAGAATTAAATGGTTGATTATTGGGGTTTGTTTTGGTTTGGTTTTTTTAGGGGAACTTGCCCTTATTTTGATTTACCAATATCCCAAAGGAGGCAAAAATGCAGTTTAAAACCATGAACCTTCTATACAGCAGCAGAGCCAGAACTACTGCAAATGGAGCTGAACCCTGGGCTGCTGCAAAGCTGCATAGAGTGGGAGGGCAAAAAAAGGTCGAGTCATTTCTGGTAGGAGGGGTCCGTCACTGGCATTGGCATTGGCTGTTGTGCTTAACTACACTGTGTGAAAACCTGCTTTATTTAATAAATGACTTCCCACCGCTACTAAACAGGAATATAATCCAAGTGTCTCAGAGCTGGGCAGTTGATTCCGTCAGGGCCAGCAGGCTGCAGGGTTACGCTGGTACCCTGGATGTCTGCGAGTGTGAAATACGAACAGACCAGGACAAACCCTTCTGGAAAGCAGACTGCAAGGTAGACTTGAAGAGGAATGTTGCTTTCCCCTGCTCTGCCACCTTTCTTGGAGAAAGAAAATGTTGGATTTGAAAATGTCTCTGAGCAAATGGGAGAACCAGTAGGAGGGAGCCTGGGTAGCAACCTGGGTTATAGCTTCTCATGAGGCATAACAGTGCCGGCAAAGCCACCGTAAATCGATGGTGAATTAGCACACTGGTATGGATATATTGGTGGCTGGTGTCCTTTGAGTTAAATAACACAATAAACATGGATTTGTAATCTTAAACCCTCACCTGCCATGTTTAATGAATTTTTAGTTCAGGATGTACATAAATAATCAGGCAAGTCAAACAACAGGAACTACATTTTACAATGAAAAATAATTAAACCTAAAATATAGACTAATTCTCTGTTATACAAGAAAATGTAAATAACCTCTGCCAAAAAGTGCAGGAATACACTTGCTCTGCTTTAATAGTCACAAACACTGACAAACGGGAGGCTTATACAAATATCGTCTTTTATTATACTGTAGAAAAAAGTAAAGCTGTATCAGGAGTAATAATGAATTCTGAAAGCTATTGATAAGTAAAAAAAAATTGAGATTTGCATTCAGGAAATAATTTTTATTTTTTTTAATTTTAGTGTTTTAATTTCAGTTAAGTTCTTTAGATAAAATTAAGACTAGCTCATTAAAAAAACATTATTTAAACATGCAACACAGAGAAGAATTTTTTTCTAACTAACTGGGACATGCAGTAACAGTGAAATAACACTGAGTGACATTTGATATTGCTCCTCTGAAAACTTAATAGGGAAAATTTTCTGTGGTTGAGACTTAACACTCCGTAATGCCAGCTTGGGTTTTTCTTTGGGTTGGTTGGTTTCTTTTGTGAGCATATTGTTATTCCATATTCTTTTTTCATTCCTCTGTTTAGAGAGAAAAAAGTGAATGAGTGAAGTACAACCTTTGGTAGACTGATCTGTGACACCCCGTAATCTTTTGATACTGCCTTGATTTCTAATTGTGTTTTTCACATTTTTAGCAAAAGAAATATGAAAAAAATCAGAAATGTAACCTATATTATTATACTTTAATGTGATGTTCTACTTTTCTGTTTGTAGTTCTTGAAGTTTTTGTCTTACTTCATTAAACATTTAATAAATCACTGCCAGTTTTGTGACAGATTTTAACCATAACACAAACAGCAGGAGGTGTAAACTCAGTTCAGTTCGTATAGGCATATAATATCCGTGTCGACATCATCATCCCCTCAAGGCATATTGGCAAAACGGCCAATGGAAGCTAAGCTTTTTCCGACAAAGCTTCGAAAATAAAGTTTTCTTCTTTTATCTTACTACAAATCAATTGGAACCCTTACAGCAAAATCCTATAAAATAACTTCAAACGCTGCTTCTTAGTCTAAAAATTTGTATTATGGCTAAAACTCTTTGAAGTTTTATGACTGAAGTTTGGAGAAAAATGATTTAAGTGCTATATGCTAGACATCAGAGTGTCAAAATTTCTCTCAGTTTTCTTGACACATAAACTGCTACCTACTGTATGGTTTTTTTAGGGTGATTTTTTTTTTTTTCTTTCTTTTAACCACCTAACCCAGCTTGCTTGATAAAAGTTTCTTAACTGCAGTTTATCCCATTGAATTAATACCCTTTAAAGCTTCGGCTTAAAATAACTGATTTTTTTTTTTTTTTCCTTTTCTTTTCTGGCTCCTCTGACAGTGCAGGTGGTAAGAGGGTGGGGAAGAGAACTATTTTGCAACTGCATTGTTTTTTCAATATAAAAGGAAGCGCGTAAAGTGCCCAAAACAACACATTTGCAGAACGCAGCCAGGTCTGTCTCTGCCCCTTGGTTTGGGGCAAATGTTGGAAGGAGGTCTGCTGTGGTAAGCTGCTTCACAAAGGGGAGAAGAGCTCCTCTTGCGGGAAAACCTACAGGGCGGGCATCTCATCGGGCACCCAGAAACACTGGCAGTAATTCAGATTTCATGCTGCTCCTTTTGAAACAGTGAAAGAGACCCCATCCACATCCCTTTGCATGCCGCGGCATGACACTGAAGAGGTGATGGTTAAGTGCTATGTGTTCACATCGAGGGACCTGAAAGGCCAAAGAGGCCAGGAGCAGGATGCATCCTGGCCGACTGCTGTCAGCCCTTTCCGTCGGATGGACCCACAGACAGGAAGTTGGTCCTTTTAAACCAGGCACCTGTCAGTGCCCTGGTCTGTGTACAAACACCACCATGAAACAGCAGTTGGAACCACTTTGTTTGGTTAAAATGCCCAAGAAGCACAAAAACCATGGGAAGGCCTTTGAAACTGAGGGCACAAAAAGAAAAGCTCGAGCTAAGCCATGCCTTTTCTATTTACTGTTTTTTATTTGATTTAAGAAATAATCAGAAAAGAAAATCAGAAGTATTTGTTGTAGGAGAAAAATGTTAGTGTGCTGTCAGCGTTGCATCAAAGTGGTGTGTGTCAGAATTCACTAAGATGGTTTGCATACAAAAATTAAGCGAGGAATGTGAAATCTTCTGCAAAGAGCAATGGCAAAAAATGTAAAAAAAAGAAAAACAAAACCAAACTGTGTCATCCTGCATACAGCAGCCTTGCAAAATTTTATTCACCCAAGATGAGTGATTTGTTTTGATGGGCAAGCAAAATATAATCATTTGAGGAAAGAATGAGGGGAAGGGGGGTGCGGGGGAGGGTGTCCATTATCATCATCTTGGAAGAGGGTGCGTGAATAGATTTTGTGCCTGAGCTGGTAAATTTGTAGTACAGCTTTGCATGGCTGGAATAATATAATAAACTGACTTAAATATAAATGCCATTTAGGAACTATTCCATAGTGAACAGTTAAAATGATGGCATTCAACAGAACTGCCACAACAGAGCCTGCTGTTGCTGCTAATTTGCTGAAGTAGATCTGCTGTCTTTACTTCCTCCGCTGCTCCTGCTGCACCTCAAGGCATGCTGAGGGCTCATCCATCATGTGCTGGCTCATAACAAGGCAAGAGGAGGGAGCGCGACTGTAACGTACAAGAAACTGAAGTGTAGGTCCAAAAGGTCACAGGAA
Source organism: Bucorvus abyssinicus (assembly GCA_009769605.1). Classification (NCBI taxonomy): domain Eukaryota; kingdom Metazoa; phylum Chordata; class Aves; order Bucerotiformes; family Bucorvidae; genus Bucorvus; species Bucorvus abyssinicus. The sequence goes on along the minus strand of CM020034.1, from coordinate 16,529,493 downwards.
ACCACCAACTGTTTATAACAGGCGAGCTGGAAAAAGATCTTGCTGAGGAAAAATTGCATGAAGACGGTTGGTGTGTTCCTATTCCACTGTTAGCAGCAGTGGAAGTGGGGCTGTGTGCAGGCAGGGCGACCCAGAGCACACTAAGGACAAAGACCCAGAAGACCACATCGCACTTTATAAGCTTTTAATGCAGAACAATTGCAAATTGCCATTAATGCTCCAACGGAGAACTGAGATATGCAAGATTTTTCCCTTCTGTCATGTGGCATCAGGTCAAAAGAGTGGATAATAACGGCGATACATTAGTCCCACCAGAGAGCTGCAGTGACACACGCTACATGGGCACCTGGGTATGTTTTTGGCACCTACATGCGCACTGCCATGGCTTAACTTTCAAACAACAGCTCTCACATCACACAAAACACAGTGTTGAGCAGGCCCCAGGCTCTAGCAGGAAGCTCTGGAACTATGTCGTGCCTCTTCATAAGCTTTTCACCTGGCCTTTTATGAGATAGTAGGTAAAGGACACCATGCTGGTCCATGCTATCAGACAATGGGTGGGTGGGTATTAAACCTCCTGGCAAACAGTTTAACACACTCGTCCTAAAACAATTCTCCACAATAAACCACCAGGCTGCAATGCAGGTGATAAAGCTCCATCTGACAACTCAATCCAGCCTTCACACTACCAGTCCCGTCAATCGTCATCTGAACTAATGTCAGAGTCTTCTCTTAGTAATGAGCCCTGCTATCAGTCAGATACCTGTAATGAGGTAGAATGAATGGTAAGACCCCTCTTCAGACTCTTCCTCTCATCTAAGCATAAAGGGGCTGCATGGTTCACTTATTTCAGTAAAAAGCAAGAGTTTCTTCCTGGAGATCTCTACCAGCATCACACACAGTTACTCCAACACCTGAATTATGTGTTAACACAGGTGTTTGGAGAGTTTCTGCCAGGACATGATTTTTTTTTTTCCCCCCTCTGATCTAATCTAAACTATCCAAGCCCGGTGCTTGCATATAAGGATATTTTAAGGTACACTTCAAACCCAAATGAAAGTTGGGGACTTTGCCATGTCCCCAGGTTGGACACCCCCATGTAGCACTCTGATCTCCTTTAATTGTCTGGCTATAAGGCATGTTTGTGCAGCTGCTCATTTGATTTTAAGCAGCAGCTACCAAGCAGTGGTGTATCCTATTTACGCATCCCTTAATATCACTGGAGGAACCAGAGGGATGTGCTTCAAATCCATAGCTTTCTATCAGTGCAACAAAGCCGCAGTAATGATTTCTTTATTTTTCTTTGCCTGTCATACTAGCGCAGAATGGCCTGAACTGAACAGCCACTGCTAGACCCAGAGATTCTGCCCAAACAAGATGTAGGACAGTTGGCTAAGAGGGTAATTTATAGCTGCAGTTTCTGAAGAAGCACCCATAAACCATAGGAGAGGAGAAGTTGATGAGTAATAAGGAAAGCTCCAGCATTTGATACAATCTTCCCCCCAACCTCTCTACAGTATTCTTTGATAGTCACTAAATTAAGAGCCAGGTGAGTTTGTTTCTGTACTGGGGTTAACTTTCAGCACAGACATTATTTGTTACTCCTACTGAAATTGTCATTACAGAAAAGCTGGGTTTGGGTTTGTATTGTATTGTAAACTGAGGTTGTGATTTGTATCTTTCCCGTCTTTCCAAATATTTCAGTCAGGTTTTGTTTATCTTAAACCAACATCTTACATCTCTCAGTGGCAGGTCTTAGCACACAATTATTCACTTCTCCTGCCATGCCACATAAAAAGGGTTTGTATCTTTAAGAGTAATGAGTTGTTGGTTAACACCTTTGAGCAATTAACCAGCAGTATCACTTCTTATCAGCAGAGACATCGTTGCATTCGAATTTCTCATACACCCAGAGTTCAGCTCCTACTTGTTTGCTCTGACAGACCAGGCTGAAAGAAATAAGCAACGGGAAGCCATAAATGGCCTGTCCACTAGAGCCCACATGGCGGTTCACCGGGTCTCCGATGTCAGTTAATGATGTATTGGGCAGATAGGTTTGTGGCACTTAGCAGAGGTGTTTGCGGTTGTTACTCCATACCTGTGTCCCCTCTCGGGCTGGTTATCAAAGCACAGCAGCTTTTCATGACACTACGCACCATTCCTGCTGCCTGCGTAAGGACTCCAACCAGGACTCCTCAGCACCCTGTCAGTGCCTCGATGCTGCAACAGCTCCTCAGGGCCAGCAGCATCTGGCTCAGGTTAAAGCTGCCCTTCAGGCTTCTCTGACTGCTCTCAAGGGACCAATAAAGCAGACTCAAGATCAGGGCAGACCAAATCATCTTCAACGATGGCTGTATCAGTATCCTTGACGAAAATACACAGAGGAAATTCTGATGAGGGTGTGAGTAAATCTCCCAGGCTGTGTCCTCTGTGAGGACCCAGAGACCTTAATTTTCTCACTCAAGCTCCTACAGGGATGTAACCTGAAAGGTGCGGAGTTTTCCTGTGCCTTTAAAACACATGCAATTAAAACACATACTTTTATTTCCTGGACAGCTGAGATTTCTTGCTGTGTAATAATTTTTTTGTGAAAACACCAATCCTCCTCACACATTCGATTGAAAACATTGAAAATGCTTTTTCTGTTCCAGGATTAGTATTACTTTTGAAGTTGATTTTTATTAATAAAAAGGGAGGGTCTCATTTTCTTTGCAAGTTTGTCCTTGTCGTAAAGCCATTTTTTGTCACAGTGCACTTTGCAGGATCCTTGCTGTCCCATGTGGCTGCAGGAGGGAAGATTCATGGGTCCCAGAAGCGGCAGTCCTGCTCCTGCCAGTCCAGCACACGTGTGACCCGCAGGTCCCGCTGGAGAGCAGTGCCGGGAGCACCACGGGAGAGGCAGGAGAGAGTTGGTCTCTCCCCGGGGCCAGCAGTGCAGAGGGGGCTGCCTGCACACCTTCGCTGTTAGTAGGTATCACGGACCAGCCACTGGCTGGCTGTTAACAGAAAATAGGCATGTCTGCACAGGGAGGCAGTCACCACAGCACCTCTTCACCTCGGGGAGAGGCCTGAGGAGCTCTGTCTAGCAGCCTGGACTAAGCATCCCACCAAGACAGAGGATAAGCACAACCTCTCTACAGCAAGCATGGCCCAGCTTCATGTGGCATGTCAGCCCCTCAGAAGACACAGAGGCAAAGCTGCAGCTTCTCCTCCTTGATGCACATCTGGCTCCCAGGGTTCTACTCACAAGTTTTTGCCAGCAGAAGTTTGCATAATCCAGGGCTGCACCTGAGAGAGCTAGTCTGCTACCTGGACCGTGGCTGCCATTCCCTAATGGCACAGAAAAGCATTGGTGGGGGAGTATGGTATGCTAAAGGTATTGTAAATAAAATAAATTTATGAGGCTACAGAGAGGTAATGTTCCACCTGAGATTTATATACGAACACTGAAATATTAAAAGTACCCTAGTGAAGGCATTGCTAATTAAAAGAATAAAATGTTCATGTGTAGATAACGGATTATTTAAAACATAAATTATTTCTGATTAGGATAACAGTGTATAATTAAATGTTGAAAGAGTTGGATAGCAGTTTACACTGTAAAATGATCTGTTAAACATGTTCCCATTAACATCAATACAGCTATTGACAAACAGACTCAATTTTGTTTTACTTTGAGAGAGCAGACAATAGCAAGTTTTGCTACTGCTATCTTATTTTTACAAGCAGTAATGAACAATTAACCAACGCTACCAGTCTTTCCATCTGTAATCCTGTAGTAGGATCGCTAATCTCCACCACTAGCAGCTAATGATGAAGGTCTCTTAAGCTTTACTTCTTATCTCAGCCAGTTCTTAATACTTGCATAAGTATGCTTTCCGAGCAGAGCGGCCCCCCCATTGCTCTGCGACTTGAATACAAAAGGCTGGTGAAATTTTTGAAGGGTTTTCTGTTCAATAACACTTCTATACTTATGTTTGCCTTCTTACAACAACAAACACAAGTGATCAGCAAAGGACTAGCAAGGTCACTAAGGGCTCTGTGTTTCCATACTTGTTCTAATACTTACAAGAATGTATTCATGCCCTATTATATATATTCCCTGGCTGCTCAGGCAGAAGCTCTAAACTAAACTAATCTGAAATGAAATAAAGGGAAAAAACCAGAAGACTAAAACAGTATTTACTTCAAGAACAAGTTTGCTGTTTGTATCGAACAAAAGGAAGTTGGAAAGTGGCTGCCATTAAAAATACATGCAAGATAAACTGGAATTTTTATAGTGCACAATACACAAGACATTTTCTGACTTTCTTTCAAAGTGTTCCTGTGTATACCGTACACTCGAGATCCGTGTACTGGAATGGTAGGCAAGTCACCATTCTGTTAAGCTTTTCTGGTATAGCTAAGCCAAGCAGGGTAGCAACTTCTTCCCAGCCAGGAAGCTGTGAGCACGGTGGGTTCTGTCCTGACCCCCATCAGGAGAAGGTCCTTCGTAGTCAGAGCAGTCACCCCAGTACTGAAATGGAATGCAACTAAACTTGAGACATGCAAGCCTTCAACTCCTTCAAGGATAGCTTTTGCTTTCAAGAGAAGCAGATAAGCCTGAGCAAGAGTAATGCATTTTCTCTAGTCTGTTTTATTTATTACATTCATAATGCTTGAACATGGTGATCCCAACCCAAGCAGAACTGGGCACAACTCAGGGGTAGTTTCCTGGCCTAAATGAAAGCCTTGACACAGCTGCTCCAGGTGGGTCCAACCATCCACTGCAACTGCTGAGATTGCTGGAGACAGTGAACTACAGGTGAGTAGCAAAAGGCTGTTTCCAGTTAGGGAGGCGATACAGGCCCATTAAAAGCTCACCCTGACCCTGGTTGCATTAAGCTGTGTGGCTGATGGATGAGCATCAAGTTACCTCATCATACTTGGAGATGGAGGTGCATTCTGAAATTGCAACAGGTTGCCAGGAGCTGAGAACAAGTGTATCTACAAGCTATATCCCCAGAGATGTTTTAGCAACAACTAGCAGCATGAGGTATTGCCAAGGAAATGTGCTGTATAAGCAGCTAGAAATTGAGAATTAATATTTCTAATGCAATCAAAAGTTGCCTCCTAGTATTCTCTGTTCCAAGATGTCTTCTAGTCTAAGGCACACAAAGAAGCTAAATTCACCTGGCACCCATGGCTGAGAGATTTCTTAGAAAAAACTCCTACTGAGTGCGGCAGGCACTAATTGGCCCCTAGCAGGTACAGGCTGGTTTTTTGGTTGTGTTTATACAATGCATATCACAACGCTGACCTTTTCCTTCACCGGAACTTCTCAGTACAAACAATAAATAGATTTAATTAGAGGAAAAAAAAAATAAAAACAAAACACTTGTTCTGTACCTCTGCAGGAATCATGACTAAGCCTCACTTTTACCACATTGCCTCCTTTTTCTGTGACTGTGACTGCCCAGCACGGCCCAGGGGCAGCAGCACTTGGCAGGCATGAGGAAGGAGAGGAGTGCCTGCTGAGGCCAGCCCCTCCATGCAGATGTTCAGCGGGGTGACTATCTGGCTGGGACACAGGGGCAGGCTGGCCAGCCTTACCTGAAAAGTACCACTGAGATCCTAAAGTAGCCTGGGTGCATGTGGTGGAAGGCACAGGGATAACGGGAAAAGAGGTTCTGGAACTACCTGCAGTCTTCATTTATTCAAGTAAAACCTCTATTTAAGTCAAGAGGAATTTTGCCAAAGTGAAGCCAACCAAGATGTCAAAAGCAGGTCTTGTCAAATCTAGAGTGAAATGATTGCTTATGGACAAATGACCAACCATCAGTGAGAAAAGAATAAAGATAGTTATTTGTTTCACCCAGTCTTCCCATTTTTAAGCCTTTGCTGTTTGGCTTCATATCTGATGTATGGAGATTTCCTTGATGTGACAGTCACCTGCAGTGTGGGTGGATAGCTCATTCCCACTCCCTTCTGTGGGCTTCAAATCTCAGCAATGACTCCAGGAGACAATGGCAGGATCAGAAGAGCGGGAAGAGGAAGTGGATGGAGCTAATTTCAGCTTGACACATTGTAGGGACTCTCATTACAATGGTTACATAGGATAGAGTTTGGTGGGTATATTTGGATTGCCTGTATATTTGAAAGTGAGACTCATCTGTTACCCTGACTGCATAGCAATTCTTGAGCCGTCTTCAACCAAGCTCGGTTGTACCAATAACAGAGAGAAGCAGTTTAACTGTATTAACCCACTCCATTTCTAAACTAGAAGTGCTAATTATCCAGGGCAGAGGTCTGGAGTAACACAGCTAAACCCATTCTGATACTTTACATAGCACTAGGTCCAAAATTACCCGCATTGCACCGCATACCATCAACCTATCAGGGAAGATGTTTGGAGGGGAGCAAGCAGTTCAGTTCTGGAACATCTCTCTTTCACGAATTCTCTTTTGTCAGGAATCCAGGGCTACTTTCCTGGAAAAGTAACACAAATGGCAACAGCTTGCAAAATCATTTCTTAAGAGAAGGATTAACAAGAAAACAAAAATCTGATGCTGCGAAGCATATTCTGGGGAGTGGACAGAGGGTGGCCTATTTGTCATTACTCTGCACCTCTCGCTCATTTGCACAGCTGTCAACCCCAGTGCTGTTGGGAGTGGCTGGAATGGCAGTATAGTGATGGGCTGCTGCAATAGACAAGTGTGAGCACAGCTTGGTCAAATTGTTCCTTGGATCAAGCATAGAAACTAGTAACAAGTTTCCCTCAGCTGCTCTCAAAATGCTCATCTACTTCCATTTAATTTCTGTGTTTTCCCAAAGGGATGGCATTTTTACTCATACCCGCTGTACAAAGAAAATGTCAGTGTTTAGTGCATTGTTTCCATTTTTATGATATGATAAAGGGGAAGATAGAAGCTAATTAACAATACTGTTTCCAAGATAGCAAAAGAGCTGTCTGTGATGATAGTGCTTTGAATTAACCAGGATGAAGCCAAAACCTTGGTTTAACAATTCCATTTTGTTGATACCGGATACAATTCTCCACCACCCCCCACCCACCCAGCTCACATATTCATTACCCAAATTGCCTATCCTCAAAGTGATAATATAGTGTGGTACAACATGCCCCGACAGGACACAAATTGACTCTGTGCCTAGATACTACACAGACAGTGTAAAGCAAATATCTCACTCTATTATCTGTTGTCTCTATGAATCAACAGATTACATGGTTCACTGGGTAGCTGAATAACTTTTACACAGTTTGCTCATATCTATTTACACATATTCTACAAAAAAATACATTAACACCTGAGAACAAAAGTAAAAAAGTATACCTGCAGAATCCAGATAAATTACACATGCAAAAAAAACCACAATAAACAGTCATGCTTAAATTTCATGTACAATATCTGGAGATTTTTCTCTAGTGACAGAAACCTGAGACCAATAATCCTGTGGAAGGCTCTAAAAACCTTAAGAGGAACCTTTAATTTGTGACAAATTACGTTTGTAGCTGAGATTATGCACAGCATTTTAAAGAGTCCTTAGTGTTCTACAGAGTAGGGCTGTAACCAAGAGGGTGCTTCACTGATGATCACCTCCAGCAATCTCTAAACTATAGCTACTCAGAGCATCACATCTCCTGCAGTCACCGTCATTCCTAGCCACAGTTTTGTACAATATACCGTTTTTTGGAAAAGAAAGCAGCATGCCATGCCCTTCCTTTTCATACCTTGTGTGGCAATGTAGTGAGCAGAGCAGTTTGCCCCGTGTCACCCTAGAAGGGAACAGAGCTGCAGCCAGCTGGCTAACCCAGGATTTACACACAGCTCTCAAACTGCACATGGATACCATGCTGTCTGGATCACTTGTCGTGGTTTGTCAGCTCCCTGCAATGCCCCAGTCAAGAAGCAAAAGTGAAGATTGCGCAAGAGAAGAATAGAAGATGTCTGTGCCTTGCAGAGCCACACCTTACAAAATCCGGAATGTTCGAATTCCCCCCCATACACCCAGACATCTATACACGCTTTATACACACACACACACAGAGTGGCCTTCCCAAGCAAGTTTCCCTATCTAGTATCTTCAGGAATTCTCCACATCCTTCTCCACTCAGCTCCGTAACACACCAGTGCAAATGTTTGCACGGGTGCATTACAAGCTGTTATGTCTTTTCATCTTTTTTATTGCCCACAGCCAAACCTTTTCCCTCTCAGATACCATTTAAACCTATTCTCTGATTAGGTCAGACCTCCGCCTTTACCAAGTCTCACTCTAGAGAGTAACTTTTCCAGGCAGTCACTGGCTTGTCCTCAGACAGTAGCACTAGAAGCCTCTACATTAGGCTCTTGACCTATTGCCTCTCTCCTGTGGCCCTGATATATTTTCCTCCAGCAGTGGAAGCAGCTCCTTCAACAGAGATACAGGCCGTGAGAACTTTGGTCCACCTAATAATCAGGTGCTTCTTTCTTTTTTAAAAAAGGTAAGTCTGTCTTGAATATCTGGGCCAGTTATTTCAAACCTAACACTATAATGAAGCAAAACAGTTTTAAAATTTATTGTTTCGTGTGGAAATTAAATGGTAGTATCACAAACTTGCAGTTATTCATCCAAATATATTCAATAAGATGGCAAGAGTAATGTAAGATTAAAACTAAACAGAGGGATGCATTTAACTAAATTTAGTAGCATGTAGTACCTGTTTGCAGATATGAAATAAATAGTTGTGAAAGAAAGTCTTTTCAGTGCTAATTAAGTGGCAAATGAACAGTCAAAAACTGTCGGATATTGGATTTTTAAAAGAGTGAGAAGGGTGAAAATAATTTCTGGTGCCCTGAGTTGGTTAATAATATTTAACTTGAAAGAAAGATATGTTAAAACTGGTAGATTTTCCTCTGTTAACTGTGCCTGCTACTCCGGGCAACAAATCCTACATGCTTTTGGTAATGGAAGATGCTGTTGTAACAGCCTTTTGTGCATCCTGATTGAAAATTCAGCTACATAACCCTCACTGAACTGTTTATCTTATGTACTTATTTAACTAACATTCAAACTGACAAGTCTCCTATTTCTGGGCTTTCTTTTTATACTTTAATGTATGCCTTATCAGATGAAGCTCAGATACTACCAAACTTTGCATGTTTTTGATTTTGCAGATAAACTGAAGGGCAGAATTCCAGTCTACGTCCTCAGTCATTCAATTTTTCAAGATCTTTGAACAAGACTTCAAACCCTGCAAAAATACAACCCAAATACAGACTTGCTTCTCTGTCTGTACAAATACGTGAAAGAAACCAGTATGTCAAATTTCAATGTAGGCAAGCCTAATTGAAGCTTTAACTACATTCGAAACAAGAGGCAGGCAGCACTACTAAACTGCTTTAGTCAAGGGCAGAAAGACATTCAGGAATAGAGCTGCTCGAATTATTCATTACAAATAAATTATCCAATTAATTTAGGCAATTTTTCTGATTGTTAATAATTCACAAGCTGCTCCTGATGGTGGTGGATGCGTGCATCAGCCCTGATCCTGACAGCACTTTGACACATGTTTAGCTTTTCATATTCCCCATAATCCCGTTGAACTCCATCAGTTTTCTGTGTGTGCTGCAGGTGAGCCTATGGAGAGTTTGTGAACAGCTTGTTTCCCTCAGTAGTTTTTAAAGGAGTAATCATTTGCTTGAGTTGTGCAATATTGTGTCTGCACCTAATTGGATGGATGATAGTCGTCTAAGAGGGGAAGACTGAATGCTGAGTAGCAAAAGATGAATGTTCTTGTTCAAGTCCTTTTCTTTTTTCACAAAAAAAAGGTTTTATTTGACTAAAGCAGCAGTTTCACAAACACTTCTGTGAACAAAACCAAATATTGATGTGAATATTCATAATAGTGAATAAAGCAGGGCACACCTACATGAATACAGACCACGGGAATGAAGGATTCTGAATGCTGCTATGAAGAAGAGTGTTCCCAGGAGCAGGTGGAAGTACAAATCCCATGTATTGGAAAGCACTGTGGACTGCATGCTTAGAAATGGAAGGCATTCCAAGAAGCCTGTTGTGTAATTTGTTTTCCTGACCTATGTGTATATTTTAATTTTTGCCATCCTAAATGATCAACGAGTTCTTGTGCTGCCTCTGCACAGAAGCCCTTGCACTTCCAAGGTACTTGAACCAAAACAAAATCTCACCTGGCTTGCTCTGAGCAATCAAGAAAGCCACGAGCTGTCCGTTTCCTGTCATGCCTGTGTTCTCTACATAAATCTTCACTTCTGTTGCAATGCACTTGTGGGAAGCTTGAACCGTTTTAATTTCTGGTTCTTTTAGGATATCTTATTATGGTGTACTTCTGAAAGAAGAAAAGTAATTATTAGTTAGCCAATTTATATTGAGCTTTCTCATGTGCTGGCTCCTGTTTCTCCACAGGTCCAGAGTTTTTGTACCTCACTCGTACTCTCAGATATAATAAAATATTGCAGCAAGTCTCCTGTAAATAAGATGTAATTAAATGTAGCAATTCTCATTGGTGGTTTAAACAGTGGTGCAAATCCAGAGCTGTGCTGACAGCTAGGTATAATACGTTGCAAATTTTCTATTACTTGCTGGCCACCAACTGCTGTCTCAATCAAATCAGCATAAACTGCAGATCACTTTCAGAGAGACCCAGTCAAACATACTATGATGCCAGAATCTGACATAACAAAACATGATAGCTAAAACACAAAGGGAAGCAGGCTTATTTTTGTATCTGATATCTGACAACAACTGGGATATAGCGAGTATTTGATTCAATTTTGTGTGTCAGATGGCAGTGGAGCAGACAATAAGGTGTCCACAGTATTTATGAACAGGCAAACACCACAGTTCACTGACGAGGCAAAATAATTTTAGGTAGCACTGAACCTGTCTGCTTGCATTAGGTTGGGGCAGATTTCTAGATTGGATAGAAAAGCTGCAGGGTTTTGTTTTTCCTTTAACAAAAGACTGATAACCACTCTCACTGCTAGCACAGAACTTAGGACCACTCTGACCACTAAGCCTTTTTGTCACACTCTCACCTAACTGTTCTTTTAACAGAGCCACTTTCACTCTCATTCAGCACAACGCAGGTATCTGCTGGGCGGGATTTCGATGATATCAGTGCATTCTCCACATAGCATAGGAAAAGACGTTACCCTAAGGTCAAGAGGAGGAATAACCTACGGGAGTTTCAAATCAAGTGGCTCTGGACTGTGCCAGGGAGGTTCTAACCCATTGTCTTTGGCAAGTATACTCAGATACCAGCACATCCAGTCTTTCTCTTGAACAAAGCATGTTTTTTTCAGTCATTTCTCCACAGGGCATCAGGTAAGAAAAATAATAATATGATTTCTACTGCGTTATTAGGAAAAGTCTTTCCTCTAGAATTTTCTTCAGCCTGCCAGAAGGAGCTACCACAGCCCATGCTGTAACAGCCACACTACCGATGTTCCATTATTGCAGTGCATGCACTTGTGGGCAGACCCGGATGATACTTTCATCTGCACAGAGGTAAGTATTTCCAGGAGGGCCAAAAGCAGTAGATGTGTACATCAAGTCCTGTGGCGAGTGTGACACTCGAACCAATTCAGTGCTCTTACATCAATGCAAAATCCAAATATAAGCGAGCAAAAATACACTGACAGATTCTTTCCTCAACTGAGAGCAGAAGGTCTAGAGGTGCGTTGAAATTACTAACTCAGGGGGTTAGACATTATTGCTCCTCTAGTGCAAAACAGTCTACATTCACTTTATTCTGGAGAATGAAGAATTTGGGAAACCAAATGTCACTGTCTACTGTACTGCTGCTAATATGGTGACGCATGTACCTGCCACTGGAAGCCTTTGGATTGGTAAGCACAGCCAGTAACACCATGTCTGCCTCAGCCTCCCTGCACTCCTTGCCATGGGAGGAGCTGCCTTGCTCGGTGATTTACAAAGATGAGTAGTGAGTCTCTCCTTGCTCACCAAGGAAATTTTGGCCCCAGGTAAGTAAAGACACCTTGTCCTCTGTCATCCCAGGCTGCCCAGGGCAACCAGGGCAGGGGAAAGACACTGCCCCTCTGCCACAAAGGAGCCATGGGGAGTCCCTGGTGCCAGGCCTGGCTGTAGCTGTTCCCAAGCGGTGGGGCAGAGGGTCCCATCACCACCCTGAAACCTGCTCCTGCCTTTGCACTGCAGCCAGCACCTGCTGCCCCCAACGGTGCCTTTGCTAGGGGACACTGATAGCTAACCTGCCTCTTGCTAGAGTGATATTTCAATCAGACAGAGGCTTTTTTTGTGGGGAAAAAGAAAGAAAGAAAGAAAAAATCAACTATTCCCTCTCAAAAAGTTTCACAGTCATCCTGTGAATTATTATTTGAATCTGACCATATTCAGAGACATATTTTCCCCCAGAATTGCCAGCTGGCCCCAAATTGTCTGCCCTGACTGCACTCAGAAGTCTTCATCCTAATCCCAAACTGTTCATCCCAACACTTCTGCTGCCATCAATAGATTTAAGATGTTTTTAATGCCTTCCTTGAACTTGCCTTGTCTCCTGTCAGCCAGCCAGAAGTGGTTTTTATCAGGAATAAGATTCAAAGAGCCTGCCCTGCAGCAATCCCATCGTGCACTTCTTTGTCAGAATCCTAATGACGATTTATATATACTTAAGAGACTATCTCCAGCTGTAAAACCGAAAAGCTTCTGGGGGTCTATACAGTTCCCTGACCTCAGACCTATTTTTATATTTTGATCTTGGGGATAGTGCCTCCCAACACTTCGAATCCTCCAGTTATCCCTGCAGTAACAAAGCGCTAGCTTAACCAGTAGTAGCAAGACTTAAAACAGGGCACTCAGGATCAAAGTGGCTAACAAACTTGAGTATTAGCCACTGCGTCAGCCCTAGAGATCGTCACGTTAAACTGTAGCATGAATATGGCTAAGCCTCCATGCTGAAACCAAACACTGTGCTCCAGAGGATGTGCATCTAAAGAGCCGTTTTCGCTGAGGTATGTATGAAAGCGTGCTCAATTTACCATGCTAAACAGGCATCCGCCACAGATGCTCTCCTTCCAAGCAGAGAGAATTATACAATTATGTGGCTTTTAGGCTCCATGGAGCTGTTTTTAGGATTTTTCCTGTGTTATTTGCTTTTACTTTCATCTCAATTACGGAAGACATTTTGCCCTATTGATTCAGAAGAAATGAGGAAATACAGAGAGCGCGAGAGCACTGGTGAATCTGGATTAGAGAAAAAACATAGCCAGGATAAGGTTCTGTCAATGAACTGACACTTCATTTTCCTTCCATTGTCTGATTATCAGAAGAGCAGTACACTAGCAACAAGGATGATCACATGAAGGCGGGAAAACACAACTGTCAGGCTTCAAGGACAAAGCCTATTCTTACATCGCCATTCCTTAAATCCAGACATTAGAGCAAAAGGAATGAGAAAAAAGCAGCTCACTCATGGCTAGCTTACTGAGGATACTGCAAAAGATTATGCTAATCTTCGCTTCATTGTCCTCTGGAAAATGTTTTCATACCATGCCTTTTATCTGAGTAAGGGATGCACAACCTCTCAACTCTGTGACAGCGAGCACTTTCTGTGTGGTTTCTGCGTAATTAACACCAGCACTAGACCTTTTCATTTTTGCTACTCAAGCTTATGTCCTTTTAAGGATACCCACAGGGGAGCATCCCTCACCCCTTTGCTTGTGGCCTAAGTGATAGTCCCAGCTTATCCCTAGCTACATATACCATCTGTTAATAGCAGAAGGATCAAAAACTTTTGGCTAGCCTGCGTTTTTCAAAGAATGGGGGCAGGCAGCATAAACAACACATTAGACAAGATTTCCAAGAGTTTTAATTCTGAGTTGGGGCCTAAAGACTTTTGGTTTTATTTAAACTGCCATTGCATTATTGTCTAGATTATGTTCACATGCACAGTCATCTTAGGAGGTGGCTTGAATCAGTTAAGTTCAGCACTTAAGAGGAAACCCATTCTAACACAGTCCAGTTTTATCAGGGAAGTGTGACGTGTTGGATACCTGTATTTTTTGTCAATCCCCATACAATAAACACTGAAGTTGCAGTTTTGCCCTAAAGTGATCGTGTCACTTTTTGAGAGTAAAATCAGATACTTGAGAGTGTATTTGATGCCAGTGCTAGTGGGAATTGCACCCCAGTAGTGACACAGGAATTGCCGCTGAGCAGCACAGACCCGACCTGACACTCGCAATCAGACACTTTTCTTATTTAGCTCCAGAAACTGTGGAATGCTTAAAAAGTGAAAACAACAAATTACTGTGGTGCTTCAGCATTAATGCTTATTTTCACCAGCTTTTCTACATGTCGATTTTATCTAATTAAGCATGGGGTGGTTTAGTTCTCTCCTGGCCAGATACATTATTTCATCAGCTCATTTTCCCACCGAGCCTTGCCATGCTGGTACTCTGGCCTCCAAGCACATACCCACCACTGGTTTTTTGAAGGTGGAAAACACACAAGCGTATTCCACAAGAGTAGCATGTGTTTTCGAGGCTCACCACCTGCTTTACCCCCTGGCTGGGAGCAGGGGCTAACACAGGAGCAGCCTGTTTAAGAGTGCAGCAGGCATTTCTAGCAGCAGGGCAATGACCTCCAGAGGCTTTGGTCTGTCCATGCAGTTCCCAAACCCACCGAGCCTCCGGTAGCTCATCTTTGTCTCCTGCCACTTTTGAGTTTGTGAGAAGGCTACCAGCCACCCAACAAATAAAATGACAGTGGCATTTTGGTGGTACTCTTGAGATTACCACTGAAGTAGCCCTGGAAGTGGACTATGCTGTAGAGAGTGACCAGACCTCTGCATTGCCTTTCTGGATATGATCTTGGATAGATGGAGCTAAACTCCTTTACTCCCTTACTCTTGTCCAGAAGCACCAGATGTGGTTATATGGTAGGGATGGGCTAAAAGCACAGCTTTTTTTTCCCTTTCCATGTCCGTTGACATACTCTCCCTTCCCCAAGAAAGACAAATGTGCCTGGAGGTAGTTTGGCAACATGACAGATGGTAACTACCACTGTGGCTTACTATAGTGCTGCCAACGTCTCAGATGTGCATTATACTCATACACAGACAAGAAATGTTCTACATTTTTCTGTACAGGCATAATCCCTTTTCAAAACCATGAAAGACATGAAGATTCAAAACTCTATCTGTCGCGATATCCTGCACCAAAGGGTAAATAAACAGAGCAACTCTGTGTTCCTGATCTGAAGGAACACCATGTTCTTAATCTGAAACCTGTTTGCTCATCGCTGCACATGAAGAACTTGAAAGCCGCATGACTCCAGCCAGTTCTCTTCCAAGCAACCTAAAGTTTCTATCTATGATACAGAGAAACAGGCTGCAAAGTAAGTGCTTGAAAGAGAGGTTTTTTTAAACTTAGAGGTAGGAGTAAACAATTAGTTAAATTCATATCACTTTAGTGTTCTGAAACAATGAATAAAGCTTTTTAAAAAAAAAAATACCACCCTTTGAACAGTAAAGACCTTATATGTTCTCAAGCCTCATCAAAACCAACACAAATTCTGTATCTACGGAGAGTACAGGCAGGTCTTAGGATGTTTGTTCTCACCTTTCATCTCTGGAAACCAGAGCTGAAATCCTGCATTAGGTGACAAATTGACATAAATGTGCTGATTGCTCGCAATCGCCGTCCATGCCTGAAAAACCAAGCCATAATTTGCTGTCATAACTTCTTTTTGCCTAGAGAGGCTGCCAAGAAAAGATCTTTAGGAAACTGGGCTTAGGCTGCCAGGATAAAACAAAGTGAAGCATCCAGCCACACTTTGTCAGGCTCAAGCTTAGTCCTACGAGCCTTCATTTTCATAGGCACTGCCAATAACTTCTCATTTTACAAAGAAATTTAGGAAAAAGGAACTGCAATATGAACTATTACTACAGAGTCAAATGCAGTGAAGCTGTCGCTGAGGAAAGTGGGAAAACAACCACGTTTTTTACATTTTGAAGCTGTTGTAAAAGAAACAGTTCGTGGTTTGGAAAGGAGAACTGGAAGCAGCTTCTGCATTCTCTGTAAAGGCAAATCACTAAGGTTACTATCATTATAAAAATAGTCATAGTATTCTAGAAAGGTAATTCCAGCAAGTATTTTGGCTAGGGAATTCAAGAAGAAATCACATAATTTGTGATGAAAATCAAACAACAGACTGTCCATACAGTGTTCAATCTACAAAACAGATTGGAGCAACATAAAAAACTAAAGAGGTGGAGAAGTCACATGAAAAATTTTCAGTCTTTCTTTTAAAAGGGAAATATCTCAGTGTGATATCTCAATGTGTGCAAAAAAAGCCCACCCATCAGATAGGATCTTTTTTTCTGGTTCTCATGCAGCTCCACTGACATACACGGAGTTACTCCTAGTCTACACCACTTTAAGTGAAAAGAGAAGAACACACAGATTTTCAGTTCATGTAAATAGGAACAATTTAAGAATGCCCCTATGTCATACGGATAATTTTAAGCAACCGTAATAGGACCATTTATGTGTAAATATAAAAATATAACATAAATATAACATTTCCTTGTTGCCAACGTTCACAGAAATCTTGCGATGCCCACAGAATAATAATTCTTGTAAACTGTCTTAAACTTCAAAAGGCGGCAATTTCCTTTCCTACCTTCAGCCAGGATCCTGGTACAGTGACACTCCAAACAAAACTAAATAGGCTTGTGTTTGTAGGAGGAAAGCCTTCATTAGACTCGAACCAATAAGGTCAAAACCTTTGGCTCCCTGCCCGTAACACTATTGTCTTTCAGAAGTTTCCAAAATTTTCCCATGATTTGGAAAAAATTAGGTAAAGTTGCTAGTGTCCTTTTAAATGGACTTTTAAAAAGTTGTTCAAAATGCTGCTCTCAGTAGCTGGTCTGTTAAATCTCTTATTAACTAGAGATAAAAACCCTCACCAGCAACTCCAGTTTTCTGTAATAAATGCACAAATAACCTAGTTTGAGTTTCATAAAATTGGCAGTCCACCTAATGGTCATAGTCCCTGCAAATGCTGAGAGTCACTAGTTTCTGTCTTCAGCAATAGAGTTTTGTGGAATTATATGACACTGGACCTCATACACCTCTGTAAAACAGCATCGCTGTGAAAACACCACTTACTGGCTACCTAGAGTTTTACTTGCTATAAGCTGTTTAGACCACATGAAACCTGCAATACACTGTTAGATCTTTACAAATTTCATGAAATCTTTTTCGGATATCCAAAAAATCCTGAACTGCTTGAATCTTTTGTCTCCCAGCACTGGGGACTGACCCTTAATCTCTTTCCCAGCCAGTATACCAAATTTGTAGCCAACCTTGTCACTGACTCTAACAGCTGCTTAAATTCACCAGAGGGGATAGCAGCAATCCTACTTCTAAAAGAACACCACAAGGCTTACGTTCATGATGCCTTGAGGAGACACTGAAAGGAAGGTCAAAGGTGAAGAAAAGATAAAGTGCGGTACAAGAAGATCAGTAAAGTTGAATCTTCTTGATGAAAAACTCACGTCTGTTTCTTCATGATGCAAACAACATAACTTCATTTCAAAAAGCCTCTGGTTTTTGTTGATTTTTTCCCCTTCTCTTTTGGTTTGGAGTATTTTGAAGTTTATTGAAGATTTTTTCCTTTTTTTTTAGGTCAGAGCTCTGTGCATCTGAAAGCCTTATTCAGTTGTTCTTGTCACGAGTACTTTGTCTTACACAGGCTGCATTACTCTTGTAAACAGAGGCAGCATCAAAGTGAAAGCAGATAGAGTCACATCAGTGGATTAAGGCCTTCTGCATGATAAAGTAGCTACCTAGGGTGGGATAAACTTAATATGTGAAAGAATGTTATTGAGGAGGAATAAAGTGCCAAAACTCTGTCATTCTCTTCGTAATGTCCTAATCTAATGCCTGACACCAAGGCCTTAGGCCAGTGTTAGTGTTAATCAATGAAATACCCATCTGTGTTCCCTGTCCTTATCGCTATTTAAAACTAGCCTAAACTCAATTATTTTCCCTTAGAGACCAAGATGGGATATTAAGTTGAGTGAAAGGGATTGTGTCCCACAAAGAAATCCCAGTGTTAAAATGCAGAGGTGTCAACATTGCTAACTAAATTTCAGTTAAACAGAGATTAAATGCTAGTTCTTTGGACATGAAAAACTGCATAGATTAAATCTGGTTAAAAAACCTTATTTAGAGAGTGGCTAAAAACTGTTAAGCAGTTTAATCAACTTATAATGTAAATTTTATTCCCTCATATGCATTATTTATCCCCTGCAATAACCATTGTACAATAAATGTTTGAAGAGCACACTCGGCTGAAGCAATGGGAAAGCACAGCCTCTTGCTGTTACCCAAAGCTGTGAATGATACAGACGTTGCCAGATACATAATGGTCATCTGAGGAGTATGTAATTTATCCCATGAGTAAACTGTAAATCTCATAATTCAAGACTGCTTTAGTCACAAATGAGTTATGGAGGTGTTTTTCACAAGTGGGATTAATCTCACATCCCATCGATGCTCATTATTGTATTTTTAGTTTACATTGCCAAGATATAAAATATTATCTTTTTAATTTTATTAAACTTTCAAACTTGTTTGGCTTGTCTTTTTGTGCCTTTTTTTTTTTTTTAATTAGAATTCTGTGAAGACTGGAAGATTCTGCAGTAGTACATGGATATTAAGGGCACTTCCAAGCGGATATATAGAATAGAGACAAACTTCCAAATCAACAAGGAATAAATACTTTCAGCTGCTTTGTAATAAGCACTGTTTGGGCTTAATTTCTGAATAGTCTCTGTGCTGAACTCACCATGTGCATTTCTTCAGAATTTTCTTTCCTGCCTCCTTTTTTAACTTTAAAGTAATTGGGAGTATTTCACTACCACAAGCACTTTTTTTTTCTTTTTAAAGATTTTAAGGTTAGCAGTCAAAAATGTTACATAGATGAACAGGAAAAAACATTTTCTTCTAAATGAAGATATGTGCATTCTTGTAGCTATATACAAATAAAAAGGGTATATATATATACAAATACTGAAGGGTATCACAGGATACACAGGATGCTGAAAGGGGTTTTGGTGCTGTGAACACGTTTCTTCTTAGCCAGAAGTATGGTCATAAATGCAGTGGAGCTTTCTGACTGTGGGGGTCCCTGCTCTTTCTCTCTCCAGAAGTTACACTTAGTATGTGCTTTCTCGTTGGTAAACAAGATGTACATTTTCTCATTTGCATACCAGCCTCTAATTTTGTAGACTTTAAAAACCTTTTCATTTAAAAAGTAGCAGATCTCTGCCTTGGTTACTGGGGACCCCAGACATGAGACCTGGTTTTATGTGATATACAGTCAAGAGGAGAAAGCAAACATGGTTGTGTGAGGGGTTTGAGTGGTTCGGTGTTTTGTTTTGTTTTGTTTTTTCCTAGAGGGAGGGATACAATATTTCAAATTATAGGCAGCTATGAAATTTCGGTTTACACAGCGTGGAAAATTTAAGTAGTTCTTGGGTCATTTAGATATTTCTCCAGGTGCCAGTAGGAAAAGTTCATAAAAAGCATTGTTTGGAGCCTGAAAAAGTAATTTTTGTCAAGATTTATGGGCAGTATTAAAGACTTGAGGAACTAAGGGATTCAAAAATCTGCTTCTAACATAGCTGAGCGAGCTTTGGCTTGTACTTTAGGAAGCACTGTATCTTCCTGGGTTAGCAGAAATTGTTAATCTATAGAATAGAAAGCTGGTGCAAGGGCTTCTCTTAAAAAAAAAAAAAATACGCTTTTTAGATCCATTCTCCTCTCCAAGGTCTCAGTATTACTTTGACTGAATAAAATTGTTCCTAGAGGGTTGCATTACAAAGCCTGAGTCTACCCTATTTTGATGATTCCAAAACTTAAAGAGAGGCACACACCACAATAAATAAAAAGGTGCTGTTAGTAGCAGGCATTTAGAAGTCCCATACTTGCAAAAATTTCAAACCAGCTGTATCCTGTTCTCATTACAAATCAACATTTCATGTTGACAGCGACAAACCCTAAAAGAATGTGCTGGTTTAAAATTCTTAGTAATATTTTTTTTTTTAATTTAGAGGTGCTTGAGCAGCTTCATGTGGGTTTAGGGTTACATTGCTGACTAGGGAGGGGTGTCTGAGAGGGTCATTGAAAACCTTGCACTTATGAACCAGGGCAAAGTTTTGTACTTGCTTCATTCTCCCGACTAGTGTTAAAGGGCATTGTGTTATTATGGCTCCCATCTCATGAGACAGACATAAAACGAGAGATTCATCCACATGTATATAAATAAAAGTCTGATAAATAAGACTCCCTGCCACAAGTTGCATCAGTTGTATTAATGCTGCAACTCTAATTCATTCTTCCTCCTTGAATCCCCCTGCAGTTGTTACAAGCAGTTTATTTTCTGTCTGTAATTGCTGGATGCTATTTCTGTGCATGATAAATACATCCTACACTGCAGAAGTGGCTGCATTTCAGTGACAGTTAAATGCTTCCCTGCTTAAACAGTAGGCAAAATGTATGGCTGACCACTTGGAATTCTTGTAGGAAACATGTTGTTCTTTGAGATGCTGGTGGTGGGAAGGCCTCAGGCTAAGCACTGAATGTTCACAAAAAGCATTTGATATAGCATGGTGCTTTCTTTTTTTTTAAATTTTAGAGGTAAGGGGTCCCAGAAAAGATGAGGTAGTGGCACAGATTGCCTTGGAGCATACCACACACTAGAAGAATCTGAACCCAAAGCAGCAATTCACCTGCAGGAACATAGCTTCCCTTTTACTGATAGAGAACTGGTTTTACTGATGGAGAACTGTGGTACGTGACATATCACAGGCAGACAGGTAGAGCCAAGGAAGGTGTCCCCCATCCCCTGTGTACCCCTGCACTGTTTCAGCCATGGGCCATTCTCTCAAATCTGTGCTGGTTGCAGAACAGCTCTGTCCAGGACTGGAGCTATAAGTTGTAAGACAACCAATCTCATACGAAAGACACAACCTAATGCAATTCCAATATAAATTATGCATGAACATTGTAGCACAAGACAGTCAGAAAGCGCATTGTGTAATTCAGCAATTCAATCACGTTTGTTGTTAGTGTTCAGTACTGTATACTATAGTTGGAGAGGGGAACTGCCTCAGAGTCAAGTGGATCAAAAACAGTCCATAAGAGCCAACTAAAAAAGGCTATTGTACTTAGTTGACTGAAGTAGAGAATTAAGTGCTCTCTCTCAATTAAGTAAAGTGTGGTGGAGCTGATTAACCTGCTTGTTACCTTGGTAACCTGAGATTTACATTGTGAATGAATGCATAAGGTTGTGGATATCTTTTATCAGACAAGGGTCTGATGAACAGTTTGAGTGAGAGAACTACAGGGATGAGAGATATTGACACTTGATCTGTTTGAGGCAACACTTAATTTGTGAGAGGTAGTCAGTGCTACTATATATGTAAGTCACTCATAAACAGCATGACAGGCATATGCTGTGCTGCAGCTGCCTTGCAGGTTGTGCACACAGACCTAAACTCTCAAAACCCTTCACTGGTGAAACTCCCCTGAGCCACCACAAAATCTACCTGGCTTTGGGCTGGGCTGAGCTCTCACAGCATCCCCTGAAATCACCAGAGCTCCTGTAGGCAAAGTGCCCATGTTGCACCTCGTGCACCTCATCTCTCTGCTCACTTCGTTCTTCGTCTTTTGTGCATTTCAGGCTAATGGATAAGACTTCATATTTATTAACATTAAGCATCTTCCACCAGCTCTCCACCCCTTTCTAGAAAGGGCCTGAGGCTACATTCTCCCCTCAGTTACACCTGTCCAATCCCATTGACTTCAGTGAGATTGAACAGGTGTAAGCAAGAAGAAAATTTGGCCCCCTGTTGTCTAGGAATTGCATTATCTGCTTTCACCACTGCCTTGACTTTATGTCACTGGCAAGTATAATTAATTTATAGTTTGTCTTACTCTCTTAGTTGTTTAATAAATAGATGAAAACAGAAGACTCCTGAGGGACTCAATTCTGTTACCTGTAATAGCATCTTCCCTACTGATACAGCTTCTTCAGGAACATCCTTCATACTCCCTCTTCTTTTTATCAATTCTTTATGAATTTTCATTATCTTCTCTGGATTTTGCAGTTCTGCAGAATCACATTTCTTGTGAATTGTGGTGTGACCTGTTAGGAAAAAAATGGTGACACCACTTGCTGCTCAAAATGGAGCTGATCTTAAATGGAAAATGTCTTCCATTTGACTTCTGCCAAGACCAACATCTGCACTTAGCCTGAAGAACACCATCAACTAGCAATTAGTTACATTGCCATAAAGATTGTTGCCTGAATTAAATCAAATACAAAACCAAGGACTCCTGACTTGTTAGGAGATTTAATTAGCTTTGGGAGCCTGAAGTGAAGCTTTCTGAATAACAGTTACTGTTCCGTATGCTTAGCTGTCTTTAGAAGTTGGGGCTATCTGACCACCTTCCAAATGTCACAGCACTAAATTTATTCTTTATTAAACTAGGAATATGTAAAACTGTTGCTTGATACCAGCATAATCAGTCAAGTGTAGATAAATGGTCATCTAAAGCAGAAAAGAGAAAGCTTCACCTTGACGAGAAGGAAATCCCTCCAATGCGATCATCATGCATATTTCTGCTAAAACCAGTAAACGCAAGATTAATATACTTTAAGCATAAAGAAGGAAAGTAACAATCCTTATATGTCTTCCATATGGCACTTTTCAGCTTCCTGAGCACTTTACAAGAGGTACTATCATCATCCCTATCTTGTAGGTGTGTTGTGAAGAGTCATGCTTGAGCCCAAGACCATCCAGCAGGTCAAAGGGAGAGCAGAGACCAGAATGCAGGCTTCTCAAGGTCCAAGCTAGCATGCTGTTCTCTAGATCAAACCTACTGTGCACCGCAGCCAGGCAGTTGTGTCGAATTCCATTCCAACATGCTCAGTTCACAGGCACTGAAAACTCTGCACATTCCTGTGCAAAAAAAAAAATCTGACTTGCCTTGTATATTTTTGCTTTTCGTACTTTTTAAATACTATCCCCAGCTTCCTCTGAATTTCTAGTTGAACCTAAGCAGTATTAAGAAGTTTACAAAGGCAGGGTGTTGAATGATTGACAGTGCCTTTTGCTGTACTAGTGATGCATTTAGAGTAATTATTGAATGGCCATTAAGTCAAGAGCAGGCCACCCGCTCCACATGTCGCACTCTTCTCACCTTCTGCTAAATTAATGCCTCTCCTCCTACACATATGGATTTCCTGTCACAGAAACAATCTTCTTCCAGTAGAGATACAACAGGCTATTTTGCCAGCATTGTGCAACTTTCAGCTGGTAACTAGACCTCAATCTATTATGCATGTTCTACTGCTCGGATAAATACCGGATTGACTTGTTTACTACCACCAGCATTGCCTCGATTAGCACTGTGTTTCTTTAGGCCATTATTCATTGGTGAGAGGAAGTTAAGACCCACTTGGTTTTCCATTAATGCAACTGTGTGAAACAAACTGGTTAATTTTTCAGCTTGTGTTGTTTGCTACTTAATGAGGAGAAATAGATTATTCCATTGCTGTCATTTACACCCTACTTATGAAGTGCAACATCATTTATCTTTCAACTTTAAGTAACAAATTAGTACCTCTTGTTTCTCCATGGAAATTCTGTCTCAAAATTCCTTCATCTGGCCAAAATATTCAGGTAGAGTCCACAGTACAGTGCCCTAGAATAGGCTTCAAGACAATCCTTTTAGCTATGATCAGAGTCAGAAATTATTTTCCCTTCTCATTGTGAGCAGTTGGAGTTGATAACAAGACTGGCATCTAGGATCTAGGGCTCTTTCACTCTGGTTGCTCATATATCTCCAAAGACTGTAAACAGATAAGTAACCCTGAATCCAGACAAACTTTGAAACTCCAGCTGTATCTGTACATCTTTATGTAGCATCTAGCAGGGAATTCCCCAGTGGGACTAGAAGGACTCTTCAGGCTACCAATGAAGACACAATGAACTCTTGGGTTGTGTTTAGTACAGGCAATAGACAGTTGGTAGCTGAGGTCAGCTGCCCTGTTGAAGAATGAGGCTGCCCACTCGAGTACGTGATGTACCAAGGCCAACCAGACCCCTGGCTATTGTCAGGGTAAGGTGGGAAAGGAGAATTACAGTGAGTGAAATAAAGGCTCTACCTAATAACACCAGCAACAAAAGAGAGAATGGACTGAGAAATGAAGCAAAGCAGAAACAGGTCCGCAGAGGAAGAAAATCCAAGTATAAAGCTGTAGATTAGAAGATTAGACATAATATGTGTAAAGCATAGGAGATAAGACAGCCAAAGCTGCTCCAGGAATGGGCTGTTCAGAAGCAAAGTGTATAGGATAGCCCAGGGTGTCAAACACAGGTGCCCCACATCTATGTATTAGATCCATAAGCAGCCAGTCTGGTTATCTAAAGTGCCAAGCATCCAGCATGCTCAGCTCAGCCCTCCACAGATTTTAGCCTGCTATTTATGGAAACTTTGCCCAGCACAGTTTCCATAGCTGTGTTGCACTTGCATCATGTATTTAATCACCTGTAACAGGTTATGGTCATAAAAAGTCCAAGACATTTTTTCACAGTGCTGCCAATACCATTACTTATGCACAGACATCTGACACCATCTTAAAAAGCTATATTCCAGGCAGAAAGGCACCCTGCCCTTTCCAATTCCTTCTGGACATCACTGTAGTGATTCTCTTTAATGTTACAGCAGTTCGGTGTTCTGCCATGGTATTACCTAGAATAATGAAGCTGCTGAGAGATGAGGAGTAACACTCCACGTTTTTAGGCTTGTTTCTCAGACTGCCACAATTCTTTTCTTCTTCTGCTCATCTGTCAGGTATAACATTGGTGGGGTCAATCTCTCATCAGCATTTGCATTAGATAGATAAAATTGCATAGAAAAAAACCCCACAACAGTACCATTCATGTAGTAGAAAAGAATTTTATCATTGCACTTCTTAGTAGTCAAAAATATACATCTCACCCTAATTTTGCGTGTGGCAGCTGGAAGCACAATACCTGTAAAGCTAGGCACACTTCAAAAGAAGGATGGGAACTAAAAGAAAAAAAGTCAGCCTAAAAAACAGCTGCTTTTCCTTCAGATCGGAGTGTCCATTGCGCGCACCCTCTTACATTATTCCAAAACACAGCAAGGAAGAGTGTTCTTGTAGTGTTTCAAAGAGAAGTCAAACATGCAGAGATCACTGTTTCTCATAATTTTTTGGAGAGAAGGACTGTGGTGGCTGGAAGATTCCCAGCCAGCAACAAAAAGATGTTTTTCAAGGACTGACATATAGTAGTGTCCACAGGATACCCCTGGCTCAGCTCACTGGCTCCCTAGAGACCTAAACCTGGCCTTGTTGGTATTATATGAGGTGAGTGCTATTGAAAAGGATGATTTTGCTGTAACTAAAAGTTCTTCCCTGCAGTCCTCAAAAGCACTTGTGAAGAGCACCACAGTAAACACAAAAGTCAGAAAGTGACTATGTGGAGACAGCTATCTTTTTGCGGATCATGTTGTATCCAGGAATACCTGATGTAAAGCTACCTTTGCCTCTCTTTAGCCTGTCATATAAGTTGTCACTGAAATAAAAGCATAACTTTGTTAGAACTACTT
The DNA here is from genome assembly GCA_009769605.1 of Bucorvus abyssinicus. NCBI lineage: Eukaryota > Metazoa > Chordata > Aves > Bucerotiformes > Bucorvidae > Bucorvus > Bucorvus abyssinicus. Next base: position 16,503,787 of record CM020034.1, on the reverse strand, counting down.
CCCCATCTTGTTCAGTTTGTACAGGCCAACATTAAACTGCATCTCCCATGTGGTGTCACCAAATTGTAAAGACCAAAATAACTGGCCTACCAACAATGAATTGGTAGATACAGGAGAAAAAAACAAAAGAGGAATTTAATATTAAAGGTCAGGAGCAGAGAGTCAAGGCTGGGAACAGATAATTTTATTCCCAGTTTAAATAAAACCTGCTGTAATTGCCTGAATAAGCCACTTACACTCTGTGCCTCATGTACGTCCCCTCTTCGGAAACAATGGAGCTGAAGCCACTCCATCTAGGGGACTTCATAATTCATCATGTCTCTGACTTGGCAAGAAGCTGCTTAACTTCTAATATGTCAATTAAGCCCCAAGGAGGGAAGGCCCCACTCATGACTGTCATGGAGAACGTTGCTGCTCCCAGTAGATATAGTCTGAGTCAGCCTGACCTTTGCACTGTAATGGGGTCCTTCTCCCACCCACCAACAACCATGCAGCCGGTGCTGTGAACTGGAACAGCCTGAACATACACCATGGATTTGAATTGGAAAGCAGGGTGCACCTTGAGATCCTTGCACAGGCAAATACCATCTAGACAGGTACCACACCCAGAGAAGATCCTGCTTATTTTAGGAAAAATAGCTGCCTTCTTTCCTTTTAATGGTGTTCATGGCCAAGCAAGTGTTCTTCATCCCCACATAGTCTCCACTCATCCTGGACACTGGAATTATTTTCTCCTCTGTAAGTACCCTGCTCTGACCCCTTGATAGGAGTAAAGTGGCTTTTTTTTTCTGCACAGCTGAAAGGCAGAGGTCCTGTTTGAAGTATTGTTTGAATAGTTTAGCTGTTTACTGAGGGTCATAGATATGACAGAATATCCAGAGTTTCACCTAGGCAGATACTTATTATAACTTAAATCAAAATTAATTATAAATAGCAAACTCCTGCATTAGAGATCAAAGCAGACACAGCTACTCATCCACACCAAACTGATATATTGTTTTTCAGAAGAGAATCACATGCTGAACAGACAAAAATAATTCGTAAAAGTTATAATCAATTACATTTTTTTCTTATTACTGCACATTTGTGTTGTATCTCAAATTAATTTTTTTCTTCATTTCTCTTCCTCTTCTACTTGAATCAACCATGGAAATTGCAACCAAGGTTGCACCCAGGTTCCCAGAAATTTATTAGTGCCTTTATTGTGGACCTGCAGCAACTGGCTGGACAAAAATGGCCCACTTCTTCCATTAGATATTGTGCTTATCCTGGCCATAATATACTGGAAGTCAGATTCTCATCTAACCTGAGGGAACTGATTCCTTTATGCATTGCCCCACCAAACTGCAACCACCACAATAATATCTTCTGCCTAAAAGAAACAAAAAGGTTCCTGTAACTATAGTCTGGGTTTGTGTATGCTGCTGAAAGAGGTCAGCTTTGTTAATGACATGTGAGAAGTATGTATACAAATGTGCTCACTGATGGGCAATCACTAGGCTTTATTGTGTAGAGAAACCGGCAGAGACTCATATGTATGTTTTATTAATTCTTTCTCTGTCTTGGTCTGTGCAGGCCTGGTGTGTGCAGTTATTTAGGAGTTTACCATTGGTTCTAAGGTTTGAGGCCAGATAAGAAAGTTGATTAACTACCATGCAAGTAAATTATTCTGACACTGAACGGAAGAATCACACCCAATTCCTCATTCTAGTCCAATGTTTCCTTTGCCTTATGAATGTTAAAGACAAAGAAGACGACAAGGTTCAACATTTCCAGGAACACTGTATAAAGACATACACAAAATATTCCTTCTCTTACAAATAGAGTCCATTTTTAGTTGCCTGCAAAAACACCTGCAGCCTTTCCTATGCCGTTTGGCAAAAGCAGAACACACTGTTCTACGGGTGGTTGTTTCCTGGCTTGCTTTCCAGCTTAGAAGCCTAAAATGGGGAACAAGGACAAATTCTCCAAGTTTTCTAAGGGAAGCTGGAAGAGCAAGTTTGCTGCAACAGATGTATAAGAGGAGTTCTCCAAATGCAAGGCAGGTGACCAATAACAAGCAGTGCAGAAAAAGACAGAGAACGTGGCAATTGCTTCTGAAGAAATAACTGCAGTGTCTGTAGGGCGATATTCATATTCCAGCTGTTAAAGTCACTCAAAGCAGTAAGCACAATCACCAGCTGCTCTGTAAGGTTTATATAACTGAGAGGTATTTGAATCAGATATATGGGACTGTCCTTCACAACCCAAGTTACATTATGCTTAGGTTAGTTTCCCCACTTCTATACAGAAAATCACAGGCAGAGCGCTGGATATGTTTTTACCCTTTACATATTAAATAGACAGACAACAACAGCTGCTCGTGAGCCTTATTCCAGGGCATAGAAGAGCTCAAGAGTTTGCTCCCTCATTCACAGAGACACTAAGTATATCAGCATCTGTGAATATCCTATACCATCAGGAGAGTCATTGTCAAGGATAAACTAAGTAAAACCTCCACAAAGTGTGAAAGATCAGTCTGATTTCTTATTCTGACAGATTCATTAATAGTCATTTAAATTTTGAATCAGAGCTGTAATCCTATTCCAAGAAACCTTTCCAAAGCCAGGACGTCGTCTTGGTCAAGCGGGTATGATAACAGCATAGAAGATGCAGGTAGTCTTACAAAAATGTAAAGGGCTATGTTTTGTTGCATAGATACATCCGTGGTACATATATGCAAGGGCAAGGATTGAGGATTTGTTGTACATACCTGGTTCTGAAATGTGTCAAGAGAAGATCCACATCCAATGGGAAGTCAGTCTCATATGTAGAATATAAAGGTAAGCTACTACGCCCATGAGCACCTCTCTTTTTTACTATGCGCCTGCAAGGCTGGAATCAACTTGGCAAGCAGGCAAAGAATGACAATCATCTGTCCCTCTGCCCTTCCAGACTTTACCCAGCAAAGGTCTCGGTAGAATGAGATTCTCTTCAGGAGATCCTGGCCAGAGGAGGTCTGCAGTAACCCACGACAATTTACCTCCAAAGACAGACCACTAGGAAGTGACAACAAAAGACACCTGACTGTATGGGTATTGAACTGACACAAGTCTGTATTTCACTCAGGAATGTCTAGATCTCTCCACAGAAGAGTCATTCTCATTCACTATCTCTAAGGAAACTGATACAACTGCATGAGGGAAAATGTGAAATATTTTTTCCACCACTTAGCCCTCTCCCATCACATCTCATGGATCTGACTGGGACCAATGGCAAAAAAAATCAGCTTCACTGCCTTCTGGTTATTCCAAATTTTGTGACAACAGGAACCAACATCCAATAAGGCCACAGTAGTCCACACCATGGCTGAATGGGTGTCTCTAGAATGATGTAAAACCTTGGTAGAGCAGAATATATGTCTCGAGTGAGTCGAATTCTACTGCCAGGTGGAAGGATATAGACTCAGAGTGATTACATATAGACTTGCATCAACACCAGTTCCTGAAAGCAGAATTTGACTGAGTGTATCTGCCCTAGCTGATTTTACTAGCGTGTTCCACATTCAGATCTCCCATCAGTACAGAAAGCACTGTGCTCAGGTTAGCAGTGATCCTGCTGGACAAGGCTGAGCTGAAGTTCACTGGAACCCTAGGCAAAGGCAAACACCACTATGGACTCCAAGACGCTAACAATTCAGCGCTGATTAAACCACTTACCTTTGAGACGGTAGGGCCAATGGTGCTTAAAGCGGGGTGAGGCTCAATGTTTTGCTGACTGCTGTTGAAATTGGTAACAGACTTTTCATATTATATCACCAGGATTTTTTGGTTGTATTTCACAAGCAGTGTTTTTCTGCTTTTGACTTTGAGGTGTGAGGGGGAAGGCTGTAATCATATGGCCTTGTGCAGATGCTCCATTTGCATTTCTATTAATCCTGGCCCTCCTGGAGACGTTTGAGCATAGGCACAGCATGCTCTGCGTTTGAACTTGTGAGAACCCACACCACTGCTTAATAACGTAATACATATGTATAGCCTCCTTCAGACAGCCCACTAGGAGGCAGAAGCAGGGGGAGGTGCTGGTTGCGCGCAGGCTGCAGGGCTGTATGCGAATGCCTTGTGACAAGGAGGATACCTTGCCGAATTAAGAACCCAGCTCCTTAGTGATGGGTGGGTGCTGATTTAGGTCAGAAAACTTGTTTTGCTGGAATTTGTACAAATGAGAGCTCAAATGGCTCTGCTGGAGAATGTTTAAAATGTCTGGCATCTTTGCTCGCAGCAGTTGAATGTAAAATGGTACGCTCCAGACAAACTGTCCTACAGGAATAAAATATAAGGCTAGGTCTTTATTCCCCTCTACTTTTACCTTCCCTGAACACCTCCCCAGAAGGGTACCCAACCCTGTGTCAGCAAAGTGCCACAATAACCGTAAGAAATGGCAGTTTCTCCATGTTTGACATGCTTAATAGCTGCTGGCTTAGAGCAGCAGCCGCTGGATAGAACTGGGCTGAGATCTTTTACTAAAAAACACTTTCATTGAAAAACAGAGTCAAAGAGGAAAACTTTTACAGAAAACGTGCTCTGAAGCCCATTACTGCAGAACATCTGCAAAAGGAGCACTAAAAGACCAACAGATGTCTGCTCAGATGGACACAAACAGGACCACAGGACCATTATACTGACGTGTCTACGTGGTCTGCGACTAGCCTGTGTCCTGCCAGTGGGGAGAGGGGCAAAACCCCTCCAGCAACAGCACACCCTTGTCCATACAGAGCCACCCCAAAAATACTGCCAGCCACCTTGCTGCTCCTCCTCCCTGGGATGCCCTGGCCCAAGACTTGCTCTGAAAGAGGCCAGGAAGGGATTTGAACAGGTCTTGGCCACATCCAGAGTGAGTACCAACAGCAACGGGTGGGAGAGAGAAGGGAGGAAAGACTGGTTCTGGATGTTTCCTTTTATTCCCCTCCAAAAATCACACTGCCCTTTTTGACACAAAACAAAAACCAACCAGCTTCCCAAATTTCCTCTCTCCCACCACCACCACAATTCCTGCTTTGCAGCCAGCTCCATCAGGTGTTGGAAGTGGTTAACGTGAAATATTCTGCCAGGACAATGCCATTTTATAGTTTTCCTACACTTAGAAAAGAAAGCGTCTATTATAATCTCTGAGCCCAACACCCCTCTGAAGTCCCCATTTAAAGTCTTCTCTGTACAGGCCTAGCTCCCTGTGAAATTGGTTTACACCAAATTCCAGGAAAAGGCTCTTAGCTCTTCCGTAATAAAACAAACGGGGTGGGGGGATACTAACCTCCAGGACTGACACTCGGCTGCAGACAAAATAACCACGCAGGCAGTAAGCGATCCAGGCCATACCCTTAAAGTGACTGATGCAGACAAATGGAAAAATGACATGCTGGAAGCGATGCTGAGAGAGGAGGAAGAGAGCCCAGGTCTGAGAGTCAATCTTAGTCCATCAGGTAAGAGATACGCATGAGGATAATTGGTGATGAGACACTTGAAATTAGGTGCATGATAGGTCCACCACTGCCCGGCCACATTCATCTTTGTTACACTCAATGAGCACTGATGGGAAGGGGGGAGCTAAGAATATTTCTTAAAGCTTTGCATCCTCCTGTTGCATTTTCATGACTCTGTATCTCTCTCACAGACACACAGACAGTTGTCCTGTGCAGGCTGTCACCCACGCAGCTCTGCCATGGATGTGTGCCTGCAGGCAGAGCTCACGACATGGACTCTACTCTTGTTCCCACATGTTTTGGCAGAAGGTGACGAAGCTCAGTTTGCCCGTGGCTGTGCCCTTACCCACTAGCACCACACAATGCTTGCAGCAGCCCACCACAGCAAGTGGGACAGGGGCCTAAGACAGACCTCAAGACAAGGGGCATCCCTAGTTTTCAGCTGGTGGGGAGCTCTGGGGGCAGGGGGAGGAGGACGAGGGTCGCACCAGCCGGCCCTCACCCACACCTGTGAGAGGACAGGCTGGATTAAATTCCAGCTTGGTGAACAATGAGAAAGGACTGCTCTCCTCACAGCCACCCTTTTCAAAATTACACATTCTGACTTCCCTTAAGTGCAGTTTTTCAACTCCAAGCCCACAGAAGGAATGGGTGATGGGGGAAGGCTGGCAGCCTGCAGGCCAGGTGAGGTGCGTCAATTTGGGAGGCGCACCTCAGGGTGTTCTGGAGCCATGGAGCCAGCATGGCCACTGCTCCCACAGGCCTGGCCCCCTGGGGCAGTGGGCCAGCACGCAGGCTCCCTGGCTCTCAGGAAGCCTCACACAAGCAGGGAGGCAGGACCAAAGCCGAGAAGCAGGCAAGCCTGCCCTGTGGCCAGGCATGCTCTGCAGGGCCAGCACCCCCATGGCCAAACCTGTTACCAGTGTCCCATAGGTGCAGGAAACAGCCAGCAAGCATTACGCCTCTTCTCCGCCCCTCCCAATTAGTAATTGGTTATGTGAAGCCATCCCTCACCTCAAACCACAAGTGCTGTAGTTGAAAAAAGCAATACCCAGCCTCATAGGGACTGCTCCTGCCATCCCACGAGGAGCAGCTGCTCCCTCCAATAGCTACAGGCACCAGAGCTCCTCAATAAGGCCAGCAATGCCCACTGTTTCCCCTTTTCCTTAGGAGCTTCTTCCAAATGACATGAACCCGCACTTATTAATTTACATTAAGTTCATTTAACACCAATGAAAAAGACAAGAGTGTCTAATGAGCAAAATGTAACGAGCCACCAGCTACTGCTAATCATGTTCAGGTTATGTATTCTGGCTTCATTCTTATTACAGTATTATTACAGAATAAATGCTTTCCTCTTATCTTACAAGAGAAAAAAAATTATCTAGGTATTGTACTAGTGAATAACAAAGGGATGAACAAGCTTAATAATCTCCAATCTGGTTTTCTGCCACATATAACGATAGAGATGCTGTGAATTCTGTGGACAAAGTACATGAAGAAGCACCCACAAGTACCGAAAATTCAATTAAAAGTCAGAAAGCCATTGCAATGAAGACTCAGCAGAAAGCCATTTATTTTTAAAATCTAATATATTCTTCATGACTAAAGGCTAAAGCACACGCTGACTTACACATTTAGCTGTAACTGATTTAAGCTACTTGATGATTTTTTTGCGCACAGGGTGGTGCTCAATTTGCAATGGAGTAAATTGGCAGAATTTAATTTGGTGGATTTTTTTAACTCTGCAAAAAGAATCCTCATTAAAACCTCACGATAGGCTGTATACCTTTTTCATCATTAACTAGCCTAACTGCAGGTTAAAGAGATACAATTATGGATTTATATAAATCCTATTGTCAATTTACAGCTCAAAGACTGGTGAATTACCTCATTTTAAATAGGTTATTTTTTCCCCTTAACCTTTCTTTGTTTTAATGAGGGTTCAGGTTGTCATTGTCGGGGCACCTGTTTGCAGGAAAGTTTCACTTCATATGAAGGAAGAGTAAGGAAAAAGGTTAGAAGATCTGCTGAATTTCAAACCCCGTCACAAACTGTGGCCTGAACGTTCAGCTTTTAATATTCACCTTTCCCTTGAAGACGGACAGACCTCAGCTGCTGCTTCCCCACCCTCTCAGCCCCACAACTGCTCTTTTTCTTTAGCTTTGGGGCTTTCCACTTCACTCATGCCCAGTTTTTCCTTCCTTGCTGTGCCTTATCTAATCCCACCTCCCACCAAAGCACCACCAGATTCTTTGTTCTGCACCATTCAGCACCACAGGCAACACCAGGTTCAGTCTGCATGAGCCGTGTAGAAAATGGATGGGAAGGCGTGATTCAAAACCAGGCGATCCCAAAAGAAGTGGACAGCCAGGGCTGTCGCTGAGACCCTTCTGCTTGATGGGAATCCAAGGCCCAAAACAAGCAATTGTACAAGATACAGCAGCTGATCATCCGCCCATTAACTAAACATCTAGATTTAATTCTTAGCTGCAGGTAGGTTGACGTTATGCAAGAGGAAGACTGCCATACGGCATATTACTTCCTAACTGCAACTGGGAATGCAACAATTCCTCCTGTCTGACTGAAACACTGCCTCCCCTTTCCTCTACCAAGCTCCTCCAGCAGGTACTGAATAATCTTGGGGTCTGAAGGGGTGTCGTGGGGAGGGAGAAAGTGGGTAGTGTCATCTTCCACCAGGCTGTTACCCACCCCCTTGATTTGAATACGTCCAGAAATTTGCTTATGAATTCGTCACTCATCTTCATTTTAAATCCTACCCCACAACATATGAGGATGGATACAGCAAGCCAAGGGTGAAGGAATTGTTCCCGTAAGCAGACTGAAGAAAGAAATGAGAAACACAAAGAAAAGGGATTTGTAAGAGGGCCTGGATTTTAACCTTCCTTGGGGTGAGGGAATAAGCACAGCTACTACTCTAAGCACTTAGATGTTGAAAGCTGTTGTTTTTCCTCTTTGAACTTTTTACCAGATGTAGCAATTAAATTATAAAGTTGTCTTTAGCTCATTAGCTGATGAGTTAATTATATGCCAAAATTAACCTTTGTTAAGCTTTTAATAGAACCTCTTTTATCTGAGTAGCCACAGCCTGTGTAAAAATCCTTAATGATCTGGGCTAAAAATCAATAATTTGTATGACTTCCATGTATGAACTGGGAATTAAATTTATCTTTAAAATGTACTATAATGATAACCTCAAGCTGGAACAGAAATAAAGATATTCCTTGGTGATTTCAAGGACAACACTTTCACCAGTGCAGAGGCCATGTAAGCCACTAAAGAACATTACCACTGGGGACAGCTCTCCTGCCTGCAGCACAAAGATAAATCAAGCTGAGACTAAACCCAAGATTTTGGTTTTTCAAATATTTTTGTGCTCCAGCCCTGTATTTCACGTTTGTGATCTTCCTATACATACCAATGTTCAGTCAAGAGTGACTGTTCTCTTCTGGAGCTGGATTCATTTTGAGACCTAATACACCCCTATCAATGATCAAAAGAATCAAATCATTCCCCCTTGCAGAAAGCTGATAGATGATGTGCCGTGCTTTACCCCATATAATCAATTACTAGCAGATTTGACAAGAAATCAGCAACCATTCTGTAGCTCAGTTTGCATTAAGGGTTTTACACTTAAGGGAGCAAAAGTCCGATTGTTTGACACTTAAATTTTGTGTGTTCAGCAGAAGACATACAGAAGAGAAGAATATCGCTTACTGAATATTAATTTGTATGACTATGTATGAATTGGGAAGATGTATCACTAAACTTACAAAATCCTCAATCTGAAGTGTCAATGATCAATGTTTAATGGTTTTTCTTTTCTTCGTGTTCCCATTTCAGCCACCCACAGAAGGTGAACTTCATATACCTTCTGGTACCAACTCAGAGACAAACCATCTTTAAAACTTAAGACTAACTTGACTAATGAGGCCTAAAGGCCATTGAAATCCTCATGATTTCAGCAAGGTCTGGGCCACACTTATCAAGAGTTATTCTTCATAACCTTGACTTATACTGTGAGCAGCCTAACTGTCATCTTCAGGTTCATTTTCTTCCCCTAATGCCAGAGAACAATTCCTCCTTGAGAGATGGGCCAGCACAGCTCCCTGATAATGTTAAGGTGTGGCTTGCCACAGTGCCTTGCATGTTGCACCACACCTCAGTTAGACTGTGGAAGCCAGACAGAGTTGAGCTAATTTGTAAGCCTCACCATCAGTGTGTTAATCATTATTAATTGAGGAGGGAGGGGAAAAAAACCCAATAAAAATAATGGCAGTTCATAGCTAGTTTTTGGTCTGATAACAATTTTACTCTAAGTGTTTGTAAGGGAAAGAAATAGGAAGAAAATGAAGATAAGATTTCAGTTTAGAATAAACTCATTGCCATAAAAGATTTCAAGCACCTTCCAGTTAAAGGAATTCTTTATATACGTTTAACAGCACGGCCCCGTTTATGATATTTGCATTGAAATAAATGTGTATGGGTTCCATAAATCTAAGGCCTCCAAGGCACGCCATAAAGCTGAAGAATGGTCTAAATGGACTGACCTCTGACAACGGGACCTTGCAGTAGAAGGTGCCTCCTTGGGTGCTATAGTTGGGGGAAGTCAATTTGAACAGATAGGTTCAGGCAGGCTGGAAGATGGGAATTATCAGTCAAGATTGCTCTGCCAACAGGCACAGTTCATCGTACTATAGCATGCTGAACGTTGTACTATTCCCTGGAGCCAGTTTGATAAATAAGGTTATGGGTATGTGACTGTTCAAGCATGAAGAAATTTTTGTTGATATATTTTCAGAAACTAATTTTTTTTTCCCTTTAATAACCTGCAGGCCTACTCTTCAGCAAGATTACCAGTCAACTCTGATAGCCTAGGCTACAATAAGCTGAATCGCAGTCCAGTTCTTTAAAACTCTGGTTTTGCTACTGGATTCCTTTAACTGTGCATAGGAAACTGCAATACAGGCAAAATAAAACTGAGTCTTTTCAGCTAACTAAGAGAGAGTAGAAGATATCCAAGAAAGGTTACATCCCTTTAAAGACGCAAATCGATAATGGAGCTGGAGATCAAAACAACAAGAGTATTGTTCATTTTTAAAAAGGTGCAAATTGCTAATCTTACTTCAGGCTTTTTTTTTTAAATACCTTATCAAGAATTTCTATCAGTGAAATTTTACACAACGTTAGACACTTAAAAAATAGGAAATATGGTACACTGAGAATACATAGCATTCTTCAGTCTCACTTCTGAAATGCAGTCATCTCAGCTACCAACTCCTGTCACTTCCACTGAACACTGCAGAAAAGTCAAAATAAAAAATTACCCTCCCTACACCTACAGAATACGTAAAGGATTGTGGTTTTCCTCTCACTTCTCAATATGCATAAACAGAGAGCACTACACGACAAAGGGACTTACAGAGCAGGACCTGCCCATGCCAAGCGTTGGGCCAGGAAGCCCACCCGGGGCAGGGTTATCCTCAGACGGAGGTGGGCCACAGTCAGGGCAGTTCTATGTGCTTGTATGCAAAGACCCATTTTCTCTGAATGTATTGAAGAGTCTGGTAAGGATGCCAGAAGACAGGAGAGCCTTATAGTTGGCCCAGAAAATTAAAGCCCTGAATGACAGCTTAGTTTCTGACATAATACCTCCCACATTGGTCAGGTTAACTCGGTTTAATTTGACAGCTACTAATTAGAAATGACCTGTCTGCTCACCGGTGATCAGCTGAAAAAGAAGCCTCCACTGACTTCTCTTTCTTCTGTCTTACTGTGAGACATCAGACAAGGCACTAGCTTTCCTGCAGTGCTGATCAGCCTGTCTCCTTCCTCCTCTCTAAAAAATCAGGTCCTGCTATTTGCCATTGAAATGATGAACTGCCTTAGGAAATTTCAGCTCCCCAAAACTCCGTCACACCCAGAGCTTGAATATCTCTTTCTCTCTCGCTGTCTCTTCTTTTAAATTTTTTTTACCACAAGCTGTCCAGCCCCTTGTGCAGCTCTTTTAAATTTTGCTTCTCACCTGCCTGACAAGAGGCAGAAGTAGGAATTAGCATTGCTTTCCCATCCGCCCCCTCTCCTCACATCTCAGGACAGTGAGGTTTCTCTCACCATCAGGCAACCCAGAACCCGACCTGGACCCAGCTGGGCAAGACCACAGTTCTACTCTCCAAGGGCCTGATATCTCATCCAAAATCATCCTGAAACTGTCCACAGACTTCAGGGGACTTTAATCAATCTTGTGGCCACAGCATGTGGGGCAAGCAGCCAGAATGACTGTGACAGAGTGCCCCAAGACCCTGCTCTGGGCACCAGGTACTCAAGAATTCTGTTGGTTGCTTAATTTTACTTGATGCCCAAACCATGATACTTGTATAAAAGTGATGCTGGAAGCATTCATTTTGCTCTGCGTGCCAGGCAAAGCGAGACAGGATGAAACACTAAAACAAGCCACAAAGCATTGATCACTCCCAAAAATAAGCCATTTAAAAGACATCAGTGTTTCAGTCACATTCTTTGGGGAAACAGTGAAACTTGGACATATGTAGGAGAAAGGCAGCCTTCATGTAGACTTTATATGGTCTCAGAAACACAGTGCTGAAGTCTCTAAGCATGTGTGAGGGTAAAAGACTGGAAGTATTGCTAAGATGCCGATTTGACTGTGCCTCTTTCAGGGTCTGTAAAACCACCTTGCCTCTCCTGCATCACAAAAAACATACGTGGCAAAACACAGACCCACTCCGTTTTTGCACTGGATGAGGCAGCACGTGAACCCCAGAGGAGTGGCATATGCAGGCAGTGGTGTGACCATTCACTCCTCCACCCTGAACCAAAGTGTTCATTCAACCCACTTAGCTAGACTTCAGAACTGGTCCTGGTCTCTCTGTCAGTCCTCCTGCGCACACCTTTGGCCAGTCTCCTTGCTAGGCTGGGTAGCATCATTGTCCAAATTAACTTTATAATGGGATCAGTCACAGAAAAATCTAAATTAACCTTTGATCCTACACAAATGCCTCCACAGGGATATGAGCAGCTCCTGGTTTCACGAAGCAAAAACTCAGCTTGCATGGGCAAAAATACTGTCTTATGACAGAAATTTGCAACAATGCACTGATTTAAAAAAAAAGTTTTCACTGGGTTGTAAAACCAGTGGAAATGCAAAATTTCCTAGCTTTGTGTATAGATGAGATGTCAAGATGATTTGAAATATTTCTCAGAGGTAAGAGCAAAAAAGGATGAATAAATAACATACAACATATATGAAATGTAAAGAAACAGTGTAATTTGCCTCATTTTTTTCACAGAACAGAAATACATAAACATGAACATGCCAGGGATAAGACATGATGCTAAGCTACTGCAGTGATATGTGTTTTAGGTATGTGGGTAGGTGAAATGGATGGATCCAGAATAAATGCATTACACCTTATTTATTACTTGTCTCTATCCATTTGTTATTTCCCAGTCCTTAGCAGATTCTTCTGTGGGCAGAGTTCAAGTAATGAATGTTATGAATGCATAAGCCAGAGTGAGATTCAGGTAATGGAAAAAGACAAAGCTTCACCCCAAAGTTGCCTCACTCTTTGCTTGCTCTTTTCTCCTCAAAAGCACAAGCTGTTTTTGCTTTAGTGGGCCAAGGAAACCACATCACATCATGACTCTTTACTCAGTTTTCAAGACTTTTTAGTTTTGGCTTCTAGAGGCCAAATGGATTAGAGTAAGACTATTATTTTCCCGCCTGTAGGGAATTCTTCAGTACATTTGTTTGTATGTACATGTGTTACATTTATACCCGTATCTTACGCTGACTTTTTTAGGTGTCAATTTTATGACAGTCAGTACATCTATAAGAACATGCTTTGCCTAGTAGCTCCAATAATCTGATCACCAGGGAGAGAACTGGACAGATAAGAAAACAACATGTCCTGTCTTTGTCAAACAATAGTCAGCACAGTTTGAAGAGTTATACACATATACAGAAAAACTAGCATTGCCAGTCACTGCTATGAAACCAGGAACCACCGCAGCTCATCCTACCTACACGTCAGACCTTACAGAGATAACTACAGCAAGCAGATAAAACTCACACACCAATATGTGTGGTATTTGTGTTGCAACATCAGTCTGCAGGTTCTCCTGGGATGGCTTCTGTCCAGTGACCCATACTGAGCAAGCCATGAGCACATAAGCCTCTACTACAGAGCGAAAATCAAGCCCTGAGTTTCTCATTGGAACTTCTTCACAAAGGAAAACTAGTCCAGGCACATCTACACGTATGGCAATTGTTATCTTACCTGTGCAGTGCAGATAAGGACTTAAATCCTACATTTTGTACATTGCTGAGTCACAGGTGCGATGTCTGCACAGTCAAATGACAATCCAACCTTTGCTGCCTCTTAAATAATGGCCCAACCTCTTGGATAACTAACATATTCTGCTTCTCCACAGGCTGTTACTTGCCTTGGGATCCAGTCTGCCTGTAACTCAGCATCCTTGACAACGTCAGTTGGTCCACATGGGGCACAGGCAACGGAAGGTGTGCGAAGACTTCTCGTACTGCAAAGAGTATAAGCACTCTTAGAGCAATCACGAATGTGCAGTTGAAGACATACTTTACCACCTGAATAAATGGTGAATGGAGTATTAGTTGCATGTTTACAATCCTTACAATTATGAAGGCCTTGTCATCATCCTCTTATGGAATGTAAGTCAAATTAACAAGTGTGATCAAATTAAACTGGCCATCAGACAAAGTGGTCACCTGCAGAAGAAACCTTTTTAAATTGTTATAATCACTGTTTTGGATAAAGTCATTGCAATTAGGTAGAACAATTTCTCTACAGCAGCCACTAAATCACAAAGTCAATATGCAGTTGGAAAATTTTTTTCTCCTTATGCTGTTGTCAGAGTCTTAATAATTACATGCCAGATCAAATTAGTTGACTCTGCTGTTTTGTCCAGAATTCAGAAAAGGCTTGTGACATAGTCTTAACTAGTTTTTCTTCATGAGAGAAAGAAGGATTCAGACAAAAGAAAATTAAGACCTAGAGGCTTTAAAGGTAAGCTAAGGCTCACCAGCAGCTTCTGCCATTGCATCACTATCCCTGTGCTTTGTAGTGAGTTGTTTTGTGTTGCTCATCCTGCTTGCCTAGGCCAGTGGAAGCCTTTGCTCTGACTGACAAGAGTAATCCTAATATTAGGAGACTCCAGGCAAAGGATTGAACATGGCCTGGCACTCCCTGTGGCTGTTCGATGCTGATTTCACAGCCATTGTATGAACCCTTAACCTCATCACTCACAGATCCTTTTTGGCAGAATGTCAGGTAACAAAACTGGCCTTGAGAAATGCCAGATTTTGCCAGTTCCTCTTCAACGGAAGAGCCAGTTGTTTTGTCAGCTGTTATTCAGCCCTTGATATTCCCAGGTCATTTCCACTAAGCTCAGAGCAGAAGTGGAAACACTGTCCCACACTGTATTTCACTTGAGCTAAACTACTCTCAAAATTGCTAGAGTAAAAACCTAGCAATTTTACTATTAGGACTTAAAATCCTACAACCCTCAGTTGTAGGATTTTAAATATGATCCCATTAATTCTCCAAACATATTTTGTACCATAGAGAAATCAACTTAAACAAAAAATTTTCTTGCTAGCTTGGACTATGATGATATCAATGGAGCTGGTTACAGTCAGGCAAGGAAAGGAATAGTGACTAGTTCTAAGCCATAAAAATTAGGGAAAAGATATTTCTAGGTAGATCCACAGTGGAGAGAAAAACGATGAGCTTTATTACTTGAAAGGCACATCTATTTTTGTATTAATGCTGGGTTTTTTATCAATAATCAAACTAGTTAATATACCAGTTAACTGGCTGACTAAATGCCCAAGTCCCTTCCATAATAAACCCTTAATGTACTCAGTACCTATAAGCCACAGGTCAACATTTCTGATCAACTAGGCTACGAGACAGTTTCAAACTTTAAACCCTCCATAACTCACAGTAAATTAGGATGGATTTTCTCTCCTTGCTGTTTAATTTCTGGGAGGAAGCAGTATGTTTGAAGTACCTACTGATAAGCAGGTGTTGCAGAGCTAATTCCATGAATATGAGTTCCCTCTCAAAGTTCAGGGGTTTGTTCAGTATGATCTCCATCTCTTTCCCATTTAGTTTAGTATATGTACCTACATATGTATATAGATACATATTTCTTAGCTGGTGGAGAGTTTCTCTTGAAAATTCTGCAGGGTGCTGTTTCAAATCAACAGTCCTTAATTATTACTAGGTTTCCTTCATGTATATGTTACACTGAAAATCCATCTTCACACTGATAGTTATACTAAGACCGATAAACCCATGTGCCGTAGCCTTCAGGGTGTTTGTCGTGTTATTCAGTAACGTATAATAAGCACAACATGTGAAAGCCACCATTTTGGGGGTTTTACCGATTTGTCCCTGAGGCCATCTCAAAAAAGGAAGTGGATGCTGTTTTCAGACAGGAATGAATTCCTGTGACCAGATTTCCAAGCATACACTGGTGTCCAGTAGAATCTGCAAACCAAGATGGTTCTGATGGATTTATCTCCTGTCTGTGATACAGGGGTCCACTGCTTCCAGTGCTACATATCATCAAACCTAAAGTGGTAAGATTAAAAGCCTGATCCTTGGCAATCTTCAACAAGCAAACTGGAAGTGTGTGTGCCCTTGAGGATGGTCTGTCACAGGAGTGCATGCTCGGTCCTCATTCCTTCAACATCCACAGGGGTGATGCCTTCATTCATGGACAGTTACAGCTCAGGAACAGAGTTTCTCCATCATTAGTGAAATCCTCTTTGATAATGTTTGGATAATAGCAGCCCTGGAGGTGGAACAGACAGAAGCAAGTATGAGAAAGCCCCAAAACTGGCACCAGCATGCAGGTACTGACTTCTACTCGCCCTGAGCAGTGTTAAAATCACACAAGGGCAGGGCAAGAACCCATGTGAGCCGTCTGGGGATAGACACCTTGATCCTGTGACTGAACACTGGAACCAGCATGCCTCCAGCACCTGGTCATGCCTTCTAGCAGGGCTCCACAGCTGTATCTCACTTGCACATGACCCAGAGAAGAGTCAGAGGTGAATCTCTGTTTGAAATACTGAACTTTTGAGCAATGCAAATGGTAGAAGGCTGCTGAATATTTAGGTATCTGAGTCCTCCCCTCCAGCCCTCAAAGCCACTAGGAGTAAACATGGAGGTTTTTAAAACATGCAGCTCCTGATTCACAAGCTAGATGTGGGGTCAGGGCTATGGAGACTCAGTGGACCTATCTCAATGTGACATAACGCACAGCGGCATGTAAAGGTCACTGTCATTCTATAGTGAACTCAATACACTCCCTCAAAAACCTATTAGGCAAAATATAGACTATGATAAGAAGTTTAGAAGACTACAATAGAGCACCCACTGCTGTGCCTTAGGTCCGAAGCACAGCAATGTAAGTGGGAGGGAACTTTGGAGAGAGCAATCTACACTAGCAATTTACGCTGCAAGCACAATTTCTCTCTCACTGACTGGAAGCTCAAGAATTAGCTAGAGCATCTCCTGGGTGCTTCTGAATCATTCTGAAATCAGAAGTGAGAATAAACTTGGGCATCTCAAAGAAAACAGAAAATACAGAAGGCAAATGACATGGAAAGCTTCCCGAGTCAGCTCAGGCAGCTGAAGCCGCATAACAGCTTGCCAAAACAATGCATCTTTCAAGTACATTCACGTGTGCAAGATCCTTCTCATTTATGTTACTTTGTCACAACGACTTTCACTGAGAAGTCCTTTTCAGCCCTGCAGCCCCTTCAGACATATTTGCCAAAGACAATGAGATAGCAAAATGTGAATGAGTTAGCCCTGTAGCTGTACGTCATTACACAGATGTGAAGAAAAGACAAATACAAGATGGTTTTAGAAGAAAACTGAAGTGAAAAAGGTAAATGTGTTGTGACCTTAGATCACATGCCACTACTTTCTGAAGTAATCTTTACTGAATTCTTCTTTCCAGCTTCTTGATTCTTGTTTTGCTAAAAGTTGTACATGGCTCACCACTCCTTCCTTCCTGAGCATGCCACTGGATGCAGCCCTTCCTCCCCAGCCTCACATGCTCCTGTCACCACAGAATGTGCATGTACTCCAATGGGCTGTATCCTTGTTGGTGAGCATCACTGAGAAACAGGGACTAAACAAGAGCAACAACAAATTTTCCTCCTGACAATAGAAGGTTTATTTTCCTATTGCACTCACAGCATTAAGCTGATTACTGGAATTTCAAAATTAAAACCATTATTATAAATCATCAAATGCCTTCTGCATTAGTATAGCAAAATAATATAATGATGTCTTGTCCATGTACGGGGAGAAACTGCAGTACCAGAAGATCTGCTGAGCTTTGTGGTCCCATCTTGACTTTTTTTTTTTTTTTTCTGGAAAGGAAACAAGCTGAGACATCACGAAGAAAATCAGCTACCTCTGGAGTTGCTGTTGATACTGCACTGCACCTTAAATGTTCCTCTACCAGAAAATTCCTCTGGTTTTTGCTAAGAATAGCCAGCACAAAGCTGGCACAGAGTATCATCACCGTTTAATGACAGCAAAAAAAATGGTCTGCTGTACATATGCTTAAGTGTTGCAAACCATCAGGAAAGACTGGAATTTTGACAATACATTGGAGGTAAATGGCTACTAAGCACTTGAGTGCGTTTTATTCCTCCAAGAGGCTGAAAGTCAAGGAAAGATACAAAGCAACATCTCCTTCCATGTCACAGCTTAGGTATGGTCTGCAAAGGACACATGCATTGCAGTTCTAGTTGACATTTGTGTTAAAATGGCCATCCAGGGTATTCCTCTTTGGTTCTGCCTTTTTCAGCTTTTGTAGTAGGTCAAATTCCTCTTCACTGAAAAGAAGGAAAAAGAAGACACTAAACTTTCCTCCAGGTGAGGACACCTCACCACATTAATGTTCAGGTTAACTCTGCTGTACTTTCTCCAGCCTCAGTTCGAGAGGGAGGTAATCTTTTTGGAGATAACAACATCTTTGATAAAGCTGTGGTATTTCTGTGCGTGATACTATTCCCACCTTGGTTGCACAAGGCACTCAAAGTACTTTAAATACCTTTGAATTTGTACATATTTGTTGCTCAGGAATGTGCTCAGGGAGGCACTGTTGGGAAGAGAAGCCTGCAAGCTCAGCCCAGCACAGGCATCACAGCAGCTGGGGGACCCACAAACTCCCCAGCGCTACATTGGCCCTGCATGGCACCAGGTTTCAGCAGTAGACAGAGGCGTTGTGTCCAGGGTTTTAAAGCAGCAATTTACTGTCATTTTAAAACACAAAGTGGAGATTGAAGATAGTATTCTGCTTAAATTGTGCATCAGTTCTAAAAAGTCATAAACCAGTACAGTGTAGCCCCATGTTCATTGAGTCTCAGTGACTTACAAATAAAATAAAACAAAATCTGTTTATAAGCTTTTTTAAAAACAACCCTGTGTAGCCACTTAAAACTCAGCTTAGAACGCACAAATCAGGCTGAACTCCTCCTGCCTTGTGCTTCAGCAAAAGTTAATGGTCTAGTTGTTGGCCTCCCCTCTACCTGCATGCTGTTTAAGCCAGGCGCGGAAGTACAGGAGGTGTAACCAAGGACCATCACTAGATTTGCAGTTGAAACTTATTTCCTATTAAAACTAACAATACATTGATTACCAGAATAAACCCCTGATTGCTCTCATAGAATTGTATTGGTTCTGTAGCAGAAATAAATAATATGAAAACCTTAACTCTGCTATTAAAGTAGGCAAATAGGGTTTGAATACAGGAAACAGGTCTGCAGAGTAAGTGCATGCCGCTTTGATCTACTGCTTTTAGGAATACAAGACACATTAAATCCAGCTCCTAAGTGGAAGAGGGTCAGCAAGCAGAATTTCCACAATAAAAGCTCTGTGCTTGCAGGTGTTCAGTCATACACATCATCTCGTCCCCTGAAGATGAATACCAGGATTTGCGATCAACTCGACACAAAGGATTGTACTGCTCACAGCAGGATTTATTTACATGGTATCCTGCAAGAAGTATGCTCTCACTCTCCTTCTCTAAAATATGGCCAGCAATATAGTACTTGCACACCCTTGCCATTGGACCCAATTTTCAGTAGTGCGTTTTATTTCCAGGATAGACTAGGGTATTCTCCCACCCACTTCTACACAGTATTGCTTGACAAAAATA